>CM060929.1:569368546-569993546 GCA_030765085.1 Allium cepa
AGTGGGAACAGGGGAGGCGTATCGCATGTCATATAATAAACAGATTTAAGCTACTATGGTGGATTAAGAGTGAGGATGATTTTCTTACAGGTATGGTTGTAGTAATTTTAATGGGTACAAACAAAACAACTTATAGCAGTGATGAACAAAGTGAAAATCCTCTAATTGTTGGTTTAACTTGAACAAAATTTATTTAATTTTCTAAAATCTATAAGAATAACTATTAAATTAACTATTTATGACACATCAGATCCCTTTTTGACACATTGTGTCATATCCCTTTTTGACACATCAATAGTGATTGAATTACATAACAACCTTTTAACAAAGTTTTTCTCATTGAAAACAATAATCTAGCAAGTTACAAGAGTTTTGGTACTTAACTCATGTCTCATATTAAATAGTAATTAGAAAAACTGTATCAACATTAATGGAAAAGGCATAACAATCAAATATAAAGCTAGTTATAAACATTTACTTGGTTGTTAAAACAATATCAACCAATGCTACTTTGAGAGTAACTATGTATTCAGGTTCATATTTCGGCACAAAGAAACATAAACGTCCAAGCATTGCTGAAGGTTTGCTTCAAACAGACTACGTTGATTCATATTTGCACTAGCAAGTTTCTAACCCTTGGAACAAACCTGACATTAAGGCAAAATTTAATCTGAATTAGATTTGTACAAAACCTGACTATATATGTTTTATAAAAAATAAAAAATAAAAAAAATGGGAAAACGTATATCCATAACCTAATGTAGTCACTTATTTATGCTGAGTTTAATCTATATAACTCTTAAATAAAGCAAACTTTATTCCAAATTATGCCTACGGATCCATAAAATATGAGGTTTCACACTGTATGCAAACTAATCGTGTTAAAAAGAAAGAATATACAACCAATAAACAAGTAAGTGGCCTACAAGATAACACTGTTAGGAAACAAAGTATATTATACACCATTAGAGTTTAAAAGAGGAACCAAAAAAACTATTCAAATTTGCATATTTAACCTAGCGTTTGGAGTGAAATAAACGCACAACTATACATGTACTTGTCATCAATCATAAGCATTACTACCCATAGTGTTTTCTATGCAATCAGTTTGAGTCAACATCATAAAAGCGGAAAATCTATTCTACCATCAAACGAACTCATAACATGCAAGATGATCCACCTTTTTTAGCTGTAGCAACAATGCTCCTCTCATGTTATACCATTTTCTGCGAAGGTTCAAAAAGAATCATCAGCCTTATATCAGATTTTATTAGGAATAAATGATGAATAATCAACATAATTAATCTATACTCATTTCATTAACAGATTAAACGCATCCAAAAAAATTAAAATCCTGTATTAGCAACAATTATTAAAGAATAAAACAATGTTTGACAGCAATAACGACATTCATTATAGAAGAATTACAAACAGTAGAAGCTTTCCAGAATAAAATAAGGCAAAAATAAGAACTCTGTTCTGCCTCTGTAGATGAAATTAATGAAGCCCTTTAACCCTTGAATGCAAATGATAAATTTACTGTATAGATAGATTTGAGTCTACCGATACAAATTGTATTTCAGCATTCTTTTTGAATATTTGTGATGACCCGAAATTTTTGGGCAATATAAATTTAATAATCTGCATTAAAATTAAATTGACTTGATAATTTGTGTTAATAAAGATTGAATTGATTTAATAAGCTTCTTTTAATAAATATTTAATCGATGAATTTTATCTTTTAAAAAGTTAATAAATTGTTTTCTATTTGAAATGTATATATTTGTCTACATTATAAATAGATAATCTTTGGTTTGAATTTGATTAATAAATAAATCTTGTTTTCAAATTATATTATACATCTTGGTAACTTGGAAATTTTGATTTGAATTTAATATAAAGATTTTCAAAGATATTAATAAATAACTATATAGTTTTAAAATACTTAAGATAAATGTTTATAAGGTTTGTTTTATTTTCATTTTAAATATTTCTTGATAAATATGATTTGAAATATAATAATAAGATAATCTCTTTTATAAATTATTATTTTAACCATTATTAATAATGTATTGTTCATATATATAAATATATGTGGATTTTAATATAAATGAAATTTGTTATTTTCAAAATTTAATATGCAGTTATATATATACATAGATAACTTGATTTTAAAGGTGGACTTTTGAATATGATTTGAATTTGAATTTAATTTTGAAATTCAAAAGGGTACATATTTAAAATGTTTGGATTTTAAAATATATATATATAAGCTTTCATCTTAAAGAAAATTGTTATGCACTTAAATAAGTATTTGTAAATTTATAAATTAAGTTAAAAAGCTTTTATTAACATTTAAAATAAAAAGAAAATAGTTAAGGGGCAAGTGTAATTACCTTAAGTAATATAATAACATGTGGTAAGTAATGAATAAAACAAGATGACAAATGTTAATGCATTAAGACAACTGTCCTATTTAATTTTCATTTTGCTTTTATTTTAATGAAAATCAAAAATTCACTTATATAAACACATTTTCTTCTCATCCTCATTTTTTTTCCAATTCTTTTTCAAAGCTTAAGAAAAATTTCAGCTGCAAAAAAATCTTTCAACAAAACACAAATCAGTAATCAAAACATGTAAAGGCTGAAACCAGAGGAATTCAAATCTTAAGCAAGGCAATCCTTCTTTACAAATTCAACATAAAATTTTTAGATTCAACCCAGATAATGCAAGCAGATCAAAATGAATTTAAATTTGCAATTTTCAAGTGGAGTTGCAGATTTCAAAACTTTGTCTCCCCGATCGAAGTTTCATTGTGTGTAGCTTCACTCTTTTTCAAGCCTAATTTGCTTATTTATCTGATGTAAGGGATAAATGATGATAGCAAAGTTGTGATATTGTTTTGCATGTATGGAAATTGAAGTTTTGTCTAGTATACAAGTTGGGTATACTTCATATATACATACAAGTCTATGGTAGTTATCACTGAAAAAAATGTTGCATATGATAAATCCATCTAGAAATTGTTGTATGATGGTTTGCATGATTGTTCTGGGTATATATATGCTTTGATCTGTTATGTTACATATGAATATATCAGTATGTTTGCAGTTTGCCTCTGTTATTTTCACCTGGGTTGAATTACTTTCAAAAACCTAAATCTCTTTATACAATTTAATTTATGCTTTGATATCAGAATAAAAAAGGATAATTGCAATGTAATTTAAATTTTAAAAATTGTTTCAAGATTTTATATTGAGTAAATTTTTACAGAGATATAAAAACACAGTGATGATTAGTAAATAAGAAAAAAATTATAAATGTCAATTTCGATTTTTGATTTCAGGATCAGGTTTGAAATGTTTAATCATGAATTTTGGTAGAGGAATCCTGATTTTTTGATAAGGAATTGATGGGATTATCTGAGGTGAGTGATATTAGGATTTTCGGCAATTGTCGATAATCTAGGTCGAATTGGAGTTTGGGGTTGATGTCGAGGATGGCTGGGGGGTTGATGACCTATGGAAAAATGGCCAAATGCTTTATCAATGACCGTGGTGACCGGAGTACGGTGAACTAGGGCTTGGAATGCTGTTTGGTTGTGTGGGATAATCGAGATGTTTCTGACATCGATGGCGCATCGGGAAGGATCGCATAGGAGGGGTTACGTCGTATGGCCTATGATGCTACTGTGGTCAGAGAAACAGATGCTCCACTGGTCGCATTCATCGACGGCGAATGTTTTGAATGATCGAGTATGGGGATCCTGTGAGTTCGATAGTTCGATTTTGATTAGCCATCGTTTTCGTTGTTCTGGAGGGTCGTAGGGACTGAGGTAGGTGGCGACGACTTGTTGAAGTCATCGGTGGTGATCAGAGATGGTCAGAGGGATGGTGCATGTGCACAGTACACATGTGTTTCTGGCCTGTTGTTCGTTTGAGTGGTGAAGAAGCTTTCCACTCGGGTCGTTCTCGAGTAAACTGATGGTGAAACTCGAGGGAAGTAGGAAAGAGAGAGAGTGTACGAGATTGAGCTCGGGTTGTTGTTCGAGTCTTTGGGAATTTAACTCGGGTTGTTCGATTTTGTAACTGAGTTTTAGTTTTGTAAGAATTGTGTTCCAGGTTTTTAAATATAAAGGTATTAAGTTAAGGCTAATGAAGTTTTGATATGAGTTTTAAGAGAAAATAATAAGGAATTAAAATTTTTGTAAATAAAATAAAATTTGGATTTAAAATAAATTAAAATCCAAAATAAATTTACTCTTTCAAAGTATTTAACAAATAGGTTTAGTTGCTGAGTTTTAAATGTTTTAAATTCCCAAAGTTTTATAGTTTAATAAATTAAGTTTAAATTTGATTATCTTTGAACCGTTTTGAATGATAAATGATTTATTAATATTTGTTAAATTAATGTTGAGAGGTTTATTTAAAAATTAAACCTTATTTGTCTTAACTCAATTAACCAACCAATGTTAATTAAGTTAAGTTGAATAATTAATTTATAGTAAAGTAATTAAGGAAGGATTACTGGGTGTAATTAATTAAATGATTAATTAAAGTAAGTAATTAAGGGATAGTTAAACTGGAATGGGATTAATTAAAAGTATAATAAGTGAATGTAATTAGAGAATCATTAATCAATTACTAAAAGAGTAATTAAAGCAAATGGTTAAGAATAATTAATTGATGTAATTAATTTAGGGCTAATTGTTTAATGTAATTAGAGAATGATTAATCAATGTAATTAATTAAGATAATTAGTTAAGGATAATTAACCAATGGATAATTACTTGATAAAAGTAATTAGAGGTTAATTACTTAAGAGGAGTAATTAAGAACTATTACTTAGTGTAATTAATGAAAGGATTTATTAATTAATTAAGGGATTAATTAATCACTGTAAGTAATTAAGAATAATTAATTACTGAATGTGATAAATCAAGGTTGATTAATGAATGTGGTAAATTAATTAAAGGCTAATTACTGAATGTAATTAGAGAGGATAATTAGGGATGATTAATTAATGGTTAGTAATTAATTATTGTTAAGTAAGCAAGATTTAATAATGAATAAAGTAATTAATTTGATTTAATTAGTAGTGGGTGGCTAACAAATCTTGCTTATGAATGATTGGTGGATATTTCTAATATGAAATGTTTGTGATATGATATGTTTGTCTTGAATAGTGATTGTATGGTTATCTGTCGATGATAAATTGTTGTATAAAAAGTGACATCTTGAATTTAAAGGTTGAATTGTGTTTCACTTGATTAACGTGGGGTAAGATGACATTGGATTCGAAGAGAACGGAGTCGGGTATTAGTAAATACCCGAAATCACTTCGATTCTTTATAGATTGATATGTGAAATTAATATGCTGAAATGAAATGATTTAAGTGAATTAAACCATTTAATCTAAGTTTTGGTACTTAGAAATTGATGTGTGAAATAAGTGATGTTTATAACAACTTATGAAGTTGTAAATTGATATAAGTTACCCGGGTTTATATAGGTTGTATGTTTTTGTATTCCATATTAGATGGGTTTACTCATGCTGGTTTCCAGCCTGACCCGGGTGTTACTTTGATGTAATGCTTGGGTCAGAGCAAGTATTAAAGATTTTCAGGTAAGGACGTTCCGGAGCTTAGGAGGCGAGCTGGATGGAACGAACGTATGGAGTATTTCCGCTATATTATATTGTTATCTGAGACATATTGATTGTATATGTCCAGTGTTTTTATATATGTTATAACTCTAATGTATTAAAGTGAAATTTGACAAGTACAGTTTTCATTGTAAACTGATATTATATTTTATCCGCTGCGAATGTGAGATGATAGTGTTTCTGTTCTTCTTTTTCTTCTATCTCTCTCTCCTTTTCCTTAACTATCTGGAATTTTCGGCATTGAAAATTTCGGGTCGTTACATTTGGTATCACAGCCGAAGGTTAAGCGAGAACCTTGGCACTGGTGGGATACTCATTAAGGATTGGGTCAATGGTACCCTAGAATGAGTTGAGTGTATATATATATGAGTGCGTACTTGTTATTTTCTTATATAAAGACTTTAAATGATTTTATATAAGAATATAGTTTGATATGTAAAGAAATATTTCTTTCTAATAAATATTAAGGTAATTGGTTGTTAAATTTTTGGGATTAAATTTAGTGATAATATAAATACAATCAAATTGAAATTAAATTAAAGATAAGTTTGAAATGGATTCAAACTGAAATTAAAATCTTGAAGTTGAGGAAGAATTTCAAAATAAGATGAATTAGAATTGGTTTCAAACCAGAGAAATAGAATGGTTATTGTGTTTAATAATGGGATGATTGTTTTCCAATAAACAATAAAATGTTTTAAGGAAGTAACCATTTAGAGAGAGTAACATGTAAATTTGAAAGGATGTAAATTAAAGTGGGTATCAAATTGTGAAGTTCTGAGTTCTAAAATTAAACAGTTGAATTGGTTTCAAAATGTTAAAGGAAATAATACTATTCAAACTATTTTGAATATGATCTTATTTTAAAATAAGAGATGTTATTTAATATATTCGAATGAAAGGGTCCTATTTCAAACAAGGGTTGTTTGAAATTTTAAAGGAATTTGTTCGAATTTAAAACCAAAGGTGGTTTAAAATTTTAAAGTAACCAAGTGTGTAAAGGAAATAAACTCTAAGGATTGAGTTTTGAATTTTCCTTGGAATGTGATATGAAACCCAAAGTGAAGTAGGTTTTAAACTTAAGTGGAAAGGATATTAGTCTGAAGTTTAACATTTGAATGGGAATTCAAATTGTGTAAATTTGACTGGATTAAGTAAATTGAATTTAACTTGGAAGAAGTTAAATAAGTTTGAATGATCAACCCGATTTGGAATTTTCAAGATGAAATTGGAATTTAACTTGGGAAGTTAAATGGTTAATTTGAGTTGGGAGTTTGTGCGATCTCAAAATGGGTTTGAGATCTAGAAGTTGGAAATGGATGGATGTCTTAAAATAATGATACCATCCTATTGTTACTAATAATCTTTAAGCTAAAATTGGATTTGCTTAAATAAATAAAGAAATAGGGTATGGTAATATATCCATTATAAAGATAAAATAGAATTTGGATTCAGAATTAAATGGTTTAAAGAGATAAGTTGATTGGAAGGATTAAATCAACATTTAAAAATTTAACTTGAATTTATATAATTTTGGATAGTTTAAATTTGAAATTTGAATTGAATTAATTCAAATTGAATTTGATTTGAATTAATTGGAATTGTGATTGAAGATGGATAAGTTTAAAAATTCAAATGGAAAATTTGAATTGGATTAATTGAAATGAAATTGAAGTTGAATGAGTTCCAGTTCAAATGGGAATTGGGATTAATTCAATCAGGAATTGATGATTTGAAATTGAAGTGGTTTCAATTTGATATTAGTCCAAATTGATTTGAATAATTTGGAGTTGTAATTAAAGTTGAATAGGTTTAAAATTGAAGTGGAATTTGATTTGGAATTGGAAAGAAATTGAGAATAAATTCAACTTGAATTGGGATAAATCAATTTCAATGGAAATTGAAGTTATTTAAATTGGAATTGGGTCATTTCAAATGGAAGTTGAAATTTAAATTGAATTGATGAGGATGGAGGTTGGGAATTGAACAGTTTGACTTTTAACAATTTTCAAAATAAATTATTTTAATATAAATATATTTTTCCAAACTATTTACTGTACAAATTTTCTTTTTAAACCTAAAACTATCTTATATTTGTTTTATAATTATTTTTGGAACTGTTTAACAATTTTTCAAATGTTTTATAAATTAATTACTATTTTTCAACTATTTGGCAATTATTTAAAATTCCTATAACAATTTGACTATTTTCTAACTATTTTACAATTACTTAATTATTTTACAGCTATTTTACAAACTAGTAGTTATTTTTCAACTATTTATCTATTTTTAACCTTTCAAGCTATTTTCTAAATATAAGCTGGTCAGAGTGCAAACTGTTTATGATTGAACATCCATTTGAGATATGGATTAAAGTGATAATCCAATGGAATTGTAAGAATTGTGATTATACGGATAGGAATTAAAGAAAATGTGAATAGAAAGAGAAATTGATTCAGTTGATAATAAATGAAGATAATTACGTAAGATGTACGTATATTATTCTATTCGCATAGTGATTTGATCCAGATTCGAGCATAGAATTTCGAGATAGTTATATCGATCCGAGTGGGATTTTTCACTCGATTATCGACGGCGAACCTGGATATGGATTGTTGATTGGTTCTGGATATTCTCTATCATAGTTATGGCTATGCAAGGAGAATGATGGTTTCTAATTAAGAAACCTGATCTGTGTCTGCACTAGGAAGTCGGGTGGACGATACTAGTTCGGAAGTGAAATTGTGTGATCGAGTGAGCGATCAAATTGGTATAGCGTACGGATG
This sequence comes from Allium cepa, assembly GCA_030765085.1. NCBI lineage: Eukaryota > Viridiplantae > Streptophyta > Magnoliopsida > Asparagales > Amaryllidaceae > Allium > Allium cepa. The sequence goes on from CM060929.1 coordinate 569,377,000, forward strand.
ATGTAACAACCCGGATTTTTATATTGATTAATATCGTCGTTAGACGGTTAAATTCGGTTGCTAATTGCTGTTGGGGTTTTTTTTTTAAATCAGTTGTAAATCCTTTGAAATTTTTTTAAGTATTGTTTGTGCTTTGCAAATTTGTCTCGGTCCATTTATTATTGGTGCCGAATTATTTCGAGATATACCCGCCCCCTTTCTTTTTTCATTTCATTCATAACCCTAAACCTTAAAATCGAACGAAGAAAAATAATAGCGGCTCTCTTTACTCCCTCACTCAAAAAGCTAGGGCTCGTTCAAATCGAAGGCGCCGACCCCCGTTGATCGATCCTCCTCTTCGAGCACGGCTCCTTCTGATTTCGTCAGTCAAAGTGAGTGAATTCATCACTCACATTTAATTCAAATTCTTTGACCTCGTCTGCTTATTTCGTTTTTATTGTTTCGGCTTCGATTTGAATTTATGGATGTTGAGTTGGTTCGATTTGGGCATTGACTTGTTTAAAATCGGCCTTGGCATTTTTGTGACAGTTGATTTTGATTTCCCTAACTTTGCCAATTTTGGTATATTCGTGATTTCTTGATTTCTACGGCTTGCTTTGAGTTTGCTTGGCTATTATGGTGTTAAATTCTGTGAGACATGATTTATTGAATTTCGTTGGTCTGGAATTAAGTGAATTTGCATTATTACTACTAGTTTGACTTCGGCATTTAACAGTTATTTTGAACTCTCTGTTAGCCTTGGGAACTACTATCCCTGACACTGTTCGATTTTAGCTTTGACTGCCTCGGCTCCGGATTGATGCTAAACTCCGGATTGATGCAAAACTTCGGCCTTAAATTTGGTTTCTGTGAAAACTATTTGAGATAAGAGTTTCACTTATTTTTGTTGTGAAAACTATTTTGGGATAAGAATCTCACTTTCATTCTTCTGATAGCTTCGGCCACTGCCTAGCTCAGCTTGAAATCTCTGTATTGAGTTGATTTGAGACTGTTTTGACTCGTTTTGACTTGGGTTATTTGTTTGCCCTGTTTCTCCATGCCTCTGTTTATAGGTGTACTCATTTGTCTTGGTTATATACTGAGTATTGACTTGTATCACAGAAAATTGCATGTTATTTCTTGAATTAACCTGAACTTGGTTTTGCCTTATGATGTAAATCAAACCTTAGTATGATGCTTGTGTCACTTGTGTCTGCATCTGCTCCAAATTCACAGTGCACATTTGATCACTACATATCACTGCATATACTCTCGGATACGAGTATACTTGTTCGAATTAGCATTGTCACTTGTACTGGCCATTGCTCTTTGGTGCAGGTTGTTTTGCATTTCCATTTGTACTCGAGTTTGAATCTTGGTCATGTTGATAGTTACACGGCTGCACTTGTGTCCACGGCCTCTGGTCGAGTTTACACTATCTAGTTTCTTGTTGCATTGAACACCTTTACTTGATTTACTTGCATTGTTTCATGTGTGCCCAATATCACATGATGTTGTTGCTTCACCACTGAGCCTTATTCATGTATGTTTCATTTGGAATCTGCAGCGTTTTTGGGTGCATATATTATTTGCTTGACCCTTGCATATGTGTCTTTGTCCACTGTTACATTATGTGTTCCTGTTGGTCATGTCATTCTTAAAATTTGTGATTCACTTCATGTTGCCTATGACCTTTTGGCATATAAACTTCATTTCATGTTGATCCATATTGTAACTTGTTGTAATAAGTTGCATTCACTATTTATACTGCTAGGTTGTGTTTGTATTGCCTCTGACCTTTTGGCACACAAACTTCATTTCATGTTGAATACATGTTGTATTTTTGGGTATGCTTGGTTTATGATTCACTTGCATGCTCTAACTGGATGGTTGTACGCCTATTACCAGATCATTCATGTTGAATCTTGTTTACTTGACGACACTTGGTCTGGTGTAGTTTTACACTTGTGACTTCATTTCAGTTCACTGAACTGTACTGGTGCATTAAATTGTGCATACTTGATGCCTTGATTTCATTTTGACTTCACTGGAATTTGGGTTGTGTCTTGCTGTTTGACTTATCTGGTGGCATATTCATCACTGCACTGTTGGTTGCAATTGAATTTTACGCTTGACAGTTATGATGTTTTTAAGTGCACCTGCGTTGAATCCAGCTGTAACGCTTGGGTTTGACCTTGTGTATGTTTGTGCACTTTCATTGTGCATTTCCTTAGCTTTTGTGTAATTCGTATACTGTAGTGGCGAGGCAGTACACGCGTGCGTGTACTACAGCCACACAGAATTGACATTTGTTGTCAACAGTTGGAGTTATGATGACATCTTATACTGTAGTGGCGAGGCAGTACACGCATGCGTGTACTGCAGCCACACAGGATTGACGTTTTGAATTGATATTTCAATTGCTTAAATTGTTTTGTTCAATTCAATATTTTGAAATTTGTATTTTGATTTGATTTGAGGCAATCATTTTGTTGTTGTCTAATTATCTATTGATAATTAGATTATGAATTTCTAATTATTTATTCAATAATTAGATTTTGTTGTTAATTGCCAATTAGGCAATTCTGATGTTTTTCTAAATTATCTTCATTAATAATCCTTTCATCTATCTTCGTTGATAATTTAAGTTGGCTGAATTGTTGTTTAACACTATACGTGTTATACTCACCGTTATCCAATTTTCTTGTTAAAGGATCGGATAGGTGAATTTATTTTGACTATCGTCTAATTATTAATTAATTATTACTGCTTCTGTGCATTAATAACTGAGTTTGAATTAGACTGACCCGCGTATTATTTTCTTTTGAATGTAATACTCGGGTCAGACCGAGTATTTACAGGTTGTTGATATCTTACTTTGGGTTGCTGCTAGAGCTATAAAGCCTTTTCATACTTTTTGGAGTAGTCATTGTCTTAGTATAGGATGTTGTATATTCATGTATATTATTCACGGTAATGTACTTGTATATGTAACTTCCAGAGTCGACAGTTGTAGTTGTATCATATGTATTGTATCACATGTATATCAACTGACTTCAGTTATATATATGAGACTTTTTATTATCTGTGTTCCGCATTTGACTTATCTGTGTTATTATTATATATATTCTCCTAAACTATTATGAACCATCGTAGTTCGTTTTATACTAGAATTGGGTATGTCGATGGGAGTAAATAAATAAGAGATGAAAAATAAAAATATATACCACTCCTATCGAAATAACCAATAATAGTGTAAGGCCTAACTACGGATGGCCGCTCCTATCCAGCCTTATTCTTCGTAATAACAGACAGTATTTCCTTTAATACTCTTTGTTATTGTGAGCATAGAGGTGGGGCGTCACAGTTGGTATCAGAGCTTGGGGTTTATGGACATAATATAAAACATAACTTAGATGGAACATGTGTTACAACTATTTGTCGATGTTTTATTTGTGCTTTGAGTCAAAACTAAAGTTTTTAAATTTAGATGAAATTTTTAAATATCTTTATTTAAAAATAAAAGTGAATTTGTGTTTTGTTTATCAGAGTGCGCAGCGAAAACAGTAAGACTGCTTCGCTACAATTGTTATGATTTAAAAATCCAAATATGAGAATGAATTTAATTTCATTATGTTGTTTAACCAGTGGTTTTGATTTGTTAAAATTCTTGCTGGTTTTCTTTGATGCTAATCACATATCTGATTAGATTTTTGCTGTTTTGAATTATCTTCATTGAAGATATATTTGAATGATTTCTTTGTTCATTTTGTGGTATACATGCAAATTTAAGTTGCACGTTACCACATTAATTTTACGTTGAACCGATGCTTGGTTATGAAACGTAGTTTGTTGCCGTTATTTTTATAACGGGATTTTTACTCTGGTGCTAGATTTTTGAAGCTCGGAGTTTTGTTGACATTTTAAATATATATATATATATATGAAAATTCACTGGTATTATGATTTGATGTGAATTATTTTGATGAGACTTTGACGTTTAAAAATTACTGTCGCATTGACTTCAGTAGCCGTCAAATTTTAGGTGGATTTACAAGCGGTTATTCCGCAATGTTGATTTTGAGATCCATTTTTACGGTGTTTTGAGAAGTACCTTTTTCCTTGTTGAAGTTGCTACTTATGTTGCTGATTTAATCACGTGATTATAAAAAGCGTTTTAAAATAAGAATTGTTTTCAAAAAAAAAAATTAGTTTACGTTTTCAAAAGAACGAGAAAGCGATTTAAACATTTCAGCAAAATCGAGGACTATGACCCCTTTCTTTTACCGATTCGTTTAATTCCGGACTTGTTCGTTTGAGAATGTAAATTATTTACTTTTATAAAATAAATGAAATTGTTTTCAGAATTTTTACAGTTTGCGTTTTCAGAAGAATGAGAAAGTGACTTAAATGTTTCAGCAAAATCGAGGATTATGACCCCTTTCTTTTACTGATTCGCTTAATTCCGGACTTGTCCGTTTGAGAATGTGAAATGTTATTTTTGGAATACACAATTTTGCACTTTCAAGGAAACGACGAAGAGAATTAAACGCTTTAGTAAAACTCGTGGTTATGGGACATGTGTGTTTGCTATTTTGGTTAATTCCGGACTCGTTAATTGAAATATCTTATGTTTTGATGATTCTGATGGTTTTATTTGGCTTTCAAGCCACTCTGATGGACCTTCGGATCATATGTTGGGTTTTTGGTCCACTCTGCTGGACCTTCGGGTCATTTGTTGGGCTTTCGGGCCACTCTGCGGACCTTCCGGTCAAATACCAGTACTAGACCTTCGGGTCACTCTTCGAACCTCCGGGTCAATCTGATGGGCGCCAAAATTTATAGTACTTGGTAGGCTTCGGCCACTCTGAGATGCACGTACGGCGTAGCTAAAACTGCCATTTGATGGGATCGATCCAACCTTTTATGTTGATTTTCTAGATTATCTTAATTGATTTCTAGATATTTGTTTCCAATTATCTGCAGGTAATTGGATATTTGATGATATGAGTTCTGATTATCGTTTTTGATAATTAGATATTTGTTGTTTCTGATTATCGCTTGTGATAATTAGATATTTGATGTTTCTGATTATCGTTTTTGATAATTAGATATTTGATGTTTCTGATTATCGTTTTTGATAATTAGATATTTGATGTTTCTGATTATCGTTTTTGGTAATTGGATATTTGATGATATGAGTTCTGATTATCGTTTTTGATAATTAGATATTTGTTGTTTCTGATTATCGCTTGTGATAATTAGATATTTGATGTTTCTGATTATTGTTTTTGATAATTAGATATTTGATGTTTCTGATTATCGTTTTTGATAATTGGATATTTGATGATATGAGTTCGGATTATCGTTTTTGATAATTAGATATTTGTTGTTTCTGATTATCGCTTGTGATAATTAGATATTTGATGTTTCTGATTATCGTTTTTGATAATTAGATATTTGATGTTTCTGACTATCGTTTTTGATAATTGGATATTTGATGATATGAGTTCTGATTATCGTTTTTGATAATTAGATATTTGATGTTTCTGATTATCGTTTTTGATAATTAGATATTTGTTGTTTCTGATTATCGCTTGTGATAATTAGATATTTGATGTTTCTGATTATCGTTTTGATAATTAGATATTTGATGTTTCTGATTATCGTTTTTGATAATTGGATATTTGATGATACGAGTTCTGATTATCGTTTTTGATAATTAGATATTTGATGTTTCTGATTATCGTTTTTGATAATTATATATTTGATGTTTCTGATTATCGTTTTTGATAATTGGATATTTGATGATATGAGTTCTGATTATCGTTTTTGATAATTAGATATTTGATGTTTCTGATTATCGTTTTTGATAATTGGATATTTGATGATATGAGTTCTGATTATCGTTTTTGATAATTAGATATTTGTTGTTTCTGATTATCGCTTGTGATAATTAGATATTTGAGATTTGATTATCGCTTGAGATAATTAAATATTTGTTGATTTGAGAAGATTTGATTGTCGTTTTTGATAATCGAATATTTGTTGATTTGATATTTGATTATCGTTTTTGATAATCGAATATTTGTTGATTTGAGATTTGATTATCGTTTTGATAATTAGGTAGTTGCTAATTTTGCTGATTATAAGATTTTCTAGTCTCTAATTGATTCTAGATTATATTGATTATATTGAATTGCTGTTTTCTATTTATCTCTGTTGATAGTTAGAGTTTGCTAATTATGAAGTTCATGTTTTCTATTTATATGTTGGATAACTGGATATTTGCAGTTATGCGGTGTGCGAATTTTGTTTTCTAATTATCTTTGTTGATAATTAGATTTTGCTATTTTCTAATTATCGTATCGATAATTAGATATTGCTGTTTTGTGACTTCTGTGTTCTGATTATCTTTTGCTAATTAGTTTTTGTTGAGAATTGTTGAATTTCTTTTATGAAATTAAAAGATTTCTTTGGCGTTTGTATTTCCGACTTTATTTTTCTAGCTTAACCAGTTATGTTAGAAAAATAATTGTTATTGACGACTTTATTTATGAAAATTGTGGGGACGCAATTTTTATAAGAGGGGAGTCTGTAACAACCCGGATTTTTATATTGATTAACATCGTCGTTAGATGATTAAATTCAGTTGCTAATTGCTGTTGGGGTTTTTTTTTAAATCAGTTGTAAATCCTTTGAAAATTTGTTAAGTATTGTTTGTGCTTTGCAAATTTGTCTCGGCCCATTTATTATTGGTGCCGAATTATTTCGAGATATACCCGCCCCCCTTTCGTTTTTCATTTCATTCGTAACCCTAAACCTTAAAACCGAACGAAGAAAAATAATGGCTGCTCTCTTTACTCCCTCACTCAAAAAGCTAGGGCTCGTTCAAATCGAAGGCGCCGACCCCCGTTGATCGATCCTCCTCTTCGAGCACGGCTCCTTCTAATTTCGTCAGTCAAAGTGAGTGAATTCATCACTCACATTTAATTCAAATTCTTTGACCTCGTCTGCTTATTTCGTTTTTATTGTTTCGGCTTCGACTTGAATTTATGGATGTTGAGTTGGTTCGATTTGGGCACTGACTTGTTTAAAATCGGCCTTGGCATTTTTGTGACAGTTGATTTTGGTTTCCCTAACTTTGCCAATTTTGGTATATTCGTGATTTCTTGATTTCTACGGCTTGCTTTGAGTTTGCTTGGCTATTATGGTGTTAAATTCTGTGAGACATGATTTATTGAATTTCGTTGGTCTGGAATTAAGTGAATTTGCATTATTACTACTAGTTTGACTTCGGCATTTAACAGTTATTTTGAACTCTCTGTTAGCCTTGGGAACTACTATCCCTGACACTGTTCGATTTTAGCTTTGACTGCCTCGGCTCCGGATTGATGCTAAACTCCGGATTGATGCTAAACTTCGGCCTTAAATTTGGTTTCTGTGAAAACTATTTGTGATAAGAGTTTCACTTATTTTTGTTGTGAAAACTATTTTGGGATAAGAATCTCACTTTCATTCTTCTGATAGCTTCGGCCACTGCCTAGCTCAGCTTGAAATCTCTGTATTGAGTTGATTTGAGACTGTGTTGACTCGTTTTGACTTGGGTTATTTGTTTGCCCTGTTTCTCCATGCCTCTGTTTATAGGTGTACTCATTTGTCTTGGTTATATACTGAGTATTGACTTGTATCACAGCAAACTGCATGTTATTTCTTGAATTAACCTGAACTTGGTTTTGCCTTATGATGTAAATCAAACCTTAGTATGATGCTTGTGTCACTTGTGCCTGCATCTGCTCCAAATTCACAGTGCACATTTGATCACTACATATCACTGCATATACTCTCGGATACGAGTATACTTGTTCGAATTAGCATTGTCACTTGTACTGGCCATTGCTCTTTGGTGCAGGTTGTTTTGCATTTCCATTTGTACTCGAGTTTGAATCTTGGTCATGTTGATAGTTACACGGCTGCACTTGTGTCCACGGCCTCTGGTCGAGTTTACACTATCCAGTTTCTTGTTGCATTGAACACCTTTACTTGATTTACTTGCATTGTTTCATGTGTGCCCAATATCACATGATGTTGTTGCTTCACCACTGAGCCTTATTCATGTATGATTCCACATTTGGAATCTGCAGCGTTTTTGGGTGCATAGATTATTTGCTTGACCCTTGCATATGTGTCTCTGTCCACTGTTACATTATGTGTTCCTGTTGGTCATGTCATTCTTAAAATTTGTGATTCACTTCATGTTGCCTATGACCTTTTGGCATATAAACTTCATTTCATGTTGATCCATATTGTAACTTGTTGTAATAAGTTGCATTCACTATTTATACTGCTAGGTTGTGTTTGTATTGCCTCTGACCTTTTGGCACACAAACTTCATTTCATGTTGAATACATGTTGTATTTTTGGGTATGCTTGGTTTATGATTCACTTGCATGCTCTAACTGGATGGTTGTACACCTATTACCAGATCATTCATGTTGAATCTTGTTTACTTGGTGGCACTTGGTCTGGTGTAGTTTTACACTTGTGACTTCATTTCAGTTCACTGAACTGTACTAGTGCATTAAATTGTGCATACTTGATGCCTTGATTTCATTTTGAATTCATTGGAATTTGTGCTGTGTCTTGCTGTTTGACTTATCTGGTGGCATATTTATCACTGCACTGTTGGTTGCAATTGAATTTTATGCTTGACAGTTATGATGTTTTTAAGTGCACCTGCGTTGAATCCAGCTGTAACGCTCGGGTTTGACCTTGTGCATGTTTGTGCACTTTCATTGTGCATTTCCTGAGCTTTTGTGTAATTCGTATATTGTAGTGGAGAGGCAGTACACGCGTGCGTGTACTACAGCCACACAGAATTGACATTTGTTGTCAACAGTTGGAGTTATGATGACATCTTATACTGTAGTGGCGAGGCAGTACACGCGTGCGTGTACTGCGGCCACACAGGATTGACGTTTTGAATTGATATTTCAATTGCTTAAATTGTTTTTTTCAATTCAATATTTTGAAATTTGTATTTTGATTTGATTGAGGCAATCATTTTGTTGTTGTCTAATTATTTATTGATAATTAGATTATGAGTTTTTAATTATTTATTCAATAATTAGATTTTGTTGTTAATTGCCAATTAGGCAATTCTGATGTTTTTCTAAATTATCTTCATTAATAATCCTTTCATCTATCTTCGTTGATAATTTGAGTTGGCTGAATTGTTGTTTAACACTACACGTGTTATACTCACCGTTATCCGATTTTCTTGTTAAAGGATCGGATAGGTGAATTTATTTTGACTGTCGTCTAATTGTTAATTAATTATTACTGCTTCTGTGCATTAATAACTGAGTTTGAATTAGACTGACCCGTGTATTATTTTCTTTTGAATGTAATACTCGGGTCAGACCGAGTATTTACAGGTTGTTGATATCTTACTTTGGGTTGCTGCTAGAGCTATGAAGCCTTTTCATACTTTTTGGAGTAGTCATTGTCTTAGTATAGGATGTTGTATATTCATGTATATTATTCACGATAATGTACTTGTATATGTAACTTCCAGAGTCGACAGTTGTAGTTGTATCATATGTATTGTATCACATGTATATCAACTGACTTCAGTTATATATATATATATATGTATGTGAGACTTTTTATTATTTGTGTTCCGCATCTGACTTATCTGTGTTATTATTATATATATTCTCCTAAACTATTATGAACCATCGTAGTTAGTTTTATACTAGAATTGGGTATGTCGATGGGAGTAAATAAATAAGAGATGAAAAATAAAAATATATATCACTCCTATCGAAATAACCAATAATAGTGTAAGGCCTAACTATGGATGGCCGCTCCTATCCAGCCTTATTCTTCGTAATAACAGACAGTATTTCCTTTAATACTCTTTGTTATTGTGAGCATAGAGGTGGGGCGTCACAGATGATAAGTGTACATTGTACAGTTTTGAAAGAAATTGATACTGGAAAGAGTAATCAAATTTGAATATTTGATTTAGAATAAACAAAGTTATATATCTCTGTTATATATAAGATAAATCTCCTATTGTTGAATCTATTGCCAGAAGAAAATTGATTTTTGGAAATAATTGAAGTATAAAAGGAGTTTTATACAAGTTTGAAATGATCCAAAGTTTTAAAAATTATATATATCTATATATATAAAGGATCTTATGAGGATTTTAGAAAAGGTTTTGGGAACCTTTGGATTTGGAAAGGCTTTTGATTTTTAGGTAAAATCAATATTGGAATTTGGAAAGCCTAGTTTGAGAATTATCGATTTTGGGATAATCGATTTTGTGTAAAGAAGCTTTTTATGAGATTCATATTATGTGTATGATTTGGAAGATACTATATGTGTATAGTATAAAGTGTTTTGATGATGGCTCTAGGGAAAAAGGCGCTCCCTTGAAATGAACTTCTGAGGAGTGCCACCGGGTGGTGCTGCCTTGAGCCCCAAGGGGGGTTTCTAAAGTTGATCCTATGAGGAGTCCGGACAAAACAAGTTCCTGGGGATTATGAGTAGTGTGTACCATAGCGAAAGTCGTGTGTGCCGCTGAGAGCCAACAGTCTGCGTTTGATTTTATATCGGTGGACTGCGACCTATGGTAACATAGGGAAAGTCGTGTGTGCCGCTGAGAGCCAACAGTCTGCGTTTGATTTTATATCGGTAGACTGCGACCTATGTAGGAGTGGAGAAGTTTCATTTTGACAGCGAAAATCGTGTGTGCCGCTGAGAGCCAACAGTTACATGGACTTTTGCTGTGATGGCAACATAACCCTGGAATGGAATTGCAATCTGTTGTGGGTTCCATGGCGTAATAGAGAGGCACAGAGTGCCTACAGTTACATAGACTTTTGCTGCGATGGCAACGTAACCCATGATGTAACTGCGACCATGGATGGGAGTGATGATTTCCAGAGCATTCTCACCAAAAGATATTTCCTCTATTTTCAAAATGTTTTCTATATTTCCAATAAAATTATTTTCCAAGTATTTTCACTGGGTGTTGAAAATGGGTCTGCTACGTTATTATAGATTTTCAGTCTTACGCCTGATCAACGTATGACCGAATTTCTATGTGAACGAGGATGGACTTGTTGAGACATCGAGTTATAAAAAGTATTTTTATTAAAACTATTTTATAATATAAAATAGATTTTAAAAGTGTTTTAAAAATGATCAAAGAAAATTTATATGATTTTAAGCATTTAATAAATTTTGGCTTCGTTCCTTTTGGAGGACAAAAAGATTCAAAGGGGGGAGGAATGTCATGACCCAAAAATTTTGGGCAATATAAATTTAATAATCTGCATTAAATTAAATTGACTCGATAATTTGTGTTAATAAAGATTGAATTGATCTAATAATATTCTTTTAATAAATATTTAATCGATGAATTTTATCATTTAAAAAGTTAATAAATTGTTTTCTATTTATAATGTATATATTTGTCTACATTATAAATAGATAATCTTTGGTTTGAATTTGATTAATAAATAAATCTTGTTTCAAATTCTATTATACATCTTGGTAATTTGGAAATTTTGATTTGAATTTAATATAAAGCTTTTCAAAGATATTAATAAATAACTATATAGTTTTAAAATACTTAAGATAAATGTTTATAAGGTTTTTTTTATTATCATTTTAAATATTTCTTGATAAATATGATTTGAAAAATAATAACAAGATAATCTCTTTTATAAATTGTTATTTTAACCAATACTAATAATGTATTGTTCATATATATAAATATATATGGATTTTAATATAAATGAAATTTGTTATTTTTTTTTTTTTGAGAAAAATGTGTGATCCTCTATCATGAGAGGAGAGCACACATGGAATACTATATATATAACTAAAAAATGGAGCTGCCAACATGCCTGACAGGTGGCAAGTCTAAAACAACAATAAAAATAAAGCAGTAGAAACCCCTCGAATGAGCTCCGGCAAAGCCACCGCCCATTACACCCTAGTATCGAGCTCCGGCAAGGCCACCACCCAATACTAAAGTGTTAGAGGTATCTAACAAAAGGAAGAGCACCAAACTTAAACATGATGATTGGTTTTGCATGTATGGAAATTGAATTTTTGTCTGGTATACAAGTTGGGTATACTGCATATATACATACAGGTCTATGGTAGTTATCACTGAAAAAAAATGTTGCATGTGATAAATCCATCTAGAAATTGTTGTATGATGGTTTGCATGATTGTTCTGGGTATATATATGCTTTTATCTGTTATGTTACTTATGAATATACCAGTATGTTTGCAGTTTGCCTCTATTATTTTCACCTGGTTTGAATTACTTTCAAAAATCTAAATCTCTTTATACAATTTAATTTATGCTTTGATCTCAGAATAAAAAATGATCATTACAATGTAATTTAAATTTTAAAAATTATTTCGAGATGTTATATTGAGTAAATTTTTACAGAGATATAAAAACACAGTGATGATCAGTAAATAAGAACAAAATTAAACATGTCAATTTCGATTTTTGATTTCAGGATCATGTTTGAAATGTTTAATCATGATTTAGGTAGAGGAATCCTGATTTTTAGATAAGGAATTGATAGGATTATCTGAGATGAGTGATATTGGGATTTTTGGCAATTGTCGATGATCTAGGTCGAATTGGAGTTTGGGGTTGATGTCGAGGATGGCTGGGGGGTAGATGACCTATGGAAAAATGGCCAAATGCTTTATCAATGACCGTGGTGACCGGAGTATGGTGAACTATGGCTTGTAATGTTGTTTGGTTGTGTGGGATAATCGAGATGTTTCTGACGTCGATGGCGCATCGGGAAGGATCGCTTAGGGGGGTTACGTCGTATGGCCTATGATGCTACTGTGGTCAGAGAATCAGATGCTCCAGTGGTCGCATTCGTCGACGACGAATGTTTTGAATGATCGAGTCTGGGGATCCTATGAGTTCGATAGTTCGATTTTGATTAGTCATCGTTTTCGTTGTTCTGGAGGGTCGTAGGGACTGAGGTAGATGGCGACGACTTATTGAAGTCACCGGCGGTGATCAGAGATGGTCAGAGGGATGGTGCATGTGCACAGTGCACATGCGTTTCTGGCGTGTTGTTCGTTTGAGTGGTGAAGAAGCTTTCCACTCGGGTCGTTCTCGAGTAAAATGATGGTGAGATTCGAGGGAAGTAGGAAAGAGAGAGAGTGCACAGGATTGAGCTCGAGTTGTTGTTCGAGTCTTTGGTAATTTAACTCGGGTTGTTCGATTTTGTAACCAGTTTTAGTTTTGTAAGAATTGTGTTCCAAGTTTTTAAATATGAAGGTATTAAGTTAAGGCTAATGCAAATTTTGATATGTATTAAATAAATGAGTTTTAAGAGAAAATAATTGGGATCTAAATTTTTTTGTAAATAAAATAAAATTTGGCTTTAAAATAAAATAAAATCCAAAATAAATTTACCCTTTCAAAGTTTTTAACAAATAGGTTTAGTTGCTGAGTTTTAAATGTTTTAAATTCCCAGAGTTTTATAGTTTAATAAATTAAGTTTAAATTTAATTATCTTTGAACCGTTTTGAATGATAATTGATTTATTAATATTTGATAAATTAAAGTTGAGAGGTTTATTTAAAAATTAAACCTTATTTGTCTTAACTTAGTTAACCAACCAATGTTAATTAAGTTAAGTTGAATAATTAATTTATAGTAAAGTAATTAAGGAAGGATTACGGGGTGTAATTAATTAAATGATTAATTAAAGTAAGTAATTAAGGGATAGTTAAACCGGAATGGGATTAATTAAAAGTATAATAAGTGAATGTAATTAGAGAATCATTAATCAATTACTAAAAGAGTAATTAAAGCAAATGGTTAAGAATAATTAATTGATGTAATTAATTTAGGGCTAATTGTTTAATGTAATTAGAGAATGATTAATCAATGTAATTAATTAAGGTAATTAGTTAAGGATAATTAACCAACGGATAATTACTTGATAAAAGTAATTAGAGGTAAATTACTTAAAAGAAGTAATTAAGAAATATTACTTAGTGTAATTAATTAAAGGATTAATTAATTAATTAAGGGATTAATTAATTACTGTAAGTAATTAAGAATAATTAATTACTGAATGTGATTAATCAAGGTTGATTAATGAATGTGGTAAATTAATTAAAGGCTAATTACTGAATGTAATTAGAGAGAATTATTAGGGGATGATCAATTAATGGTTAGTAATTAATTATTGTTAAGTAAGCAAGATTTAATATGAATAAAGTAATTAATTTGATTTAATTAGTAGTGGGTGGCTAACAAATCTTGCTTATGAATGATTGGTGGATATTTCTGATATGAAATGTTTGTGATATGATATATTTGTCTTGAATAGTGATTGTGTGGTTATCTGTCGATGATAAATTGTTGTATAAAAAGTGAAATCTTGAATTTAAAGGTTGAATTGTGTTTCACTTGATTAACGTGGGGTAAGATGACATTGGATTCGAAGAGACCAGAGTCGGGTATTAGTAAATACCCGAAACCACTTCGATTCTTTATAGATTGATATGTGAAATTAATATGCTGAAATGAAATGATTTAAGTGAATTAAACCATTTAATCTAAGTTTTGGTACTTAGAAATTGATGTGTGAAATAAATGATGTTTATAACAACTTGTGAAGTTGTAAATTGATATAAGTTACCCGAGTTTATATAGGTTGTATGCTTTTGTATTCCATATTAGATGGGTTTACTCACGCTGGTTTCCAGCCTAACCTAGGTGTTACTTTGATGTAATGCTCGGGTCAGACCGAGTGTTACAGATTTTCAGGTAAGGACGTTCTGGAGCTCAGAAGATGAGCTGGATGGAACGAACGTATCGAGTATTTTCGCTATATTATATTGTTATCTGAGACATATTGATTGTATATGTCCAGTGTTTGTATATATGTTATAACTCTGATGTATTAAAGTGAAATTTGACAAGTACAGTTTTCATTGTAAACTGATATTACTGATATTATATTTTATCCACTGCGAATGTGAGATGTTAGTGTTTCTGTTCTTCTTTTTCTTCTATCTCTCTCTCCTTTTTCTTAACTCTCTGGAATTTTCGGCATCGAAATTTCGAGTCGTTACAATATTCATATTTTGATAGTAATAACATAAACCGTGGCATCTAACAAGGATCATTTGCACTAAGCCAATCCTTTTAGACTACTACTTTTATTTTATCTTATATTTTTTACACTACTGATAATAATATATTGTCATTAACAAATAATCCATTTGATAAAGCATCTACATACTAATAGAGATTACGAGATAAGATTCTAACCATGAAAGAAATATTTTACTTAATTTTTGTACTGAGTAGATTTTATGACATAATTTCTATTGGGTTTGGCAAGCCTTAGATCATATAATTTGAGTACTGAATTCAATTGTTATATTCATGTATTTATATGCGAGTGCAGTTACCTCTATGGGTTATTTCATTGACTGTGAATTTAATTTGATTGATTGAAAGTATAAGCTTCTCTTTTGACTACTGAAATCACTCATTATATAAACTATGAATTATAGACGATGTATATTAATTTCCTTTTATAGCATCAGCCTATATAAACTTTGAATCATGGATTGAAAGTCTACCCAACTTTTATCCATGGTTCTAACTACAACCTATATGGCAAATCAAGCCATATGCATTGTTAGTACAGTTTCATTTTATGAGAACAATGGTTAACCCTTATATGTCTTTGTTTAAGTGTCAAACTATCTTAAATTTAAGAAGTTACAAAAAAACCAGTAGCAAAACAAGAGTCAAGCACCACTATTGGCAAGTGTTATGACATTCTAGACAAAGGTTTCGAAGGTCATGACTTCAAACTTCTCTGAGATATCAAAATAAGCGAACTCTTTAAATAAAGTAACACTCTTGTCGTAAAAAAGAGGGACAAAACAAGAGAATTGCTTCCTGTAACATTCAGTTACTCAGATTATAGAAATATTCATGTGCATAAAATAAAACATACAATGTGTTTGTATATTACTACAGACCTGAATTCTTTTTTTGCCAAATTAAACACTTGTTTTTCTCATGAATACGGTTACTTTATTTGAAAACAACTTTATAAAAATAGATAAAATTACTCAAATCAATTTTAATTAAATAAAGATAGCGTATCTGTTTCAACAGGTGTCTTCTCTTTATTTGTAAAGAATGCGTAGAAGGTCATTTCTTCAAGCAACCTGCAACGTTGAAGCTACAAATTGATGTATGGCACAATGAACAAGAATTAAAAAAAGTATGATATTTCAAACAAAGTAACATAATGCAAAAATTAAAATTATAGGCATAGAAAGAAAAAACAAAATAACATATTGCTTGTACTATTTGATTAACATTCCTCAAAGCCAGGCTTTAAAAGGAATAAGCAATTTGTGACGACCCGTAATTTTTACATATTTGAAATTGGAATATTTAATTGATTTTAAATATTTAGAAGTTAATTTTTAACTTGAATTTTAAATATCACTATTTATTGGGTAATTTAATTATTAAATTAAACAATTAGAAGTTGGGTAAAATATTGAATCTGAAGTTTTAAGCTTGTTAAAAATAATTTGAAGGCTTATAAAATTTATATTCAGGATACTGAAGATAATAGAAGTGTTGGAATAAAATTTAAAAGTGTTTTGTTTAGTTTTGAAATTTTATCGTTTAAATCGATGTTTAAAAATAGCCTTCCGGGGCACAGTCTCGGAATTCGACGAAACCAGTTCCATTAGATCCGTAATAGTGTATTATTACCGGATTCCAAATTCGTATTGTTTGGAGTTATCGTGTGATCATAGGATGTATAAACGAGCTGAAATCTCTATCGAAAATTCAATATAATAACTGGGTCCAAAAAGCTGTCTTCTCCATACTATCGAATTAGGACTCGGAACCTTTTCCATTACATTTGGAATAGGGGTATAACATTATAAGTGCCTAGTGGCATGACTCGATAGGAGTTCGAGGTTTTGAGTTGCAAATTCAAGACGATTTAAATTTAAATAATATATATATTCATATATACTAGTCAAATCCAGCTGAAATAATTTCACATCAGATTCTTTTTCATTTCTCTGCACATCAACAGCTTTTACTTTTTAGAAATCACTGTAGCTTGCTGTTCAAACACGCAAGCGTCTCGTCCTGGCTCCAATTTTCTTTTTTAAACCACATGCAAGCAGATTTCAAAATCTCAGAAGAAAAATAACGCAGCCAAACAAAAGAAATAATGGCAGAACCTCATTCGAAATTCAACTCAAGAAGGGGATCGAATGGCGAAAATTATTCCTAGCCCTACTTCATTTCTCTCGCATCTGTTACATTCTTGTGAGAGCGACTTCGTGATAGCAAGTGGGGAGGCATTTAAGGTTCGCTTTTGCGGAATTTATTCCATGAGGGAAACGAAGTTGGGTGCGATCGAGTTTGGCTACCGAGGGGAGGTCAGGAGGTACTCGGCACAATTGGGAGAAGTCGAGATCAGCTTGGGGTCGTGCCATTGCAAGGTGGAGCAGATGCCGTCGTCGATCGACCTTCGGCTGGTGGTCGTGTTAGAATAGGCTCGAGGGTAGGAATGTTTGGTGAAGTTCGAAGTCCTCGTTCGTGAGCAGCGGCAGGCGTTAGAGGAGGTGATTCCTTCTGGTAATTTGTTTAACTTAAAATTTCCTTAGTCTAAATCTTAGTTTTGAAAGAAATATATAATATATATTTTCCACTAAAGTAGATAAAACAATTCTATTTTGATTTACTATATATATACATATAGGTTAGAAAAATATAATAGTAGGTTTTATAGAATAATTTATTTCTATTTGAACATATATACAGTAAACAGAATATTGATAATAATTACAGAAGGAGTTATTTAAAACCAGATTTCTGCAAATATATATATCGGAAGAAAAGTTTTTACAGCAACAAAATTTCTGTTTTCATTATTTACAAGAAAAGCAAAAATACATAAGTATAAATTTATCTATATAAAATACACATATTTTAGCTTACTAGTTTATTTTAATATGAATTTGAGTGATTAACTTGTTTAATTAACTTGTTCCATTATTTTAGTCATTAAGAAATAATTTATTAAGGGAATTACTTTAAGTAGAATTCTTAGTTAATTAAATTAATAAATGGTAATAAATTTATTCGTTTAGTTCAAATGATAATAAATCATATGATGTTTATTCAAGGTCTGAAACCATGGTTAGATAAGCCAGTTTGAGTCGGACTGTGAATTAAAAGCAAAGGTGAGTTAATCTCACTCTTCTAGATTTTTATTTAAATTTAATTGGTTGATTGATTGATTTGATTGGATGTGCTATATTATATAGTAGTATATATAGTATATATTGGAGTGATTGATTTCCCGCATTATTTAGCGGATGAGACCCTATGCGCCGCATAATAGCGGATGATATTATCCATATACCGCGATATTCCACCTCGAAGTGGAATTGGTATTGTGCTAACATCTGTGGATGCAGGAAAACAGGTTGGAGGGATCCAACTGGATTCCTCAAAATTATTTAGAATTGTTTAATATTCTGTGTTATGAATATTTGATATTCTGTGATAAATTGTATTGATAAATGGAATATTGAATGTTATGGTTTGCTTGAATATATTTCGATACACTAAGTTATCAAAAGATATAGAATTGGATTTTTTGAAAAAAAAAATAAAAGAGTGAATTTTTAAGTAAAATAATCATAGAGAATTTGAATAAATTTAAGAATGAACTGGATAAGAATAAAAGTGATTTTAAAATTTGTAATAAATAAATTCCAAGTATGGGAAAGGGGATTTGAATAAAAGGGGAAAATAATGAATTTTAAAACTTAAGTGATGTTATTCAAAGGAATGAAAGAATTTACTTTAAAATTCAAGGTTTAAAATTTATTTAAAAGAATAAAGAAGAAATTTGGAAAATCTGAAATTGGTATGTTTCAGTTAAAAGATTTAAAATCAAAAAGAAGAAATAAAATCCGAAGTTAATGGATTTTGAAATATAGTGAGTAAGTAAAGAAATTTATTTCAAAATGGAGTAATTTGGAAATCAATTTGACAATGATTTAAGTGTCTGAAATTGGAAATTTAAAGGAGAATGTGACAATGAAATTTATAAACGTGGTTTATAAAGAGAAACAGATATCAGTGGATATTGTGGAAGTATAAATTTCACTGTGGGAGTTTATAAAGGAATAGGTAAATTTGTTTAAAATTAAATAGTGATTTATTTTTAAAGGATGTGAAGAGAAGTATATTTCCCTGGATAGCCAAGTACGTTTTCAAAGTAAATTTTTAAATATAAGTTATGTTGTTTTAAAAAGCATGTTTAGAAAATTTATTATTTCTAAATGTTTAAATTCTAAGGTAAGTATTTTTCAAATCTATTATAGTAATAATTATTTAAAGGTGACTTGGTATGTTGTTTTAAAAAGAGAAAATGTAGTTTTATATTTTATAAAGTAACCTTATTTTAAATATTCCTAAAGTACATATTTTTAATAATGTATTGAAGTAGTTCTCAATTTAAATGTTTTAAAGTATATTTTATAATAAAGTGTTTTAAATTATTTTAAGTGTTTGTACTTGGTGATTTCGGTGGAAATAGAAAATATTTGGGAAATTTTTTCTGTAAAAGGAAGATGGTTTGAAACTATTTTCGAAAAGGTTTGAAAGAGGAAATATATCTTGCGAAGATATTTTGAGGTCAATAAATAATTTGGTGAAATTATTTATGTTTAATAGTTGTTTGTGAATGTTAATTGATAGTTTAATAATCAACTATCAATATTAGCCAATGCGCTGATCGTTTCAAAGAGAGCGGGATCGAGATTTATTTCTCGAAAACCACTTCGATCCGGTTTGTACGTTTTCATGAGGAAAACGAGTTCGAAGTCAAAGATGGTGCAGTGAAGTGTAAGGACTAGTCGCTAATAATCCTGAGGATGATTCCAAAATGGATGTAGTAGGAATAGTACCTTCGGTTCCGTTCGAACCCGGGACGGACTTGTATGGATGAATGCTTTCAGAACATCGTTAGGTGGATGGTGAGCATTCTAAGGGATATGTTCTAAAATGGTAACGCTTAGCCTCAAGCCTCATCAACCGGGAATGACTGAAAATCAGGGGTTATGCAGCAAGGCTAGGTGGGTAGCACCCATTAGGGTGAGGTCATCCCTGTCTAGATGTCCCTTTTATTCGGCTTAGTGGTGCGGTTGCTGATCCCAACCATGGGGTGATCTTACTCGGGATTATCCAGTAAGGGGTAGTCCTAATCTTGTGTTGCAGGGGGTCGGGAGTGATCCTCGGTATGCTGATCTAGACCAGGTACCGTGATAGGTGGTACCCCAGTGCCTAGTCATTAGTTGGAAATCCAATTTCCTTACGTGCCTGTACGGTTTTGATTGTGCCCAACTATTGCTGAAACATGAGATGCAAGCATTTCAGCTAGATTCTATTTTACTTTCTATAGACACTATTATAATATCAGAGAATTTTAATAAAAAGTGTATTAGCTATCATAAGGTAAAAACCCGACATGTTTATTTGTGGTGTGGTCTTATGAGATGCTTTTGTTTTCAAAAGAATTTTGAAACTTTAATACTCAATTTGAGTGTGGTTTTCTCACGCTGGTTTTCTAGACTGACTCGGGTGTTATTTAACTATAATGCTCCGGTCAGACAGAGTATTATAGAATACAAGATATGATATTGTGGAGCTCAGGAGACGAGCTGGATGGCGATACGTACTTTCGTATTTGTGTTACATATTCCGCTATTTATTTAGATTGTGAGGACAGATTATGATTATTGTCCAGTTGAGTGTTATGTATACTCTGATGATGTATGTACAAACAGATATAGAATTTGTTTTTGGTGTAAAGATCTGTGATTATCTTTTATATTCTATTCCGCCGCGATGGTTAGATTCTAATGTTGTTTTCCATCTTCTTCTTCTACGTCTTCTTCTTTAACCCAAATGGTTTGTATTTCTGTTCATCTTGAGTTGATTGATGTAGAATAGTGTTGACTTAAGAGATGCGGATTTGCAGGTCATTATAGTTGGTATCAGAGCTGAAGGTTGAGCAAGAACCTTGGCTCTGGTGGGAATTACTCATTAAAAATAGAGTCTGTAGTACTCTAGAATGAGTTTGCGTGTATTAATAGATATGAGCGTGTATTTGTTAGTGAATATAAAAATTGTTTGTATATTGTGTCGACTTATCGGTTGAGTGTTTATGGATTCTGGTCGGTACGGGAAGTACAACCGTATCGATAGGGGTTTCTTAACTCTTAAACAAGATAAACTGACACAATATTGTTTTAAAATAGGGTAAATGAATTAATTTTACCCAAATTATTTTTGTATATGAAAGAAATAATTTTCAAAAATTATTATAGTTATATATGGATGGTTGGTTGTTAGGGAGTGATAATAAAAAAATTATTATTACTATTGTAAGGAAATTGAATAAGAAATAGGAATCATAACTAAAAGCTAAGAAATAAATTCATTTACAAATGAGATTTGTAAATGTAAACAATAAATGTGATTTATAATTTGAAATAGAATTCCAGAGAAATATTTGAAAATAAATTGAGATGAAAATTCCAGAGTAATGTTTAAATATGAATTGGATGGATTGGAAATTTGGAGTTTTAGGAAAAATTTGAATTCCTTTGGATTTGAAAAGGGTTTTCAAATGCTTTGGAGAAATAATGATGAAAGTATTTGAGAAATATTTTGAATTGGACTTGAAATCTAGAGAGATATGAAATTGGTTATAAAATGATAAAAGCATTGAACTCTTTCGGTCGCTGGAAAATAACTTCGGTGATGACTGCAGCATCATTGATGTTCATCTTCAAGTTTTTAAGAGAGAAATTGCTACCAATTTTTTTTAAATTGGAATGGTTTTGAAACGAGGTTTGGTTTTGAGATTCAAAGAATGGTTGATTTGAATATGTATTTTTTTAAATTTGATTTTGAATGTTTAAACTCTGGAAGCTTATTTAAAATATTATGGTAATATAAATGGGTTTTTTTGAGTTAGAAATGAATTGAATGTAAGCATTTAAGTTGTAAACTATTTAAATTAAATGAAAATAGTATATGGGTTGATTGAAGCAATTTAAATAGTATATGAATTGGTTGGCAACAACTAAAATTAATGTTGAAACATTGGAAATTGCTTATGAAAGACTGTTTAGTATGCATGTTTTAGCTATTTTAAATAAGTGAAATACTAGTGAATTGTATGTATTTAGCATTTACATGTTTTAATTGAGTAGGTATAGGTATAGGGAAGCCGTGTGGCTGGATTTGGTTGCGCAAATTGCTAAAGTAAAAAGCCGCTTGCTTAAAATGTTAAATAAAGGTACGCCTACGCAATAAAAAAATAGGAAATACGAACTGTTGTTTGTTTTTTTTGATTTTTCGGCCGTGTGGGTCGATGTATATATATTTATATCTCTTGTCAAATTGAAAAAGCTCCTCCGTACAAAGGAAACTCTGCCAAAATTTTCCAAAAATTTTGGGAGTTAGAAATTTTTAAAATTTTCACTAATGACAAAGGATTTGAAATTGGTAAGCAAATAGATTTGAAACTGAATATTGAAATCTAATTTAAAATTGTGTGTGTAAAGTAAGGTGAAATCGAAGAAATTGTTTGAAGAAACTAAAGGAAGAAAAAGTTCGCAAATAAACTTTTATTTGAGATTTTAAATAAGTTAGTAAGTTTGGGCTAAAAGATGTTTTAAGTACTATAATATTTAGGCTAATGAACCAGGGTATAATAATACAATAAAAGAAGCTTGGTCGACATCTTATTAGGTAACCCCATTTTTAAATTTTACAGGAAATTGAAGCAAGTCAAACTATATCTCAGAAGCTGGTCCAGAAGCGACTTTGGTAAGGGTAATCATAAATCTGAGGCTAAAGAAGCAACTGGAAGAAGTTCAAGTCCAATTGCATAACAGTCCTAATGATGAAGACATTGCAGCTCATGATTCTTTTCTTAGCTCTTTCTAATGCATTAAGGATGGAATGCTCTATGAGGAGACAACAACTCAACTCAAACTGGATTATTGAGGGAGACAGCAACACTACTTATTTCCATGCTGCTATTAAAGCTAAGCAAGCTCATGAACAGATATTTCGAATTCTGGATGTTAATGGTGTTCTTCAAACTACTCCCCTTGATGTTGACAATGCTCTGATCAATTACTTCTCTCGCCTCCTTGGGAACTCTGAGAATTTTGAAGTTAATCTTCTTCCTATAGATAGCACTATCTCCCTTCCATAAAACAATCCCAAGCTGACTAGCTTATTTCTGCTGTTACTGACGATGAAATAAAACTCACCCTCTTCAGCATGAATAAGAATTCTAGCGGTGGTCCTGATGGTTTTAATTTGCATTTCTTTACCCACAATTGGGAGGTCATTAAATCTGATTTTTGCCTCGCCGTCCATAATTTCTTTTATAAATTCAAGCTTCTAAATGAAGTCAATGCTACTAATCTCGTCCTCATTCCCAAAACTCATCCTCCTACTGTTGTCACCTCCTTTAGACCAATATCTTGCTGCAATGTGATATAAAAGTGCATTGCTAAAATTATTGCTACCAGACTTTTAACTGTTTTGCCTGACCTTATTTCTCCTAACCAGTCTGCCTTCCTTCCTAATAGAAATTCCCTAGATAATGTAATGCTAGCGCATGAGCTTCTTAATGGGTATTGTCGTGCTCACTCTTCTCCGCGTGCTATGTTAAAACTTGATCTCATTAAGGCCTATGACAGTGTTCAGTGGTCTTCTATTGTGAGAGTCATGGCTCTGATGGGTTTCCCGAAGCCTTTTGTTGCTTGGATATACACTTGAATTTCCTCCCCTACCTTCTCTCTTAAAAACAATGGTAAAATTACTGGTTACTTTGAAAGCAAACAAGGCATTCGCCAAGGTGATCCGCTTTCTTCATACATTTTCCTCTTAGTTATGGAGATTTTTACTAGAATGCTTAATGCCAGATTTCGATCCGGAGAAATTAGACTACATCCTAAATGTAAACATCCTCTGATCACTTCCCTTCTCTTTGCTGATGATATTACGATCTTCACATCCCCTGATCGTGACTCCATTCACAATATAAAGAAAACCCTTAACACCTTTTATTCTTGCACTGGGCTCAAGCTAAGTTTATCCAAATCATCCATTTTGTTTGCCGGTATTCCCCCCTCCCTATCATCTGATTTGACTGCATTTTCTGGTTTTCAACCCATGCTTGGTGATATGGTTTACCTTGGCATTCCTCTATGCTCTTCTAGAGTCACTTTTGCCAACTACCTTCCTCTTTACAATAAAATTACTTCAGTGCTTGATAACTGGGCCAATCGATTCCTCTCTCAGGCCAGCAGACTCGTCATGATTAAATCAGTGTGCTTCTCCATCATGGTCTATCTGGCTCGGACCTTTCTTCTCCCTAATAATCTCCTTCGTCTTGTCAGACAAGCTATGCTACAGTTCTTTTGGACCGGCAGCATTCACAACAGGAAGCCAATTCCTTGTTCCTTTGAAACCATCGAGCAGCCTCTGTCTTGTGGTGGCTTGGGCATACTTAACATTGACAGATGGAATATAGCTGCAATCAGTCATCACTTTGATGTGTTACTTTCAAACAAAAATAGTCTATGGGTTCAACGGACTTTCAATCATAACTTAAAGAATAAAAGCTTTTGGTCGATGGAGCCACCGTCTGGATGCAGTTGGATTTGGCGTAAGATCCTTTCTTTGTGTTCCACCATCCTTCCCTATCTCAGATATAATCTCTCTCATGTGAGCAACAAGCATTTCTGGAATGATCCTTGGATAACAGATGGTCTCATCCTGGCTGATATTCTAAATCAACAACAGATATACCAATCTGGAATAAACATTAATGCTAAAGCTATTGACTACATTATGGACAGTAAGAAATCCTTCCCTTATACAAGTAATCAAACCTTGAGAGACTTCTGGGAGAGTGTGAGTGATTTTCACAATTGTTTTCCGGAAACTGATGAGCTTTGTTGGGATGGTAAACCCCATTCGATAAAGCGCATGTACAACTTAATTTCTAACACTCGAAACAAGCCAAAGTTTCCTTGGCACAAGATTATCTAGAATAAACATTCCACTCCCTCTGACAACCTTATGTTGTGGAGAGTTCTAAATAATGCTATCTTGACTAAGGACAGGATGATTCGTTTTGTGAATGTTTCTGATCCTTTGTGCGTGTTTTGTAAAATTGATATTAAGAGCGGTAAGTACCTTTTCTTTGAATGCAATTATCTACAACAAACTTTGGTGAGAATGATGATCATTCTTGGTAGGTCTTCAACGCATATGCAGTCTCCTGTTGTTTGGGACTTGATTCTTAAATCCACCAGAATGCATGATGACACGAGCGAATTACTTTGCTTTTGTCTTAAGAAGTATATTCAGATTATTTGGAGGGAGATAAATCAGAGATGTTTTAATAGTGTGAATCAATCCCAGATTCAGTTGTGGTTAGTGTCAAAATCATTCCATCTTGAAGGAATTACGGGATCGAAAGTCGTTTCTAATCCCACATATTCGGGATTGGTAGGTCATCATGGTTTCTTCGAGGTTCACTTTGGTCTGTCTCTCTTGTTCCTTCGAGTCATTGCCCGTGTTCTGCCATGTTTCTGCTTTGGGTTGTTCTTGCTTATGCTTGCAGTCTGCCTCGTGCGTTCTTCTCTTCTCTCTTGTCTTTGTTTCTCTCTATTTAGTTTATTTTCTTTCTATGCTCGTTGTTATTGCTTATGTTTTTCTTCTGCTCAAAGCTTGTTTTGAGTAGCTTTTCTTTTTCAACAAAATCTGGTAGGGGACCATCAAACCTCGCTAGCTTTGCTAAAAAAATAAGTTAGCAAATGGAACTAATAAAAGAAAATGGTTAATTAAATATGGGTTGAGATAAGGAGAATAAAATTCAATATTCAAAGTTTGAAGACAAATTGAATTCAAGTAGAATTGAAGATGGAAATCTGAATGGAAATTAGGAAAAAATATTTAGATTTGAAAGTAATTAGTAAATTTAAACAAATTGAATTGAAATGGAATTGTAAAGGCAAGTGAATAGAAATGGACATAAACTCTAATAGTGAAGTGAAAATAAATTTAAGAGGCATATAAAATATTTATATTAAACTTAAGAAATGAAAGGTGAAATTCTTAAGTAAGTTTGGTATTGGAAATATGCTAAGTAATTTTGGAATGGAGAAATATACTAAGTGAATAATTGAATGAAGATTAAAACTAAAAGTTGTGAAATGGGATAATTGTGGATAAGTGAATAGAAATCAAGACGAATGTGAAAAAAAGGGAATTGATATTTAATAATCAATGGAAATAAATACATAGGATGTGCATATATTATTTTATTCGCATAACGATTTGATCCAAAATTCGAGCATAGAATTTCGAGATAGTTATATCGATCCGAGTTAGGATTTTTCACTCGATTTTCGACGCCGAACCCTGGATATGGATTTTTGATTGATTCTGGAAATTCTCTATCATAGTTTACGGCTATGCAAGGAGAATAACGGTTTCTGATGAAGAAACCAGATCTGAGTCTGTACTAGAGAGTTGAGTGGACGATACTAGTTCAGAAGTGAAATTGTGTGATCGAACGAGCAATCGAATTTGGTTTTGCATATGGATGATATATGTGCATCGTACGGGCTTAAGTAAAACAAATATTGGAAAGTCGTAAAGGAAGTGTATAAAATGATTTTGAATTCTGTAATTCGATAGTATTGCTTAGTAGGATTTACACGTATTTAAAAAGCAAAAAGGAAATTGGGATTTTTGATTTCAGAAGATAAATTGAAATTTGTTCGGCAAAGGTATGTATTTAAACTTCTATATGAAATTTGATGATTTTCTTGTCTAGCCACTTGGCCTTTTGTTTTCTTTTGAAATCTGGAGGCCTGTAGAGGAATTTTGTAGTTGTACCGAGCTAGCCGCGCAAAGGAGACGTTGGCGAAAATTTTCGAAAATATAGGGAGTTAGAAAAATTTTGAGAAAATTTTGATAATCCAAAATTTGGTTTCAAATTTAAATTTGAATTGATAAGTAAGTGATAATGTTGGGACTTATGGATAGGTTTGGAAAGTTAATAAGAGGGATATTGTGTCTTTAATAAAAGGATTGTTTTGAGAAGTTGTATGAAACTGTTTGGTTTTGGGAAGTTAGCAAAGGGGTATTGGACCATTCTTCCTAACTAGTAATTTCTAAGACGAAATTCTTTTAAGGGGGAGGAATGTGACGACCCGTAGTTTTTGGATATTTGAAATCGAAATATTTAATTGATTTTAAATATTTAGAAGTTAATTTTTAACTTGAATTTCAAATATCACTATTTATTGGGTAATTTAATTATTAAATTAAATAATTTAAAGTTGGGTAAAATGTTGAATCTGAAGTTTTAAGCTTGTTAAAAATAATTTGAAGGCTTATAAATTTTATATTGAGGTTACTGATGATAATAGAAGTGTTGGAATCAAATTTAAAAGTGGTTTGTTCAGTTTTGAAATTTTATCGTTTAAATCGATGTTTAAAAATAGCCTTCCGTGGAACAGTCTCGGAATTCGAAAAAACTAGTTCCATTGGATCCGTAATAGTATATTATTACCGGATATCAAATTTCATAGTGTTTAGAGTTATCGTGTGATCATATGATGTATAAACGCACTGAAATCTCTATCGAAAATTCAATATAATAATTGGGTCCAAAAAGCTATCTTTTCCATACGATTGAATTAGGACTTAGAACCTTATTCATTGCGTTTGGAACAGGGGCATAACATTATAAATGCCTAGTGGCACGTCTCGATGGGAGGTTGAGGTTTTGAGTTGAAAATTCGAGACGATTTAAATTTAAATTATATATATATATATATATATATATATTCATATATACCAGTTAAACCCAGCTGAAATAATTTCACATTAGATTTTTTTTCATTTCTCTCCACATCAACAGCTTTTGCTTTTTAGAAATCACTGTAGCTTGTTGTTCAAACACGCAAGCGTCTCGTCTTGTCTCCAATTTTCTTTTTTAAACCACACGCAAGCAGATTTCAAAATCTCAAAAGAAAAATAATGCAGCCAAACAAAAGAAATAATGGCCGAACCTCGTTCGATATTCAACTCACGAAGGGGATCGAATGGCGAAAACTATTCCTAGCCCTACTTCACTTCTCTCGCCTCTGTTACATTCTTGTGAGAGCGACTTCGTGGGTTCGTGACAGCAAGTAGGGAGGAATTTAGGGTTCGCTTTTGGGGAATTTATTCTGTGAGGGAAACGAAGTTGGGTGCGATCGAGTTTGGCGACCGAGGGGAGGTCAGGAGTTACTCGGCACGATTGGGAGAAGTCGAGATCAACTTGGGGTCATGTCGTTGCAAGGTGGGGCAGATGCCGTCGTCGATCGACCTTCGGTTGGCAGTCGCGTTAGAATAGGCTCGAGGGTAGGAAGGTTTGGTGAAGTTTGAAGACCTCGTTCGTGAGCAGCAACAGGCGTTAGAGGAGGTGATTCCTTCTGGTAAATTGTCTAACTTAAAATTTCCTTAATCTAAATCTTAGTTTTGAAAGAAATATATAATATATATTTTCCAGTAAAGTAGATAAAACAATTCTGTTTTGATTTACTGTATAAATACATATAGGTTAGAAAAATATAATAGTAGGTTTTATAGAATAATTTATTTCTATCTGAACATATATACAGTAAACTGAAGAGTAATAATAATTACAGAAGGAGTTATTTAAAACCAGATTTCTGCAAATATATATACACACACACACACACATATATATGTATATATATATATATATTGGAAGGAAAGTTTTTACAGCAACAAAATTTCTGTTTTCATTATTTACAAGAAAAGCAAAAATACGTAAGTATAAATTTATCTACATAAAATACACATATTTTAGCTTACTAGTTTATTTTAATATGAATTGGAGTGATTAACTTGTTTAATTAACTTGTTCCATTATTTTAGTCATTAAGAAATAATTTATTAAGGGAATTAGTTTAAGTAGAATTCTTAGTTAATTAAATTAATAAATGGTAATAAATTTATTCTTTTAGTTTAAATGATAATAAATCATATGATGTTTATTCAAGGTCTGAAATCGTAGAGAGATAAGCAAGTTTGAATCGGACTATGAATTAAAAGCAAAGGTGAGTTAATCTCACTCTTCTGGATTTTTATTTAAATTCAAATAATTGGTGGATTGATTGATTTGATTGGATGTGTAATATATAGTAATATATATAGTATATATTGGAGTGATTGATTTCCCGCATTATATAGCGAATGAGACCCTTCGCGCCGCATAATAGCGGATGATATTATATTAATCCCATATATCGCGATATTCCACCTCGAAGTGGAATTTGTATTGTGCTAACTTCTGTGGATGCAGGGAAACAGGTTAGAGGGATCCAACTGGGTTCCTCAAAATCATTTTGAATTGTTTAATATTCTGTGTTATGAATATTTGATATTCTGTGATAAATTGTATTGATAATTGGAATGTTGAATGTTATGGTTTGCTTGAATATATTTCGGTACACTGAGCTATCAAAAGATATAGAATTGGATTTTTTAAAAAGAAAATAAAAGAGTGAATTTTTAAGTAAAATTATCATAAGAATTTGAATAAATTTAAAAATGAACTGGATAAGAATAAAAGTGATTTTAAAATTATAATAAATAAATTCCAAGTATAGGAAAGGGGATTTGAATAAAAAGGGAAAATAATGAATTTTAAAACTTAAGTGATGTTATTCAAAGGAATGAAAGAATTCACTTTAAAATTCAAGGTTTCAAATTTATTTAAAAGAATAAAGAAGAAATTTGAAAAAATCTGAAATTGGTATGTTTCAGTTAAAAGATTTAAAATCAAAATGAAGAAACAAAATCTAAAGTTAATGGATTTTGAAATACAATGAGTAAGTAAAGAAATTTATTTCAAAATAGAGTAATTTGGAAATCAATTTGGAAATTGATTTAGGTGTATGAAATTGGAAATTTAAAGGAGAATATGACTATGAAATTTATAAACGGGGTTTATAAAGAGAAACGGATATCAGTGGATATTTGGACGTATAAATTTCACTGTCGGAGTTTATAAAGGAATGGGTAAATTTGTTTAAAAATAAATACTTATTTATTTTTAAAGGATGTGAAGAGAAGTATATTTCCCTGGATAGCCAAATACGTTTTCAAAGTAAATTTTTAAATATAAATTATGTTGTTTTAAAAAGCATGTTTAGAAAATTTATTATTTCTAAATGTTTAAATTCTAAAATAAGTATTTTTCAAATCTATTATAGTAATAATTATTTAAAGGTGACTTGGTATGATGTTTTAAAAAGAGAAAATCTAGTTTTATATTTTATAAAGTAACCTTATTTTAAATATTCCTAAAGTATATATTTTTAATAAAGTATTGAAGTAGTTCTCAATTTAAATGTTTTAAAGTATATTTTATAATAAAGTGTTTTAAATTATTTTAAGTGTTTGTACATAGTGATTTCGGTGGAAATAGAAAATATTTGGGAAATTTGTTCTGTAAAAGGAAGATGGTTTGAAACTGTTTTCGAAAAGGTTTAAAAGAGGAAATATATCTTGCAAAGATATTTTGAGGTTAATAAATAATTTGGTGAAATTGTTTATGTTTGATAGTTGTTTGTGAATGTTAATTGATAGTTAAGTAATCGACTATCAATATTGGCCAATGCGCTGATCGTTTCGAAGAGATCGGGATCGGGATTTATTTCTCGAAAACCTTTTCTATCCGGTTTGTAAGTTTTCATGAGGAAGACGAGTTCGAAGTCGAAGATGGAGCAGTGAAGTGCAAAGGCTAGTCGCTACTAATCCCGAGAATGATTCCAAAATGGATGTAGTAGGAATAGTGCCTTCGGTTTCGTTCGAACCTGGGACGGACTTGTATGGATGAATGCTTTCAGAATATCGTCAGTTGGACGGTGAGCATTCTATGGGATATGTTCTAAAAAGGTAACGCTTAGCCTTGAGCCTCATCAATTGGGAATGACTGAAAATCAGGGGTTATGCAGCAAGGCTATGTGGGTAGCACCCATTAGGGTGAGGTCATCACTGTCTAGATGTCCCTTTTATTCGGCTTAGTGGTGCGGTTGGTGATCCCAACCGTGGGGTGATCTTACTCGGGATTATCCAGTAAGGGGTAGTCCCGGTCTTGTGTTACATGAGGTCGGGAGTGATCTTCGATATGCTGATCTAGAGCAGGTTCCGTGACAGGTGGTACCCCAGTGCCTAGTCATTAGTTGGAAATCCATTTTCACTACGCGCCTGTACAGTTTTGATTGTGCCCAACTATTGCTGAAACGTGAGATGCAAGCATTTCAGCTAGATTCTATTTTACTTTCTACAGACATATTATAATATAAGAGAATTTTAATAAAAAGTATTTTAGCTATCCTAAGGTAAAAACCCGACAAGTTTATTTGTGGCGTGGTCTTACAAGATGCTTTTGTTTTCAAAAGAATTTTGAAACTTTAATAATCAATTTGAGTGTGGTTTTCTCACGCTGGTTTTCCAGACTGACTCGGGTGTTATTTAACTATAATTCTCGGGTTAGACCGAGTATTATAAAATACATTATTTGATGCTGTGGAGCTCAGGAGACGAGCTGGATGGCGATACGTACTTTCGTATTTGTGTTACATATTCCGCTGTGTATTCATATTATGAGGACAGATTATGATTACTGTCCAGGTGAGTGTTATGTATACTCTGATGATGTATGTATAAACAGATATAGAATTAGTTTTTGGTGTAAAGATCTATGATTATCTATTATATTTTATTCCGCTGCGATGGTTAGATTCTGATGTTGTTTTCTATCTTCTTTTTCTACCTCTTCTTCTTTAACCCAAATGGTTCGTATTTCTGTTCATCTTGAGTTGATTGATGTAGAATAGTGTTGACTCAAGGGGTACGGATTTGCTGGTCATTACACAATTTTGCAAACAAATTTCATGGACAACAAAAATACAAACTGAAACAGAAGGTTACAAAGGAGAACCCAACATAAGATCATTATTAGACTTTGGGTTAAAGAAATAAAAACAAAAGATGATTTTCTTCTTCGCTATATCACTCCTATAATTGCGTGAGTCAGTATAAGAGGAACTATTTAATCATCATCATGGATCCACTATACTCTGATATCTTTGATACATAACAAGAAAAGCATGATATAACAAATGATATACAACATACACATTGTGAAAACATGCACAATCACGTACCATGCTTTTGATATAATTTAAGAGTCTTGGTAAAAACCATTGACAGATTGGAATACTGAAACAAAATACATACTGTGCTTTTGATATAATTTTAGTCAGTGAAAAAAAGAGTAAGTCATAATGCTTATATAATTTGCTATCTAGAACCTTATTCATAATGCTATTTGCTGTAGCTATTTACATTTACTTCAAATCCTACATTGTAAGCAAGAGCTCTAAATTAGCTATCACTGATTCTACACAAGCTTAAATGTAAGTTTATTCGTTATTATTTTTAGATATTTGTAGTCATTATTTCTGCTATATTTTCTTCTCTTCCAATAATTTCAATTTGTGTTTTATGAAATTGCACAATACTTCACTAAAACACATTGAATCAATATTATCTACAAAGGAACACAAAAGTTGCACAATACATCGTGTCATGTATTTTTCTATTAATTACCGAAATTATAGATACATACAATCAAATTGCAATCAAGAGAATTTACCTTATAAAAGCGTTGAATCAGAGCTTGGATAAAAAAGAAAGCCCTAGCTCATACTAGGGAGAAGAAACCACTACACCAAATAGCAAAACTTGACGATTTTATCAAAATGTATTAAAGGAAGTATAAAAGAAACAAAAACTGCAATTTTACATGAATTTTTGACAATCGACAAAAATTGAAGAAGAAGAATTATGCACCAAAAAATGGATCTACGTTTTAATCAAGTTTGGTTTGTATTTTGGTTTTGGATTTTAGCGTTTTCAATTGGGCCGGAAAACGAGGAAAATAAAGAAAAACTATTTTCAGTTTTGTGTATTAAGCCTGTTTTTAAAAATGATCATTTTCAAAATGAAATTTTCAAAACGGTAAATAGAGCAAGTTTTCATTTTTTCTCAAAAGTGAAAACTGAAAATGGTTTGAAAATGACAAATAAAACGTGCCTTAATTTTCGTAGGAGTTAGAGAATGAAATATTTAGGCCTTGTTTGTTTACATTTTTAGTTTTTGGTTTTTAATTTTTGAAGTCTATTTCAGTTTTTCATTTTTAATGTTTTTAATATTTTTGAAAATATGAAAAACAATCACAATATAGATATGTGTTTAATAACCAAAGATAATAATCCATGGCTATGGCACAAAAGATTTTGTCACATTAATTTTAAAGATATTAGTAAATTACCTTAAAAAATTTAGTAAAAGGTCCACCAAAAAATAATCATAAAGTAAATAATATCTATGATGCATGTCAATCAGGAAAACTAACTAAATCAACCTTTAAGACTAAGAAAATCATTTCTACATTACATTGGATTTATTCGATCCTACCCAAGTTCAATCGGTAAATCATAACAAATATGTTTTTGTAATTGTAGATGATTTTCTAGATATATATAGACATTAATTTTGAAAAAGAAAAGTGATTTTTTTGATTTAAATTTTTTAATAAAAGAATTAAAAATTTTAAAAATTTAAAAATTAAAAATATTGGAAGTGACCATGGTAGCGAATTTGAAAACGAGCTTCTAAAAATTTTTGTAACAAAAAAGGTATTAGTCACAACTTCTCATTTTCTAGAACTCCACAACAAATAGAATTGTAGAAAGAAAGAGTTGGCCATTATAGGAAATAGCTAGGACTGTACCTAGTGGAAGCCAACTACCAAAACATTTCAGGACAGAAATCGTGCAGAAATCGTGTTTACTGCATGCTATGTCTTAAATCGTGACACTATTCGACCTTTAACTAAACATACTCCATACAAACTTTTTAATGGTAGAAAACCTAATATATCATGTCTATGAATTTTTGAATCAAAATATTTTATATTAAAAACAAAAGGTCAATTAGGAAAATTCAATCCAAAATCCGGTGAAGGAATATATATATATATCGGATATTCGGAATGAAGCAAAGCATATAGAATATATAAAAAGCGTATAAAAACTATAAAAGAAACTTTAAACATATCATTTGACAAGAATTTCAAAAATAATATGGATAATGAAGAAAATTTTATAGAACAATCAATCATAGAAAATTCACCTCAAAATTGTATAAACGAAGAACAACAAGTGCAGAAAATTCAATTGAAAATCAACTTACAACTCCACTATGAATTTTAAAAGATTATCCAATGGAAAATATATTTGGTGAAGTAAATATAAATGTCAGAACTAAAAATTAGTTAAATTAAATGGGTCATATCGCATTTATACCTAATATAGAACCTTAAAGTCCTAAGGAAACTTCAACTGACGACCATTGGATCTTAGCTATGCAAGAAGAGTTAAATCAATTCGAATGAAATGACGTTTAGGAATTGGTACCAATACCGTATGATCAAACATTCATAGCCACAAAATGTGTGTACAAAAATAAAGCTGATGAAATTGGGACTATGACTCAGAATAAGGCAAGATTAGTTGCACAAGGATATAATCAGGAATAGAGGATAGACTATGAAGAAACTTTTTCCCCTGTTGTAAGACTTAAAGAAATACAAATCTTACTAGCCTTTTCTTATCATCATAACTTTAAATTTTATCAAATGGATGTTAAAAGTACTTTTTTAAATGATTTTATTAAAGAAAATCTTTTTATAGAACAACCATCTCTATTTAAACACGAAACATTCCATGACCATGTTTATAAACTTAAGAAAGCTCTTTACGGTTTGAAACAAGCACCCCATGCTTGGTATGAACGACTAAAAGGCTATCTTATAGATTCTGGACTTGAGATTAGAAAGATTGATCAAACTTTGTTTATTAAATGAGAAAACAAAGATATATGAATTATACAAATTTATGTAGAATATATTATATTTGGATCTACAAATGAAAATTTATGCAATGAGTTTTCAAGGATAATGACAATTGAATTTGAGATGTCATATATGGAAGAACTCTCATATTTTCTCGGTTTGCAAATTAAACAACAAAGCATTGGTATTTTTATTAATCAGGAAAAATATTGTACCAATTCAATAAAACGTTTTAGAATGGAAAAAACATCAAGTAAACTAACACCTATGAGCACTACAGTTCATTTAGAAAAAGATGAAAATGGAAAAAGTATGCACAAAAAATTATATCGAAGTATGATAGGATCATTACTATATTTGACCACTAGTCACCGCGATATTATGATGAGTGTCTGCATGTGTGTACGATTTCAAGAAAATCCCGAGGATTCAGATTTGCAAGCCGTGAAATGAATTTTGCGATACTTAAGCAACACTAGATACAATCGCCTCTTCTATTTGAAAGAATGTCCTTTCAAACTTGTGTCATATAGTGATGCTGATTTTGGAGGATGTCGAACGGGCAGGAAGAGTATTGCGGTACTTGTCATTTCCTCAGACAGTCTCTAGTATCATGGTTCAGTAAAAAACAAAATTTCTTTTAACTATCGAAGTGTGAAGCAGAATATATATCTGTTGCTTTGGCCTATGCACAAGTGATATTGTGACGACCCGGATTTTCGAACAATTTAAATGTGAATAGTTAATTGACTTTAAAATATTTAAAAGTTAATTTTAACTTGAATTCCAGATATCAATACTTACTTAATAATTAAATCATTGAATTATAGAGTTTAAATATTGAATTTAATAATTGAAATTGGGTAAATTGTTGAATCTGAAATTTCTAAGCCTTTTTAAATAATTTGAAGGCTTATAAAATTTATAACGTTGATACTGAAGATAATAGAATGGTTGAAACTTAATTTAAAGGTGGTTTGTTCAATTTTGATAGTATATCGTTTAAATCGATATTTAAAAATAGCCTTTCGAGGCACAGTCTCGGAATTCGACGAAACTAGTTCCATTGGATCCGTAATAGTTAGTTATTATCGGGTTTCAATTTTCGTAGCAATCGGAGTTGTCATTTGACCCTGGCAGCTCAAAACGCTTAGCACTATTTTGATCGATTTAATTTAAAATTGATCGTTTTCTTTTGTAACTTGCGCATACGATCAAATTAGCCTTCGAAACACGTTCCATTGTGTTCGGAATGCAGGTAAAACCTTGTAAACGTCTGTCGGCATATCTGATTCGAGGTTCGGGATTTTGCGTTATACAACACGAGATATTTTCATTATTTAATTATTTAATGAACACGTGCTCAAGAAGCTTCCATAAATTGATATTTAACTCCGTTCTTTTAATCTTCAACAGAGATGGATGTCGAATTCACTAAAAATGAAATCTAAAGCTAAGAAAAACAACAAATCAAAAAGTAAAATCCCTCACCCCAAACCCTTAACCCCGCGTCTTCGGCAGATCGCAATCGCAACCACAGGCCACGACTCCTCCTAATCGCGATTACCGCAGGCGCGAGCCAGAGGAAGAGCGAGGCGTAGGGAAGTGCGATGTTGGAAGATTGCAGTTTTATTCGAAGCTAGGGTTTCGCGAGGGACGCACGAGGTAGCGTCGGAGAGTTCGTCGCGAGTAGGAACATTTGCGACTAGAGGAAGGCGTGAGCAGTGATGAGGCAGAACGTGACTCCACTTCGTCGTTTTTGGATCTGGATAATCGTTCTTGAAATGGGTTTGAGGTCGAACTCGACCTTTGGAATGCGTGAAGGCTAGGGGATTTTCTTGATCTAGGTATTGGATTTAGAAGCGGGTATAATTCTATTTTTGTTTAAATTTATATATAATAAAATGTTCTTGTTTTTTTTAAACAGAGAAATTTTTATGCATACGTTTAGATCTGAAGATAAATATATAGCAGTTAAATATAAACATCTCTACTTTAGTTTATCTATATATAAAGATAAAAAAAATGTATTTTCAAGAATATGAAGAAAATTTATTAGTTAGAATTAAATTATAAGTTAATCAAATTTAATGGCAATTGATAGTTCAAATTGTTTCGAATATTAATAACCTGTATAAATATTTATACATGGTCAAAACGTGGATAAACGAAGTCGAGAATGAAGTGGATTGCAAATTCAGGAAGCTAAGGTGAGTAAATCTCACTCTATTGGATTTTTTGTTTAAATTTAAATGGTTAAATTTAAATAAATGGATGAATGATTGAATTGATTGTTATGCGCTGATGATCTGGTGACTTTGGTATTAGTTGATTCTCGAGTCAATTGTTGCATGACTCAAAGTACTTGGATTTTAAATTTGTTTAAAACTTAAATCATAAATAGGAAAATGTTTTCATTTTATTGTTAATAAGGGCTTAATGATTTGTGATTCATTAAATTAGTAGGGTAATTTAAGTGGATAACTAATTAATGCAATTAATTAATGATTTGGGTTGATTAATTTAGTAATTAAGGGTTTGAATTAATTAATGAAGGTTTAAGTTAATTAATTAAGTTAAATTAATTTAGAATAATAAATGGGTGGATTGATAGGTAATTAATTAATGTAATTAATAAAATATAATTACTTTGTGAAATTAATCAAGAGATTTATTAAGATAGTTAAATAAAGGAGTAATTAATTTATTTAATGAGGTAAATAAAAAGATAGTTAATTACAGGTTGAGATTAATCGAGAATGATTGATATTGTGGATGAATTAAAGTAATTAATATTAGATGGGAACAACTTAAAATATAATTGGAAATCCTTAATTTATATAATTAATGATGTAATCAAAGATTGATTAATTAAGATTGATTAATCCATAATAAGTGATTTATGGGAAATTAATTAATATAATTAATTAAGGATAAATGAAATTAATATAGTTAATTACTTTATGAGGTAATTAATGATTACTTATTGATTTTGGTTAAGGATAATTAATATCGTGAAATTCATTAAAGTTAATTACTTGGATGTAACTAAAAGATAATTAATCCAGGATGATTAATTAAGATGAAAAATGAAGGGTTGATTAATTAATTGATTTGGAATTAATTAATGACAAGTGAAGAAATTTAAGTGATTGAGGTTAGAAATTAAATTAGAATTAATTAAATTAAATTTTGATGTGATCAAGCTTTTTCTTATGGATGATTGAATGGTATTAGATGCCATGAATGGGTTGATATCTATGATATGAAATGTTGAATATTTCATTTGGATAACTTAGGTTAGGTGACATGAGACTCGAAGAGGCCGGGATCGGGTATTAGGAAATACCCGAAACCACTTCGAATTTTTATAGATTGTTATGAAAAATCTATATGCTGGAGTGAAGTTATTTGGAGGAATTGGACTATTTTAAATCTAAATCTTGGGTATTTGGAAACTTATTTGTGAAATAAGTGATGTCTAAAATAAATTGTGGCTTTGTGAATCGATATGAGTTAACGGGGTTTTATATAAGTTGTATGCTTTGTATTCCATGTTAGTTGGGTTTACTCACGCTAGTTTCCAACCTGACCCGGGTATTACTTTGATGTAATGCTCAGGTCAGACCGAGTATTACAGATTTTTAGGTAAGGACGTTCTGGAGCCCCGATGGCGAGCTGGATGACAGGAATGTGTAGAGTATTTCCGCTGTATTATAATATTGTAAATCTGAGACATGTTGATTTGTATATGTCCAGTGTTGAATATTTGTGTAACTCTGATGTATTTAAATGTAATCGGCAGATATAGTATTCTTCTGTAAACTGATTTTATTTATTATTATATTTTATCTGCTGCGAATGTGAGATGTTTGGTGTTTCTGTTCTGCTTCGTCTTCTATCTCTTTCTTCTTTTTCATAACTATCTGGAATTTTCGCGTTCGAAAATTTCGGGTCGTTAAAGTTGGTATCAGAGCCAGGTTAAGCGTGAACCTTGGCTCTGGTGGGGATTACTCATTAAATAGAGTCCGTAATACTCTAGAATGAGTTGAGCATATATATATATATATATATATATATATATATATATATATATATATATATGAGAGCGTACTTGTTATTTTCTTGTATAAAAGGGTTTTAAATTATTTATATAAAAATATATTTTGATATATAAAGTAAGATTTCGTTCTAATAAATATTCAGGTGATTGGTTGTTAAATTATTGAAATTAAATTAAGAAGTAATATAATACAACCAAATTGAAATCTTGAACTGGAATTAAATTAAGTGGTAATAGAAATATAACCAAATAAAAATTTAATTGATTGAAAATGAAACTCTAAAATTTGGGCCCTGAATTTGAAAATTTTGTTCCAAAGTAATGGGAAATAATAAGTAAGTATTATTTGAATAACTGGGACTTGCTGCAAACAATGGGTTGATTGAAAATTTGATTTGAATTAAAAACCAAAAGTGGTTTAAAATTTAAGGATGACCTCGTGCGTAAAGGAAATAATATGTATGAATAAGGAATATACATAAATCAAAAATAGTTTGAATAAACTCTAAATGTTGAGTTTGAAATTTGGAATGGGATGTGATACACAAGTGATAAGTTTTTTTAAGTAGGAAGATTATTTTTGTGAAGTTTAAGGATTGAATGAGGTTGATGGGATTAAGTAAATCGAATTTAACTTGGAAAGTTAAATGGTTAATTTGAATTGGTAGTTTGT
Source organism: Allium cepa (assembly GCA_030765085.1). Lineage (NCBI taxonomy): Eukaryota > Viridiplantae > Streptophyta > Magnoliopsida > Asparagales > Amaryllidaceae > Allium > Allium cepa. The sequence goes on from CM060929.1 coordinate 569,416,916, forward strand.
GTGATCTCAAAAATGGGTTTGAGATCTGGAAATTGAAAATGGATGGACGTTTTAAAATAAATTGGATAATATCATCCTATTGTTATTAAAAATCCTTAAATTACGAATTGGATTTGTTTAAATGAATGAGAAATGAAGTGTGGTAATATATTCATTATTGAGACAAAAGGGAAATCTAAATTTAATTTGAAATTAAGGATATGGAATCACTTTAAACTGAAAATTTGAATAATTGAGTTTGTAAATTAAAATTGTTTAAGAACTGGCTTTAAACTGGAAGATAAAATTTATTAATAAATTAATTTTTAAAATAAAATTGTATTGAACTCTTATTTGAACCTTGAAATACATAAGTAAAGATAATTTAAATCGGAATTTTGAGAATTGGACCCAGAAATTAAATTGTTTAAAAACTTTAAATAAAAGTTAATTTGGTTTAAAGAGTTAAACCGACCTTTGAGAATTCAACTCGAATTTAGATAATTCGAGACGGGTTAAGGTTGAAACTTAGATTCCATTAGTACCAATTGAATTTAGTTTGAATTAATTAGAATTGAAGTTGAATTGGGAATAAATCAAGTCCAATGGAATTTGGAGTTATTTGAATTGAAATTGGGTCAATTTAAATGGAAATTTAAATTGAATAGTAGGGGGAAGTGAACAGTTTTGACTCTGAACTATTGTCAATATAAATTGTTTTAATATCAACTTATTTTCCAAGCTTTTTAGTATGTACAATCTTTCTTTCTTTAAGCCAAATTATTTTATACTTGTTTTACAATTATTTTTGAAGCTATTTAACTATTTTTCAACTGTTTTACAAACTAACTACTATTTTTCAACTATTTTACAAATAAATTACTATTTTTCAATTACCTAAAATTTCTGAAAACTATTTAACTATTTTCCAACCATTTTACGATTAGTTAACTATTTTATAGCTATTTTGTAAACTAATAATTATTTTTCAACTACTTACCTATTTTTCAATTTTCAAGCTATTTTCTAAACTGGTCGGAGTTCAAATTGTTATTAATTAAATACCCAATTGAGATAAGAATTGAAGTGATAATCCAAATGGGGATTAATGTAAATGTGAATAAGTGAATGTGAATGGAAAGGAAATTGATTTAGCTAATAATCAAGAAAGTTAAATACGTAGGATGTACGTATATTATTCTATACAGATAGTGATTTGATCCAGATTCGAGCATAGAATTTCGAGATAGTTTATCGATCCGAGTTGGGATTTTTCACTCGATTTTCGATGGCCATCCTGGATATTGATTGTTGATTGGTTCTGGATGTTCTCTATCATAGTTATGGCTATGCAAGGAGAATGACGATTTCTAATCAAGAAACCAGATCTGTGTCCGCACTAGGAAGTCGGGTAGACAATACTAGTTCGGAAGTGAAATTGTGTGATTGAGTAAGCGATCAGATTGGTATAGCATACGGATGATATGTGTACGTCGTACGGATTTGAATGAAATTGATATTGAAAAGAGTAATCAAATTTGAATAATTGATTTTGAATAAACAAAGTTATATATCTTTGTTATATAAGATAAATCTCCCCTTGTTGAATTTATTGCTGGAAGAAAAAGGATTTTGAAAATGTTTGAAGTATAAAAAGAATTGTATACAAGTTTGAAAGGATCCAATGTTTTTAAAAATTATATATATTTGAATATATATATATATAAAGGATATTATGAGGATTTTGGAAAAGGGTTATGGAAACCTTTGGATTTGGGAAGGCTTTTGATTTTTGGGTAAAATCAATATTAAAATTTGGAAAGCCTAGTTTGAGAATTATCAATTTTAGGATGATCGATTTTGTGTAAAGGAGTTTTGTATGATATCATACTAGGTGTATGATTTGAAAGATACTATATATGTATAGTATAAGGTGTTTTGATGATGGCTCTGGGGAAAAAGGCGCTTCTTTGAAATGAACTTCTCAGGTGTGCCACCGGGTGGTGCTGCCTTGATCCCCAATGGGGGTTCTAAAGTTGATCCTGTGAAGAGTCCGGACAAACTAGTTCCTGAGGATTATTGGGTAGTGAAAGTCGAGGGCGTTGATGCCTACAGGGGAATTTGGGTTATGCTTTGACGACAGTGCAACTTGATGTCACTGCGACCTACTGTGGGGACCATAGCGAAAATCGTGTGGAGGATGAGTGCCAACAGTCTACACTTGATTTTGCCGAGAAGGCAACGCAATATCGGTAGACTGCGATCTACGGTCGAGTGGGGTGGAGAAGTTTCATTCATTTGACAGCGAAATTCGAGGGCGTTGATGCCTACAGTTATATGAGTTGCAACTGCGATCTGTAGCGGGTTGCATGGTGTAATCGAGGGGCGCGGAGGCCTACAGTAATCTATGGATTTTGTCGGGATAGCACCGTAACCATCGGGTTAACTACGACCATGGATGGGGGTGATGATTCCCAGAGCATTCTTACCAAAGATATTTCCTTTATTTTCAAAACTGTTTTCGATGTTTTCAGTAAAATTATCTTTTCAAGTATTTTCACTGGATGTTGAAAATGGGTATGCTAAGTACTTATAGATTTTCAGTTCTACGCCTGATCAACGTACGACTGAATTTCTGTGAGAACATGGATGGACTGGTTGAGACATCGAGTTATAAGAAGTATTTTTATAAAAAGCTATTTTAATAGTATTATGTGAATTTAAAAGCTTTTTAAAATTTTAAAATAAGTGTTGGAATTTTGGAAAATGAAAGAAGTCCAAACTGGAAGTATGAAAATGTTTGAATTCAAGAAACTTTAATGAAGTGGTTTTTGTAATAAAATCAAACATTGATTTAAAAGTTGGAAGTTAGCTAATTAACTAAATAAATTATTTGATAAAATATATTAATAAAATTTAACTCGGTTAAATAAAATGGATTGTAAATTAATAATGGAGTTTGGAAATGAATTCGAATTGTAAATAGAATTCGACTTGGATTTGATAATGAATTAAATAAGTGGAGATGCTATAAAAATAGAAATAAAATGAAGTTGGATCAAAATAGTGATGGTTTAAATTACAAATAAAATTCAAGTGTGATATGAATAGTCTTTAACGAAATTTACAAGTAAATTAGATATAAAGCAAGTGTTGTCGGATGAAATGAAAGTGGATTATAATAGAAATGGTTGAATTGCAAACAAAACCCAGATATGTAGAATAAACTAAAAATGGCGTTTTAATTAGTTAAATGAGTCGTGAATGAATTGAATTTGGGAATTTAATTTATAATGACTAATCAAATGAATTTGTAGATTGAAATGAGATTTGATTGAAATAAAATCAAGTTAAGGTGAAAAGAAAATTTATTTGCAAAAGATGTGAGCTTAAGTTATGAAGTTGAAATAATTTGAAGAAAGTAAATTAACTTAAGTTTAAAATTAATAGATGTTTGGCTTCGAGCAAGAGTAAAAAATTATAAAAGTCTAGGTTAAATTAATTTGGAAATGGTTATTAATTTATAAGTTTGAATGTGTCAGGCTTAATAAATTGTTTTGAATGAATCCAATGCGGAGATGAAATGAAATGCAATGTATGGTTGGTAAATAAATTAGAAATGAAATGGAATTAAATATATAATGAGTTGAAATCAATTTGAAGTAGTTATAAACTAAAATAGATACTCTATCAAGCGGGTATTGCCGAATTTACATATAAATAGTTGTCGTTTGACGTAAACAATAGTAATTAAAAATCTATGAATTGATAGGGACTAAATAAATTGGTTTTAGAATTAATTGAAGTGAATATGATCTTGTTTGGATTAAAAATCAATTGAATGCAAGAAATTGAGTTGCAAACCATTAAAACTGAATGAAATGGCTTATGAATTGGTTGAAAGCAATTGAATTAGCTTTAAATTATATAAGTCGCTTATGGAAAGCGTTTTGGTGCTTGTTGTTTATGATATACATGTGTTTAGCTATTGAAAGTAAGTGAAATGCTAATAAATTTCCTGTGTATGGCACTTACATATTTAAATTGAGTAAGTATAGGTAGCTGAAGGCCGTTTGGCTGGACTTGGATGCACTAATTGCTAAAATAAATAAGCCGCATGCTTAAAATGCTAAATAAGGTACGCCTACGCAATAAAAATAGGAAATATGAACTGTTTTTGCTTTTTTCGACCGTGTGGGTCGATGTATACATATTTATATCTTTTGTTAAATTGCAAAAGCTCCTCCGTACAAAGGAGACTCTGCCAAAAAAATTCGAAAATTTTGGGAGTTAGAAAATTTTTGGGAGGAATTTTTTAGCGACAAAACGAATTCAAATTGGAAATTAAAGTAAATTAGTGAATGAAACAAATATGAATCAGTTATAAATGAAAAAAATAAAAATAAAATAAAATTCAATATTTAGATTTGAAGATAAATTGAATTCATATGGAAATGGAAAAGCAAATTTTAATAGAAATAGGTATGAAACTTCTGTAAGGAAATGTATGAAATGATTTGAAAGGTTACCATTGAATATTGTTGCTAAGTTAGTTATGCAGGTATTAAAGGGAAAAGAAAACTGGATTTGATTCCAAAAGATAAATTTGAATTGCCCGACAAAAAGGTATGTATCTAAATTTCTGTATGAGATTGGATTGGGTTTTGATCTAGCCACTTGCCTTTTGTTTCTTTTGGAATTTGGGAGCCCGTAGAGGAATTTTGTAGTAGTACTGAGTTAGCCGCGCAAAAGGAGACGCTGTCAAAATTTTCAGAAATTTAGAGAGTTAGAAATTTTTTGAGAAAGTTGTGATAATTTAAATTTAAATTTTAAGTTAGATTTGAATAAGTGAAGTAAAATAATGTTGTTGGAAACTATAGAAGGTTTTGGGGAAGTTGGTTGAGGTGATAGTGGGTTTTTAATCAAAGATAGTTGGTAGGATGTTGAATTGTGAGTTTTGAAAAAAGGTAAACGGGTTTTGAACCATTCTTCCTAATTAGTAATTTCGGGGACGAAATTCTTTTAAAGGGGGAGGAATGTGACGACCCAGATTTTCAAACAATTTAAATTTGAATAGTGAATTGATTTTAAAATATTTAAAAGTTAATTTTAACTTGAATTTCAGATATCAGTACTTACTTGATAATTAAATCATTGAATTATAGAGTTTAAATATTGAATTTAATAATTGAAATTGGGTAAATTGTTGAATCTGAAATTTCTAAGCCTGTTTAAATAATTTGAAGGCTTATAAAATTTATAACGATGATACTGAAGATAATAGAATGGTTGAAACTTAATTTGAAGGTGGTTTGTTCAATTTTGATAATATATCGTTTAAATCGATATTTAAAAATAGCCTTCCGAGACACAGTCTCGAAATTCGACGAAACCAGTTCCATTGGATCCGTAATAGTTATTTATTATCGGATTTCAATTTTCGTAGCAATAGGAGTTGTCATTTGACCTTGGCAGCTCAAAACGCTTAGCACTATTTTGATTGATTTAATTTAAAATTGATCGTTTTCTTTTGTAATTCGCGCATACGATCAAATTAACCTCCGAAACACGTTCCATTGTGTTCGGAATGCGGGTAAAACCATATAAACGTCTGTCGGCATGTCTGATTCGGGGTTCGGGATTTTGCGTTATACAACACGAGATATTTTCATTATTTAATTATTTAATAAACGCGTACTCAAGAAGCTTCCGTAAATTGATATTTAACTCCTTTCTTTTAATCTTCAACAGAGATGGATGTCGAATTCACTAAAAACAAAATCTAAAGCTAAAAAAAAAACAAATCAAAAAGTAAAATCCCTCACCCCAAACCCTTAACCCCGCGTCTTCGGCAGATCGCAATCGCAACCACAGGCCACGACTCCTCCTAATCGCGATTACCGCAGGCGCGAGCCAGAGGAAGAGCGAGGCGTAGGGAAGCGCGATGTTGGAAGATTGTAGTTTTATCTGAAGCTAGGGTTTCGCGAGGGACGCGCGAGGCAGCGTCGGAGAGTTCGTCGCGAGTAGGAACATTTGCGACTAAAGGAAGGCGTGAGCGGTGATGAGGCAGAACGTGACTCCACTTCGTCGTTTTTGGATCTGGACCGTCATTCTTGAAATGGGTTTGAGGTCGAACTCGACCTCTGGAATGCGTGAAGGCTAGGGGATTTGCTCGATCTAGGTGTTGGATTTAGCAGCAGGTATAATTCTATTTTTGTTTAAATTTATATAAAATAAAATGTTCTTGTTTTTTTTAAACAGAGAAATTTTTATGCATACATTTAGATCTAAAGATAAATATATAACAGTTAAATATAAACATCTTTACTTTAGTTTATCTATATATAAAGATAAAAGAAATGTATTTTCAAGAATATGTAGAAAATTTATTAGTTAGAATTAAATTATAAGTTAATCAAATTTAATGGCAATTGATAGTTCAAATTGTTTCGAATATTAATAACCTGTATAAATATTTATACAAGGTCAAAACGTGGATAAACCAAGTCGAGAATAAAGTGGATTGCAAATTCAGGAAGCTAAGGTGAGTAAATCTCACTCTGTTGGATTTTTATTTAAATTTAAATGGTTAAATTTAAATAAATGGATTGAATGATTGAATTGATTGTTATGCACTAATGATTTGGTGACTTTTGTATTGTTTGGCTCTCGAGTCAATTGTTGCATGACTCAAAGCATTTGGGTTTTAAATTTGTTTAAAACTTAAATCATAAATAGGAAAATATTTTCATTTTATTGTTAATAAAGGCTTAATGATTTGTGATTCATTAAATTAGTAGGGTAATTTAAGTGGATAACTAATTAATGCAATTAATTAATGATTTGGGTTGATTAATTTAGTAATTAAGGGTTTGAATTAATTAATGAAGGTTTAAGTTAATTAATTAAGTTAAATTAATTTAGAATAATAAATGGGTGGATTGATAGGTAATTAATTAATGTAATTAATAAAATATAATTACTTTGTCAAATTAATCAAGAGATTTATTAAGATAGTTAAATAAAGGAGTAATTAATTTATTTAATGAGGTAAATAAAAAGATAGTTAATTACAGGTTGAGATTAATCGAGAATGATTGATATTGTGGTTGAATTAAAGTAATTAATATTAGATGGGAACAACTTAAAATATAATTGGAAATCCTTAATTTATATAATTAATGATGCAATCAAATATTGATTAATTAAGATTGATTAATCCATAATAAGTGATTTATGGGAAATTAATTAATATAATTAATTAAGGATAAATGAAATTAATATAGTTAATTACTTTATGAGGTAATTAAAGATTACTTATTAATTTTGGTTAAGGATAATTAATATCGTGAAATTAATTAAAGTTGATTACTTGGATGTAACTAAAAGATAATTAATCCAAGATGATTAATTAAGATGAAAAATGAAGGGTTGATTAATTAATTTATTTGGAATTAATTAATGACAAGTGAAGAAATTTAAGTGATTAAGGTTAGAAATTCAATTAGAATTAATTAAATTAAATTTTGATGTGATTAAGCTTTGCTTATGGATGATTGAATGGTATTGGATGCCATGAATGGGTTGATATCTGTGATATGAAATGTTGAGTATTTCATTTGGATAACTTGGATTAGGATGACAAGAGACTCGAAGAGGTCTGTATCGGGTATTAGGAAATACCCGAAACCACTTCGAATTTTTATAGATTGTTATGAAAAATCTATATGCTGGAGTGAAGTGATTAGGAGGAATTGGACTACTTTAAATCTAAATCTTGGGTATTTAGAAACTTATTTGTGAAATAAGTGATGTCTAAAATAAATTGTGGCTTTGTGAATTGATATGAGTTACCCGGGTTTTATATAAGTTGTATGCTTTGTATTCCATGTTAGTTGGGTTTACTCACGCTGGTTTCCAGCCTGACCCGGGTATTACTTTGATGTAATGCTCGGGTCAGACCGAGTATTACAGATTTTCAGGTAAGGACGTTCTGGAGCTCAGGTGGCGAGCTGGATGACAGGAACGTGTAGAGTATTTCCGCTGTATTGTAATATTGTAAATCTGAGACATGTTGATTTGTATATGTCCAGTGTTGAATATTTGTGCAACTCTTATGTATTTAAATGTAATCGATAGATATAGTATTCATCTGTAAACTGATATTATTATATTTTATCCGCTGCGAATGTGAGATGTTTGGTGTTTCTGTTCTTCTTCTTCTTCTATCTCTTTCTTCTTTTTCATAACTATCTGGAATTTTCGGGTTCGAAAATTTTGGGTCGTTACAGATATACATGCAGCAAACTCTTCATGATTTTGGGATATACATAAATAAATTTTCGATTTATTATAATCGTACAATTGCTATTTACCTGTCAAACAATCCAATAAATCATTCTCATACCAAACACAATGATATTCATCATCACTTTCTACGTAATAACGTAGAAAAAGACATAATATCAATTGAGTTTACCTCTTCTGAAAATCAAACTGCAGACATCTTCACAAAACCACTAAATGAAAATTCATTTATTAAGTTGAGACATGAATTTGGAATTATATCACTACATGAACTACTATAATTACTCTACATAACAAAAGTTCCTTATTACTTAGTCACAAAGAAATAAATATTTAATATTAAAACTTGTGAATACATGTTTTATGTCCATAAAAAGCTTTTTGAAAACTAACAGATCATAAAATAAACCAATACACTAAAAATTTGTAAGGCCGTAAACTCGGCTAGTATCATGCATTAAAAACAAAGAATAACTACTAAATCTTAGAAAATAAAAAATAATTAATAAAGTGGAATGACAGGCTCTGAGTTTAAATCTATTGTCAACATTAAAACTAAAATCTACTTTTAACAATATATAGTGTATATAAACAACAGTTTTCTTTTCGACATCCAAACTCAAATATATATTAAAATCAACTTTAGTTTAACCAATGTCATCCAACTATGATTCATCTTTTTCGTCTATCGACTATAGCTCTCCTTCCTCTAAAAGATTTTTATCTCCAAACAAAACAACTTCACCATCAAATAAATCATCTTCAGCAAATATCAGTCCTTCACTTACATATCACACCAGTTACTCTCCAAAGTGTAAGAAAGTCAAACGGCCAATCACCCTTGAATCGTCATCTTCCAATACCAAAATTGACGGGATTTTTCACTATCAACAAGAAATGATGGGAGTACAGAAGGAGATGTATTACAAGCACAGAAGACAAGGAGCAAATCTAAATTTTCTAGAAAGATGTGTTCTGGCCATTTTTGGTCATTCAACAACGAAAAACAACATATGAAAAAATTTCTCCTCGACTAACGGAAACATCAGTAAATAAATACAACCCCACTCCAAGAAATACTTAGGAATAAGGACCATCAAACAATGATTGGAATCAAAATCTGGTTCAAGCAAATGTATTGTCTCCCCACAAACCTTTGAATGAGCAAACGAAGATTAAACCTAGCTTATAGGAACACTTTCCCGAAGAAAAATCCGAGCCGAGTGAAAATAAATAAAAAATTTAAGTTGTGTGTTTGTATAATGTTGATTATTGCTTTAATATTTAAATAAAACTTGTATTTGTTTCCGTTGAAATATATATATATATATATATATATATATAACAAACAAATATATTAGAAAGTCTAAAACAATACCTAGAAAACAAAATTTTAATAAAAATTTGAACTTTTTAAACAAACAACAGGTTCAATCGACTGAACGCCCTAGTTCAATCAACTGAACGAGAAGGAAGAAAAATAATACAACATAGAATTTAGTTGACTGAATTTTTATTCAGTCGCCTCTATGAAGACGAAATAGTTTTAATCGAACTTGATATTCTGGTCAGTCGGCTGACCTTGATATTCAATCGATCGGTCAAATAGAAATTAAACATACTATTTCCAGATTCGGTCATCTTAATATTAGTTTTAGTCGACTCCGTTGACAAGAAAATTTGTTTCATGAACTACCAACCTAAGTCAGTTAATTGAGTGCCAATTCAGTCTATTGATCCTAAAGTAAAAATTATTTGCAGAGCAGTTTCAGTCGATTGAATTGCCCTCCTAGTCGAGTGATTGGGTATTTTTCAATCTTTTAAATCAAAACCCATTCAACATCACGTCTTTTGGTACATCTACTAATTAAAAACCTTAGCCTCTATTCAATCCCTGACATTTTCTACCTTTACTCTTTTATCTCCTTCTCCAAAGAGATAAATAAAGCCAAGTTTTTCTCCACATCACTCAATTACAATGCATCCAAAATGTTCATGAGAATCATCTACACCCACTGGACCATCTGAATCTCACATCAGAGGATGGCTATACAATGATGTTGTTGTCCAAAGGTTTAATAACATAAGGAACTTGAGGATTTTCGAAGGTTCATTCATCTGGTTTAGAGATTTTGGAGGTTATACTATTTGAGAATTCGCAGAAGCAAACCACATTGATCATCTCATCAACTTTGAAGCCAAAAATCTCAATATTTACCCATTATTGGTAAAATTGTTTTATGCTAACCTGAGCTTAGATTTCTTGAATCCACAAGTGAGAAAATTGTATATGAACTCTTATTTGCGGTGTCAAAATTTATCTACCTATCACAAGATTAGGATCTATTTTAAATTGCCCTTCAAAATTAGAAGACTTGGATGACATTGAAGTAGATTTGAACATTCATGATGAAATTAGTCATCTGTTTTTAGCTGATAACTTAGAAATGTAGAAAGAAAAATTCTTGCATCCAAAAGCTGGAATTTTACATAGAGCACTAACTCATTCTATAAAATTATAGACCATTAGCTATGAAGTGGTTTATAAACACAACTCCCAAGCTCTTTACGCAATATTTGGTCGCCGAAATGTTAATTGGGCTAAGATGATAATGGATGAATTTGAAACATTTCATAACCGTAAAGCCAAAACTATCCATTATGGAGAATATATCATGCATATTTTTATGAGCTTTCAAGCACCTCTTCCAAATTGCGAGTTTACTATGATTGGTTGTTTAGACTCTAATACTCTTAGTCTCATGGAACTTCCACAAGGAGTCAAACCCAGAACATTATATCCTTCGAGCAATGGAAAGCAAATAGAGAAACCGGCCATTCCTAACTTGCCAATCCTACCATGGCTTCCTCCTCAAGCTCCTCCTCCTCTTCTACCTCAACATGATGAGGTTTAAAACAAATACAACCAAATGTCACTTACAACAACACAAATTACATAAATATCATGATCACAATCATATAATGCCAACATAAATTGTCATGAACCAACAAACGATTGAAGTTTCTTAGAAAAAAAATGAAACTAGGATGCATAAGTGATAAATGATGAAATAAAAATACCATCTATCTTGAGTACTTTAAAATGTATAGTTGTAATCATCACTAAGTGGGAGAATGTTAGAACCTTATATTTTGGTATTTTGATAGTGACAATTATACATCATTTTATTGTGTATATTAACCACTTGCACAGGAAAAGATCGATCAAACAAGGAGACGTGCTCGAGAAAAAGAAGATCATGGTGGCACAATTATGTAGTATTAGTTATAGTGTCTTAGTATAGGGTTATATAAATTATTAAAATCTCTTGTAGTAGTATATAAAAGCTTACACAATCACAAATTAATTTTAGAAATCAAATAAGTCAAATTATACATCAGCCAGTCTACTGACCCAAAGAAATTAAACGTAAAATTATTTGACAGCTTCAGACGACTGAAAACACAAAACAATCAAGTACACATGTTCTTAGTTAATTAAATTAAAGGTTTTAATTGACTGAAACTACTTGTTTTTGAACTGTTTACTTTTTGTTTTTGAAACATGTATCTTTACTCAAATACAGTTGATTGGTTTATTTCCTTCAGTCGACTAAACCATCGTAACAACCATATTTTTCAAATTTTCTTAAGAGGTGCTCTTCCATGAAGAGTTATTCCTCTTCGTTAATTGTTGCAATCATTCCTCTAACAGTTGCAACTATTGATTACCCATATAAAGCAATCCATTCAAAGATTCAATTTACCGATTTACAATTCTTTCTACCTCAATCTTGATTTACTCTTAAGCATTCAATTCACTACATTGCTTTAAGTTTTTTATCACATATTCTTCTAAGAATTTTTTTTTATAATCAGATTACTTCCTTTTTTCAAAAGAACACATTATACCACAAATTAGAAGATTATAGAAAGGTTATACTCACTGGCTAATCCAGGCTATACAAGAGCATAAGAAGTTACAAGCAATTCTACTTATTTTGTAAACAAAGTCTTGTTGGAGTTTATCAGGCACGAAGTCCCATTCAGTAGCTCAAGGGTTTGTAATACCTACTCCTCCATGTTAAGTAAAGACATTTGTTAGTTAATTCCAGAAGGAGTTTGGGACTGGACGTAGAATGTAAAGTTCGAACTAGTATAAAAATCTCTTGTGAACTTTATTTATTGCAATTTTTATATTACTAATTTGACATAGTTTTTTATTTAGTAGATATAATCATATTACATGATCCACAAATACTTTCACCTTGGGCTAACACCAACACATTTATTTTAGCTCATAAATCACTTATGATGTGTGCAGTATCGGTACAAAGCAATAGCATGTTGGCTAGGAAGATCAAACAATATATAATATATCAAGAGAATACAGAACCACAAAACACGGTGGAATATATAATATAGACACGAAGCTATATATATATATATATATATATATATATATATATATATATAAGTGAGTCTACAAAAGTAAAAAATACTAGAATCTCATAATACATATACATGATAAAGCACAAGACTTGTGCCAAAAGAATATACATCAAGATTCGCTAAATCAAACAAATGACTTGCACGAATACAAGGTCTAATACATAAAATATATAAGTGTATATCTCTAAAGCTAATCTACCATCTAAGGTCAATGAGTCCCTATACCTAAAATGTCTCGACCTGACCCGATAATAATAAATAATAAACGAGTCAGGCTATTTCTAGTTCAACAAAAGTGAGATCATAGGTGCAACATAAGTAAATTTCAATAATATAATCATAGCCGTATAATATGCCAACATCCAAATTATAAATAGCATAATCGTAATAATTCACCATGTCATAAAAATGTACCATGCTTATTACAAGAAATCATCTCAAATAAGGTGAATCAAAATATCTCGCAAATCAAAATTATGAACCAAAACGAAAGCAAGTTAAAATCATAAGAACAAACATGTAAGAAAGTCTAAACCAAAAGATAGGCATAAAAGCAAGTCGAAACAAAAGGATAAGCGTGAAAGTAGGTCAAGCCAAAAGACAAGCATGAAAGTGACTCAGAATTAAAATCTCACTAAATGGATCATAAATCAAAGGACATACATGAAATCAAGTCATCTATAAGACAAGCATGAAGGCTAAGATAACCATAAGACGTGCATGAAGGCTACGACGATCGAAAGATGAGCATGAAGGTCACACCGACTGTAAGACGAGCATAAAGGGTACACCAACCACAAGACGAGCATGAAGGCAACACTAATCAATAGATGACCAAGAAGGCCATGCCGACTAGAAGATGAGCCCAAAAGCTACGTCGAGATCATTGCTGATCAAAAGTGTTAAATACATTCAATTAGTAATTAAACGAGTATCACACAAATGTCTCATAACCACTAGGCGATACTTGAATATTTACTAAGAGATCGTAAATTCCACTCAGATAAAATATTCTATCAAACGACCCAAAAAATTAATCGATGAAGTGAAACAAGTGTTCTATACCACTTGTATTATTAAACTGCTTAATTAGAGTTCTCATTTTGTACAAGTAATATTTTTATACAAAAGTTAGTTCTTTTAAATTCATTGAAGTATTTTTCTAACAACAATAAAATTGGTATATTTATATTCTGAGCTACTATTTATATTCGATTCTTAAATTTTGAAATTTACATATATACAATTAACTTCACATTTCAAATCGTCCTTTCTATCAAAATATTTATAGGTATTGTTTATTTTCATAATAAAAAACATTGAATTTGAAGATAATAAGATATGGGTAATTTTTTTATGAAGGAGAAGTTCTTGAGATAGATTACTTTTATAAATATAATCAAAAACATTAAAGGAGAATTTTTTATATAATAAGATATGGGTATTATTTATAGGTAATTTTTTAAATAATTCAAGAAACTGAAATTCCATAAAAATATGGTGCCATCAAATTCTAGAACTCATAAAATCCAAGAGCAAAAAAGAAAACGGAAGTAAGAACTAAAATAAATAGTTTCTTATATGCTATTCTGGAGCAGAACCGCTTGAGGTTGTGTCCACTGGTCAACCTGTGACGGATTTTCCTGGAGCATTTTTGCTATAGGAATTCGATGTTGATGTCAAAATTCTCGATTCGGGCACTTGTAGAGTTCTAAAAAGTCTGATACTTCACATGTACACATGCATTCACTTATAACATGCATCAATTGCGTCCAACACTTCAAATATGAAATACAACTTGCACTTTTAGGCAGAAACTCTATTTTTAACAAATAGTTTATATAACTGTAACGAATTCAATCCACTTTGCATTCATGAAACTCAAGGATCATGCTATAATAGCAAGCTGCATCAATTATTAGAAATAGGCAGTGATAATTAGTCACCTTAACATCCAAATACTCCAAAATTGCATGCATCATTCACCAGCCTAAGTCAACAAAAATTCCTAAATTTCGTCCTCGTGCTGTGAGGATTTTGTATTCCAAATATTAATATTTTCTAACTAATTTTTTTTAAAAGAGCATTGTAACGACCCGTAAATTTTAAACGGTTTTAATAACTTAATTAACTGAATTTTATGATATTTTAAATAATTGAATTTGAAAATAAAAATTTGATATTTGGATTACGTCCATTAAAACATAGCAAATGGTAAAATTTTATCTAAAAATATAGAAGTTTATTTTATAGTATAATTTTATTTCAGTTTAAACGAGTTAATATTCGATGATGATAAAATATTTTCCAAACTTGAATATTTTTATATAATAAATGTGTAAATCATCTTCTGAGTGGGACGTCATATTTCTTTCTTCAAATTTGAACTGCTATTGCTTCATTTATCTTATTTTCGGCAAATTAGCAGCATTTCCGGTGACGAATATCGACTTTTGACCGGATGGTCATATCATTGATATCTATGTACCGTTTTAATCGCCTCATCGTGCTGATCTCCGTGTTATATTCAATTGCACATTTCGGCACTCGGCACGAGATAACAACGACAAAATGATTGGCTATCGGTTCCGTATTTAACTTTTGTCTGCATTGTCCTTTCACTTGCCTACCATATATTTCAGTAGCCACTTTATTAAATTCAAATTCAATTCTACCCTTTATGTTCCCTATATCCAAATTTCTTTAAGCTGGTTCATTTGGTCTCTTTAATTTTCATTTGCCGTTCTGCTTGTGAAAAAAAGAAAAATATATAAATATATATTTCATGTGAAGATTTCATGTTTCAGCAAGTATTCCTCTTCCCTTTATTTTATCAAGATGTTTGCCTCCCCACTTCCCTGTAGCCGCCTATGCCTCCTCGTCCCTGATACAAACCCAGTCGCCAGCCATCCCTCACAACCTTCTGCCCCTTCGAGCCGAACCACCCTGCAGCCATCACTTCGTCTGCTACCCAGAGCGCCATGGCTACCATGGCCGAACACCCTTGTTCTTCTGCCTCACTCTCTCTCCATTCAATTTTCCCACCGAAGTTCCATCAACCCGAGCCTCTACCCCTGTTCCCTCAGCCATGACCAACGGCCAGGTCACAGCTTCTCACAGCCTGAGCTCTAGCTTCTTCCCCACCATCGAACAGAAGCACCCTCCGCCTTCTCTTTGCATAGCTAACCCATCACGGAGCATCGCTGAACTAGGTTGCACCAATGCCTCCACTGCTCGGCTTTCCCTCCTTCACTCGCCGCCTTGCTTCCATTCTCCTCCTCTATGCTTTGATGTAGGTGAATATATATTAATATATATACATTAGTTTATATACATAATGTTTGTAAAGTATATATATGAGATTTTGAAATGTTGCATGTGCAGTAAATATACTTACAGTATATTATATTATAGTTGTATATTTCATTGTTTAAAGATTTATGTTATACATTATATAAATATGGGTTATATATCTGCATATGTGAGTTGATTCTTCCATATAAATGTTAGTTTATATATACATATATATATATATCAGTTTTAGTATATATGGATGTTTATGTAAATATTTCGTATGTCAATGCTTGTGAACGTTTATAAATTTTTTAGTTTGTATATATATATATTCTGTTGGATTTCTAAATATATATATATATATATATATATCAGAGATTTTGAAGCATGTGTTTTTATCTTATGTGTTTAAACTTTGATTTATGTATATGGCGGTGTAGATAGTCATGTGATTATAGATATGTGTTATAAATTATTTTATGTTAGTATATATATACATATACATATATATATATATATATATGATATAACAGTTGTTACAGTATTGTTTATTGTTTGAAACAGTTTGGTATATATTAGTATACAATGTTTTGTATATAATAATGAATACAATGTTTTGTATATGTTAGTATATATATAAGCTTAGTCTGCATATTTTTATTGTACATACATTTGGTTCATACATATATATTAATAGCCTGCATATTTTATGTACATATATTTATTTTGAGTATAAATTTATATTAGTTTTATAATATATTAGTTATATTATATGTTGGTTTGTGAGTATACCGTCCTTGCATATGGTTGTTCTGTTTGCATATAGGTTGAAAGTAGCCTGCATATATATATATATATATATATATATATATATATATATATATATTAGTCTATACATGTATATCTAGTTATGCATATAAACATAAATACTTTACAGTTTATACACACACACACACACACTTATGTATGTCTGTTAGCTTGTTTGTATATATACATTAGCTTGTAAAATTTTAAAATATATAATGTGTTTCAGGTTGCATAATTTTTATGATTTTTATGATATATATATATATATATATTATTTTAAATTTGTATGTAAGTTGTATAATGTAAAAGTTATATTAATGTATATATATTTAGTTTATATGAGAAGTTTGACAGTTTTATAATAAGTTTATATATATACATATACATATACATATATATATATATATAATCAGTTTATATAAAACTATTAAGTCTTTAATATATTGATTCAAATTTTATTTTTATACATATGTTTGACTTTAATATATGAATTTTAGTTTAAAACAATGATTTTGAAATACATATATATTTAATTAATATATGCTTAAATTTAGAATATGACTTTATAGATATATAGATATATATAGTTATATATAAGTTCACTTATACCATTCATCTTCATCAATCCATTTTTGATTTGATTCCGTCAATTTCAAGCTATCAGCTTTGCTCGTCAAATTCGCGTTCTATCTTGCTTTGCTTTGGAATCCATGATTCCATTTGTAACTCATCTCATTCTCCTTCGTCTCTAACCTCGAAAGATGAGCAATCACTCACGATTAACATTCATATATTCATTAAATTTGATTTCATTTGAAACGACAATTGAAATATGCTATTATCTGTATCTGTTTACCTGTGACATCTGACACCATGATCTGCTATTAATTTTATCATTGATGATATGTGCCTGTTACTGATTATTATATTATTGTCATATATGCTGTCACTCTGCAAATTCCCTGTTAGTATAGAATTCCCTATGGGTTGAAATGATACATACCCGAATAATCTTATAGAATAGGAGAGAATCGTTATGGGTTGAAATGATAAACCCAAGTGATTTTCATTGAATTGAATTTGGGAATGCAGGTTGAATGGATATATACCAGTAAATATTTAAATTATGGATTGAAATGATAAATATCTGAATCACTTGACCATAGGATAGAAAATTTTATATACAGACACTGTTGGTCTATATATATTTTTTAAAAATGATTTCCCAGAATTTTAAAAGGGAATATATATGGTTTTATATAAAAATTTCGTTTTTAATATGTATATAAAATGTTATTTTATATATGATTAAATTATTGATATTTTGAAATTATATATTTTGAAATTTTTAAAATTATAAGTTAGCTTTGAAATTATAAATTTTAAGATTTTGCTTATAATTTTACCATTTTAAAATATGTATAAATTAGTTTTAATATAAAATAAGTTTAATAACAAGATTTAATTTAATAAAGTTTTAATTTAATTAATAGATAAAATGTTCAAGTATTTATTTAAGATTTTATTTTAAAGAAGATTTTAGAATAATTTTTTATAAGTTAAGGTTGGGAAGATAAATTTAAGTTGATTTGAAATGGTATTCTTTTAAGAAATATATTTAAATAAAATCGACTTGAAACCTATTGAATTTGAGATTTTAAAGATATGATTTTATAACTTGATTTTTGATTTAAAAAGTGATTAAATAAATACTTCAAGTTAACTAAATTGAAGGGGATATTTAGTTTATTCAAATTGTAATTTAAGGTTTTATTTAAATAATAGTGGATTTATTAAGTGAATATTTCCAAAACTAAATAATAGTAAAGTTGACTTTGAAATATAAATGAATTTAGCAAAACTGGGTTATTGTAAATGTTTGAATACTTAAAGCTTTGAAATCTATTGAAATTGAAATGGTTTAAATTGTAGTTTATATCTGTATTTGAAATCGATATAAAATGGTTTATTGGGATTTGAATTTAATTGGAATGGAAGAGCTAAGATTTGGTTTAGATGGGATTTTGGAATTGAGTTGATTTAAAAAAAATAGATTTGTGAACTTTGAGGAAACTATCTTATTATATAAATCATTTTAATGTATATAAAGATATTTCATTTTCTAAGTTATTTTAACATTTATATACTATTTTTAATATAAAATATTTTACTTATAACTATTTTATATACTAATTATTTTAATATAAACTATTTTAACTTATAACTATTTCAATATATTAATTATTTTACTTTATAAACTATTTTTTAATACAATTTTATTATATATACTATTATTTATATCTAAACTGCTTAGAGGAAAGGGTTATGTTTTCAAAGTGTTATGATTTCTAAAGTGTTATGTTTTCGAAATGTTACGATTTCCAAAGAGTTATAATTTTGGAAAGTGTTATGATTTTGGAAGTGAGTATTATTTTAAGTGAGAAATGATATTGTATTGATATGGTTTTGAAGTGGATATGGTATTTTGATTTTTAAGTATGATATTTTGAAATGACCATGTTGTTATAATAACGATTAGTTGTTAAAGAGACCGGGATCGGTTATTGTCATACTCTCTGCCAATACCGAAAATCACTTTAACGACTGTATACGCGGTGGAGATTCCAGAATGAAGTAGGTGGTTGATGACGTTCAATTTGAGGTATATATGTGGACCTAACTCTCGTGAGTTAGCTTAAGGTGACTAAAACAGGAGCAATCGACGGGCCAAGTGAGGTAGCTCCTCCGATTGGACACATTTCTTCGATTGACATTCTATTACTTTGTGATTGATTTGGTGCACACCTTTGATTTGGGAGTGTGGACTGAGGTGGGCGGTAGCTGAGTCTATGTGTTACCATTAGCCCGGAAGTGTAATTAGTATATCTACCCTGGCATTGCCTAATTGTGCCATGTCACCTACCATATCGAGCCCACTACGAGTTTGTTTTGTACCATACCTATGGAGTGCCCTTTGATAAGCCCGATTTTACGAAGAAGTTACCGTAGCGTATAGACTATGAGAATATATAAAAATGTGTTAAGGGGGATATGGGTAATGCCTTAACGCTATTGTAATAGTTTACTTTACTATAGACATATTATAATAGCGTATTGTACTACGTAGTAGATAGTTCCATGGATCTTTAGAGGATGGTTAACCCAAACATCCTTTGAGTTACTTGTATTTCAGTTGATATTTCACTTGAGTTTGATTTATTGTTATAAGAATGTTAATCCTGCCTCGAGTGTTTTGTATTTTTCTTTATGCTCGGGTCAGACTGATTGTCATAGCATTTGAGGCCCACCTTTGGAGTTGGAGCTTCGCTTAGAGATTCATCCATCTATTCGGCTTTCAGTTATTCAGTTGACTCCAGTGATGTATTCAGATTTTGTTATTTGACCGTTGTATTGAGACTTCTATGTATTCTAGACTTCAGTTGAATCTTGTTTAACTTTGTTATATATATATATATATATATATATATATATATAGTAGCTTCATGAACTACTATTCATTTTTTCTGCTGCTTATTGTTATATTACTCTATGTCTGTGATTCTATGATAATTTTATTTACTATATATGTGATTTTTGCCAAATAAAAGTTAACAATCTGATATTTTAAGTGTTTGTACCAAAATTGGGCACAACACTCTTCGGAAGTATTTGAAGAGATAAAAATGAAGAATAGAAATGTAAAACGAGGATTATCTAACAAACATTTCAAAAACAGAAATGAAAACACGTAGCGAAGCGGAAATTTAGAGTGGTTCGACGTATTGCCTACGTTCACTATGAAGTTTGATGACTTTATTGATATTCACTTGCGGATTACAACTTATTTCAATGGATTACGGCGAATTAAAGTGTTGAAATTCGAGTACAGTAGCAGTAATGGGGTGCAAAGTTGAATTCGGCAGGGTCTGGACGTCGGAGAGCCCAAGATCCTTCTTATGTAGGCTCTGGGGCTCTATTTATAGGTGTAGGAGGCTGATCTCTCGCTCAGAACTCGGAAGACTTCTTCTGGCACATGGGCGGGACCACACGATCAATCCTATGATGTTTCGGCTCGATCCATGATGGATGAAAGAATTTCATATCGATTAGGATTTGACCCAATTGAGTCAAAACTTGGCATGAACCTTCCTTAGGTTGTACGTAAGCTCCTATGAAAATTTCATAGCATTTGGACTTGTGGTTTGCAAGTTATAATCGATACGAATTGGCATTCTTCAGTAGGCCATTCAATGCAAATCGATGCCTTCGCATCGATTATTTCGAATCGATCAATGCACGTGCCCAGAAGATGATGTGGCGCATGATTTCTGGATTGATCCGCTCTTGGCGCCGAGTTGATTGAGTTATTCCAAAGCTTTCGCCTCGGTTGTATCGAAGATCGTTGCCTCGTTCGAATCGATGGAAGTTGTACAACTCGTATCGATAGAAATGACCTCGTTCGTATCAAATGTGTAATTTAGTTCGACTCGATACATCGTAGCCTAGTTTGTATCGATAATATTACGCTATTCGTATCGATCGAATGTACTTTACTTTGCATCATTCTTTGGCGTGCCACTTCGTACCAACAAGGAGTGTTGGTTTCATATCGATCTGTGGCCGATCGATACGAAATGAATGTAACTTGATCGATACAAAATGAACATGGATGCTTCGAGCAATGGACATAAAATACATGACGTAAGGACCATTCGATGGATGCGAACTGCTGTAACTCAATTGATGCGAACAAGGCTGTTGAGTGGATGGATTCGAAGAACGCAGTTCCCCTGATCGATATGATGCTGCATGCTCCTGATGGATTCGAACAAGACTCTTTAGCCGATGGATATGAAATGGTGCGCTCTTGATCGATGTGAACAATAGATGACGCCAAGACTTGATGGATGCGAACCGAGGGATGCGAAATGATGGATGAGATTGTGCTGATTTCTTTGACTTGTATCGATCGTATCTTGAGCATACGAACTCGGATTGACTTGAAATTTGGAATATTGGCTTTTACAACTTTATATGTTATGTCTTGTCAATTGCGGCCTGATCCGAACTTGGACAAAATTTATCGACATCCATGGCAAATTTGCGCATACTCGGCATTCGAGATGAGCGATCCTTGGTTTTCGGTCAATTCCTTGATATCTTGGCCTTGCCAAAAGGTGAGATAACATTTGCCCCTAAAAGTACGTCTTATGTGAACATGACGTGCTTTGAAAAATTGCAATCTTCACTCTCAATAGTTCCATTTAACTTGTTACACTGTTATTGCCTTCTCGTTGGAAGTTATGATCCTTGACTGATCTTTCAGTAATATGAATTGTTGACTGCCAACTGTTGCACTATAGATGTTGTAATCAATTGTTGTATGATAGGGATCGGCTATTTGTTATTGTAATTGTCATCAAGCGAGTATTTATTTCCTGTGTACTTTGAAAATTGAAAATTGAAATTAGTCTAACATACATAAACATATGTTAACCTGGCTCTTGTTAATGTTCGCACGTTTACAAGTCGTTTTCAATTTCCTTGCATCGAATTCTGCATCGATCCTCTCCTGAATCAATGTGAAATTCCAGTTGCAACAACACTTAATGGTTGTTTCGAAATATTGCTTCGTATTAATCCTCTCTTGGATCGATGTAAAAGGTTGAAAGGCTGTTCATGTATCGATATAATGCGCATCAATGGATACGAAATAACCATTCGCACCGATAGTTGCGAGTTTCTATGGGTCGCATATTAATGGATACGAACAGTACGGCTCGCATCGATGTGTCTTAGATGGAGACGAAAACAATGGATATCAATAGGTGCTTCATATCGATGAAATCTACGATGTTGGACACGAACGACCAATTCATAACGGTCCGGAGTAATACCGGTTGCACTCGGTCATGACGATTGGGAGACGAATCATTTTCTTCTCTTAAGTTCGAGCCATATAAAAGCGTTTTGGACTTAGCCAAATTTCCATTAGTCATTGTTTTCACTTTTCACTTCACATCGACTCAAAAGGGAATGGAACTGTAGAACCTTCGTTCCTAAAACACTCAGTGCTTACCCCATAATCCAATCCATTCGAGTTAGGTAAATAGCTAACTATACCCATCTAAACATGACGAGGCTTGAAACTCGATGTCACCCTATCAACAATGGTCGTCGATTCCGGCATTGTCGATGCCTGAACTGGGTTTGGGTAAGGTCGAAGGAACGGTAATGGTACTTGTTTTGATTGGAGTAGCTGAAGTATGGAGGGACAGAAGAAATGCTTTGCCTTGCTCTTGCAACAATGGGGAGAAGGAAAAAGAAAACACCATCATATCGATCTGGGACGATGGATTCGTATCGATTCTGGAACCGATGGATGGCGGAGGGAAGTTCTTATCGATCCTAGCATGACGTGATCTCACATCGATGGGGAAAGTCTTGTTTCGTATCGATAGATGGGGTACAAAAACATTGTCGACGATCGATACAAAGTAAGAGATTCCGATCGATACGAAATGACCTCGGGCGATCGCTAGGAACTGTTGCTTTATGATCGATACGAAGTGATGGTGTCTGGATCAATACGAAGGTAGTTTCGGTGATCGATTCGAATCTAACTTTCAACCGATGCAAACTCTCTCGCATACTTAAATGCTTGACTCCGACGAGCTTCTCCCTTGCATAACTGGACTTTATCGTTAAACTGCGTATTTGACCATCCTTCGAAGCTCGTCGATGGAACTGTGACTTAACGAACTTTAACTTGGATCGATCACTAACATTTGGATGGCACGATTGTCATGGTCAACGATGACGGTCACTCCAACTGGATTTCGAAGTCTCGTCATTTGCATGTTTTCTCATACTTCGTAGAGCTTTTAAAGTAATATGTAGCACTGCACTGCACAGCACATCCATACACTTCACGCTGGGGGATGCATGGGCTTATTATCATCTAATATGATTTCTTATAAGTTATTTAGTTATGGAACCTTCAAGCTCACCATAACATGAAGTTCAAAGTTCTCTCCCTCCAACAATCGAGATACCGGCCATCACGGATGAAGTCATAGATCTAGCCTCGGATGAGATAACACGCATTGTTCTCATCTGCACTTCGCCAGATTCTATACCGTTTAATGTTTCCGAAGACATATTGGGAAGGATATGCTTAAGGCATAGTTTGTCATTGGATGACGTGTTATTGCCAGACCGAACGATAGATCTCATCTTCCATTAGAAGGGTATACTGCTTTTAACCTCCATGCATGCATAGCAGGAACACTCCCTCCCTTTGACCAATACATCAAGGAAGCACTGTCTTTCCTTAGGATCGCCCCATCTCAACTACACCCCAACGCGTACACTCTGTTGAACAGCATATTCATTATATTAATGGAACATCTCTTTCGACCACCGATCCTGATCGAGATTAGATACCGGTTTAATGTTAAGAGTCTAGGAGATAGCCCTTCTTTCACATTCTTGGAAGTGGTCAAAAATTGTCAAGTAGTAACGAGGTCTTGGACCAAGTTAAGTATTTCAAAATGGAATAGTTCTACGTTCGACGTCCCCTGGGATTTTCTAGCCAATGGTTAGCCAGACGTAAGTACCGCAATCTTCTCAAGCAGCTAATAAGATAATCATGACTGATGCCAAACTTATGTCTTTTTTATAGCTGCAATTCCACGACCCAAAGGTGTGCATTTCAAAGAAATGGTTTTGGTTCTCCAAGAAGCTCTGAGTCAAGAGAGGAACATTGACTCAGTTTCGACGGATAGGAATTTGAGAATTATTGGATTGATTGAGCGAAACCAGAGTATAAAGCTCAAGGGAACGTTAAGGGCTGCCTCGAAGAAACAAGCGAAACGTAAGATGCCTGATGTTGTCATAACCGAGGAGGTTGATCCAGAAAGAACACCCACTGACGACAAACTTGCGGCTGGGATCTCTGATACGCTTCAAGATTCCGAAGGGAAAAGAAAAGGCAAGACAGCTACTTTTAAACATCCTAAATCCATGAGATGGAAATCTGTGGTCGTGTCTCCACCCGTTCCCGGAGTTAGAATTTTGGAGGCTTCTCACCCACGAGGGGAAAATATTTTCGAAGGGCTCACCAATATCCCAATCCCAGATTATATGTCGCTTCAGGATGACGCCGGGTAAGATAAGCTTCAACGTATTTTAGACCTAAGCGAGTCTCTTTCCACTAGCATGGCCGACACTTCCGTTGGTCGGGGGGTTGCTTATACATATATACTTCATGGCACTACACGATTTCTGACTATTAACCGCTTACTCTAGAAGATTACTAACTCCATTCTTCTTTTACTTTGCAGATACAATGTCCGGCCGAGGCTCTATGTTAGGTAGTCTTTGAAAAGCTCATCGATCTTCAACATATTATGAGTCGCGTAGATGAGAGCCGGACAAAGACTATGATCATGGATACACTAGTCAGGAGCGACATGACAGAGATTGGGAGTATAGGCACCAATCCCAATCTCATTCTCCCCCTCCTTGAAACCCTATGCAGCCTCCTGTTTATGTCTCACATCCTCCAGAAACTTCACGGCACAAGCCGTCTTCTCACGTTTCAAGGCCTGAAACTTATCATCATAGAACTAAAATAGTGGCCCCCATAATTGCAAAGCAGGTCCTTACCGAGCCTTCGGGGGAAGAAGCAATTTAAACATGATCAATTGAAGAAGGATTTTCCAAATATTTGCTTTGATGGTTATATTTTCCCCCCGCACTTGAAGAGAATTCCAGCGGAGGCTGAGAACACAATGTGCGATTACATTCATGACATCTACTCCCAATACAAGGAGTGGGGGAAGGTTGCAAAAAAAGGATCGAAGCTGGCTTTTGAACGAGCGGCCACCATTGAGAAGCAAGAGAATGAGCTTGCCTAGAAGGACCGTATTATCCAGGTGCTTAATACTAAAGCCGAGTCCTCCTGAAAATTAGAAATGGAAGCCCTTAAAAAGGTCGATGAGGCCAATTCGGCCACAGAGAGGATGAGGCAATCGCACTATGCCCTAGTAGAGGAAATGGGTCATCGGAACACCACCGTCACTGCCGAGCAAGATGCGGCCCTCAAAGAGCTTAACGAGCTTAAGTCCAAACTTTCTGAAATCATTAAAGAGAGGGATGATGCCGACGCCGTAGCATAGGAGGCGTGTGATCAAGCTGTAGTGCTTCAGGGCGAGCGGGATGCGGCCATGGAAAAAGTTTGCGCGGTTGAGGTTGAGGTTGAGGTTGAGGAGAAAGTTTGGATGGAGGAATCCAGGATGGAGACTGATATAGAAGACCTTCTCGTCACCTATAATGATAACGTGCTGAAACATAGAAATTTGGCTTGGCTCAAAAACTATTCTAAAAATCTATAATGCCTGAAGCCAGTTGGTCGAGGAGGAGAAGGCGGTGCATCTGGGTGGATCATTCGACAAGTTTGAGAATTGCATGCTAACTGTGGATGAAAAGAAGATTCTCCATGAGTCAATGATCTTACATGAAAGGGAGAAGCTTAGTACCCCACATCCAGAGATTGGGGAAGGTTTAGGTGTCGAGCATCACACTACAAGCCTTGATATTCATGCTCCGCCTCAATCTGTACCTATACCAGCGGTTTAGCCACAGTTTGTCCCTACTTATAATCCGGAACAGCCGCAGTTATCCCCTTTAAAGAGCACACCTCCGAAGCCGCCCAGTCGTCCGTGAGCGAAATTGAGGAAGGTACTCTGAACAAATCTCATGTTCGTTCAAAATATGGAACTTGTCTTGAAGCGTTTGCTAACAGTTTCTCTTCTTCTTTGTTCAGTAAGTGGAGTTACACTGATAGCGCCTCCTGCAACCCAAGAATCACGCCAAGTGCAGGAGACCATTATTACTGAATCGACTACCATGCAAACGACTGCGTAGATTGACGGAACACACGAGGGTTCACTTTCTTTTGACGAGCAGATGATGAATGAGCCCCTCGGTCGTCATAGTGACCCCTTTGCGGACCTAACATTTGTCATAAGTGGACTCACGCCTACCGTTGGTTCTTCAACGCAGACCACCGCTGCCCCTAGCGAGGCCCAATCGATTCGCGAAGAAGAAATATTAGTCGAAGTTAACGCCGAAATGGATGCACTAGCTCCTGGTGGTAGTTCTGGAGGTGGAATGGCGGCGCCTGGTCCAGCTCCATTGAGAATGAAATAACCTGGAGGTACAGTTGTTGACACCAGTATGCCCATTCCGCCCCTGTAGTGGATCCAACTCCTCCGACCCCTCCTACAGGAAGTATTCTCGTACATTTGTGTTTGGAGGAGGATGTGGAGATCATGCTCCCGCCTGGAGATCGTCCGCCAAAAGGCAATAGCTCAAAGCGGAAAATCATTAGCGACTCCAGCGGGTCTATGTCGAAGAAGAAGCTGAGGAAGAAGAAGGAGTAGATCGGCCTCTTCGACGCGTATTCTTGTTGATAGAAATTTGTTTTTCTCTTTCCTTTCATAGATCATGTATAGATGCGGGTTCGACCTCTGCTAGTAGGAATTTTGGAAAAACTTGTACATGGACTTCATTTACAGTTTGTTGAAATGAAATTTTATTTTTGGCTTTGACTCTATTGCTGTCTTTTATGCTTAAATGTTCCAGCATTTGAATTTAAGTCCACTGCAATTACGGAGTTTGAGCCTTTGGGTTGAGTTTGTTTTTATTTGCCAAGTTTGGAAATCACGAACACGAGTCGTAACTGGAGATTGAGTTGGACTCTGACATTGCACTGCTTCGGTCGGTTATTAACACTTAAGTCCTGCCCCCAGTTTCGAGGATAAGTTGCAAAAATCGGCTAGAGATCGCAATATTCCTTTATTTATTCGGGCTTAACATCGTCGAATCGATGCTAAAAAAGTCAGAATTGAGTGGTCGAATTATACTCGCTCACTTAATAATGATCACGCCCACACTCAAGGGACTTGCATTTTAACTTCGATGGTCAATTACACCTGTTTAAGTTTTAAGAATGTGTCCACACCCTAGGGACTTAGGTCAATTTATGAGTGGTCATTCGCACTCGAGTTGTGTTTATACTCTGACCACACCCTTGGTGCTCGGAGTTATCTGCAATCGATAATATGGTTTACACTTTGGGAATCCGGGGACAGTCGACGTTTGTACTCCAGTTCACGCTGCGGGAACTTGGATTTGATGTCTGTACACCAATTCGCACTCTGGGAATTCGAAGTTAGTGTTTATGTTCCAACTCGCACTCTGGGAGTTTGGAGATTACGTTTATACTCTAATTCGCACTCTGGGAATCCTGAGTTGATGTTTATTCTCCAATTTGCACTCTGGGAATTTGGAGTTGGCCAACAATAGTCATTCACATCTGTTTAGGCTTTTAGGATTTCGTCTGCACTCTAGGAACGATGGGTTTATCAGGATCGTGGACAGTCAGTTCACATCCACCCCGAGTTAACAAGTGTGGTCATTAGACAGACTGATCCAACCTCCTCGAACTTGGTTAGGATACGGTCGAAGTCGTTAGGAAGATGGATCCACCCTCTTCGAAGCCGCAATTATGAGTCTATACTCTAACTCGCACTCTGGGAGTTTGGAGTTAGTTAAAGGATTGTCGTGTGTCAATCCTTTTTGACTTTAGTGTAGTGACTTGTCCCCGGGCTCGGGTTTCACTTAGCGAGTGACCGGTCGTATCACATTCATTCCCTATTTGAATAAATTCCACCGCATGATAGAACTTAGCTCTTCGTGCATCGTGATGGTGGTATGGCACATTCAATAATTCACAACTTTGGCTCGAAGAGATGGCGTTTTATTGCTGAAATGAGAAAATATGGCAAAGTCAGTTGCCTTATTACAAATTCAAATTTTAAAATGCAAAAACAAATTGCAAATGAAAAATAGACTGAAATAAGTAAAGCCTGTCATGTGTAGTAGGAATGGAGACTCTCGCTGTTCCAGGCTTTTTGCAAAGTAAGACACTCAATGGTCGATAACTTAAATTTGCCATCTTCGAGTTTTGGTTCAACCACGTATGGTCCTTCCTAAGTTAGTTTCATGTGCGAAGGAACCAGATAGATTCTATTGAGGACGAGATCGCCGAATTCAAAGGTTCGTGGTCGGACCTTGGCATTGTATAATGGAGCAACTCGACATCGATATGCGACTGCCCTCAAATCAGCCTCTTCACGCATCTTATCCAATAAATCAAGGGATTCAGCAACTAATATGGCATTTGTCTTTGGATCATAGTAAGTTACATGATGAGAAGGTATTTCCATCTCGACTGGAATAACGACTTCTGAACCATAGGATAGAGAGAACGGAGTGTGTCGGTCGCGGACTTATGTGTTGTCCGGTAAGCCCATAAAGCTATAGGAACTTCACCAACCCACTTTCCCCCAGCCTTTTCCACTCACTTCTTCAGAATAGACTTGATAACCTTATTAACAGCTTCAACTTGGCCATTCACTTGAGGCTGTATAACTGTAGAGTATTTCTTGTGGATATGGAATCGCTGACAGAAATCTTTGAATTCAACACTATTGAACCGGGCTCTGCTATCAGTGATGATGGTATGCGGGAGACGAAAACGGTAGATAATGTTGCGAACTACAAAGTAGATCACCTTCTTCATCGTGATTGTAGTAAGAGGTTCAGCTTTAAACCATTTGGTAAAGTAATCAACTACGACGATGGCATACTTCGCGCCACCTTTGGCCAAAGGGAGAGCGCCAATGATATCAATGCCCCATACTCCAAACGGCCATGGACTGACTGTTCGGGTTATCTCAGTAGATGGGGCTCTAGGAATTCAAGCAAGTTTTTGGCATTTATCACATTTCCTGGCATAATCCGCTGCGTCACGGTTTACAGTCGACCAATAATACCCGTATCGGAGTACTTTCTTAGCGAGATCTTGCCTTCCGGTGTGATCGCCACATTCTCCTTCATGTACATCATGTAACACTCGTTTAATTTCATCCTGCTCGATACACCGGAGGAGAGAAATGGAATGTCCTCTTCTACAGATGGCTCCATTCTTAATGGTGAACCGCGAAGCTTTTCGAAGAATATGTCTTTTCTCACTCCGGTGCTCAGGCAGCGTTCATTGCTCGATGTAATTTCGGTACGGGGTCATCCACAACTCCTTACTGGGAGTGATTTCAAATACAAAGTCTACCTCTATTTGATCAATCCTTGGAGAAGATAATGTCTTCACAAGAATGAGCCCCATTTGTTGTGCTTCGTCCGTACTTGCTAACTTCGCCAATGAACCAGCCTTTTGATTGCGCTCACGAGGTATGTAGAAGATGGCATAATAATCAAATTGATTAAGCATTTCTTGGACTCGAGCTAGATAAGCAGCCAGTCTTCGATCTTTGGCTTGATATTCACCCCGAACTTGGCATATGACTAATTATGAATCACAATAAATTTGCACAGCAATAATTCTCAAATCGCGGGCGAGTTTCAATCCAGTAAGCAAGGCTTCATATTATGCTTCATTGTTGGTCGCACGAAAATCAAACTTCAGAGCATAACATATGGATCGACCTTCGGGGGTTTCAAGTACTACTCCAGCACTCGAGCACCGATCGTTTGATGCACCAGCAGTATGCAGCTTTCAGATATATTCAGGAGATTCACTGGTTTCGAACAAGTTCTCTGAGACGGTGAATTCAGCAATGAAATCCGCTAGGACTTGTCCTTGAATAGCTCTCCTCAGAGTATAAGTGATATCAAACTAGCTCAGTTCATTATTCCACTTGAGTAACCTACCAGACATCTCAGGCCGCGTAAGGACCTTTTGTAACGGCTGATCGGTGTAAACAATGATAGGATGAGCTTGGAAACATGGACGGAGCTTCCTTGAGGCAATAACGAGGCAATAAGACAATTTCTCTAGCTTTGGATAATTTCTCTAAGTTTCGGTTAACCATTTACTAATATAGTAGACCGGTTTCTACACTCGGTCTTCCTCCCGAACTAAGGCAGCAATGATTGCGTTTTTTGATACCACCGGGTAAAGGTATAACTGCTCATAGTCGATAGGCTTTGACAAAATCGACGGTGTGGAGAGATATTGAGTAAGTGCTCAGAATGCACCTTCACACTCCATGGTCCATTCATAGTTTCGTTTTTCTTTTCGGATCAGATCGAAGAAGGGAATGCACTTGTCGGTGGACTTTGAAATGAACCTGCTCAATGCTGCTACATTCCCGTTGAGGCTTTGGACTTGCTTTATGGTTCTCGGAGTTTCAAGATTTTTGATTGCCCAGATCTTTTCAGGATTTGCTTTGATTCCTCGAGCATTGACGATGAACCCAAGGAATTTTCCGGATGCGACTTTAAAATGACATTTCAGTGGATTGAGCACATCCTATATTCTCGAAGGTTTCCAAACATTGACTCCAAGTCTTTAACATGATCAGTGGAGGATCGTGACTTTACCAACATGTCGTCCATGTATACTTCCATGGTCTTTCCAATCTGGTTGGCAAACATTCGATTAACTAGTTGTTGGTACGTTACCCCAACGTTCTTGAGTCCGAAAGGCATGACTCTGTAGTAGTAGAGTCCCAGATCGGTCACAAAGCTGGTATGTTCTAGGTCGGGTAAGTGCATGGATATTTGGTTGTAACCGAAATAAGCATCCATAAAAGATAACAACTCGTGCCCAGTCGTTGAATCTATGAGTTGAGCAATTCGAGAAAGTGGAAAACTATCTTTCGGGCATGCTTTGTTCAAATCAGAATAATCAACACATGTCCTCCATTTCCCATTCGGCTTTCAGAATAGTACGGGATTGGATACTCACTCTGGGTATAAGGCATCTCGGGTAAACCCATTTGATTTCAACTTGTCGACCTCTTCTTTAAGGGCGGCAGATCTCTCTGGATCCATACCACGCCTTTTCTGTTTGACCGGGATACATCGTAGGTCAATATTCAGGATGTGGCTCGCATCCCACACATATCAAAATGCGTCCAGGCGAATACGTCGAGATTTGCCCGAAGAAATTCAACCAATTCATATTAGATTTGTTGGCTTAACTGAGATCCAACCTTTATCATCTTTGAATCTTCATCATCATCGATTGGGATATCGATTGTCAGTTCGTCTAGGGTAGCCTGGCTGTCTTTAGAGTCATCTTTACTTTCAGTGTCTCTTGGGTCAAGATCCCTCTGGAATTGGTTGGGGTGCCCGGGCCTGGGCCCAGGCACCAATTGTCAATTATCAGCAAAACAGACGTAGAGAGATTCCTCTACGCCCTTTCCTTTCTCCTTTTGCTGCGCCTCGCGCAGCTCAGCAACATAACAGGCTCGTCCAGCAGCCTGGTCTCCTTGAACGACTCCGACCGACGATCGGTGGGGAATTTTAGAGTTAAGCACCATGGGGCAATAGTTGCCTTGGATTCAGCAAGGGCCTGTCGGCACAAAAAAGCATTATAAGGAGAGTCTATGTCCAATACAACAAACTGCAATATCCAGACTCTCCGGCGTTCTCCAATTCCCAACTCCACTGGTAGTTACACCACTCCAATGGGTATAGTAGCACTCCCATTGAAGCCATGGATTCGAGACTCGTAGGGTTTTAAATCTTTGCTTCCATCTTCATCAGATCATAAGCTTGCTTAAAAAATATATTTATAGAGCTTCCACTGTCAACCAAGATCCTCTTCATCCAAGCAGGACCTACTTGAGCGGATATGACAAGTGGATCGATAGTGGTGGCTTCGACCTTATCGGCGTCTCTGTTTCAAAACACGATGTCATCGGTCATCGTCTTTTTTTGCTTGGCCGTAGCCCCATCAGCACAACTACGACCACGTTCAAAGTTTGCATGCCTGATAGAGCTGACATACGACTCCATTTCCCTCCGGCTTCAGTCTGTTGGATGAGGACCACCACTTATTGTATTATCACCAACCTCCTGATAGTACGAGCGGGTTCCTCCTGTCTTTCCTGGTTTGGTACATGATTCTAAGTTGATGGGCCCGCACCTCCTAATTGCGGCACCAACACAAACTGATCCAACTTCCGCTCACGTATCAGCTTTTCAATGAGATCGTGTAAATGACGACACTCATTTGTATTGTGGCCGTAGATTTCATGAAATTTGCAAAGTTTCCCTATTTGGAGTTGCCTCTTCGATGATGGCTTCGGAGCAGGCTTCTTGTACTGCATAGTGTTGCAGGTCTGCGAATACACATTCTCCAACGACGTGTTTAATGGAGTATAATTATCAAACATTGGAGCCCTACGTCATGGACCTCGGTTTTGATCTCGTTTTTTGTTTTGATTTCCATTATCCCTCTGCCGAGTTTGCTTATTTTGTATGTTCAACTGAACCTTTCCGGAACTCTCCCCGGACTGCTTGACTGCAACATTACTTTGAATCCCTTCACCACTAGGCCCTACGTCATCCTTCTTCCTAGACTGTTTCACATCCTCCCTTCTCAAGAATTGGGCTGCCTTGGAGTAGAAACGGTCCAATAATACGGGTGGTTTTTCGGCCAACTAGATGCCGAATTCGGAATCGGGGTCAATCCCCATAGTCAAAGCCATCAAGATAGAGTTGTCATTGGGATTGCTTATCTCTGCACTTGTAGCATGAAACCACTCTAAGTAGTGTCTGAGTGTTTCTCCAGGAGCTTGAGTGACACTAGATAGAGTATTAATGTCCTTCGGCCTTGCAAAGTGCATGCAAAATTGTTCAACAAATTTAGTGGCCATTTGGTCAAAACAAGAAATGGATCAAGGTGGCAATCATGTGAACCACATAGGAGCGATGTCCTTGAGGGAGATCGGGAAACTTTGGCATTTTACTGCATCATCAGCTCTCGCAGCACTTGTCGACCATTCATACTTCAGGATATGCTAATTCAGATCAGAACTTCCTTTATAGACTAGTAGAGCCGGCATTCTGAATCGCCGAGGGGGTTCAACATAGAGTATTTCATCTGTGAAAAGGGTATAAATCCGGGAGATTCCCTAGTCGTCATTAGTAAGACCCTGACTCTCATGGATCATTTGACGAATCATAGTTGGTATATCCGGCATCTGTACATTCTACGCACGTTGACCAAAAGTGTGGTCGGATTCCACAATACGGGGCTGGACCGGACGCTGTCGATGGTCCATGTATCGCCTCCTTGGCTCCAAGTCTTCAAGGACGTATGGTTCAGGAGTACGTCCACGCTGATGTTGGTTTAGATTTGGCTGATTCTGGGCATCAGCCCCTGGTTCCACAACGGCGGTGGTAGCGCAGTTGTCTACGGTGTAGTGAGGAACAGTACCTCCTCGGGAGGAGGATCCATTCTGGAAGTTGGTCGATGGGCCAACTCTCAGATGTCCAATGGTCATAGTAGGTTGATGTCCGGTGGCTTGTGTGTAACTCTCGTCTAGCCGGGGGCTTGTAGATCTGTGATGATAGTCAAATAAGGCCGAACTCTCGGTGGATGAGTAAGAGGCGTGATCCCTCCTGGATCTCCTAAGCCTTTGGTGGTTTAGCTGGTTGGTCAACTCTGCGTTGGCGCATAGTTGTTCAGTAAGCTATTGGCGACTCTGAGTCAGCTCTTGCATAAGCAACTTAAACTCTTATTGGGTGACTGGGCCAGACGGACCTAAAGGTCCGACAGCATTCTGGTTGGATGGGGCAAATGCGCGGGATTCTGTCTATCTCGTCCTTCCTGATTTGCAGCTGTAGAGGCGGTCCTTGTACTAACCATGGCGAGTAGTGGAGTCCTTTCCTAGATTTTATGCAAATCTGAATAGGTTGAAAGGATTCTGAACTTGAAATCTAGATCTTCTTCTTGGATTTGTGCAATCCAGTATCGATAGTAGATCCAAGGAACAGGAGAAAACCTGTGTTTTCTCAATGAAAGCACCAAAGTGTTTGTGCCAAAATTGGGCACAACACTCTTCGGAAGTATTTGAAGAGATAAAAATGGAAAAAAGAAATGTAAAACGAGGATTATCTAACAAACACTTCAGAAACAGAAATGAAAACACGTAGAGACATAGCAATTTAGAGCGGTTCGGCGTATTGCCTACGTCCACTATGAAGTTTGATGACTTTATTGATATTCACTTGCGGATAACAACTGATTTCAATAGATTACAGCAAATTAAAGTGTTGAAATTCGAGTATTATAGCAGTAATGGAGTGCAAAGTTGAATTCGGCGGAGTCTGGATATCGGAGAGCCCCACATCCTTCTTCTTTAGGCCCTGAGGCTCTATTTGTAGGCGTAGGAGGCTGATATCTCGCTCAAATCTCGAGAGACTTCTTCTGGCACGTGGGTGGGCCCACATGATCGATCCCATGAAGTTTTGGCTCGATCTATGATCGATACGAACAAATTTTGTATCGATCAAGATTTGACCCAATTGAGTCGAAACTTGGCATGAACCTTCCTTAGGTTATATGTACGCTCCTATGAAAATTTCATAGCATTTGGACTTACGATTTGCAAGTTATGATCGATACGAATTGGGGTTCTTCGGTAGGCTGCCCCATGCGAATCTATGCCTTTGCATCGATTATTTCGAATCAATCAATGCATGTGCCCAGGAGATGACGTTGCACGTGATTTCTGAATCGATTCGCTCTTGCTGCCGAGTTGACCGAGTCGTTTCAAAGCTTTCGCCTTGTTTATATCGAAGACCGTTGCCTCGTTCGAATCGATGGAAGTTATACAACTCGTATCGATAGAAATGACCTCGTTCGTATCGAACATGTAATTTAGTTCGACTCGATACATTGCAGCCTAGTTCGTATCGATAATATTACACTATTCGTATCGGTCGAATGTACCTTACTTTGCATCGTCCTTTGGCGTGCCACTTCGTATCGAGAAGGAATGTTGGTTTCGTATCGATCTATGGCCGATCGATATGAAATGAGTGTAACTTGATCAATACGAAAAGAACATAGATGCTATGAACAATGGACACGAAGTACATGATGTGAGGACCATTCGATGGATGCGAACTGTTGTAACTCGATCGTTGCGAACAAGGCTGTTGAGTGGGTGGATTCGAAGAACGCAGTTCCCCTGATCGATACGATGCCGCATGCTCCTGATGGATTCGAACAAGACTCTTCAGCCAATGGATATGAAATGGTGCGCTCTTGATCAATGTGAACAACAGATGACGCCGAGACTTGATGGATGCAAATTGAGGGATGCGAAATGATGGATGCGATTGTGCTGATTTCTTTGACTTGTATCGATCATATCTTGAGCATATGAACTCGGATTGACTTGAAATTTAGAACTTTGGCTTTTACAGCTTTGCTTGTTATGTCTTCCGAATTGTGGCCTGATCCAGACTCAAATAAAATTTATCGACATCCATAGAAAACTTGCGCATACTCGACATTCGGGATGAGTGATGCTTGGTTTTCAGTCAATTCCTTGATATCTCAGCCTTGCCAAAAGGCGGGATAACATTGAGCAATTAAAGTCCAATATGTGTCGATGCGAATGGTTGAAAATATCGGGATGTAACAGGCATAAATAAGTTATGAACAACATACAAAAATTTTAGATTTTATGATTTTTCTAGAACTAATTATGATTTTTCTACTTATAGTCATTTTCAGCTTTAGATTTTATCTCCCTCTTTCTACTCGACGGATTCCGACTTCAGTGATGGTCAAAACTCCTTCATTTCAAAATTTTAGGTGAAGAGGGTCATGAAGAAGCATGGATTTGACTTCAGGATTTTTTTGTAAAAAGGAGGATTTTGCTTTTGCCTTTGCTTTTTCTTCTGGTTAAAGTGAAAGATGCGTTTAGAAATTATCTACTGTAAATGAAATGTATATAGCTGAAATGAATAAGAAGGAGAATTCTCTTCTCAACAAGCTTTGAGGACCTATTGGGTAAAAATAAAACCCAATAAGAAAAATAAAATCATTTTATTACTTTTATTTCTTAATCTCTCTTTTAAATCATGGTTTCATTATTAAAAATTTACAAATCTTATTACACCAATTCATAATTCATTATTACATTAATTTACACATTTTAGTATCAATAATTTACATTGTTTAAATTTCTTTTATTATTTCTATATCTCAATTACATAATTTAATAATTCATGAATCCATTTTTTCCAACACTTTAAAATCTCTATCTTTCTTTTTAAAAAAGAAATATTTATATATTTTTAAGTTCTTAATCATATCTTTTGAATTTAATTAGAAGATCAAAATAAATTGAAATCTCTGTTAATTTCCAAATAGACTTGTCCATTTAAATACTTTTCAAATAAATATTACTTTCATATAATTTTCTAATACATAAAAGAGATCAATAAATTCATAATCGTATAACAGCTTCTATGATGTTTTATATTAGAGCTCAAATTTATGTATTATTCCCACATCTGAAAATAAATATCATAAAAATTCCAAATTCCTATTTAAAATTAAAATTAAATTATTTTATATTTTATTTCAAGATATCTCAAACTGGGGTTGTTACGAACTCTCCCTTAAGAAAATTGCGTCGCCGCAATTCCATAAGAGGAAATATGAAATACGTATTATATGTACATGCATAGATATAAAACATATCTCAACAAATATTACAACCAACTAACCATCCAATAAACAATAGCTAGCAAACTATAAGGTAATGCCTCAAATAACACTATATTGATTTGCTTACTCTTCTTATCATTTTTACTATTCAAATAAGAACACTTTATTAAAGTTAGAAATAATTTACTCATTTAAAATCTCATTCCAAACCTTAAAACCTTTTATTTAATCAGCTAATAGAAATTTTCTTAAAAATTTCATAACTCTCTAATTTTTGAGAAAAATTTGGTAGAGCCTCCCTTGCGTTGTTCATATCGGGAAAATTCCCAAAACACAAAAAAATAACTATAAGCATGATTAAACATGATTGGAATCACAAAATTTCAATCTAAAAATCCTCAAATGCGTATACTATCATATGTTCTAACCATATATACAAAAAACATAATCGTAGCGGAAGTTTAGCTAGTTCACTTATGCAAATGAGGCAAAAAAGTGAGCGAGCGCATAAAAGGCAATGAAATGCCTTCATGTACCCGCACTTATCTTTAATATACATATTCATATAAAAGATAAAGCATGGAAAATAAAAAAACATATAAATAACTTTTATAGAATTGCAAAATTATAAACTCATGTAATAGCTCATGCACTGGCTAACAAAAAACATGTCATGTTGACAATTTTTTTTAGAACAGACTAAAAGAGAAATTTCAAAGCATGAAATTAACTTTCCCAAACATTCTGTGGATATCAAAAATAGTTTGTGCATCAAAAGTTAATTTTATTTTTCTAAACCTCACGAAATCTGAGTTTGTAAAATCTAAGACGATATTTGATTTGAGTTGCAACAAATTTTTTCAATAGCTCAACTCAAATTATTTAAAAGCGGTCTACATGAATGTTACTACTCATCCTCTAAGCTTCCTAACGATTATAACATTGTTGGATTTGGATAAGAGAGTTAGGAGTTATGACTGAAAATACATAAGATACACGCTTAGGTTTTGCAAAAAGGCAAGTCAAAATTTGACCTTGAATGAAAAAGGTTTTTATAGGAAAGCTCAAAATTTCATAAAGTGTTATGAATAAAAAAATGTTACATATAAAATTATCTTTTCAAAAAGTGCAAACACTTCAAAATTGGAGCAATAATGAATGAGTTATGATCAAAATGCATGGTATTCCGGCTTAGATTTTTCCATATGCTTGCCAGAGTTTAACTCTGTTTTCCAGTGAGTTTTATAGATAGAAAGTTTAATTATTTTTTTCAAAAGTGTTTAAGACAAAAGTTGTTAATTATAAAATTATCTTTCATAAAAGTGTAAAAGCGATGAAATTGAACCTGAAACGAAAATGATAATATCCAAAAAAAGTGGTTGACTATTACTGTACAATGCAACGGCAATTCCAGATTTTTCATCGCTTTCAATTTAGCTTTAAAAATAGCAAACTGCAGAATTTTCGTGTAATAATCAAAAAAATTCGATAATTAAAAATAGTTAATTTAATTAGTTTTTTAGATTTAATGTTGGAAGAAATAAAATTTGTGATTAAATAATAAGAATGTAATTGGATTAAAATGTAATATTATTAATTTAAAGTAATTTATAATTGCTTTGAATGTAATTTCAATTAATTGAAATGATTAAACAGTTATAATTGAATATAGATTGTAAACTAATTGTAATAATGTGTGTAATAATTGATAATTGGATTAAAAGAATAATTGATAATTTAAATGTTGATTAATTAATGAAATAATGTGTAATAAATTGGAATTGGATAGAATTAGTATAGTGTAAGTTGGTATAACATTTGTTCGTAAATAAATAAACATACCGATGTTAGTAAATGTAAAAATGGTGATAATTATTATTTGTTACCAATTTAATTTCAATTAAATGTAAATAAATGTTACACTAATGTGAGTTAATACAATAACTGCAAATTAGAAATGTAATAAAATGTACATAAATGTCAATTACACACATATGACAGTGGATTGATTTAATAAAAAAAATTGAAGCCAAGATAAATGAAGTTGTGGTATTTCAAATTATAATTAATGTCAAAATCAAAAAAGGTTCAATGTTATTGAAATATTGAAACTAATATAGTAAAAGATAATAATTGTAGAATATTAATGCAATAAGATGTAAACAAATGCTAACTGTGTCCATGGAGTAGTGTTTGATTGAATAAAAAGATTAAAATCTAATTAAATCAATTTATTGGAATTAGAATATTATTAATTGGAATTTAATGTAATTAAATATTGTGGTTAATGTACGAAAAGGAGTCAATTATAGTAAACGAGGATAACAAGATAGAAATCTATGTTAATAATTTCATAAGGTATTGGTTGATTTAATAGTAGGAGTGTAAATTAAAATAAAAGAATAAAAATGAACAAGTTTAGTAAAGGAGTAGACATATGTTTATTTATTTTAAATGTTTGGTAGTTGAAAGATTGATTGTAGAGACAAGAAACCATTATTTAGTAAGAAATGTATAATTACTGTTTGTGTCCAATAGTGTATAAATATGTTTAAATTACTATTAGATAGAAAATAAGTGTTCTACTTCTCATTACGTTCATATAGTCCATTTTGAAACTTAATACACTAAAATTAATGTAATTCAAAATTTTCAATTAATATAAGAGAGAATACTAAATTGTAAATTTATAGGTGTAACTAAAAGTAGCTTACGTTTTGTGAAAATATAAGGGAAGTTAAATGTAATGAAAAGAACATTTACATCAAATAAAATGATTGTTTCATTTGTGAATGTAGGTTTAATTTCATTAAAGTAAAGAATAGAATGATTGATTTCAAAGGAAGAAGTATATGTTTATTTGAACTGTGTTTTAGCTAACAGATTGATTACAAGAATAAAAAAAATAATCTATTTCAGTAAGTTATTTATTACTCCTGTGTATAAACAACAAATTTATAAACATGTTTAAATAAACAATTGTTCTATTTTTCATCCATTTTAGTTGTCTATTTTGAAATTTAACTTTGTAAGTAATTGCAATTAATATAATTCAAATATTTCAATTAAAAGGTAAGAAAATGTTGATTGCAATTAATAGATTTAATAAAAGAAACGCACGTTTTGTGTTAAACAAAAATGTTGTTTTAATGTAAATAAAAGATCGAAAAATCAAATTCGACGTTTTCATTTTTAAGGTAAGTATAAAATATTTATTATGCGCAAATGAGAACCTAAATGCGTACAAATTTGAATATTATTTGAGTTAATGAAGTTAATTTTGTTATGTTTTAAAAAAAATTGAATTTCAAAAGGTTGTGCGATGTACATGGTCCTTTCATTTCTTTTGTTATTAATTATCTCATGAACATTTTAAAATAGTTATCTTATTATTAGTACTTGATCCGTTCATTTAAATCAATGTTGAGGTGTCAAATATAAATGAATTTATCGGAATTTTGTTATTGGAATGTTGGATATAACTTTGAAATCTATTTAAACCATTTTACTATTTAAACTATTTTAATCAATTTAAAACTATTTTAATTTATATTAATATATTTTAACCTTTTTAATCCAATTTAAATCTATTTTACCAAATTTAAACTAATTAAATTTATTTAATCTATTTTAAATCTATTTAAGGTAATTTGAATCTATTTAATCTATTTTAAATTTATTTAATCTATTTTAAATCTATTTATGATAGTTTAAATCTACTTATAATTAATCTATTTAAATCATTTTTTATCTAATTAAATCTATTTAATCAACTTAAATCAATTTAAACCTAGTTAAATCAAATTTAAATCTATTTAAACTATTTTACTATTTAAACTATTTTTAAACTACTAAAACTATTTATGACTATATAAACTATTTCTAAAATTGCAGACCGTGTAAAGTGGAAGTATTTATATTTAAATCCTTGATGATGATACAACCTAAGTTGGAATTTGAAATTGATACTTTTTTGTGAAATCACATATCTGAGTAAATATGATGATTTTGGAACAAGGATTTAGTTAACCTCTCTTATCGATAATTCGAAAGTGAATATGATTTTGAAGTGAATATGGTTTGGGAAGTGAATATGATTTCGAAAGAGATATGATTGAAATCGAATATGATATTTTGATATAAATTGTGAATTGACCTTTTTGAAATGTAAAAGAACCATCCGGTGTGAAATAAGCGTTTGGTTGTTAAAGGACGGGGATCGGATATTGTCATACTCTCTGCCAATACCGAAAACCACTTTAACAACTGTATACTTGGTCGAGGTTCGAGAAATGAAGTGGAATGGTTTGGCGAATGATTTATGTATGAGGTACTTATGTGACCCTGACTCCCGTGAGTCAGCTTAGATGTGACTAAAGCAAGAGCTATAACTGGTCAAGTGAGGTCATTCCTCCGATCGGACATGCTTCTTCAATACCATACTGTGACTTTGTGATGATTTGGTGGCCACCCCTTGATTTTTGATTTGGGATTGTGTTCCGAGGTGCGCAGTAGTAGCTGCTATGCGTTACCACCATCCAGG
Organism: Allium cepa; assembly: GCA_030765085.1. Lineage (NCBI taxonomy): Eukaryota > Viridiplantae > Streptophyta > Magnoliopsida > Asparagales > Amaryllidaceae > Allium > Allium cepa. The sequence continues at coordinate 569,458,867 of CM060929.1, forward strand.
TTCTGTAATAGGTAAATCTGCCCTGGCATTGCCTCGAGTGCCGTGTTCACATGCCCTAGAGCGCCTTCTACGAGTTTGTTTTGTACCATACCTATGAGGTGTCCTCTGGGTTAACCACCGGTTTGGTGGAGCTTACGGCATTGTATAGACTACGAGAATATATATAATGTGTTAAGGGGGATATGGGTAACGCCTTAACACTATTTTGATACTTTACCTTGCTATAGACACTATTATAATAGCGTATTGTACTACATAGCGGATAGTTTAACGGATCCTTAGGAGATGGAAATCCCGAATATCTTTTAAGTTATTGCACTCACGTTAGACACTGGGTAGGAGATGACAAACCCCGTAATCATCTCTAACGCTGTTACACTCATACTTATTTACTGTTGATTTAACTTATATAAGATCTTTTAGTTCTAACTCGAGTATTTTATCTTCCCAATTCGCTTGGGTCAGTCTGTGCTTTTCAGTTTATTGAAGACTACTTTCTGAAAGATGAAGATGAAGATTCTGTACTATTATTACTTATTATATGTATTCCACTTGTGAGGACCCGGCTTTCATTCCACAGAAAGACTTATCATCAATAAGAAAGAAAGAGATAGAAATAGAAAAGATAGAAAGAAAAGAACAAAAATCATCAGAATCTCATAGCGGGAACGGAACAAAATATAATATTACACATATCCATTGCATAGTTTTACATATCAGAGTACACAAAATAATACGACTTCAGTACATTAGATATTTATAAGAGTCTGCCAAACCATACAACCCAAAATACAACATCAAAGTGTCACTATAGCGGATAGAGATAGATAGGTATGTCTGCACTCCTGCTCCAGCTTACAAACACTTGTCAATCCCAAACTAATCACTTGGCTACTCATAAAAATTTGAGTACCCAAGAGTTTATGGAAAAACAAAATAAACTCCGGGTCAGACATGGGTCTGGTGTGAGTAAACAGGTTAAAGTTGTTTAACTTTAAAATCATTTGAAAACAAAAGGTATCACGTAAGACTCCCCACAAATAAACACGGGTAAGTTTTTACCTTATGCCAACCAAAGCATTTGATAGGAAATCTAGTGATATTATAATAGGGTCTAGGGTTTTCAAGTAAGTAGAAAATAGCTGAAATTGTTACATACATTAAATTCCAGCTACTAGCCACAAAAGTGGGTAATATAATCAAAACCGTAGGGTCTCATAGGGAAAATGGGTTTCCATCAATGGCAGGGCTACTGGGGTACCGCCGTCACAGCACGGGGCCTAGATCACTGTACCGAGGACCAATCTCGATCCCCTACAACACAAGGCCGGAGCCGTCCCTTACTGGACAGTCCCGAACAAGACAACCCCGCAGTTGTGGCCAACAACTGCCCACACAGCCGAAAAATAAGGGACTTCTAGACAGGGGAAAATCTCATCCTACTTGGGCATGACCCACTTAGCCTTGCTGCACCTCCCCTGTTTTAGCCATTCCCGGTTGATGAGGCTTGAGGCTATGATTACCTTAATGGGACACATCTCTTAGAATGCTCATCGCCGACCTGACGATGTGCTGAAAGCATTCAATCCATACAAGTTCGTTCCCGGTTCGAACGAAACTGAAGGCATTATTTTGTTACTCATTTTGGAATCACCCTCAGAGTTAACGACAATAACCCTTGCACTCTGAAACTCCATCTCGATCTTCACTTAGAGATGTCACGACCTAACGTTTAACTTGGATCGAAGTGGTTTTCGAAAAATCAGACTTGATTGCCGATCCCGGTCTCATCGAAATCCAAACGTGTCTTAAAGGCCAAGTTGTTTAAAGATTTTAAACAATCCAATTCAATTTAAACATGAATACACACAGCATTATCCACAAATAATAATAAACATCTATCATGATATATACAAAATCTCATCACAGAATATCTCAGACTATCATCCAACAGATATCAACCAAATCCAGGCATTCAATTCCAAACAATCATCCATAAGCAAGCATATCTCTAATTCATATTATAATTAATTTAATTAATTCAAATTAAATTAATTACTTGAGAATTAATCACTTTACCTTATTTGACCAATCATTAATTAATTAATCACAATCATTTAATTAATTAATCACTTCTTAATTACCATCATTATCAATTAATTAATCTTTAATTAATTAATTAATTATTATTTAATTATTAATTAATAACCCTAATTATTCACTATTAAAAATTGATTAAAAATTAATCATTCCTTAATTGATTACTAATTAATCCTTATTTAACAATTAACTAATCTTAATTAATTGCTTAATTAATTACAAATTATAAATTAATTCATCTTAATTTCTTAATTAATTATAATTAAGTAACCTTAATCATTTAATTAATTAAGTCTTAACCACTAATTAATTAACTATTAATTATAAATTAATTAATGTTTAATTACTTAATTAATTAACTCTAATTATTTAATTATTTAGTTCTTAATTATCAATTAATTAATCCATAACTAATTAATTAGACCTTAATAACTTAATTAATCTAAAATTATTAATTAATTTAACTTTAATTACTTTATTAATTAAAGTAATCTTTAATCCATAAAACCTCAATTAACTTTCAAAACAAATTAATTACATTAATTACTTAAAACTATTACATATTCAAAAAACATTTCCAACTTGTTTAAACTTAATTACTTTAAAAAGTTAAATTTAAATGAATATAAAATCATCTCAAAATTTTACTATCAAAGTATAAAATACTTTAAATTAAATAGTTTAAATTTTCACAAAGTAGTTTAAATAAATTTTAAATTTTAAAACTTAAAACAAGTTTGAAAACTTTTAAAACAACACTTGCAATGGGTTCGACCGATCCAGACTCGAATAACTCGAGTCCATTCTTCTTCTTCCCTTCCTAATTTTTTTAGCTAAATGTAAAAACTAAACTTCAATGAAATCTGTAAGAAGCAAACATTCTCGAACCCAGGCACGAGCCACTACAACATCACCCCGAGTAAAAACGAGAGCCAAAAACCAATTCTACTCGATCGTTACTTCAATTTCTCCTAACACCAACATTCTCTGACACAATTACTGACATGTGCACATGCACGACGCTCCAACGCCGCCGCCGCCACCAGCGACACCGCGCGCAAGCTCCCTATCGATCACTGACACGACTCCAACCCACGACCTGTCATCACGCGACTTAAAACAAAATCGAAGAAGTTCGCACCATCCCTAGAACAATACTCCGCCGGAAAACCCCTCAATCCCATGATTCTGATCATCGATAGCCATGAAATCTCGGCCACATCACCGCAACCCTACCACGCAGCTACCCCCTAATTCTTACGCAACTCGATCTATCCAACAATTCCCAGTCACCCCATTTTCGAACGCGACCAAAACACTGAGTTAAACCCTAATTCCCCCAAATTCTAATTCCTTGATGATTGTTTACCTCGCCCACTATTTTTCTCAGATTCACCCATCACCATACATGCTCCAATCCAAGCCACGACCTTCTCAATCCACCCAGTCACCAGTATTTGCCTAGAAACCAATTTCCGATCATCATCAAAATACTGCCTCAAATCCAATTTAAAAATTATGATTTTTACTTTAAAATTCAAGTTTCACTGAGTTGATTCAAGATATAAAATTGAATAAACAAATTATCATACAGGATTTTATCATATTTTTAAAATTCCTGCTGTATCATTTTGTTTTCAGAAACCTTCCAAACAAATTTTATTTTAAAAAAAATTTAAACTTTAATTTATGTTTAAATAAACATATAGTGTTTGTAACTTAAGTCTAACAGTGATTTTTTAAAGAAATTTTTGAAATTTAGTTTTAGTTTTTACTCCGTAATTTGGAAACATAGAGGAAATCAGACAGTTTCAAACATGCACTGTTTAATACTAAATATACATAAAGATTACACCTATATATATACATGCATGACATCCAACATCACAGAAATTCACATGCATAAATTTATTTACTTAAATTTCTTAATAAAAATTTACTCACCTGTATTTCTTTCAAGCAGGGACCCAAAAATTTGAATTTTGGAAAAAAAATGAACTGCAAATCTTTAAACTGGAAATTTCAGAGAAGAAATGCATTCAGTTGTTCTTGTTTGCTTTCCACTTGAATTAAATCAGAACTTAGATTTGAAACTGAGGAGAGCTTTGAATTTTCTCCTTACAGGAAATTGATTGTTTTCTAGAACTTAATTTTTATAGAATTTTCTTTTGTATTCTGTTTTGCAGATTTGGGAGTTTAAATAACTTGGATTCTTGTTTTAAAATTCTTGGTTAAAAGAGTAAAGATTGATGAATTTCAGATTTGAGATGGAGTGATTTTTTTCTTGTTTTTAGAAAATGAGACAGAAAAGTTTAAATGAAGAAGATGAAATAATCTTTTATAGATATAATTTTGTTTTATTAAAATTTTAAGAAAATTAATTTATAAATGTGACATTTGTAATACTTTCTAACATTTGTCATTACACATGGTTATCCTCTTAACACATGTTATTAGAGTGATTCAAATTTTAACAAATGTAATTCTCATGCAAAAAGGATTTTTAAATGTTTTTATTAATTAATTTTTTCTAAATTTAAAATACATTTTTAATTTATATAAATCAATCTCTCTAAAAAGAAATAAATATAAAACAAATTTTATATTCTAAATAAAATCATAGAAATACACTTTTAAAATCAAAGTATGATTTACGATATAAATAATTATATTTTTTATTTCAATTTAACAATCCAAATTCAAATAAAATTTCAAATTCAAATTAAAAATCAAATTTGATATGTATACAATTTTAACAAATCCATTTCCATTTGTATATATTAATTTTAATTAAAATCAAAATATTTTCAACACAATTATTATTATTGTTTAAAATAACAATTTTATCGATTTTAATTAATTTATTAAAAAGATTATCACATTTAAATTGGGTTTGAAATTCCGGAATATCACATTCCTTTCCCCTTAAAAGAATTCATCCCCGAGATTTAAACAAAAGATAATCCAAAAAATTTCATTTCATTTCAACAATTCAAGCATACATATCATCCATACATAAGCAATCAACAAACAAAACATCCAAACAATAATACATCCAACACAAACATCATTATCTATCCGGACACATATCCGGATAAGCCTTCCTAAAACTATCTAGAGTCTCCTAGGTACAATCTCTGGGATCCTCACTCCACTAGACTTTAACAAGCTTCACTATCTTGCTTCTGAGTTGCCCTCGTCTTGATCAACAATTTGAACAAGATGTCTGACAACTGATAAGTCCGGCTCAACCTCTAAGTCTTCCTGCACAGCTGGTTCCATAATAAGAGATGGATCGTGCACATATTTCCATAGATGAGATACATGAAAAACATTGTGAATTCCACCCATCCGGACTGGCAATTCAATCCTGTATGCTACGGCACCAATCCTCTCGAGCACTTGGAATGGACCAATATATCTCGGGGCGAGTTTCCCTGTCTTCCCATATCTTACTTCTCCTTTTAATAGGGGAAACTTTAACCAAGACTAAATCACCAATCTCAAACTCCAATTGTCTTCGTCTTTTATCTGCATATTTCTTTTGACGATCCTGAGCAGCTCTCATCCTTTTCTTGATAAGCTCAACTTTGGCAGATGCTTCACGGATCAGATCTGGTCCAAGCACAAGACGGTCTTTTGACTCTATCCAACAGGCTGGGGATCTGCACGGTCTTCCATACAGAGCTTCATAGGGAGCCATCTTAATACTTGCTTGGTAACTGTTATTGTAAGAGAATTCCACAAGATGTAGATGGTCTTCCCATGATCCACCAAAATCCAATATACTGGCTCTCAGCATATCTTCTAGAATTCGATTAAGCATTTGATCATTATCTCCCAATTTTTAGTTTGCAATCCAATTCCATCTAGATCATTATCTCCCAATTTTTGACCTTGGATAAACATTTGATGATTTTTATTAATATTCGAACAAATCGACCATTAAATTTTCGTATATAAATTTAATTATCCAATGCTTTTATCCTAGACTAATAATTTAATTTTAAGCTGATTTCATTTTTATAAAATATTTTTAGTACCTAAAAGAATTCAATAAGTTAATATCTTCATCATACATTATTAACAATAAACTAGTTAGTGAACACATGTGTATATATATTTTTAAATAGATAAGTTTGCAGATATATATTTACTTTAAACTCATTCACTTAAAAACTCGTTTATATAAATCTAAAATCTAATTTATATAACTTCTTTTCAATATTCAAAATTCCTATCTATTATCCAATTTTTATCTATATCCTATTTCATGTTTCTATCTATATTTTAAACATTTATGTGTAAACATTAATTACTTAATTAAATTAAAACAAATCGATACCTCAAACACGAACAGGAAATCACTATCACTGAGCTTCTGCTCGAAATTCAAAACGTGCTTGGCCGAGCTCATCCCACTGCGAAACCCTAGCCTCTCGCGCCATCATCACCACATCGCCGCCGATGAAGTCACACACGAGGTGCTTAGGTCTTCTCAAACTCGCGGCGCCTCCACTCAAATCGAAGTGCCGCCTCCATCGGTTCCTCCTCGCTGCCTCTGATTTCACCTTCGCTCGAGAAAACCTCGCGTCAAGTCGCGTCGAACGAATACGTACAACTCAAATCAGCATTTTCTCTTGAGTACGAGCTTGGCTCGATTTTGATTTCACCTTGACATTGAAAATGAAGCCAGAAAGAAAAAGGCTTCGGCCATGGTTTGTTCTACTCTTTGATTTGGGAATAACGAGTTTTTGAAGGAGCTCGGTTTCGATTTCCCTTCTTTTCCCTTTTTTTTATACGATTAAGTTTTCGTTCGAACGAAAACTTGTAAGGCAGCCTTCATTTTTTTTATAGCATGCGTTCGAACGAAGATTAGAGAAGGGGAAAGAGAAAAGAAGGGGTTACGAAGGAGACACAAGGGTAGCGGGTTGTACTTATTGTCGGATAAAAGAAAAGCAATATATTTTATTTAAATTTAAATTTGTTTCAAAACAAAGTTCAACGCGTTTATATACCGTACGCTCACACAGCTGCTCCAATTGCTATGAAAATAGAAATCCGACAATAATACAATATTACGGATCCAATGAAACAGGTTTCGTCGAATTCCGAGACTGTGCCCCGGAAGGCTATTTTTAAATTCAACTTAAACTTTAAAATTTTAAAACTAAAAAACCATTGTTAATTTCAATTTTACAACTTCTATTATCTTCAGTGTTATCAATATAAATTCTACAAGCCTTCAAATTATTTTTTATAGGCTTAGAATTCCAGATTCAATATTTTATCCAACTTCAAATTATTTAATTCAATAATTTAATTATCAATAATTAGTGATATTTGAATTCAAGTTAAAATTTTACTTTTAAATATTAAAATCAATTAAATATTCCGATTTCAAACGCTCAAAAATTCCGGGTCGTCACATTCCTCCCCCCTTAAAAGAATTTCGTCCCCGAAATTACTAGTTAGGAAGAATGGTCCAATACCCGTTTACTTTTCCCAAAAATCAACAATCCCACATCCTACCAACTATCTTTTATAAAAGACCCATTATCAATCCTACTAACTTCCCAAATTCCCCCATAGTTTTCAAACCATATTATTTGCTCGATCATTCAAATTTCAATTCTAAAACAAATTTAAAATTATCATAATTTTCTCAAAATTTTTCTAACTCTCTAAATTTCTGAAATTTTTTGCCAGCGTCTCCTTTGCGCGGCTAGCTCGGTACAACTACAAAAGGCCTCTACGGGCTCCCAAATTCCAAAAGAAAACAAAAGGCCAAGTGGCTAGATCCAAAATCCCAATCAAATTTCACAGAAATTTAAACACATACCTTTTTGTCGAGCATTTCAAATTTATCTTCTGAAATCAAAACCAATTATTTTTTCTTTCTCTTTCCTTTTATATAATACCTGCATATCCTGCTTAGCAATAATATCCAATCACAATATCCCAAAAACATTTTATCAATTTCCTCACAAAATGTCAATATCTATTCATTCTAATATTATCTTAGAATATATTTGTAATATCAATTTCCAATTAAAAATGCACCCTTCCTTACTTAAGTTTAGTATAAGCATGTTATATGCTTCTTTATTTATTTTCACCTTACCACTTCAGTTTATTTCTATTTCTATTCAAATTAATTCTTTCATTTCCATATGAATTTTATTTATCTTCAACTTTGAATATTTGAAATTTTATTTTCCATTTATAACTAATTCATGTCATTATGTTAAATTAGTTTCATTCCCTAATTTACTTTAGTTTCCAATTTAAATCCGTTTTGTCATTAACAAAAAAATTTCTCGAAAATTTTAAAAAGTTTTCTAACTCCCAAAATTTCCGAATTTTTTTGGCAGAGTCCCCTTTGTACGGAGGAGCTTTTGCAATTTGACAAAAGAGATCAATATATATACATCGACCCACACGGTCGGAAAAACCAAAAACAGTTCATATTTCCTAATTTTATTGCGTAGGTGTACCTTATTTAGCATTTTTAAGCAAGCGGCTTATTTATTTAGTAGTTAGCGTGCCCAAATCCAGTCACACGGCTTCCACGTACCTATACTTACTCAATTTAAACATGTAAGTGCCAAATATAAGAAGTTTAACACAGTTCACTTACTTGTAATAGTTAAAACATATGAATTATAAAAGAAATGCCCATTAAACACTTTTTACAAGCGATTTAAATATTCCAACATTAATTTTAATTGCTTACAACCAATCACATATCATTTCACTTAATCCGAATGGTTAACAACTCAAAACTTACATTTAATTTATTTTTAAGCAAATTGAACTCATATTTAATTCAATTGCTCTCAAAATCAATTTATTTTACTCTTATCAATACATAGAATTTTAATTACTTCCATTTACATCCAACGACAATTTATTCTATGCAATTTGACGAGATCTATGTGAATAAATAAGTATTTATATTTTATAACCAATTTAAATTGATTTCAACTCAATTTTTACTTAATTCTATTCCATTTTTAAATTTATACACAATCCATATATTCATTTTCATTGCATTTAAAATTTGAATCCATTCACTTGCATTTCATTCTATATTTGTTTATTCCAAACTATTTTATTTAGCTCAAAAACAATCCCGGCTATTTCATTCAATAACCATTTCTCAACTTATTTAAACCTCACTTCATTTGATTCTTATTTATTCCATCCATTTATTTATTTCAATATAATTAGTTTACCCACTCAATCCATTCTATTAACTTGGAAGCATTCTATTTTACTCATTGTCACTAAGTTATTTCGATTCCTTAACCATTTAAATGGTTTACAATTATTTAATTAAGAATTTCATTCCATTAAATATTATATGTACCTCACCGAATCTTTTTCGATTCAAATTTATTTTCACTTGATTTAAATCCAACCCAGTATCATTAAACTTAGTTTAAGTTGATTTCAATTCAACTCTCCTTCATCTATTTAGCTTAAGTTAATTTACTTCAATTTATTCAAATCTTTTTTTTTCTATACTTAAGCTCATTTCATTTTGCAAATAAATTTCCCTTTTTCAATTTAACTTGATTCTATTTCAATCCAATCTCATTTCAAACTACAAATTTATTTGATTAGTTATTATACATTTTGACTTTTTAGATTCATCTCATTCAATTGATTACAAGGCCATTTCCAGTTTATTTCCACTTATTTGGATTTTATTTGCAACTCCTACCATTACTATTTTAATCCATTTACATTTTTATTCGATACATTTCAATTATATTTAATTTTTTAACACTTCAAGTTAAATTTTAATTTATAACTCAAGTTCTGAATCCACTATCCATTCTCAATTTACCACCCGATTTCATGGACTCACAATTCAGTTTCATTTACTTTACTGACAATTCAAGTCGAATTCAATTTATAACATGAGTTTTATTTCCAAACTTCATCATAAATTCACAATTCAGCTTCTATTAAACTACATTACGTTCCCATTTACACATTTTATTAACTAATTTATTATAAAATTAGTTCTCTCCTATTTATAGTTCAATACTTGATTTTTAATTCCAAATATCACTTCATTTAATTTTCTTAAGTTCAATTTATTTTATAATTCAAGTTTTGATCTTCATTTTATTTTTTCAATTCATCAAACAATATTGATTTTGGATTTTGTATTCCATTTTCAATGTATAAGTCACAACTTATTATTTACACAATTCCATGCATTCTAGGCTTGAATATATTCATCTTTTTATTTTTAACTCAATTCTTATGCTTATTTATAATCCAAAGATAGTTTATTCCATACATTTTTAATCTTTTTATATGTTATTCCGGTTTATTTATTTCAATCCAATCCTTAACCAATTTATTTCTTATCCAACTTATTTCTTACCCATTAAAATAAGAATCCAATTTCATTCGATAACTCACTGAACTTTAACTTCAATTCAATTTTATTTTAACTCAAATTTATTTAATCTCAATTCGATTTAAACTTAATTCGAATACGACTGGATATTATCTTCAACCTATTCAATTAATTTCAATCCAGTTAAATTTTATTCCGCAATCCAAGTTAATTTCATTTTTAACTTTTCACTTTAAATTTAAATTCTAACATTCAAAGCTTATATTTCCTTCCTGATTTAAAAATCATATTAATTCATAAGCTTACAACCTATCCCATCAGGATATTCAAACACCCGGCTTGTGGTTTCAAATCATTTTGAAATCTCCAACATCTCAAAATCAAATTTCTCAAAAGTCAAACCAATCCTGGTTTTATTCCCAACAAATTTCCTTTGAAATTTCAAAAACAAATAGCTTTTCTGAACAAATAAGTTTTTGGCAGCAATCCGTCACTTAGAAATTCGAAAATGGATACTGATGATGCGGCCGTCATCATCAGAATTATTTTCCAATAATCCAAGTGATTTCAATGCTATATCACTTTCAAAATCCATTCAAAACACATTTCCTTTCAGAAATACCTCCAAAACAATGATGCTATCATTTATTTTCAAAACACTTCAACAAACACTTCTAAAATCTCTGGAATTTTAAATTTCTAAATCCTGCTTAAATCAAATTTAACTATAATTCATTTGCATAGTTTCCCATTTGATTATAATTCAATTCATAAATTACATTTATAATTCATATTTATAAATTTCATTCTATAATGAATTTATTCTCTTAAACTTTGGTTATATTTTCAATTTTTAGTTAAATTTTCACTTAACAATGATAATACTTTAATATTATTCTTCCTAACATCCAAGCAACCATATATTAGCTAAAATAGTTACAAAAACTTTCTTTATATCAAAAATAAATTTTGGGTAAAATCATTTCATTTACCCACATTAAAACAATACCGTGTCGATTTTTCTACACAAGTGTTTAGAAACCCCTTCGATACAGTTGTACAGACTGTACCGGCGAAGGTTCATATGCCACTCAACAAGCCAATCAACACAATATTAAAACAATTTATATTCACTAACAAATACGTACGCATATCTATTAATACTCTCCAACTCATTCTAGAGTATTACGGACTATATTTAAATGAGTAATTCCCACCAGAGCCAAGGTTATCACCAACCTGGCTCTGATACCAAGTGTAACAGCCCGCAAAACCGTACCCCTTGAGTCAACACTATTCTACAACAATCAACACAAGTTGCACAGAAATACGAACCATTTGGGTTAAAGAAGAAGAGATAGAAGAAGAGAAAACAGAAAACAACAACGGAATCTAACTATCGCAGCGGAATAAAATATAATAGATAATAAATAATCTTTACTCAAGTATCAAATATCTCAGTTTATATATTACATCATCATCATCAGAGTACATCAATCGCGGTTCAACAATAACAATATACAAATGGATACACAACAACTCAACATAGCGGAATATATATATAACAAGTACGGAAGTACGTATCATCATCCGGCTCGTCTTCTGAGCTCCACATCATCATATCCTGTATCCTATAATACTCGGTCTGACCCGAGCATTACAGTTAAATAACACCCGAGTCAGTCTGTAATACCAGCGTGAGAAAATCACACCCAATTGGTTATTAAAGTTTCGAAAATCCTTTGAAAACAAAAGCATCTCGTAAGACCACGCCACAAATAAACATGTCCGATTTTTACCTTACGATAGCTAAAACAATTTTTATAGAAATCCTCTGATATTATAATAGGGTCTATATACAAATACTTATAAAATAGCCGAAATTGTTACATTATTAAATTCCAACTACTAGTCATAGAGTGGGTAATACAAACAAAACTCGTACAAGGCACGTAGGGAGAATGGATTTCCAACTAATGACTAGGCACTGGGGTACCACCTGTCACAGTACGTGGCCTAGATCACAGTACCGAGGAGTACGCCCGCTCCCCTGCAACACAAGACCAGGACTACCCCTTACTGGATAACCGAGTGAGATCACCCCGCGGTTGGAATCAGCAACCACCCACTAAGCCGAAATAAAAAGGGACATCTAGACAGGGATGACCTCACCCTGCTTGGGTGCTACCCACCTAGCCTTGCTGCATAACCCCTGATTTTCAGTCATTCCCATTTGATGAGGCTTGAGGCTAAGCATTACCTTTTAGAACATATCCCTTAGAATGCCCATCGTCCACCTGACGATGTTTCGCAAGCATTCATCCATACAAGTCCGTCTCGGGTTCGAACAGAACCGAAGGCACTATTCCTACTACATCCATTTCGGAAATATCCTCAGGATTAGTAGCGACTAGCCCTTGCACTTCACTGCTCCATCTTCGAATCGAACTCGTTCTCACGAAACATATAAACCGGATCGAAGTGGTTTTCGAGAAATAAATCTCGATCCCGGTCTCTTCGAAACGATCAACGCATTTGTCCAATATTGATAGTCGGTTATTTAACTATCAATTAATATTCACAACATCCATTAACCAATAAATAATTTCCCAAATTATTTATTAATCTCAAAAATATCTTCGCAAGATATAATTTCACTTTCCAAACCCCTTTGAAAAACAGTTTTCAAAACTATCTTCCTTTCTCAGAATAAATTCCAAGTATTTCTATTTCCACTGGAATCACCAACACAAAACTTTAGATTTTTAAAATAATTTAAAAACACTTTATTGTAAAATATATTTAACATTTAATTTAGAAAAATTACTTTAATACTTAATTTAAAACAATACTCTAGAAATAATTAAAATAAGATTACCTTATAACTATACATTAGATTTTCTTCTTCAAAATACCAAATCATTCTTTAAATAATTGTTACGATAATAAATTAAAATCAAATACTTACTTTGGAATTACTTTAGAACATTCAAGTTAAGACTACTTCAATAATTGGCTAAAAATATATACTATATGAATATTTGAAAATAAGGTTACCTTATAAAATATAAAACAATGTTTTCACTTTTTTAAACAGAATTACTAGGTCACCTTTTAAATAACTACTACGATAATAGATTTGAAAGATATTGACTTTTGAATTTAAAGATTAGAAATAATAAATTTTCTAAAACATGTTTTTAAAACAACATTAAAGCTTTTAACTTATATTTAAAATTTACTTTGAACGTACTTGGCTATCCAGAGAAATATACTTCTCTTCACATCCTTCTTTAAATTTTCAATTTCAAACGTTTGAATCAATTTCCAAATTGATTTCCAATTACTCCTTTTTACTTCAAAATCTATTAATTTCAGATTTTATTTCTTAGTTATGATTTAAAATATTTTTGACTGAGAATACCAATTTTTGATTTCTCAAATTGCTTCTTAATACTTTTAAATAAATTTAAACTTTGAATTTTAAAATAATTCTTTATTCCTTTAATTGATATAACTTAAGTTTACAATTCATTAAATTTCGGTTTATTCAAAATTCCTTTCCTACCCGAAGTTATTTATTATTTTCATATTACTTCTCTTTCTTTTCAATTAAATTCTTAATTTTATTCAAATTTCCTATAATTATTTTACTTACAAATTCACTTCTTTTATTTTCTTTCCAGAATCCAATTTATATTTTTGGTAATTCATTATACCCAAATATATCCAATCAAACCATAACATTCAATATTCTAATATAACTCATCATAGAATATCAATATTCACAGCAGAGAATATTAAATAATTTAAATAAATGTTGAGGGGTCCAGTTGGATCCCTCCAACCTGTTTTCCCTACATCCATAGACGTTAGCACAACGTAAATACCAATTCCAAATTATACCACACTATAGCACAATAATCAATTTAACCATTCAAACAATTATTTAAATTTAATCATTTAAATTTAAAATTAGCTGAGTGAGATTAACTCACCTTTGACTTTTAATTTGCAATCCAATTCCATCTCGATCATTATCTCCCAATTTTTGACCTTGGATAAACATTTGATGATTTTTATTAATATTCGAATAAATCGACCATTAAATTTTCGTATATAAATTTAATTATCCAATGCTTTTATCCCAGACTAATAATTTAATTTGAAGTTGATTTCCTTTTTATAAAATATTTTTTGTACCTAAAAGAATTCAATAAGTTAATATCTTCATCATACATTATTAACAATAAACTAGTTAGTGAAGACATGTGTATATATATTTTTAAATACATAAGTTTATAGATATATATACTTTAAACCCATTCACTTAAAAACTCGTTTATACAAATCTAAAATCTAATTTATATAACTTCTTTTTTAATATTCAAAATTCCTATCTATTATCCAAATTTTATCTATATCCTATTTCCTATTTCTATCTATATTTTAAACATGCATGTGTAAACATTAATTACTTAATTAAATTAAAACAAATCGATACCTCAAACACGAACAAGAATTCACTATCACCGAGCTTCTGCTCGAAATTCAAAACGTGCTTGGCCGAGCTCATCCCACTGCGAAACCCTAGCCTCTTGCGCCATCATCACCACATCGCCGCTGATGAAGTCACACACGAGGTGCTTAGGTCTTCTCAAACTCGTGGCGCCTCCACTCAAATTGAAGTGCCGCCTCCATCGGTTCCTCCTCGCTGCCTCTGATTTCACCATCGCTCGAGAAAACCTCGCGTCAAGTCGCATCGAACGAATACGTACAACTCAAATCAGCATTTTCACTTGAGTACGAGCTCGACTCAATTTTGATTTCACCTTGACATTGAAAATGAAGCCAGAAAGAAAAAGGCTTCGGACATGGTTTGTTCTACTCTTTGATTTGGGAATAACGAGTTTTCGAAGGAGCTCGGTTTCGATTTCCCTTCTTTTCCCCTTTTTTTTATACGATTAAGTTTTCGTTCGAACGAAAACTTGTAAGGCAGCCTTCATTTTTTTATAGCATGTGTTCGAACGAAGATTAGAGAAGGGGAAAGAGAAAAGAAGGGGGTACGAAGGAGTCACAAGGGTAGCGGGTTGTACTTATTGTCGGATAAAAGAAAAGCAATATATTTTATTTAAATTTAAATTTGTTTCAAAACAAAGTTCAACGCGTTTATATACCGTACGCTCACACAGCTGCTCCAATTACTACGAAAATAGAAATCTGATAATAATACAATGTTACAGATCCAATGAAACAGGTTTCGTCGAATTCCGAGACTGTGCCTCGGAAGGCTATTTTTAAATTCAACTTAAACTTTAAATTTTTAAAGCTGAACAAACCACTGTTAATTTCAATTTTACAACTTCTATTATATTCAGTGTTATCAATATAAATTCTACAAGCCTTTAAATTATTTCTAATAGGCTTAGAATTCCAGATTCAATATTTTATCCAACTTCAAATTATTTAATTCAATAATTTAATTATCAATAATTAGTGATATTTGAATTCAAGTCAAAATTTTACTTTTAAATATTAAAATCAATTAAATATTCCGATTTCAAACGTTCAAAAATTCCGGGTCGTCACATTCCTCCCCCCTTAAAAGAATTTCGTCCCCGAAATTACTAGTTAGGAAGAATGGTCCAATACCCGTTTACTTTTCCCAAAAATCAACAATCCCACATCCTACCAACTATCTTTTATAAAAGACCCATTATCAATCCTACTAACTTCCCAAATTCCCCCGTAGTTTTCAAACCATATTATTTGCTCGATCATTCAAATTTCAATTCTAAAACAAATTTAAAATTATCATAATTTTCTCAAAAATTTTCTAACTCTCTAAATTTCTGAAATTTTTTCCAGCGTCTCCTTTGCGCGGCTAGCCCGGTACAACTACAAAAGGCCTCTACGGGCTCCCAAATTCCAAAAGAAAACAAAAGGCCAAGTGCTGGATCCAAAAACCCAATCAAATTTCATAGAAATTTAAACACATACCTTTTTGTTGAGCATTTCAAATTTATCTTCTGAAATCAAAACCATCTTTTTCTCTTTCTCTTTCCTTTTATATAATACCTGCATATCATGCTTAGCAATAATATCCAATCACAATATCCCAAAAACATTTTATCGATTTCCTCAAAAAATGTCAATATCTATTCATTCTAATATTATCTTAGAATATATTTGTAATATCAATTTCCAATTAAGAATGCACCCATCCTTACTTAAGTTTAGTATAACCATGTTATATGCTTCTTTATTTATTTTCACCTTACTACTTCGGTTTATATCTATTTCTATTCAAATTAATTCTTTCATTTCCATATGAATTTTATTTATCTTCAACTTTGAATATTTGAAATTTTATTTTCCATTTATAACTAATTCATGTCATGATGTTAAATTAGTTTCATTCCCTAATTTACTTTAGTTTCCAATTTAAATTCGTTTTGTCACTAACAAAAAAATTTTCCAAAAATTTTCAAAAAATTTCTAGCTCCCAAAATTTCCGAAATTTTTTGGCAGAGTCCCCTTTATACGGAGGAGCTTTTGCAATTTGACAAAAGAGATCAATATATATACATCGACCCACACGGTCGGAAAAACCAAAAACAGTTCATATTTCCTAATTTTATTACGTAGGCGTACCTTATTTAGCATTTTTATGCAAGCGGCTTATTTATTTAGTAGTTAGCGTGCCCAAATCCAGCCACACGGCTTCCACGTACCTATACTTACTCAATTTAAACATGTAAGTGCCAAATATAAGAAGTTTAACACATTTCACTTACTTGCAATAGTTAAAACATATGAATTCTAAAAGAAATGCCCATTAAACACTTTAAATACTATTCCAGAGCCTAGGTGTTTCTCAACCTATACTCTAATACCAACTGTGACGACCTGACTTTCATTCCACAGAAATATGTATCATCAATAAGAAAGTGATAGAAATAGAAAAGATAGAAAGAAAAGAACAACAATCATCAGAATCTCACAGCAGAAATGGAACAAAATATAATATTACACATATCCATTACATAGTTTTACTTATCGGAGTACACAAAATAATACGGCTTCATTACATTAGATATTTATAAGAGTCTGCCAAACCATACAACCCAAAATACAACATCAAAGTATCACTACAACGGATAGAGATAGATAGGTATGTCTGGACTCCTGCTCCAGTTTCCAAACATTTCTCAATCCCAACCAAATCACTTGGCTACTCATAAAAATTTGAGTACCCAAGAGTTTATGAAAAAACAAAATAAACACCGGGTCAGACATGAGTCTGGTGTGAGTAAACAGGTTAACGTTGTTTAACTTTAAAATCATTTGAAAACAAAAGGTATCACGTAAGACTTCCCACAAATAAACACGGGTAAGTTTTTACCTTACGCTAACCAAAGCATTTGATGGGAAATCCAGTGATATTATGATAGGGTCTAGGGTTTTCAAGTAAGTAGAAAATAGCCAAAATTGTTACATTCATTAAATTCCAGCTACTAGCCACAAAAGTGGGTAATACAATCAAAACCGTAGGGTCTCGTAGGGAAAATGGGTTTCCATCAATGGCAGGGCTACTGGGATACCGCCCGTCACAGTACGGGGCCTAGATCACCGTACCGAGGACCACTCACGATCCCCAACAACATAAGGCCGGAACCATGCCTTATTGGACAGTCCCGAACATGACAACCCCGCAGTTGTGGCCAACAACTTCCCACACAGCCGAAAAATAAGGGACTTCTAGACAAGGGAAAATCTCGTCCTACTTGGGCATGACCCACTTAGCCTTGCTGCACCTTCCCTGTTTTAGCCATTCCCGGTTGATGAGGCTTGAGGCTACGATTACCTTAATAGGACACATCTCTTAGAATGCTCATCGCCCACCTGACGATGTGCTGAAATCATTCAATCCATACAAGTTCGTTCCGGGTTTGAACGAAACCGAAGGCATTATTTCGTTACACTCATTTTAGAATCACCCTCAGAGTTAACGACAATAACCTTTACACTCTGAAACTCTATCTCAATCTTTACTTAGAGATGTCACGACCTAACGTTTAACTTGGATCGATGTGGTTTTCGAAAAATCAGACTTGATTCCCGATCCCGGTCTTATCGAAATCCAAACGTGTCTTAAAGGCAAGTTGT
Source organism: Allium cepa (assembly GCA_030765085.1). Lineage (NCBI taxonomy): Eukaryota > Viridiplantae > Streptophyta > Magnoliopsida > Asparagales > Amaryllidaceae > Allium > Allium cepa. The sequence continues at coordinate 569,477,516 of CM060929.1, forward strand.
TTAAAGATTTTAAACAATCCAATTCAATTTAAACATGAATACAAAGCATTATCCATAGATAATAATAAACATCTATCAAGATATATACAAAATCTCATCATAGAACATCTCAGACTATCATCCAACAGATATCAACCAAATCCAGGCATTCAATTCAAAACAATTATCCATAAGCAAGCATATCTCTAATTCATATTATAATTAATTTAATTAATTCAAATTGAACTAATTGCTTGAAAATTAATCGCTTTACTTTGCTTAACCAATCATTAATTAATTAAGCACAATCATTTAATTAATTAATCACTTCTTAATTACCCTCATTATCAATTAATTAATTCTTTATTCTTTAATTATTAATTAATAATTCTAATTATTCATTATTAAAACTTGATTAAAAATTAATCATTCCTTAATTGATTACTAATTAATCCTTATTTAACAATTAATTAATCTTAATTAATTGGTTAATTAATTACAAATTATAAATTAGTTCATCTTTATTTCTTAATTAATTATAATTAATTAACCTTAATCATTTAATTCATTAAGTCTTAACCACTAAATAATTAACTATTAATTAATGTTTAATTACTTAATTAATTAACTCTAATTATTTAATTAATTAATTCTTAATTATCAATTAATTAATCCATAACTTATTAGACCTTAATAAATTAATTAATCTAAAATTATTAATTAATTTAACTTTAATTATTTTATTAATTAAAGTAATCTTTAATCCATAAAAACTCAATTAACTTTCAAAACAAATTAATTACATTTATTACTTAAAACTATTACATATTCAAAACATTTCCAACTTGTTTATACTTAATTACTTTAAAAAGTTAAATTTAAATGAATATAAAATCATCTCAAAATTTAACTATCAAAGTATAAAATACTTTAAATTAAATAGTTTAACATTTTCACAAAGTAGCTTAAATAAATTTTAAAATTTAAAACTTAAAAAAAGTTTGAAAACTTTTAAAACAACACTTGCAATGGGTTCGACCGACCCAAACTCGAATAATTCGAGTCCATTCTTCTTCTTCCCTTCCTAGTTCTTTCAGCCAAATGTAAAAACTAAACTTCAATGAAATCTGGAAGAAGCAAACATTCTCGAACCCAGGCACGAGCCACTACAGCATCACCCCGAGTAAAAACGTGAGCCAAAAACCAATTCTACTCGATCGTTACTTCAATTTCTCCTAACACCAACATTCTCTGACACAATTACTGACATGTGCACATGCACGACGCTCCAACGCCGCCGCCGCCACCAGCGACACCGCGCGCAAGCTCCCTATCGATCACTGACACGACTCCAACCCACGACCTGTCATCATGCGACTTAAAACAAAATCGAAGAAGTTCGCACCATCCCTAGAACAATACTCCGCCGGAAAACCCCTCAATCCCATGATTCTGATCATCGATAGCCATGAAATCTCGGCCACATCACCGCAACCCTACCACGCAGCTACCCCCTAATTCTTACGCAACTCGATCTATCCAACAATTCCCAGTCACCCCATTTTCGAACGCGACCAAAACACTGAGTTAAACCCTAATTCCCCCAAATTCTAATTCCTTGATGATTGTTTACCTCGCCCACTATTTTTCTCAGATTCACCCATCACCATACATGCTCCAATCCAAGCCACGACCTTCTCAATCCACCCAGTCACCAGTATTTGCCTAGAAACCAATTTCCGATCATCATCAAAATACTGCCTCAAATCCAATTTAAAAATTATGATTTTTACTTTAAAATTCAAGTTTCACTGAGTTGATTCAAGATATAAAATTGAATAAACAAATTATCATACAGGATTTTATCATATTTTTAAAATTCCTGCTGTATCATTTTGTTTTCAGAAACCTTCCAAACAAATTTTATTTTAAAAAAAATTTAAACTTTAATTTATGTTTAAATAAACATATAGTGTTTGTAACTTAAGTCTAACAGTGATTTTTTAAAGAAATTTTTGAAATTTAGTTTTAGTTTTTACTCCGTAATTTGGAAACATAGAGGAAATCAGACAGTTTCAAACATGCACTGTTTAATACTAAATATACATAAAGATTACACCTATATATATACATGCATGACATCCAACATCACAGAAATTCACATGCATAAATTTATTTACTTAAATTTCTTAATAAAAATTTACTCACCTGTATTTCTTTCAAGCAGGGACCCAAAAATTTGAATTTTGGAAAAAAAATGAACTGCAAATCTTTAAACTGGAAATTTCAGAGAAGAAATGCATTCAGTTGTTCTTGTTTGCTTTCCACTTGAATTAAATCAGAACTTAGATTTGAAACTGAGGAGAGCTTTGAATTTTCTCCTTACAGGAAATTGATTGTTTTCTAGAACTTAATTTTTATAGAATTTTCTTTTGTATTCTGTTTTGCAGATTTGGGAGTTTAAATAACTTGGATTCTTGTTTTAAAATTCTTGGTTAAAAGAGTAAAGATTGATGAATTTCAGATTTGAGATGGAGTGATTTTTTTCTTGTTTTTAGAAAATGAGACAGAAAAGTTTAAATGAAGAAGATGAAATAATCTTTTATAGATATAATTTTGTTTTATTAAAATTTTAAGAAAATTAATTTATAAATGTGACATTTGTAATACTTTCTAACATTTGTCATTACACATGGTTATCCTCTTAACACATGTTATTAGAGTGATTCAAATTTTAACAAATGTAATTCTCATGCAAAAAGGATTTTTAAATGTTTTTATTAATTAATTTTTTCTAAATTTAAAATACATTTTTAATTTATATAAATCAATCTCTCTAAAAAGAAATAAATATAAAACAAATTTTATATTCTAAATAAAATCATAGAAATACACTTTTAAAATCAAAGTATGATTTACGATATAAATAATTATATTTTTTATTTCAATTTAACAATCCAAATTCAAATAAAATTTCAAATTCAAATTAAAAATCAAATTTGATATGTATACAATTTTAACAAATCCATTTCCATTTGTATATATTAATTTTAATTAAAATCAAAATATTTTCAACACAATTATTATTATTGTTTAAAATAACAATTTTATCGATTTTAATTAATTTATTAAAAAGATTATCACATTTAAATTGGGTTTGAAATTCCGGAATATCACATTCCTTTCCCCTTAAAAGAATTCATCCCCGAGATTTAAACAAAAGATAATCCAAAAAATTTCATTTCATTTCAACAATTCAAGCATACATATCATCCATACATAAGCAATCAACAAACAAAACATCCAAACAATAATACATCAAACACAAACATCATTATCTATCCGGACACATATCCGGATAAGCCTTCCTAAAACTATCTAGAGTCTCCTAGGTACAATCTCTGGGATCCTCACTCCACTAGACTTTAACAAGCTTCACTATCTTGCTTCTGAGTTGCCCTCGTCTTGATCAACAATTTGAACAAGATGTCTGACAACTGATAAGTCCGGCTCAACCTCTAAGTCTTCCTGCACAGCTGGTTCCATAATAAGAGATGGATCGTGCACATATTTCCATAGATGAGATACATGAAAAACATTGTGAATTCCACCCATCCGGACTGGCAATTCAATCCTGTATGCTACGGCACCAATCCTCTCGAGCACTTGGAATGGACCAATATATCTCGGGGCGAGTTTCCCTGTCTTCCCATATCTTACTTCTCCTTTTAATAGGGGAAACTTTAACCAAGACTAAATCACCAATCTCAAACTCCAATTGTCTTCGTCTTTTATCTGCATATTTCTTTTGACGATCCTGAGCAGCTCTCATCCTTTTCTTGATAAGCTCAACTTTGGCAGATGCTTCACGGATCAGATTGGTCCAAGCACAAGACGGTCTTTTGACTCTATCCAATAGGCTGGGGATCTGCACGGTCTTCCATACAGAGCTTCATAGGGAGCCATCTTAATACTTGCTTGGTAACTGTTATTGTAAGAGAATTCCACAAGATGTAGATGGTCTTCCCATGATCCACCAAAATCCAATATACTGGCTCTCAGCATATCTTCTAGAATTCGATTAAGCATTTGATCATTATCTCCCAATTTTTAGTTTGCAATCCAATTCCATCTAGATCATTATCTCCCAATTTTTGACCTTGGATAAACATTTGATGATTTTTATTAATATTCGAACAAATCGACCATTAAATTTTCGTATATAAATTTAATTATCCAATGCTTTTATCCTAGACTAATAATTTAATTTTAAGCTGATTTCATTTTTATAAAATATTTTTAGTACCTAAAAGAATTCAATAAGTTAATATCTTCATCATACATTATTAACAATAAACTAGTTAGTGAACACATGTGTATATATATTTTTAAATAGATAAGTTTGCAGATATATATTTACTTTAAACTCATTCACTTAAAAACTCGTTTATATAAATCTAAAATCTAATTTATATAACTTCTTTTCAATATTCAAAATTCCTATCTATTATCCAATTTTTATCTATATCCTATTTCATGTTTCTATCTATATTTTAAACATTTATGTGTAAACATTAATTACTTAATTAAATTAAAACAAATCGATACCTCAAACACGAACAGGAAATCACTATCACTGAGCTTCTGCTCGAAATTCAAAACGTGCTTGGCCGAGCTCATCCCACTGCGAAACCCTAGCCTCTCGCGCCATCATCACCACATCGCCGCTGATGAAGTCACACACGAGGTGCTTAGGTCTTCTCAAACTCGCGGCGCCTCCACTCAAATCGAAGTGCCGCCTCCATCGGTTCCTCCTCGCTGCCTCTGATTTCACCTTCGCTCGAGAAAACCTCGCGTCAAGTCGCGTCGAACGAATACGTACAACTCAAATCAGCATTTTCTCTTGAGTACGAGCTTGGCTCGATTTTGATTTCACCTTGACATTGAAAATGAAGCCAGAAAGAAAAAGGCTTTGGCCATGGTTTGTTCTACTCTTTGATTTGGGAATAACGAGTTTTTGAAGGAGCTCGGTTTCGATTTCCCTTCTTTTCCCTTTTTTTTATACGATTAAGTTTTCGTTCGAAAATAAATAAGTTGGTATAACATTTGTTCGTAAATAAATAAACATACCGATGTTATTAAATGTAAAAATGGTGATAATTATTATTTGTTACCAATTTAATTTCAATTAAATGTAAATAAATGTTACACTAATGTGAGTTAATACAATAACTGCAAATTAGAAATGTAATAAAATGTACATAAATGTCAATTACACACATATGACAGTGGATTGATTTAATAAAAAAAATTGAATCCAAGATAAATGAAGTTGTGGTATTTCAAATTATAATTAATGTCAAAATCAAAAAAGGTTCAATGTTATTGAAATATTGAAACTAATATAGTAAAAGATAATAATTGTAGAATATTAATGCAATAAGATGTAAACAAATGCTAACTGTGTCCATGGAGTAGTGTTTGATTGAATAAAAAGATTAAAATCTAATTAAATCAATTTATTGGAATTAGAATATTATTAATTGGAATTTAATGTAATTAAATATTGTGGTTAATGTACGAAAAGGAGTCAATTATAGTAAACGAGGATAACAAGATAGAAATCTATGTTAATAATTTCATAAGGTATTGGTTGATTTAATAGTAGGAGTGTAAATTAAAATAAAAGAATAAAAATGAACAAGTTTAGTAAAGGAGTAGACATATGTTTATTTATTTTAAATGTTTGGTAGTTGAAAGATTGATTGTAGAGACAAGAAACCATTATTTAGTAAGAAATGTATAATTACTGTTTGTGTCCAATAGTGTATAAATATGTTTAAATTACTATTAGATAGAAAATAAGTGTTCTACTTCTCATTACGTTCATATAGTCCATTTTGAAACTTAATACACTAAAATTAATGTAATTCAAAATTTTCAATTAATATAAGAGAGAATACTAAATTGTAAATTTATAGGTGTAACTAAAAGTAGCTTACGTTTTGTGAAAATATAAGGGAAGTTAAATGTAATGAAAAGAACATTTACATCAAATAAAATGATTGTTTCATTTGTGAATGTAGGTTTAATTTCATTAAAGTAAAGAATAGAATGATTGATTTCAAAGGAAGAAGTATATGTTTATTTGAACTGTGTTTTAGCTAACAGATTGATTACAAGAATAAAAAAAATAATCTATTTCAGTAAGTTATTTATTACTCCTGTGTATAAACAACAAATTTATAAACATGTTTAAATAAACAATTGTTCTATTTTTCATCCATTTTAGTTGTCTATTTTGAAATTTAACTTTGTAAGTAATTGCAATTAATATAATTCAAATATTTCAATTAAAAGGTAAGAAAATGTTGATTGCAATTAATAGATTTAATAAAAGAAACGCACGTTTTGTGTTAAACAAAAATGTTGTTTTAATGTAAATAAAAGATCGAAAAATCAAATTCGACGTTTTCATTTTTAAGGTAAGTATAAAATATTTATTATGCGCAAATGAGAACCTAAATGCGTACAAATTTGAATATTATTTGAGTTAATGAAGTTAATTTTGTTATGTTTTAAAAAAAATTGAATTTCAAAAGGTTGTGCGATGTACATGGTCCTTTCATTTCTTTTGTTATTAATTATCTCATGAACATTTTAAAATAGTTATCTTATTATTAGTACTTGATCCGTTCATTTAAATCAATGTTGAGGTGTCAAATATAAATGAATTTATCGGAATTTTGTTATTGGAATGTTGGATATAACTTTGAAATCTATTTAAACCATTTTACTATTTAAACTATTTTAATCAATTTAAAACTATTTTAATTTATATTAATATATTTTAACCTTTTTAATCCAATTTAAATCTATTTTACCAAATTTAAACTAATTAAATTTATTTAATCTATTTTAAATCTATTTAAGGTAATTTGAATCTATTTAATCTATTTTAAATTTATTTAATCTATTTTAAATCTATTTATGATAGTTTAAATCTACTTATAATTAATCTATTTAAATCATTTTTTATCTAATTAAATCTATTTAATCAACTTAAATCAATTTAAACCTAGTTAAATCAAATTTAAATCTATTTAAACTATTTTACTATTTAAACTATTTTTAAACTACTAAAACTATTTATGACTATATAAACTATTTCTAAAATTGCAGACCGTGTAAAGTGGAAGTATTTATATTTAAATCCTTGATGATGATACAACCTAAGTTGGAATTTGAAATTGATACTTTTTTGTGAAATCACATATCTGAGTAAATATGATGATTTTGGAACAAGGATTTAGTTAACCTCTCTTATCGATAATTCGAAAGTGAATATGATTTTGAAGTGAATATGGTTTGGGAAGTGAATATGATTTCGAAAGAGATATGATTGAAATCGAATATGATATTTTGATATAAATTGTGAGTTGACCTTTTTGAAATGTAAAAGAACCATCCGGTGTGAAATAAGCGTTTGGTTGTTAAAGGACGGGGATCGGATATTGTCATACTCTCTGCCAATACCGAAAACCACTTTAACAACTGTATACTTGGTCGAGGTTCGAGAAATGAAGTGGAATGGTTTGGCGAATGATTTATGTATGAGGTACTTATGTGACCCTGACTCCCGTGAGTCAGCTTAGATGTGACTAAAGCAAGAGCTATAACTGGTCAAGTGAGGTCATTCCTCCGATCGGACATGCTTCTTCAATACCATACTGTGACTTTGTGATGATTTGGTGGCCACCCCTTGATTTTTGATTTGGGATTGTGTTCCGAGGTGCGCAGTAGTAGCTGCTATGCGTTACCACCATCCAGGTTCTGTAATAGGTAAATCTGCCCTGGCATTGCCTCGAGTGCCGTGTTCACATGCCCTAGAGCGCCTTCTACGAGTTTGTTTTGTACCATACCTATGAGGTGTCCTCTGGGTTAACCACCGGTTTGGTGGAGCTTACGGCATTGTATAGACTACGAGAATATATATAATGTGTTAAGGGGGATATGGGTAACGCCTTAACACTATTTTGATACTTTACCTTGCTATAGACACTATTATAATAGCGTATTGTACTACATAGCGGATAGTTTAACGGATCCTTAGGAGATGGAAATCCCGAATATCTTTTAAGTTATTGCACTCACGTTAGACACTGGGTAGGAGATGACAAACCCCGTAATCATCTCTAACGCTGTTACACTCATACTTATTTACTGTTGATTTAACTTATATAAGATCTTTTAGTTCTAACTCGAGTATTTTATCTTCCCAATTCGCTTGGGTCAGTCTGTGCTTTTCAGTTTATTGAAGACTACTTTCTGAAAGATGAAGATGAAGATTCTGTACTATTATTACTTATTATATGTATTCCACTTGTGAGGACCCGGCTTTCATTCCACAGAAAGACTTATCATCAATAAGAAAGAAAGAGATAGAAATAGAAAAGATAGAAAGAAAAGAACAAAAATCATCAGAATCTCATAGCGGGAACGGAACAAAATATAATATTACACATATCCATTGCATAGTTTTACATATCAGAGTACACAAAATAATACGACTTCAGTACATTAGATATTTATAAGAGTCTGCCAAACCATACAACCCAAAATACAACATCAAAGTGTCACTATAGCGGATAGAGATAGATAGGTATGTCTGCACTCCTGCTCCAGCTTACAAACACTTGTCAATCCCAAACTAATCACTTGGCTACTCATAAAAATTTGAGTACCCAAGAGTTTATGGAAAAACAAAATAAACTCCGGGTCAGACATGGGTCTGGTGTGAGTAAACAGGTTAAAGTTGTTTAACTTTAAAATCATTTGAAAACAAAAGGTATCACGTAAGACTCCCCACAAATAAACACGGGTAAGTTTTTACCTTATGCCAACCAAAGCATTTGATAGGAAATCTAGTGATATTATAATAGGGTCTAGGGTTTTCAAGTAAGTAGAAAATAGCTGAAATTGTTACATACATTAAATTCCAGCTACTAGCCACAAAAGTGGGTAATATAATCAAAACCGTAGGGTCTCATAGGGAAAATGGGTTTCCATCAATGGCAGGGCTACTGGGGTACCGCCGTCACAGCACGGGGCCTAGATCACTGTACCGAGGACCAATCTCGATCCCCTACAACACAAGGCCGGAGCCGTCCCTTACTGGACAGTCCCGAACAAGACAACCCCGCAGTTGTGGCCAACAACTGCCCACACAGCCGAAAAATAAGGGACTTCTAGACAGGGGAAAATCTCATCCTACTTGGGCATGACCCACTTAGCCTTGCTGCACCTCCCCTGTTTTAGCCATTCCCGGTTGATGAGGCTTGAGGCTATGATTACCTTAATGGGACACATCTCTTAGAATGCTCATCGCCGACCTGACGATGTGCTGAAAGCATTCAATCCATACAAGTTCGTTCCCGGTTCGAACGAAACTGAAGGCATTATTTTGTTACTCATTTTGGAATCACCCTCAGAGTTAACGACAATAACCCTTGCACTCTGAAACTCCATCTCGATCTTCACTTAGAGATGTCACGACCTAACGTTTAACTTGGATCGAAGTGGTTTTCGAAAAATCAGACTTGATTGCCGATCCCGGTCTCATCGAAATCCAAACGTGTCTTAAAGGCCAAGTTGTTTAAAGATTTTAAACAATCCAATTCAATTTAAACATGAATACACACAGCATTATCCACAAACAATAATAAACATCTATCATGATATATACAAAATCTCATCACAGAATATCTCAGACTATCATCCAACAGATATCAACCAAATCCAGGCATTCAATTCCAAACAATCATCCATAAGCAAGCATATCTCTAATTCATATTATAATTAATTTAATTAATTCAAATTAAATTAATTACTTGAGAATTAATCACTTTACCTTATTTGACCAATCATTAATTAATTAATCACAATCATTTAATTAATTAATCACTTCTTAATTACCATCATTATCAATTAATTAATCTTTAATTAATTAATTAATTATTATTTAATTATTAATTAATAACTCTAATTATTCACTATTAAAAATTGATTAAAAATTAATCATTCCTTAATTGATTACTAATTAATCCTTATTTAACAATTAACTAATCTTAATTAATTGCTTAATTAATTACAAATTATAAATTAATTCATCTTAATTTCTTAATTAATTATAATTAAGTAACCTTAATCATTTAATTAATTAAGTCTTAACCACTAATTAATTAACTATTAATTATAAATTAATTAATGTTTAATTACTTAATTAATTAACTCTAACTATTTAATTATTTAGTTCTTAATTATCAATTAATTAATCCATAACTAATTAATTAGACCTTAATAACTTAATTAATCTAAAATTATTAATTAATTTAACTTTAATTACTTTATTAATTAAAGTAATCTTTAATCCATAAAACCTCAATTAACTTTCAAAACAAATTAATTACATTAATTACTTAAAACTATTACATATTCAAAAAACATTTCCAACTTGTTTAAACTTAATTACTTTAAAAAGTTAAATTTAAATGAATATAAAATCATCTCAAAATTTTACTATCAAAGTATAAAATACTTTAAATTAAATAGTTTAAATTTTCACAAAGTAGTTTAAATAAATTTTAAATTTTAAAACTTAAAACAAGTTTGAAAACTTTTAAAACAACACTTGCAATGGGTTCGACCGATCCAGACTCGAATAACTCGAGTCCATTCTTCTTCTTCCCTTCCTAATTTTTTTAGCTAAATGTAAAAACTAAACTTCAATGAAATCTGTAAGAAGCAAACATTCTCGAACCCAGGCACGAGCCACTACAACATCACCCCGAGTAAAAACGAGAGCCAAAAACCAATTCTACTCGATCGTTACTTCAATTTCTCCTAACACCAACATTCTCTGACACAATTACTGACATGTGCACATGCACGACGCTCCAACGCCGCCGCCGCCACCAGCGACACCGCGCGCAAGCTCCCTATCGATCACTGACACGACTCCAACCCACGACCTGTCATCACGCGACTTAAAACAAAATCGAAGAAGTTCGCACCATCCCTAGAACAATACTCCGCCGGAAAACCCCTCAATCCCATGATTCTGATCATCGATAGCCATGAAATCTCGGCCACATCACCGCAACCCTACCACGCAGCTACCCCCTAATTCTTACGCAACTCGATCTATCCAACAATTCCCAGTCACCCCATTTTCGAACGCGACCAAAACACTGAGTTAAACCCTAATTCCCCCAAATTCTAATTCCTTGATGATTGTTTACCTCGCCCACTATTTTTCTCAGATTCAACCATCACCATACATGCTCCAATCCAAGCCACGACCTTCTCAATCCACCCAGTCACCAGTATTTGCCTAGAAACCAATTTCCGATCATCATCAAAATACTGCCTCAAATCCAATTTAAAAATTATGATTTTTACTTTAAAATTCAAGTTTCACTGAGTTGATTCAAGATATAAAATTGAATAAACAAATTATCATACAGGATTTTATCATATTTTTAAAATTCCTGCTGTATCATTTTGTTTTCAGAAACCTTCCAAACAAATTTTATTTAAAAAAAAATTTAAACTTTAATTTATGTTTAAATAAACATATAGTGTTTGTAACTTAAGTCTAACAGTGATTTTTTAAAGAAATTTTTGAAATTTAGTTTTAGTTTTTACTCTGTAATTTGGAAACAGAGAGGAAATCAGACAGTTTTCAAACATGCACAGTTTAATACTAAATATACATAAAGATTACACCTATATATATACATGCATGACATCCAACATCACAGAAATTCACATGCATAAATTTATTTACTTAAATTTCTTAATAAAAATTTACTCACCTGTATTTCTTTCAAGCAGGGACCCAAAAATATGAATTCTGGAAAAAAAATGAACTGCAAATCTTTAAACTGGAAATTTCAGAGAAGAAATGCGTTCAGATGTTCTTGTTTGCTTTCCACTTGAATTAAATCAGAACTTAGATTTGAAACTGAGGAGAGCTTTGAATTTTCTTCTTACAGGAATTTGATTTTTTTCGGAACTTGATTTTTATAGAATTTTCTTTTGTATTCTGTTTTGCAGATTTGGGAGTTTAAATAACTTGGATTCTTGTTTTAAAATTCTTGGTTGAAAGAGTAAAGATTGATGAATTTCAGACTTGAAGATGAAGGAGTAATTTTTTTCTTGTTTTTATAAAATGAGATAGAAAAGTTCAAATGGAGAAGATGAAATAATCTTTTATAGATATAATTTTGTTTTATTAAAATTTTAAGAAAATTAATTTATAAATGTGACACTTGTAATACTTTCTAACATTTGTCATTACACATGGTTATCCTCTTAACACATGTTATTAGAGTGATTCAAATTTTAACAAATGTAATTCTCATGCAAAAAGGATTTTTAAATGTTTTCATTAATTAATTTTTCTAAATTTAAAATACATTTTTAATTTATATAAACCAATCTCTATAAAAAGAAATAAATATAAAACAAATTTTATATTCTAAATAAAATCATTGAAATACACTTTTAAAATCAAAGTATGATTTAATATATAAATAATTATATTTTTAATTTCAATTTAACAATCCAAATTCAAATAAAATTTCAAATTCAAATTAAAAATCAAATTTGATATGTATACAACTTTAACAAATCCATTTCCATTTGTATATATTAATTTCAATTAAAATCAAAATATTTTCAACACAATTATTATTATTGTTTAAAATAACAATTTTATCAATTTTAATTAATTTATTAAAAAGATTATCACATTTAAATTGGGTTTGAAATTCCAGAATATCACACCATTGCATCATGTTGTTCCGCTGCATTTATTTATTCATGTTATATGTAACTCTAATTTTGTGTTGTAAAAGATTAATCAAATGTATTTATAAAATAGCTTCATGAACTGTTATTTGATTATTATATTTTGTCATTCCACTGCAAGATTCTATATTTTTTATTCTTTCTCTTCTTTTTCTTATTTACCCTATAACAATCTGCCCCTTTTGAATGGTTTGAGTCTGATGGGTTTTTGCTTAAAACGTCCAAAAAGGCAGGTCGTTATAGTTGGTATCAGAGCTTGGGTTTAGCGATAACCTTAGCTTTGTGAGGTCTAACTCTTTAAAAATGGGGTAGTAATATCCTAGTTCTAAAGAGTCGCTGAGTGTATATATATATGAGAGCATATTTTTTAGTGTTATAAAAGGTTTTGTATTGTGTTAGTTTGTTCCGTTTTGTATTTATAAATTCCAGTCGATGCGTAGGACGCTATGACATCGAATGGAATTTCTAAACATTTAATAGGATAGACCGACACAGTATTGTTTTGAAATATAGGTGAATGAAATAACTTTTGTGTATTATACATTTTGTATATAAAATAATTGATTTTATAAATGGTATAGCTAGAGGTATTATTTGTTTGTTAGGTAGTGAAACTTAGAAACATTGGTTGAAAAAAATGAGATTTGTAAATAAAATAAACATAAATTGGAAATTTTAGAAATTAATTTCTAGGATTTTATCAAATTCTTTCAAAAAAGATTTTGGAATATAATATTAGTAGTATTTAGAAGTATTTTCTAATATAAATAATTCAACTGGATTTGAAAGAAATGTTTTAAATGAATTTTGGTAGGAAATAAGTTCTATACTCCCCTCTCTATCGTCGGAAAATAATTTCAGTGATGAGTGCACGCATCATCGACGTTCATTTTCGAGTTTCAAAGTGGAAAGACGGTTGCAGTAATTTTACTGCACAATTGTTTTGATAAATTAATCTTAATTTTAAGTTCGAAACATGATTTGATATATATAAAAGATATGATTATATATTATCTTGAAATAATTGAAATGAAACCCGGTTGTTTAGTTCTTAAATTTCTGTAAATTTGAAATTGGAATTTATTGTAATGAATGAAATCTTGACTATATGAATAACTAGAAACTTCTAAAATGAAAATAAGAAATTTGATATTAAAATGATTAATGAAATAGATAAGAAACGGAAATTTTGAAAACTGTATATAAAAAGGAAATGAAAATAGGAAATTGTAACTATTGAACACTTTGTTAACAAAATATATAAGATAAACTTGGGTAATATTCAATTGCATTATAAAAGACATTTATATACATAACTTACCAAAATATCATAAGTTGAAATGTTAAAAATAATATGTAATAGGATATTATACAAGTAAAACATAGAAAAAATGAAAGTGTTCAATGGAATTACCTCTAAATAAGAATTCTAATGTTATAAATTGTTATAAACTAAAGTTAATAGTTTCAAATGCTGCTAATTAAATGTAATAAAAGTGAATAATGTAAGAAAAATGATTATAAACTTAGGTTAAAATTTTAAGCTATTTATAATCAGATCTAATGGTAAGCTGAATACTTTAAGTAAATAATTGTGAATTTGAATTAATATCGAAGCCATTTATAACCAAAATGAGTACTATATATAAATTGAATGATTATAACTTCAGAGAATCTTGGAATGACCTAAAAATGAAGTTAATATTCAATTACACTATAAATGAAAGAATGAATGTGAAAAAGAAATAATCTATTAATGGTAAATTGAATTGTAAAGAAACTTACCTAATAATGTATAATCCAATAATTTAGATAAAAATAACTTATTTAAACATTAAATGTAAAGTAATAAAATTAAAGAAATTGCACTGTATGGATAAAGGAGAAATGAACTTTTGTATGTATTAATTAATGTAAATTAATGAAAATAAACATTATATGAATAAGAAAAGAAAAGTAAATGATGGAAGAAAAAAAATTCAAACTAAGTTGTAAATGTGAAGTAAACTGAAATAAAAGGTATACAATACGTCAATAATGAATTTATTTATGATCCGAACAATTGAAATGGATATAACTTATGTCAGTAAAGAATGTAAATTAATGAAATAAGACTTACATGAATGAATGAAAATTAAAATTTTGTAAGTAATGAATGCAAATTGTAGAAAATCATTGTATGAAAAAAATGAACAATAAATGATGTGAAAAAGATAAACAGTGTTGAATTCTTTGTTTGTTAGGCTTATGGATTGGTTGGGAAAGGATACTTCTATTTTGTATAGAAATGTATAAATAATCTATAAAGGTATCTACGACTGTCGAGTGTATGGTTTACTTCATAGCTTATTTATCATTTTATATGAATAGAAGTTTCGAACCCGAACAAACCATTTGTTTTGGTTGCTATGGATGGATGATTGCTCTTTTTATTGAATTGATGTTTGTACTGTTTGTTTGTAAATGATTATTGTTATATTGGGATGATTTGTTTGTTATGTATTGAAACAACTTAAATATTTCTCTTTTATATAATTGTTAACTTCTTTGGATTATATAAGTAAGATACAGGTTTATGAAAGCAATTGCAACTGCTTTTGGTTTCATAAAATAAGCGTTGTTTGCTCGACAAATAGGTACGTTCTCGGTTTACGGTTTTCTAGCGATATTATATTGTTTTCCCATGGTTTGGAATTTGTATTTTGAAAATTTATATATATATATATATTGTTATTATTGATATTATTATTTCTCGCAGACCTCTCCGTACAAAGGAGACTCTGCTGAAATTTTCCGTAAATTTTGGACTTAGAAAATTTTGTGAAATATTTTCAAACTTTTATTAACTTGAAGATAAATGGATTTAATTGTTATAAATTGATACATTTTATTTTAATTATGTAAATTAATTGTTTATAAATTTAATATTTTGAATAAGGTATATAAATTTCTTAATTGCTTCCTTCCCTTTTTGAGGACGAAAAGTGTTGAGTTGCGGAGAGTGTAACGACCGGCAATTTTCGATAATTAAAAATAGTTAATTCAATAAGTTTTTGAGATTTAATGTTGGAAGAAATAAAATTTGTGATTAAATAATAAGAATGTAATTGGATTAAAATGTGGTAGTATTAATTTAAAGTAATTTATAATTGCTTTGGATGTAATTCCAATTAATTGAAATGATTAAAAAGTTATAATTGGATGTAGATTGTAAACTAATTGTAATAATGTGTGTATTAATTAACAATTGGATTAAAAGGGTAATTGATAATTTAAATGTTGATTAATTAATGAAATAATGTGTAATAAATTAAAATTGGATAGAATTTGTATAGTGTAAGTTGTTATAACATTTGTTTGTAAATAATAAACTTACCAACGTTATTAAATGTAAAAATGGTGACAATTGTTATTTGTTACCAATTTAATTAATCAATTACAAATAAATGTAAATAAATGTTACATTAATGTGAGTTAATACAATAACTGCAAATTGAAAATGTAATAAAATGTACAGAAATGTCAATTACACTCATAAGACAATAAATTAATTTACTAAAAAAAATTGAAACCAAGATAAATGAAGTTGTGGGATTTTAAATTATAATTAATGTCAAAAAACAAAGGTTCTATATTATTGAAATATTGAAACTAATATAGTAAAAGATGATAATTGTAAAATATTAATGCAATAAGATGTAAACAAATGTTAACTATGTCCTTAGAGTACTGTTTGATTGAATAAAAAGATGGAAATCTAATTAAATCAATTTATTGGAATTAGAATATAACTAATTGGAATTTAATGTAATTAAATATTGTGGTTAATGTAAGAAAAGGCGTCAATTGTAGAAAACGAGGATAACAAGATAGAAACCTATGTTAATAATTTCATAAGGCATTGGTTGATTTAATAGTACGAGTGTAAATCAAATAAAAGAATAAAAATGAATAAGTTTAGTAAAGGAGTAAACATATGTTTATTTATTTGAAATATTTGGTAGCTGAAAGATCGATTGTAGAGACAAGAAACTATTATTTAGTAAGAAATGTATAATTACTGTTTGTATCCAATAGTGTATAAATATGTTTAAATTACTATTAGATAGGAAATAATTGTTCTACTTCTCATTACATTCATTTAGTCCATTTTGAACTTAATCAACTAAAATTAATGTAATTGAAAATTTTCAATTAATAGAAGAGAGGATACAAAATTGTAAATTTATAGATGTAACTAAAAGTAGCTTATGTTTTGTGAAAATATAAGGAAACTTTGATTTAATGAAAAGAACATTTACATCAAATAAAATGAATGTTTCATTTGTGAATGTAGGTTTAATTTCATTAAAATAAAGAATAGAATGATCAATTTTAAAGGAAGAAGTATATGTTTATTTGAATTGTGTTTTAGCTTACAGATTGATTACAAGAATAAGAAAATAATCTATTTCAGTAAGTTATTTATTACTCTTGTGCATAAACAATAAATTTATAAACGTGTTTAAATAAACAATTGTTCTATTTTTCATCCATTTTAGTTGTCTGTTTTGAAATTTAACTTTATAAGTAATTGCAATTAATGTAATTCAAACATTTTAATTAAAAGTAAAGAAAACGTTGATTGTAATTAATAGATTTAATAAAAGAAACGTACGTTTTGTATTAAACAAAAATGGCGTTTTAATGGAAATAAAAGATCATTTTGGAAAAATCAAACTGGATGTTTCATTTTTAAGGTAAGTATAAAATTTTTATTATGCGTAGATAAAAACCTAAATGCATAGAAATTTGAATATTATTTGAGTTAATGAAGTTAATTTGGTTACGTTTCAAAAAAAGTTGAAATTCAAAAGGTGGTGCGATGTAAATTGTCCCTTCATTTCTTTTGTTATTAATTGTTGCGTGAACATTTTAAAATAGTTACCATATTATTAATACTTGATCCTCTTATTCTTGCAAATCCAAAGGCTTTCTTTTATGAAACATGATTTTTTTTCATTTTTCGCACACGTCCTATCCTCATCTTAGTTGTTCTTCAATCTTTTCCTTAAGCCTCATCTTGAGAAAAACGTAAGTATTAAAATCTTAATTTTTTTATTCCTAATAATTTTATTTAAAAATCTTATTTAATTTAATACTTTTAAATGTTTAAAAATGTTGGCCGTTACAATCTCCCCCACTCAAAACTCTTCGTCCTCGAAAAGAAATAAGAAGGAACCAAAAAAATGTTATATTTTATTTAAATAGTCAATTTATAAACAATTAAACCTACATATTTAAGTTTAATAAAAAAATTAACTCAAATTCTACAAAACAATTGAAGTCTTAAATTTTCGAAAAATGTCGACAGAATCTTCTTTGTACAGAGAGGTCCGAAAAACAATAATATTAATAATTAAAATATATGTATCATATTTCAAAAATAAAACATATACAAACAAACAATACAACCATTTATGCAACCAAAGAATCCATCATACATCCATAGTAATCAAAACCAATGGTTTGTTTAGTTCATAAACCTTAAATCATGCAAGGTGATGAATAAACTGTCAAGTGTACCCTATGCTCAATAGCCTAAGATAATTACTTAATTTATTAGTCAAACAACCTCAACAGCTAGAAGTATTCTTTCCCAAATTTACCATCAGCCAAACAACAAGAATTTCAAATTTATTTAAGTTTATTCGATTGGTTTTTTTTTCATCATTTACCTTTCATTCATTTATTTATATAAAGATCAATCATTTACATAATTTGGTTTCCATTAAATATTTAAGTCATTAATGAATCATTTCAAAAAAATATTACTTAAGCTTCTATTGTCCTACTTATTTTTATAACTCCATTCGGTTATTGAATAAATGTTTAAGTTTTTGGTATTTGCCCTTGAAGAGAAAAAAAAAATTCAACATATCTAAAAATTCAGTTATAACATTAAACCTCATTCATGTAACAACCAGGTATTTTCAACCATTCGCATCCGCACATGTCGGACATGAATTGCTCAAAATATCGCGTTGTAAATAAAATTTGGCAAATATCAGAACATACAGTAAATAATAATCACAGAACACAGACACGGAGTAAGAAATGTAGTGGAAGTAAAAGAGATAGTAGTTCATGAAGCTACTATCTAAATATATCAGAGTTAAATAAAATACAACAGAATAAATAAAGTACAACAGAAGTCTCAAGATGATAACCAAGTACAAGCTGAATAAAACAACAAAACTGGAATAGATAAAACTAGACAAGCAGATAATCTCCAGCGATTCCAATCTCTAGAAAGTGGAAATCCAAATCTGTGAATACTCAGGCTGACCTGAGCATAAATAAAATACAAACACTCGAGTCAGGACATACATACTTATACAATGTAAACCAACTCAAGTGAACTGTAGTAAAAGTACAAGTAACTTAAAGGATGCTTGGGACCGTCCATCCTCTAAGGATCCGTTAAACTATTTACTATATAGTAATATTGCACTATTATAATAATGTCTAATAGTAAAATAAACTTACTTTTAAATAGCGTTAAGGAGTGACCCAATATTCTCCTTAACACAAATAATGCCATAGTCTATACAATACCTGCATATCTCCTGATCGGGAGACTACGAGAAGATACTGCATAGGTACGACACAAATAGAAACTCGTAGTAAAGGCTCGATATAGTAGGTGACACGGCACACAAGGAAATGCCATGGTAGATATACCAATTACGACACTCGGGCTGGTGGTAACGCAACAGCCACATACACCTACCGTGGAACACATTCCCACAAAATCGGAGGGGCAGCCAAACAAATCACAAGTAATAGTATGGTATCGAAGAAATGTGTGACGCCCCACCTCTATACCCACGCTAGCCAAGAACATTACTGTGAATGCTATCAACTAGCATGGAGAATAAGGCTGTTGAGGAGCGACCATCTGTATAATTGCTTTGTGCGAGTACCGATATACCGGATAAAAATATAACTTTTCATTTCAAGAGGAAATCCGACATACCGACACAAACTCAAAGCTACTACACAGTGGCTATAAAGGTCTTCGGAAACAAATATAGAAATAAACATAACACAAATCAGTCACAGACAATTCATATCACAAAGGCGGAAATAGATATGAATATTACACATGAAAGTGTATATCAGAGTAGTGGTCTAAAAAGATCCACAATATCACAAAAGAATAGTTACATGAACTACACAAAAGAATAAGTATACATTATGGAGTCTATATCTCAAATGTATACAACAAAAACTACTAATCTAAGTAGTTAACCAAAAGTCGGAGGAATCAATCCCAAGAGAGAAGTCAAGCAGAAGCACCTGTAACATCTCGGTCTGACCCGAGTATTATTTAATAAGAAAATAATAAACGGATCAGTCTAGCTATAAATATCAGGTGAAACGATATAGAACAAGAGATATGGCTAAACACATAATAATCACTATGCCAAGCTGTGATATATATAAGTAATTGAAAATCAACAAGAGATTAATCAATATCACCAAATCTACACAAGAATCAAAGAAATGTCATACTCCTTATTTCGTTCACCAAACCACAAATATTGACGGTAATATCAACGTCAATCACAAAAGTCAATGACACACAAATTCACCAATGCACAAATATTGACAATAATATCAATGTCAATCACAAAAGTCATTGACATACAAATTCACCAATGCACAAATATTGATAAAACTTATCAATGGAAATCACGAAAATTGGCGAAACACAAATTCTAGAAATCATCTCAAGAAATCCAGAAATCACAAGGGGGGGAGGCCTATCACAAACGGGAGCATAAAGCCCACCAACACGTGTATCACAAACGGAATGCTAATTCCATGGTTGCTAACCATCACAAATTGAGCCGAAGCTCCACAAACAGCCCGAAGACCATGGGTTGCTACCCCACCAAATTGAGTCGAAACTCCACAAAACGGGGTTTAGTCTCCCTCTCAGACAAAGAGACATCGCACATTGCTAGTCTAAATCACAAAGATGATCGTCATGATCATCAAGAAGTGTCAATTACACTAAGCTAGTAAATATATGAGTTTAGCATCATGTCCCATAACCACTACCTTAACTTAAATATTTACAAACAAATTGTAAGTTTCCACTAGAAAATTGTCACAAGAGATTCAATCGAACAAGTCCAAGAATTAACCGAACAAGTAAACGCAAGCGTTTCATACCACTTGTTTTACTAAGCCGTTTAATTAGATTTCTCATACGAGTGAGGTAAAGGTTTGTATATACTAGTAGATTGAAAAACGGTTTGAGAAAAACGAGCTTTGTAAATAAAATAGTGTTGGAATCGTTTTGATGAAAGAGTTTTGATATTTAATACTAGTATTGAAACCTTTATATTTTTAAAGTGACAAATCACAAAAATGATTGTAGGACAATCAGTCACCAAAATTCACATTCAAAGACGTGAATAAAATCGAAAGAAAATGATACCAAATCCATAGAAATGGATATTCCCAAAAATCACGAAGAAAATGTCATCAAAGTCAATAACAACTGATAACAACAAAAAGGGAATCAACACGAATCGATTAAAGTTGGAAATATACTCAAAAACAGCGAAAATAGGCAAAATTGCACATTTCAGACGTCTGAAATTACCTTCCAGACGTCTGAACCACTAAGCAGACGTCTGAATGGATTTCCAGACGTCTGAAATTCTTCTCTGCCTTTTCGCGTTTTCCAGGGACCAATTCCAGACGTTTGAATTTCCAAACCAGACGTCTGAATTTGAAACCAGACGTCTGAAATTGGGTTCAGACGTCTGAAATCCCCCTGTAGGCAAAAATCAGCCTTGCCCAAAAATGGGCGAAAATCCAAACGGAAGCGATCGGACAAGCGACGAAGACAAGGGATTAATGCCAAGCGACAACCCTGCCTTATAGGCTCTCCGAAACACCTCTTAAAGCATGATCAAACATCAAAGTTATGATTCTTAAAGATTTGGCTTCAAACACCAAAAATTGGAATATTTACAAATCTAATCCAAATCAAATGCAATTGCACATGAATAATTGTTAGGAATTCATACCTAACAGCCAAAGATACTTATAGTCATAGATGTGAGATAAAAATCTCACCTTTAAACAAAATCTACCAAGAAGAAGCTTGAAAGCAAATGGAGAATCAACCTCTCTTCAACACAACCCAAATGAGCTTGAATCTATGCTCAACAACAAGAACATTCCCAAAATTAGGTTTAGGAATTTCTGAAATTGGTAAAAGAATAAGTTGGAGAAGAATAAGAAGAAGCTTACCAATGGGTTCTCTTGAATTTGGAGCTAGGAATTTGAAGTTGCAAGAGGAACTAGGGTTTTCGAGTTTTAATTTCCAATCTCTCCCACCATTAATGCTAAGAAAACTGAAAAGAGAAGAGAATGAGGGTGAATGGGGAAGAGTGGCTCAGATTTGAGCATAAGTTAAAACATAGGGCTGAGCCCAAAACCAAACCCAAAGTGAAAAGTAGCAAAAATCAACTTTCTCCAAACATATCGAAGCTTATACTCAAAAAGGTCGCAAACGGCATTTTAAACTCAATGGGAGTGGTCCCGAGTCCTAATTCGACCATATGCAAAAAGTAGCTTTTCGGACCAAAATCCGACTAACGATAAAATATTTAAATAAAATATTTAAATATATAATCGATAAATATGCAGGTTGTTACAAAATGCGTCCGCTACGAGGTGCGACCTCAACTGGCCCGAGATCGCTCCTGTTTTAGCCACCTTATGCCAACTCACGGGAGTTGGGTCCATGTAACATATCATAAGAACGTCGCCACCATCCTACTTCATTCTGGAATCTCCACCGCGTACACCGTTGTCAAAGTGGTTTTCGGTATCGACAGAGAGTATGCCCATATCCGATCCCGGTCACTTTGCCAACCAATCGTTATTATAACCCGTGGTTATAACTTTAAAATAATATTTTTATACTTCAAAATAAAATATCATTTCAATCCAAATCTTTATCAAAATAACGACTTAATCATTTCTAAACCATTTCAATATATCAACATACCATATCTTTCAAATTCAAATATTTACCAAAATAAATATCAAGTCATTTCAAATCATTTCAATATATATCCTTTCAAAACTTCCTTTCAAATCATTTTTAATACATAAATATCATATCTTTCAAACTTCATTATTCAAATCATTTTAATATCAAAATATCATATCTTTCAAACTTCATTTTTAAATTATTTTAATATCAAAATATCATATCTTCCAAAACTTCATTTCAAAACATTTAATATATATAAAATATCATATCTTTCAAAACATCATTTCAAAATATTTAATATATATCAAAATATCATATTTTTCCAAAGCTTCAATTTCAAATCATCATATAAGTTCAAATCCAAATATTCAACTTTAAATACCTTTTAAATTCAAAGATATCATTCATTTATTTTCATTCCAAATCACCTTTTAAATAGCTTATATTTTAATCAAAATAATTCAATTAAACCATTTCAAATTTAAGTTTATATACTTTCAAATCAAGTATTCAATTTCCAAAGTTTTAAACCATTCTGAGTTCGTTTACTAAGTTAAAACCATAAACATTGAAAATTTCAGCCTTTCACAGCATTCAGAAAAAACTGCTGTAGGTTATACTTGAAAACATTTCAATTTAAACCATTTAAACATTATAAAAATCATATTTTAACATTCAACGATGTTCATTAAAATACTCCTTTAATTAATGATTTTTATAAAGAAACATTTTATAATTAAACCAAATTTCACAAATCACCTTAATAAATTCAATTGTAAACTTTCCTATTTTTACATTTAACACTTTATTAACATTTACATTTTCAAATTATCATTTCACAAATTAAACTAAATTTCCAATTTATTTAATTAACTTAAACCCTTAATTAAACCAAATTCACATTTCTAGGTCAAGTTCGTTTTTAAAATTACACTTTTAAGCATTCATTCATTTAATCATTTTAATACAAAGAAAAATCAATAATACTTTATTAATTCATTTAAACTCAAATTTAATCAAATCATCATATTTACCATTTTCCAAATATAATTAAATTTCTATTTTATTTATATAACTTAAAATTCCCTTTTTAAACCAAAACCCAAATTTCCAGACTTTAAGTTATATTTCAACAATTCAACTTAACCATTTATTTATTTCACATTTTCCACTTGTACAAAAATCATAAATCCTTTATTTAAAACACTTTAAAAATCTATTTAAATCAAATTATCATAAATTTACATTTAAACCACTTAAAGTTTTATTTATGCAACTTAAATGTCATTTTAAAAGCCAAAGTCCAAATTTTCAAATTTAAGTTATATTTCAAAAATTCACTTTTTACCATTCATTTGATTACATTTTTAACTTCTAGAAAAATCCAAAATTTCTTTATTTAAACATTAAAAATCCAATTTAAATCAAAGCATAATTTTTCACTTTTAGAAAATATTTAAAATATTCAAAATTCTTTATAAAATATAACCACGGGCCTGTATGTAGTTTTCTAACCTAGGTCAAGTGATACGAATATATATCATTTCAATCCGCAGTTTAAAAAGAAAAATCCGGGTTCTATCATTTCAAACTGCAATCCCAAGTTAAAATAAATAAATAAATAAAAATCGTTCAGGCCTATCATTTCAGCCCATAACGATTTTTCTCTATTCTAAAGACCGTTCGGGTATGTATCATTTCAACCCATAGTGAACCTAATCTACAGGGAACTTGCAGTGTGATAAACAGATATAAATGAACAGTATAGCATGATATAACAGTAACAAATGATATGACATGAAATTTAACAGGTTGAACATCATATATAAATAATCACATGGTAGTTATAACATCATATATTTTTCTACATATTCAGTTGTTGTTTCACAACTGCATAAGTATAAATGTCGTGTGAGCTTTACTCACCTCTTTTGCTGGTGATATGAATCAAATGACACAAACGGATTATCAAAGGCAAGATGACACAACAATAGATCCAAGTGGGAAGAGAACCAAGCTCAATGATCTTGTCATAACCCATAAACAAAACCAAATATAAACATAGATTCAATACCAGATTGAATTGAAATAACTTTGGAATAAAAAGCAATATGAACACACGAACTTTTGCCTTGCTTTCTATTATTGTTTTGCATAGCCTAGGGGTGTATTTGGCTCAGGTTTGGACATAGCATGGCTCAGGTATGGACACAAGAATGCACGGCTACAAGGCATTGAAGGTGGAGGGGTTACAACTTGAGAATGTTAAGGGTTTAAGGCAAAATAGCATGTTTTTGGTCAACAAAAGGGCTCGGCCTTGGGGTGGTTTGGCTTGGCCATTCAAGTTCAGGTCTGGATAGATGATGGAGTGGTGTGTGGTGGTCTGGTCAGAGGTGGTGGTGGCGGCTAGAGGTGGTGGTGTTGGTGGAAATTGAAGTGGTAAAGCAAACAAGGCTTAAAGTAGCATGTTTTCAAGGTATAGGTTGGATTTTGAAGGGTTTTGTCACCATGGTTGGCTCGGATATGGTCATGACCTAGAGTGTAGGTGGTGATGATGGCAGGGAAGAGATGTAGAGGGTGGTGGCCATGGCTACGGAGGAGAGGCTAATCCAAAAAGCATAGAAAACAAGGCAAAATGGCATAGAAATGAGAAGAAAAGGAAGAAGAAAGTCTAGCCATTACCCAAATCCTTTTGGCCGTCAAAATAAAATGAAAAAAGAATTTTTTTTCATGTGAATTAGAAGTGAGAAACACACGGCTATGACAAAAGATAGTACGGCCAAAACAAAGTTAATGAAAAGTTATGGAAAATGAAGGGTCTTTGGAGATGAAAAGACTTAGGTTATTAAAGCTCTTTAAACCTTTCATATTTCTTTTTCTTTTAAATCATATAAAACAAAATATAATTTAGCAAATATTTTTAAAAACCGAAACAATGTGAAATAAAATGAAAATAAATAATAAAAATTATAGAATAGAAAAAGAATAAAAGAAATTGCTTAAAAATTCAAAACTGGGTTCAAAAATTACAATTAAAACATCACTAGCTTTGAAAAAATATCTACTTCATTTTAAAAATATTATAAAGAAAAATTTTGAAATAAAATAATTTATTTATCATTTCTAAAATAAAATAAATAATTAAATTGGAGAAAAATAGAAAAAGATTTAAAGAAATTGTTTAAAAATTGAAAACAGGGCATGAAAATTACAAATAAAATATCACTAGCCTTATAAAATTTCTCTATCATTTTAAAACAAATAAGAAGTCAAATAAATAAATAAATGAGGTACAAAACAAAGTGGGAATGAGAATAAATAATATCTTTAGAAAATAGAAATAAATAAAGAATTTCTTTAATAAATTAAAACTATAAATTAAAAATTATAAATAGAATACAACTGACATTGGAAAATGTCAATTAGACTTTTAAAATGATTGAAAACCAAAATATATACATAACATGTTATTTTACCTATATAAATATAAATTAGAACATTACGTGACCAAATAAAATATTATTTGTATAATTTAAAATAAACAATTTTGTTAAATACAGCAAATTACACTCAATAGTTAAAAAGATATAACTTTCACATTATAAATCAGATTTCAACGAAACAAAAAGAAGTGTTTTAAAATTTTATTTACTTTCATAATAAAAGATAAAATTAAAATTTTAAAACTTTTAAATTTTTAAATTTAAAATTCAAGTTGACCATAGTGACTAAAATTCACTTTTTGGAAGATATTCTTTTTATTCGTGTTTGAAATGATAATTCATATCAAAACTGAAGTTTATATTTAAAATAACAAAATTAATCATTCAAAATAAATAAAATAAGTTTTTAAATCAAAATTCAATTAAAATAATTAAAATATTCAATTAAAAATAATCATAAAATACAGGGTTGTTACAATTCACTTAGTAAAAATATTAGATATATTTAAAACATCCTCATAGCATTATGCAAAGATTTTTCAAAAGTCTAAAACAATGTTAGAAATTTATATCAAAACATTATAATAAACTTTAAAATAAAGTTCCTTAAATCTGATAATTTATTAGACTCATTATATTTAAAATAATATAAACTCAAGATTATTAAACTGAAACTAATAGAATGCTCAAATCTTACATTAAATTTCTAAATCAAAGTTTAAAATCTCATATCTTCATAATTAATTTTACACACTTGTTTTAAAATGAATATTCAAATATTAGAAAAGATTTATTATGGTTTAATACAAAAATTCAAATAGTAAACGGACTAATAAATTTACTATTAGTACTTCGAAATCAATTAAATATTCCAAACTATACTTGCAAAATAGAGTTTCAAATTTATTTGCCAAGTATATTACTATAAATAAACTTCGCAAATCAATTTTTTTTCCATACATATAATATCTTTAAATTCTACATTCAAAGAAACTTATATAAATTTTACTTGCAATATTCATTTAAAAGCTTCATTTGCAAATAAATCATCTTTAATACTTTTCAAAAACTCATTTGTAAAATTTCTTGCTTCATTTTTAAATACCATTTAAATATTTTAAATAACATCTTTATAAATATATGTAAACTATTTGAAAATAATTATTTACACCATTACTTATATTTACAACGAAGCCATTGAAACACTTAAATCCATTATTTATAAATTTATTAGTTTTATCTCAAGATACTTTTCAAACATTATTAATAAATCAATAATCATTTACTTTAAATATGTTTTATTGAATTAATAATTTCTCACGATATTTACAACACTAATAAACCATGTTATACATAAATAGGTAACATTTTAAAGTATTTTAAAAAGAAAAAATGACCAAAATATCTTTTATATAATACTTTATCAAAATACTTGTATAACTCGATGTCTTAACAGGTTTATCCTCGTTCTTACAGACTCTGGCCATGCGTTGATCAGGCTCAAGGCTAGAATTCTCCAGGTACTTAGTAGACCTGTTTCAACACCCAGTGAAAATACTTGAAAAACCTTCAAAACAGATATGGAAAGTACAATCCAAACAAATCACCTGGATCGTAGATACACAATGGTTACGCCTGGATCCCCCAGGAAACATCTGTACCTTTAAGCAATCACTGCCTTGCGAATTACGCCATGATAACCAAAACTGTGGACCATGGGATACATAACAATGGTTATGCCTGGATCCCTCAGGAAACATCCATACCCTTTAAGCAATCTCTACCTTGCGGATTACGCCACCACAACAAAATTGTAGACCGTAGGATACATAATAATGGTTACGCCTGGATCCCCCAGGAAACATCCGTACCCTTTAAGCAATCTCTGGCTTGCGGATTACGCTACCCAATAAAACGACCATGGGTTACGCCATGGTAGGACACTCGAGTATCACATTCGAAAAACCAAAATCAGAGAGAATAATATTCATAGAATAAATCCACAATGTGGCCACAGAGCGGATATCAAGCAGAAGGCACTTCCCATATCTTTACTTTGAAAATATGTATCATATAATACCTTTTCAAATCACTTTCAAATATCATACTTATATAAAGTCCATTACACATAAGATTTCATTTTCAAACCAAATACTTTCCAAAATCAATAGTATATCAAATCACACTTACATAGATATCGGTTATATAATATTTCGCTTTCAAATTGAGTACCTTTCCAAATCAATAGTTTTCAAATCAACTTCATACTTAATATTTGTTTCATAAAATTTCTCCTTTTGATATAAACTTTAATATATCCATTCTCATAATATTGATTATATTTCTCTTTAATTTAAATTACATTCATTTCTCATGTAAAATTTCTCATTTAATACTACATTTATTTGCAAATCATTTCATAAGGAATTTCTTACGTTTATAACCAATTCATTAAACTTAATTCCTTTTTATAAGACATTGTTCGAGTCTAAAGTTATCACAACTTTATTTATAACCATTTATTGCAACATCCATTTATTTCATAACAATTTACAATTCATGGATTTATTTGAAATCATTTCACTTTTAATTCATATTTTCTTATTCCATTTAGTTTCACCTTTACCTTTGAATTTATTTAAGACACGTTTCATAAATGTTAATTAAGTTTATAAACATATTTTTCCAATTTAATCTCATTTATAACATTTCCTTAATCACAATTTCAATTTAAAGATCCCAAGGCTTAAAGTTCACACTTGTATATTATTACATTACACGCTAAGAATGTATACCCCAATTCTATTCATTTACTAAACATAGATATAACAAATTAAACATTTTTTTACTTGCTTTAAAATTAGGGCTATCAATTCAACTATATAATTCAACCCAATTATCAAGTTTCACTCATGTATTAATTCAAAAGGTTTCGATTATCCAAAATAGCCAAATATTCCTCTTTTTTTCAATATTCGAAACTACACGTCAATAAGCAACAAAATTCACTACAGCATTTCAATTTCATAAACAAATATCCTAATTATTCATTTTATTCTCTTTAATACACCATTATTAAACTAGTGTTTAGTCCGTTAATTCAATCAACAATAATTAACCAATGTTTATAATTTGATTAAATACAACAAGTCAACAAAAATGATAATAATTAAATATTACCATTTCATAATCAAATACATTACAAATAACTATATTAGTCATAATTTATTTTCCCTTTATATATATATATATCATATAATATTAGGAAAAATAATTTCATTTCAAAATTTATACAAAACAGTTTTATAACACTAACAAATGCGTGCTCTCATATATACACTCAAACAACTCATTTTAGGGTATTACTATCCTATCCCTAATAAGTTAACCCCAACAGGCTAAGGCATGTCTAAAAAAGGCTCCGATACCAACTGTAATGGACCACCTGCCAGTGGGGTAACGCCTACCGTAGCATACATTGGTACCTGTTTTATGCCTTTACGGCCAGCCACTCGACTGCACCAACCCCCGCGGGGACATGTAGTAGTAAGAGTCATCCGCTCGCTACCAAACCAAATGCGAGAACCCCGTATCATGCTGCACCCGCCAAGTGCATAGGCAGACACACATGTCAGAATCAAACCATTCAAAAGGAAGGATTGTTAATGGGGTAAATAATAAAAAAAAGAAAAAGCAAAGAAAAAGCAAAATACAAAATCTTGCAGCGGAACGACAAAACATAATAATCAAATAAACAATTCATGAAGCTATTTTACAAATAACGTTTGATTACACTTCTGCAAATTCAAATAAGAGTTATATATATATATATATATATATATCATAAATAAACAAACAATGCAGTGGAACATAGAATGTAGTGGAATAATAAATAGAAATAATATACTGAATCTTCGTCTTCGTCCACCAGAAAATAGTCTTCAATGCTGAAAAACTCAGGCTGACCCGAGCGTAAAGGAAAATAATACACTCGAGTCAGAACTAAAATTCTGATGCAAATTAAATCAAAAGTAGATGTAATAAGGAATGTAGATAACTAAATTTTTGAAGGTACAAATTTTTGGAATGTTATTGTTTTCATATTAAAAATAAAATGGATTTCACAATAGATCCATTCTAGTAAATTACAAATTTACAGAACAATTCCCAGTTAAATTTCATAGTTCAAGAGATTTGATTTATAAAAATGTTCCAAAGTTTCAATATTCAATTTTATGGAAACTTCCCAATGTTTCAAAATTTAATTTTGAAAACTTTCAAATAAGGTAATGACGGTTTACTTCTCAAAATCATTTTTATAGTTCAAATACTAAATCTAAACATACTATTTTTCCTCTGATGTAAATACTTGAAATTCATGGGTTTTATATCTTTATTCAGTATGCGAATAATCAATATGAAAATTTATATAATTACAATAAACTATAGGGTGATAACAAGGATATATCAAATAAATGAAAAAATACATATTTAATCACAATAGCATCCATCATAACATACAATCAACATTCAAATCAATCAGTTCAACAAATCAACCAATTCAATAACATGTCACAATAATTATTAGTCATCACATATTGGAATTTAGCTATTCAAATTAAATATCAATAAAAATTCCAAACCAATAATAAAAAATTTATCACTATATGACCTGGTTTAACTTGCAATAAAATTTTAGTATTTCGTGAGTGAGTTTAAACACTCACCTTCTGGATTTTCCTTTTCTAGTCGGATTTGGATCCGCCACTACTTCCTCCTTTTGATTTGTTTCCTTCTATCTTAATCGTTTTTTAGAATGTTTTAGAAGAGATAGAGAAGTTGTTATAGATCTGGATTTGAAGAAAAAGATTTGGAAATGTTGTGAGTATTGTGTAGATAGTTTATATTTCAGTGCATGTATTCATATGTACATATTATCTCAGTTTTGTACTGTGTTGTGAGTATGTACGTATCATGTACTGTTGGATTTGTTTGGGCCTTATACTCTCGGCCTGGTTGCCTTGTATAAAAGGTAATAGTGGGCTGAATAATAAATTGCTTTTCCCTCCTTCATATATTCGTGTATTCATTTTAATTAACATGGTATTGGAGCTGCGGAAATTCAAGATTCAAATCTAACGAGGGTTTCTTAGCTCGAATCAGTAAGGATGGGAGATAGCAGTGCAGAAAGTAATGCCAGAATTGGGGAGAACAAGATCGCGATGGATGCGATGCAATTGAGGCACAAAATTATAGATCATAAGTTGAATAATTTGAATTTCTTAAATTGAGTAAGACGATCCAATTATATCTTCGTAGTATAGATAGAGATAGCCATTTAACTAAAGATCCACCTATGGTAGATTCAAAGGATGAGAAAGACTTGATGTGGTTCAGATCTGATGCTCGATTATTTCTACAAATCAGTAATTCAATTGATAGTAAGGTAATTAGTCTGGTCAATCATTGCAAGTTTGTTAAGGAGCTGATGGAATATTTGGAATTCTTATATTTTGGAAAGGGAAATCTAATAAGGATGTATGATGTGTGCAAATCATTCTATCGAGCACGGAAACAAGAACAAACTCTTATGAGTTATTTTATGAAATTCAAGAAGATATATGAGGAATTCAACATGCTTCTTCCAATCAGTTCAGATGTTAAGGTTCAGCGGCAACAATGAGAACAAATGGCAAGTATGAGTTTCTTAGCTGGTTTAACATCAGAATTTGAATCTGCTAAATCTCAGATCTTATCTGGTTCAGATATCCCCTCGTTACAAGAAGTGTTCAGCAGAATTCTTCGTTCTGATATTACTCATGCACAAGTATCAAGTACTAGAGTAGAGAGTGCTTTGATTAGTAGCAACAGAGGTTATGTGCAGGGAAATCAGAATCAGAAAACTCAATTTGAGACCAAATTACAATTCACCAAGGCCAAATGTTCCAGAGTTTAGATCTTCAAATCAGGGAAAATTCTATACATGTTGTAAGAAGTCAGGGATATGAAATTTGAGTGTAGGAAACTTCAATATAAGAATTCACAGTTGAACAAGGATATGAAACCAGTTCTCATGTCAGCAAAAGATTATGACCAGTATATGAAATTTCAAGAATCATTGAAGAAGGAATCAACAAATCAGGGATTAACATCATCAGTTTCAACTATTGCCAATTCTATAAGTCAATCAAAATGGATCATAGACTCTGGAGCAACTGACCATATGACAGGTAATATTAATTTGATTTCAGATATACAATATAAGCAGTCAACTCATGCTGTTACATTAGCTGATGGATCACAAACATTTGTTCAAGGAACTGGGAAAATGAGAGTGAATTCAAATTTACCATTAAGTTCAGTTTTATATTTGCCAAACTTATCATTTAATTTGATATTTGTGAGTCAGATTACTAAGAATCTAAAATGTAGCATATCATTTTTTCCTGATCACTATGAGCTTCAGGATCTAACGACGGGACAGATTATTGGTAGAGGTGAAGAATGTGGAGGACTATATGTGCTTAATTCTATGCCATCCAAGTGTATATGCTGCTCAAGTATAACTTCTTCTGCATTTCAAATGCATTTTCAGCTAGGTCATCCCTCATTGTCTCTGTTCAAGAAACTATGTCCACAATTTAGCTCTTTATCTACATTACATTGTGAGTCTTGTCAATATGCAAAGCATCATCGTGCTAGTTTATATCCTATAGATAATAAAAGATCTAGTTCATTTTTTGAAATTGTACACTCTGATATTTGGGGTCCGTCGGCAGTTATGTCTAAGCAAGGGTATAGATATTTTGTTACATTTGTTGATGATTACTCACGTGTAACTTGGTTGTTCTTAATTAAAAATAGATTAGAGTTGTTTTCTATATTTTGTACTTTCTATGCTGAAATACATAATCAATTTAATACATCAATCAAAATCTTAAGGAGTGACAATGCAAAGGAGTATACACGCAATCAATTTAATTCAGACATGGCACAGCATGGCATCATTCACGAAACTTCATGTGTAGACACAACAGCACAAAATGAGGTAGCTGAGAGGAAAAATAGAGACTTGTTGGAAACTGCTAGAGCTCTTCTTTTTCAAATGAATGTTCCAAAAAGCTTCTGGGCAGAGGTAGTAAGTACTTCATGTTTTTTGATTAATAGAATGTCCTCAATGGTCTTGGATTATGAAATACCTTATCAAGTTCTATATCCAAATACGGCAATTTATCCAGTGAAACCGAGGGTCTTTGGATGTACTTGTTTTGTTAGAGATGTCATTCCACAATTAACAAAATTAGATCCCAAGTCATTGAAATGTGTATTTGTTGGTTATTCAAGATTTCAAAAAGGATATAAGTGCTTTTGTCCCAGTTTTAACAAGTATATTGTATCAATTGATGTTAACTTTGTTGAAAATGAACCTTTCTATTCACCATCAGTAATTTCCTTAATTCAAGACACCCATGATGAACAGTTAACAGAAGAAGATGCTGCATTTATGGTATATCCTAATGTATTCACATAGAATAGTGATCACAATGGAAATGAGGAGTTGAATACTAACACTCAATCTTTACCTGTTTCTGATCCAGAAGATACTCATGTACCAGTATCAAGTCTTGATTTACCTATTGCATTACGTAAAGGGAAAAGGAAATGTACTTACCCTATTTCATCTGTTGTAACATATAATAACATATCCCCAAAATCTTATGCCTACATTTTTACACTGGATTCCATTTCCATTCCAAAGACAGTTGAAGAAGCCTTATCAAAGAAAGGATGGTGTGATGCTATGCTGAGGAAATAAGTGGATTGGATCAGAATGATACATGGAATTTAGTTCAGTTACCAGAGAATAAAAAGGCAATAGGTTGAAAATGGGTATTTTTAGTAAAAATGAACTCAAATGGTCTCTTGAAAGACTGAAAGCACGTTTGGTTGCAAAAGGGTATGCTCAAACATATGGAATTGACTATTCTAAAACATTCTCACCAGTAGCTAAGATGACTTCAATAAGAGTGTTCATACCCTTGGCAGCACAACATAACTAGAGACTACACCAACTGGATATCAAAAATGCATTTCTTCATGGGGATCTAGCTAAGGAGGTGTATATGGAGCAGCCACCTGGGTTTGTTGCTCAAGGGGAGCATGGAAAGGTATGCAAACTGAAGAAAAGTTTATATGGTCTGAAGCAAAGCCCGAGAGCATGGTTTGGTAAATTTAGTCAGGCAGTTGACAAATTTGGTTTGTCACAGAGCAAAGCGGATCATTCAGTCTTTTACAAGAATGTGAAAGGTACACTAATTTTGTTAATAGTATATGTAGATGATATTATTATCACTGGTAATGATGAAAAAGGAATATCTTCTCTCAAAGCATTTATTCTTTCACAGTTTCATACAAAAGAATTGGGGGAGTTGAAATATTTTTTAGGCATTGAAGTTCTAAGGAGTAATGATAGAATATGCTTGTCACAGAGGAAGTATGTTCTTGTTCTATTGAAAGAAACAGGAAAATTAGGTGCTAAGCCTTGTAACACACCCATGTTAGTTAATACATCTTTTACAAAAGAAGGAGAATTATTTGAAGATCCTGAGAAATACAAAAGACTAGTGGGTAAGCTAAATTATTTGGTTGCAACAAGACCTAATATTTCTTATTCAGTCTGTATGGTTAGTCAATTTATGGATTCACCTACTGTTGATCACTGGAATGCATTAAAGCAAATATTATGCTACTTGAAGGGTACTGTTGGATAGTGTATACTATACACAAACTTGGGACATAGCAGAATTGAGGGATTTGCAGATGCTGATTGGGCTGTGTAACATCCCAAAATTTATCAATTTAAAATTAATAGTTTATTTGAATTTTTGGAATTCAATCTGAAGTTAATTTGAATTGATTTTAAAATTTTCAAAACAAGTGAAATATTGAGTTTGTTTGTTTAATATTTTATCTATATACATATGTATGTAGAATGGAGTGAATTTCAAATTCGAATTTGAATTTTATTTCGAATTTGAAATTAATTTTAATTTGAATTTGAACTTGTATTTTTATTTAAAAAATGAGATATCTTAAGCACAAAAATTTTGATTCAAATATGTTAACATATGTGTATAGTTTCATAAATTAGTATTAAACTTTTTCTTTAAAAAAAAGATAGTATAAACATAAAAGGAAATGTATTTATAAAAGAACAATTTAAAAATAATGTATTAATCTTTTCTCATGCAAAAGCACAAGTGTAACATTTATAATGTGAAAACTTACAAATGTTAAGATGTAAATTATGGAAGTGAACAAGTGTCATCTTCCTTAATTTTAATTTTTAGAAAATTTATAAAAGAAATGTAAACTATTTTCTTTACCTCTTTTGATCTCATATTCAAAAACATAAAGAAGAAAAAAAACCTGTACAAAGTCTTTAAATCAGAAAGGTAAAAAACATCATCAAGAAAACCTCATTACAAACTAAATCAAGCAAGTTTTTGAACTAGATCATCAAAGCAGAAAATATAAAAAAGAACAACTTCTTCAATTCAAAAAAATTTAAGGCCTGTAATTTCATTCTATTCAGAAATCAAGTGAAGCAGTTTTAGAACTTCAAACAATTTCAACTCAGCAAAGCTTCATCATCTTAACATTAGGAATTAAGGCATTATAATCAAATCTAGGAAAAGATTGCAAATTTCCAGATTTCAAACCTCAACTCTTCTCTGTTTTCATATACAAAAAAATAACCGAAGGTAATTTTCTTTAAAAGTTTGAGTTTCAGTTGTTAAGTAATCAAACCAATAAAATCCAGCAGAAGCTAAGAAAATGTAAACGATTAGTTGCAGGTAAAATAAAAATCAAGTATCAAGTTAAAATAGAAGTTGTAGTTTCAAATAATCAATTTCCAGAGTTTCTCATTGCTTCTGTTTTCTGCTCTCAAGCTAATAGGTGAGTAAATCTTTCTAAACCTTAATGTTTGATCCATGTTTGAATGCATGATGTAGGAAAGTTTGAATTTTGGTTTGCATGCAAGAATTTGTGAATATATGAATACATTTTATCTGTGCATGTTCATCTATAGATGAACGAACCCCTGTTCCAGTTTCAGGTTTTCAAAAACCTGTCAAAAAACAAAATTCTCTACTTCTAGCCTTGGTTAGATCGAAGTGTTAAAATGAAAAGTGTTCAAATTCACCAAAATTGAATTTTAAAAATAATTTTATAAACGAAAATCAAGATTGCATACCTGGAACAAGACAAAGTACTGTAAGCTCAATCTATACTTAAAATTTGATTTCCTTGATTTTTCAATTTGATTATATGATCTAAATCGCCTTTGAAAATATTGAATTTTAAGATTAAAATCAAGATTTTAAATTGCGTTTAGAATGAGCATTTCG
This sequence comes from Allium cepa, assembly GCA_030765085.1. Lineage (NCBI taxonomy): Eukaryota > Viridiplantae > Streptophyta > Magnoliopsida > Asparagales > Amaryllidaceae > Allium > Allium cepa. The sequence continues at coordinate 569,514,289 of CM060929.1, forward strand.
ACCATGAACTGGAATCGAGTTTTTGGGCTTTTCTGGCGATCGAGACGATTTGGATGGTCGAAATTTTGCCTGAAGATGGCTGGGGAGTTGTCGAGGCCGGGAAAAATGTCAAATGATTTTTCTGGTCACCGTGGCATTGAGAGTTGGTTGGTGAAGGGTTTAAGCCCTAAAAAGGGGTTGCGATCAAATTTGTTGTCGCCACGCGTCTCTGATTGATCTAGTTGTTCAGGGTTTTGGGAAGTCATAGTGGGGGAGGATAGCTAGGTGTGGCCGGAGTCTTGGACTTTTGGGTGGTCGGCGTGAAGCGTTCGGGGTGATATTCTGGTGATGGTTGCTGTGCTTATTTTGGTCGAGGCAACTCGATTTTGATTTCGAGTTTTATCTGTGATCTTTTGCATTCGGGTAGCAAGAGGGGATGGAAGGTGATCTGCTGGTGGTGGTTTTGGAGGCCGGAGGGTTGACGTTGATCGGTGCAGGTGCACGGCGCCATACTGTGTGTTAGTTGTTGGTTAAAGGAAGGAGCAGAGTTTGTCTCGAGGCAAGTATCGGGGAAAACTTGTGACAGCTCGAGTGTTAACTCGAGTGAAATTATTGAAGCACCAGGTCAAAAATACTTAGAAATTTTTTTTAAGGTTGAAATTGTGGGCACTCGGGTAAATTTTCGGCAAGACACGAAGCAAACGAGAAAAATTCTCGGGGGTGACTCGAAGCAGGTCTCGTGCCTGATAAATAAAACAGGTTTTACTTTAAAAAAATTTAAACTCTTAAACACTTTAAAAACTATGTTTTCAAACGATGATTTGATTAAAGTTTTAAATAAATTTAGGATTTAAGTAAGATGTTTTCAAAGAAATTAAATTTTAGTCTTATTCAGATTTGATACAATATTTTTATAAAGTTATTTATATTAAATAAATAATGTAATTTAAAAGTAAATTAAGATAAATGTTGTTTAAACTAAATCTTAACCTTTTTAAAGTAACTAATGTATAAAGGTGATTTATTAAACAAGGTTTAAAAGGTTAATCAAAGTAATTAATTTATCTTTCGATTTATTAAATAATTAATGATTTGTTAATTTATTTTTTTAAAAGGTAATTACTTAGTTAATTATTTAATATTTAATATTAATTTAATAAATAATTTAGATTAATTAATTTGTAATTAATTATTAATTAATTAAGGAGTAATTAATTAATAAAAGTAATTAAGATTTAATTAATTAATGATTAAGGTTAATTAATTTGAAATTAATTAAGATAATTAATTAAGAAATGATTAATCAATGAAGATGATTAAGACTTAATCAATTGTAATTAGTGATAATTAATTATTGGTTAAAGATTACTAATCAAAGTAATTATGTGGCTAATAAATTAAAACCACAACGATTTATTCATCTTAATTAAAGATGTATTGTTCTTGAATGCTGCGTGTTGGATTGATATTTCTGATATGTGATGTGATGCTATGTAATATTAAATGCTTTGTGCTGAGCTGTGATATCTGTGATGAATATTCTTCTGTGTGAATATGAACACCCTTTTGGCCCGTAAAATGGCAATTGAATTTCGATGGTACAGGGAGTCGGATTCCAGTTGGTTATCCGAAACCCACATCGAACCCTGAATGTGAATCCTTGTGATTAATATATCCACGTATTTTTAAATTTAACGCTCACTATTCGGTTTAGCCCGGAGAGGAACTTTGTGTCATATAATCCATTCCGAATATGTGATACGACGAGATGGACAGCAATTGAGGACGGTGGAACGATAGGATAACCTGTCGAATGACTCTGCACTGAGTTGCTTCAGTATAGAGATCTCCATATGTGATGGGGAGTCCGATCGGGATTGTGGATGCCCGGATTGCAAGGGCTTCTTCGAAAGTGCCTTCGGTTCTGTTCGAACCCGGAACAGACTTGTATGCTTGTATGTCTAGCATTACAATTTGAGATATAAAGCTGATTTCTTTCGAATACATTTCTGTTGGTGGCGGAGAATTTATTCTCTTAGCTTAACACTCTTCTCTGAGATGTACGAGCTAGTGGTTATGTAGTTGAAGGTCATTAGTGATATACTCCTAATTTGGTAGTGTGACATGCTTAGTGCTACTGATCATTTGTTGATCGAAGCATGGCTTTGTGAAAAAGCGTAGCTTTGTGGACAAGACTTCGTCGAACCTCACGACCCAGTTATGGTCGAAACAGGAATTATGACCGCAAGGTTATTTGGGGGTAGCGTCCCCTGAGGATATGTCCATTTCCTTCTGGATTATAAGTGGTATCATGGTATGGAGCCCAGATACTTACTTTGTGGTTGCTGCAAACTTATTGCTTTGTGATTGTCGGTTGAGAAGCACTTCGGATAATGGGTAACGACCGGGAGGTGGCATGCTCATGTCAGTTGTTACCTAGTTACAGAGGTAAACCGGCCTTGTGTAGCAGAGATCCGGCTAGTTTCCCTGGGATGTCCCTCCAGAGGCGTTCCATTTTGTGTGGGATATTCCTTTGCCCGACCATTTTTTGGAAATCCAAACAAAACAATACGAACCATGTATGGTTTTAGTTGTATAACCTACCATGCAGCGTGGCGGTAACCTGCTATAAAACATGGTAGCTATAGTAGGCATACGACGAAATGTGGTATGCTGGCTAAGATTAATATTATACTTTCGAAAATACTTTCCACACTATGCACTAATAATAATATCAAAAGAGTTTTCTCGTATTAAGCATATTTGACTATCATAAGAAGAAATCTCCTCCAAGTCTGCGTTTGCATTGTGTGTGTAGTGGGAGGTCTTATGATGTTTCATTTTTCCAAAAAGCATACTGGTTTTTTATATAAAGCTGTTTTATTTCAAACAACTGTTTTTTATTTATTCATACCAGTCCCATGACTGACCGGAGTTTATTGTTCCTTTCCTAAACTCTGGGTGCCCATAATTTCCACACAGGCAGCCTAGAAGCAGGTTATCCGTGTTTTTTTCGAGCTAGCTTGGATTTTGAAGTCTTTTGGGAGCTATCAGTTTTTGAGAGAGCTTTTGGATTTGGAAATATTTTAAAGCTTTTGGAGTTTTGAAGACCTTGTCAAAGTGATGTATGTCAGAACTTGTTAGAACTTCTGTTGTCATATTATTGTTGTACCATATATGTATCACTCTGATATTAGTGATCGATGTTGTATTGGAGATTGTATCATATTGTATCTGTGTTGTATTCAGTGATATTCATTTTGTTTCTGTTGTTTATATTCGTCTAATGTTGTTATAAGCTCCATCCGAACTGAAGTTCAACGCTTGAATCTCCGGCAGTCGAATACAAGTGAGGTATTTGACGTTGATTTTCAATCGCTGGATTTTGGGTTGTGACAAGTGGTATGAGAGCTAAAGGTTGAGTAAAAACTTAAGCTACGGAGTATAACACATTAGATGGCTCATTAGAAATAAGGTGAAGCATACCCTAGAATAAGTATAAACCGAGAGACCGAAACCCTAATTTCTTGGTCTATTCCTTTTAACTGTTGATATTCCCTAAGATATCTTATCCGTTTGCCTAAATCAAGTTTTCTTGTTATTTACAGATAGTGAGAATGAGCAGAAGAAAAGGATAAGGTAGGGGATGGGGAAACACCACGGCAACTGGTCAAGTCCGTGCAACAGCAATAGTGCCTACTCAACCTCAGCCGAATCTGGCTGATTTATATAAGAATTTCTCGAGACTTGTGTAAAGCCGTTTACTGGCAAGGAATCTGTTGTTGAAGCCCAATCTTGGATCCGATCTTGTGAAAGAATTTTCAGGGGATTGAAGTTGGAAGACGATCAAAAGCGACTAATAGCTTCTTGGCAACTCCAAGGGGAAGCATTAGCTTAGTGGGAGACAGTTATTGGGGATGAGTCAGAAGATGAGTTTACTTGGAGGCGATCTAAAGAAGTCTTTGAGCAACGATATGTTCCTTCTGCTGGTATCTCTTGAATGTTCCAGGAGTTCCTAGATTTGAAGCAGGGAAGTCTATGATTTGAGGAGTATTTGAATAAATTCAACGAATTGTCTCGATTTGGTCCGGAGCTAGTGAATACACCCTTGAAGAAAAATGAAAGATTCATTCGGGGAATAAATAAGGAGTATCACGAGAGGATGACAGCCCACATAAAAGAATCTTATTCGGACTTGATCGATATGGGTTATCGATATGATACTCTCGATATGAAGAAAGTTTCGGAAGAGAAGGGGAGTTCAAGTAGTTCGAATTGGAAGAAAAGAAAATTCGAAGGAAAGAAGCCGGTTCAAGGCAAGGAGAAGAAGAGGAGCAATCAAGAGAACTCAGCTAGAAATGTTACTTGTTATAACTGTCAAGAGAAAGGCCATTTAGCAAACGATTGTCAGAAGCCAAAGAAACAAGTGAAGAAAGATCAACTTGTGAAGGCAAGTCGAAGATCCAAGGAATGCTATTGTTGTCACCAGCCAGGTCATGGAGTTAAGAATTGCCCGAAAAAGAAACAAGCACAAATAGCGAAAGTGTACGCGATAAAAGATAACCCCTCAACTTCAAAGGCGAATGAAGGAAAGTGAATTTTGGAGGGTAACCTTATTGTTGGTGGAAGAGTTGTTAGAGTTTTATTCGACACGGGAGCTTCACATAGCTTTATCTCCCAACAAACCATGGATGAATTAAAACTTAAACTCAAGTTTGTTGATGAACCTATTTATGTGAAGAATCCAGTTGGTGGTCCTGCAAATCTGTGTCTATATTGTAGGAGGGTGCCTATCTCTTATTCTGGCCATCGATATCCTATTAACCTTTATGTTCTCAACTTCAATGAATTTGAAATACTACTCGGGATGAATTGGTTATCGAGATACGAAGCCAAATTAGATTGCAAAAACCGAACGATTCTAGTCAAAACAAAACTTGGAGATTTCATTGAAATTTATTATGAAGACCCTAGTCCAAAAAGGGATAAACTGATGTATACTTTGGGATATCCAGAACCTAGTCTAGAATCCATTCCTATTATCCAGCATTTCCCGATGTATTTGAAGAAGTGAAATCTTTACCCCCACAAAAAGAGATTGAATTCAGAATTGACTTGATTTCGAATGCTCGTCCTGTCGTTCATGCTAGTCGCAGGATGGCACCTCGGGAAAGAATTGAACTAGTCAAGCAAACCGGTGATTAGTTAGAATAGGGACTAATTCGTCCTAGTGTTTCTGAATGGGGTTCAGCCGTAGTGTTTGTGGCTAAATCAGACAGGTCTTTGAGATTGCGTGTCGACTATCACGATCTCAATAAGCAAACTCTCAAGAACAAGTTTCCTTTACCCAGGATCGACGACTTATTCGATCAACTTCATGGTTCACGATTCTTTTCTTAGATGGATCTAGCCCAGGGATTCCATCAGTTGTGAATTGCCGAAGATTGTGTTCACGTAACTGCTTTTAAGGGTCTGAATGTATTCTGTGAGTGGTTAGTCATGCCTTTCGGATTAACCAACGCCCCAGCGTACTTCGTAGATTTGATGACCCGTGTGTTTCGGGAGGTGCTGAATAAATTTGTCCTTGTATTTATCGATGATATCCTAATCTATTCGAAAATCGAAAAGGAACATGCTGAACATCTCAGAATTGTTTTGGAGATATTGAGAAGGAATATCCCATTCGCCAAATTTTCTAAATGCCACTTTTGGATCAAAGAAGTCAGGTTTCTTGGCCATATTTTTATTGAAGAAGGGATTTCTGTTGATCCGAGCAAAATTTACGCTATTCTTGATTAGAAGCGACCCACAACTCCGAAAGAAGTTCGAAGCTTTCTAGGTTTAGCAGGCTATTACCGGAAGTTTGTTCAGGACTTTTCTAAGATAGCTAGTCCGTTGACTAAGCTAACAATGAAGAATGCCAGTTCAATTGGACTCCAAAATGTGATGAAGCTTTTCAGGAATTGAAAAAGAGATTGACTACTGCTCCTGTTCTCGCTATCATTAACGGGAACCAAGTCTTATCTGTCTATACTGACACTTGTGGTGATGGGGTAGGTGTAGTATTAATGCAGAATGGAAAGGTAATTGCCTACGGGAGTAGACAATTACGTCCGCACGAGAGAAACTACCCAACACACGATTTGGAGCTCTTGGCTGTTATTTTCGCCTTAAAAATTTAGCGATATCATCTTCTAGGTAAGAATCTCCTTCAGCTTTTCTAAAACGAAAACTTTAAAGGTCAACTTAAATTAATATATACTAAATAAATTCTTCTTATACAGGTGAAAATTTTGAATTATTCACCGACCACAAATCTTTGAAGTACCTCTTCACCCAAAAAGATTTGAATCTGCGACAACAACATTGGTTGGAATTTTTGGCATCTTATGACCTAGATATTCAATACACACCCGGAAAACCCAGTGTAGCTGCCGATGCTCTAAGCAGGAGGCATGCTGTTCTCGCATATCTGGTTGTCACTCCTACTCTCCTTGAAAAGATTGCTAGCAAACAAAAGGAAGACCAATTTCTTCGTGAAATTTGTAAAAGAATACATCAAGGTGAGGATTCCATTTCTTGAATCGATGATGATGGAATTGTAAGATTGAAAGGAAGAATTTGTGTCCCTGACATTCTAGAGCTGAAACGTGAAGTTTTGGATGAATGCCACAAGTTCAAACTTTGCATCCATCCAGGAGTCAATAAAATGTATCGTGATATCAAAAGAACGATTTGGTGGAAGACGATGAAAAGGGACATACCTATATATGTGAGTCGTTGTGCTACCTGACAACAAATTAAAAGCGATCAAAAGAAAGTGGTCGGTTTACTTCAGCCTTTGGAAGTACCAAAGTGGAAATGGGATCAAGTGTCGATGGATTTCATCGACGGATTGCCATGAACCAAGAAGGGAAATGAAGCAATTTGGGTTATGGTGGACCATCTAACCAAAATTGCTCACTTCATTCCAGTGAAATCCACTCGGACTGCAGAGCTATATATAAAGGAAATTGCTCGTCTTCATGGTATTCCTAGCAGCATAGTGAGTGACGTGATCCGATCTTCACTAGTAGATTTTGGTAGGAATTCCGAGCCGCATTGGGAACAAAGTTGAACTTCAATACTACTTATCATCCGCGGTCTGATGGGCGGACAGAAAGGATTAATCGAGTTCTAGAAGACCTTTTGTGGGCTTGTATTCTCGACTATGGTGGTTCTTGGGAGGACCATTTACATCTGGTGGAATTCTCATATAACAATAGCTATCAAGCCAGTACTGAAATGGCTCCTTATGAGGCTTTATATGGTCGTCCGTGTCGATCACCTGCATGTTGGATCGAGTCAGGTGATAGACTCATCCTTGGACCAGATATGATTAAAGAAGCCACGGAGAAGGTGGATTTTATTCGAAAGAAATTAATAACTGCTCAAAGTCGTCAAAAGAGCTATTATGACCGCCGAAGAAGAGATTTAGAATTTCTAGTTGGAGATTCTATATTTCTGAAAGTGTCTCCAATGCGAGGTGTATTGGCATTTGGGAAAATTGGTAAGCTGGCACCGCGTTATATTGGTCCTTTTCCTATTTTGGAGAGAATCGGTCCTCTAGCATATCGAGTGCAGCTACCCAGCTGGTTATCTGGTGTGCACAATGTGTTTCATATTTCTAATCTCCGAAAATATGTACACGACTCAGATAGTATTATTGAAGAGGCATCTCAATAGGATCTTGAGATCTCTCCCAACTTGGCAGCAAAAAGGGAACCGATGAAGATTGTAGATCGTGAGGAAAAGCAGCTGAGAAACAAAATTGTGAGACCAGTCAAAGTGCAATGGAGTGGCGATCCAAAGGACTACGCTTGGGAAACAGAGGATAGTATGCAGAAGTCCTATCCTAACTATAGAGTGGATATCTCAGCTTAATATGGTAAGCCTTTTCTTTATCTTTTATATCTTCTTTGTTTGTTTTTCTCTCTTTTTCAAATTTCGAGGACAAAATTTTCTTAAGGAGGAAACTGTAACGTCCCTAAATTTATCAATTTAAATTTAGTAGTTTATTTGAATTTTTGGAATTCAATCTAAAGTTAATTTGAATTAATTTTAAAAATTTGAAAACAAGTAAAATATTGAGTTTGTTTGTTTAATATTTTATCTATATACATATGTATGTAGAATGAAGTGAATTTCAAATTTGAATTTGAATTTTATTTCAAATTTGAAATTTAATTTGAACTTATATTTGAATTTAAAAATGAGATATCTTAAGCAAAAAATTTTGATTCAAATATGTTAACATATGTGTATAGTTTCATAAATTAGTATTAAACTTTTTCTTTACAAAAAGATTATATAAACATAAAAGGAAATGTATTTACAAAAGAACAATTTAAAAATAATGCATTAATCTTTTCTCATGCAAAAGCACAAGTGTAACATTTATAATGTGAAAGCTTACATGTGTTAAGATGTAAATTATGGAAGTGAACGAGTGTCATCTTCCTTAATTTTAATTTTTAGAAAATTTAAAAAAGAAATGTAAACTATTTTCTCTCACTCTTTTGATCTCATTTTCAAAAACATAAAGAAGATTAAAAAAACCTGTACAAAGTCTTTAAATCAGAAAGAAAAAAAAACATCATTAAGCAAACCTCATTACAAACTAAATCAAGCAAGTTTTTGAACCAGATCATCAAACTAGAAAAGGAAAAAAGAACAACTTCTTCAATTCAGAAAAATTTAAGGCCTGTAATTTCATTCTATTCAGAAATCAAGTGAAGCGGTTTCAGAACTTCAAACAATTTCAACTCAGCAAAGCTTCATCATCTTAACATCAGGAATTAAGGCATTATAATCAAATCCAGGAAAAGATTGCAAATTTCCAGATTTCAACCCTCAACTCTTCTCTGTTTTCATATATAAAAAATAACTGAAGGTAATTTTCTTTAAAATTTTGAGTTTCAGTTGTTAAGTAATCAAACCAATAAAATCCAGTAGAAGCTAAGCAAATGTAAACGATTAGTTGCAGGTAAAATAACAATCAAGTATCAAGTTAAAATAGAAGTTGCAATTTCAAATAATCAATTTCCAGAGTTTCTCTCTGCTTCTGTTTTCTGCTCTCAGGCTAATAGGTGAGTAAATCTTTCTAAACCTTGATGTCTGATCTGTGTTTGAATGCATGATGTAGGAAAGTTTGAATTTTGGTGTGCATGCAAGAATTTGTGAACATATGAATATTTTTTGTCTGTGCATGTTCATTTACAGATGAACAAACCCCTGTTCCAGTTTCAAGTTTTCAAAAACTTGTACAAAAAAAAAATTCTCTACTTCTCGCCTTGGTTAGATCGAAGTGTTAAAATGAAAAGTGTTCAGATTCACTAAAATTGAATTTTAAAAATAATTTTATAAACTTAAATCAAGAATGCATGCTTGGAACATGAAAAAGCACTTTAAGCTCAATCTATACTTAAAATTTGACTTCCTTGATTTTTCAACTTGATTATATTATCTAAATCGCCTTTGAAAATATTGATTTTTAAGATTAAAATCAAGATTTTAAACTGCGTTTAGAATGAGCATTTCAACCATGAACTGGAAACGAATTTTTGGCTTTTATGGCTATCGAGGCGATTTGGATGGTCGAAATTTTGCCTGAAGATGGTTGGGGAGTTGTAGAGGCCAAGAAAAATGTCAGATGATTTTTCCAGTCACCGTGGCATTGAGAGTTGGTCGGTGAAGGGTTTAAGCCCTAAAAAGGGGTTGCGATCGAATTTTTTGTCACCACGCGTCTCTGAAGTTTGGTGTGGCTGGAGTCTTGGACTTTTCGGTGGTCGGCGAGAGGCGTTCGTGGTGATATTTTGGTGTGGTTGCTGTGCTTACTTCGATCGAGGCAACTTGATATTGATTTCGAGTTCTATCTGTGATCTTTTGCATTCGGGTAGCAAGAGGGGATCGAAGGTGATCTGCTGGTGGTGATTTTGGAGGCCGGAGGGTTGACGTTGATCGGTGCTGGTGCACGGCGCCATACTATATGTCAGTTGCTGGATAAAGGAAGGAGCAGGGTTTGTCTCGAGGCAAGTATCGAGGAAAACTTGTGATAGCTCGAGTGTTAACTCCAGTGAAATTATTGAAGCTTCGGGTCAAAAATACTTAGAATTTTTTTTAAGGTTGAAATTGTGGGCACTCGGGTAAATTTTCGGCAAGACACGAAGCAAACGAGAAAAATTCTCGGGGGTGACTCGAAGCAGGTCTCGTGCCTGATAAATAAAACAGGTTTTACTTTAAAAAATTTCAAACTCTTAAACACTTTAAAAACTATGTTTTCAAACCATGATTTGATTAAAGTTTTAAATAAATTTAGGATTTAAGTAAGATGTTTTCAAAGAAATTAAATTTTAGTCTTATTCAGTTTTGATACAATATTTTTATAAAGTTATTTATATTAAATAAATAACGTAATTTAAAAGTAAATTAAGATAAATGCTGTTTAAACTAAATCTTAACCTTTTTAAAGTAACTAATGTATAAAGGTGATTTATTAAACAAGGTTTAAAAGGTTAATCAAAGTAATTAATTTATCTTTCGATTTATTAAATAATTAATGATTTGTTAATTTATTTTTTTAAAAGGTAATTACTTAGTTAATTATTTAATATTAAAAATTAATTTAATAAATATTTTAGATTAATTAATTTGTAATTAATTATTAATTAATTTGTAATTAATAATTAATTAATTAAGGAGTAATTAATTAATAAAAGTAATTAATATTTAATTAATTCATGATTAAAGTTAATTAATTAATAAAAAATTAATTATTGAAGATGATTAAGACATAATCAATTGTAATTAGTGATAATTAATTATTGATTAAATATTACTAGTGAAAGTAATTATGTGGTTAATAAATTAAAACCACAACGATTTATTCATCTTAGTTAAAGATGTTTTGTTCTTGAATGCTGCGTGTTGGATTGATATTTCTGATATGTGATGTGATGCTATGTAATATTAAATGCTTTGTGCTGAGGTGTGATATCTGTGATGAATATTCTTCCGTGTGAATGTGAACACCTTTTTGGCCCATAAAACGGCAATTGAATTTCGATGGGATAGGGAGTCGGATTCCAGTTGGTTATCCGAAACCCACATCGAACCCTGAATGAGAATCTTTGTGATTAATACATCCACATGTTTTTAAATTTAACGCTCACTATTCGCTTTAGCTGGGAGAGGACCTTTGTGTCATATAACCCATTCTGAATATGTAATACGACGAGATGGATAGCAATTGATGACTGTGGTGAAGACCAGGTATCTTCAAAAACGATAGGATAACTTGTCGAATGACTCTGCACCAAGTTTCTCCGGTATAGAGATCTCCATATGTGATGGGGAGTCCGATTAGGATTTTGGATGCCCGGATTGCAAGGGATTTTTCGGAAGTGCCTTCGGTTCTGTTCGAACGCGGAACAGACTTGTATGGTTGTATGTATGACATTACAATTTGAGATATAAAGCTGATTTCTTTCAAATATATTTCTGTTGGTGGCGGAGAATTTATTCTCTTAGTTTAACACCCTTCTCTAAGACGTACGAGCTCAGAGGTTATGTAGTTGAAGGTCATTAGTGATATACTCCCAATTTGGTAGTGTGGCATGCTGAGTGCTGCTGATCATTTGTTGATCGAAGCATGGCTTTGTGAAAAAGCGTAGCTTTGTGTAGGAGATTTCGTCGAACCTCACAACCAGGTTATGGTCGAAACACGAATCATGGAAGAAAGGTTATTTGGGGGTAGCGCCCCCTGAGGGTATGTCCATTTCCTTACGGATTATAAGTGGTATCATGGTATGGGCCCCAGATACTTACTTTATGGTTGCTGCAAACTTATTTCTTTGTGGTTGTCGGTTGAGAAGCACTTCGGATAAAGTTTGGTAACGACCAAGAGGTGGCATACTCGTGTCAGTTGTTACCTAGTTACAGAGGTAACCCGGCCTTGTGTAGTAAAGATCCGGTTAGGTTCTCAAGGACGTCCCTCCAGAGGCGTTCCATATTGTGTGAGAAGTTCCTTTGCCCGACCATTTGCTGGAAATCCAAACAAAACAACATGAACCCTGTACGGTTTTAGTTGTATAACCGGCCATGCAGCGTGGCGGTACCTGCTACAAAACATGGTAGCTAAAGTAGGCATATGATGAAATGTGGTATGCTGGCTAAGATTAATATTATACTTTCAAAAATGTTTTCCACACTATGCACTAATAATAATATCAAAAGAGTTTTCTCGTATTAAGCATATTTGACGATCATAAGAAGAAATCTCCTCCAAGTCTGCGTTTTCATTGTGTGTATGGTGGGAGGTCTTATGGTAGTTTCATTTTTCCAAAAAGCATACCGGTTTTATTTTATATATAAAGTTGTTTTATTTCAAGTAACTGTTTTTTGTTTACTCATACCAGACCCATGACTGACCCGAAGTTTATTGTTCCTTTCCTAAACTCTGTGTGCCCATAATTTCCATACGGGCAGCCTGGAAGTAGGTTATCCGTGTTTATTTTCGTGCTAGTTTGGATTTTGAAGTTTTTTGGGAGCTATTAGTTTTTGAGAGAGCTTTTGGATTGGGAAACCTTTTGAAGCTTTTGGAGTTTTGAAGACCTTGTCGAAGTGATGTACGTCGGAACTTGTTGGTGTTTATGTTGTCATATTATTGTTGTACCATATTTGTATCACTCTAATATTAGTGATCGATGTTGTATTGGAGATTGTATCATATTGTATCTGTGTTGTATTTGGTGATATTCATTTTGTTTCCGCTGTTTATATTCATCTAATGTTGTTATAAGCTCCATCCGAACTGAAGTTCAACGCTTGAATATCCGGCAGTCGAATACAAGTGAGGTATTTGACGTCGATATTCAATCGCTAGATTTCGGGTCGTGACAGGCCGGTTCAAAATTAGATAGAAGATCTATTTCTGGTTTTTATGTGTTGATTGGTGGCAATCTGGTCTCATGGAAAATCAAGAAACAAAGTGTGGTATCTCGATCAAGTGATGAGTCAGAGTATAGGGCAATGGCCAACACAGTTTGTGAATTAGTGTGGATTAAGCATTTTATGAATGAAATAGGATTGCAGTGTGATATGCCTATGAGATTGTGGTGTGATAATCAGGCAGATCTTCATATAGCATCTAATCCGGTCTTTCGTGAAAGAACAATATACATTGAAGTGGATTGTCATTTCATTAGAGAGAAAATACAACAGGGACTTGTTTGTACCGGTTATGTGAAGTCAGAGGAGTAGGTGGCTGATCTTTTCACCAAAGCTTTGCATGGAAATAAGATAAATTTCTTATGTTAGCATGTTGGGCATGAGTAATTTGTATGCTCCAACTTGAGGGGGAGTGTTGTGAGTATTCTGTACATAGTTTATATTTCAGTGCATGTATTCTATGTACATATTATCTCAGTTTTGTACTGTGTTGTGTTGTGAGTATGTACATATCATGTACTGCTGGATTTGTTTGGGCCTTATATTCTCGGCCTGGTTGCCTTGTATAAAAGGTAATGGTGGGCTGAATAATAAATTGATTTTCCCTCCTTCTATATTCTTGTATTCGTTTGAATTAATAGGAAAAAAGAAGAATGTTTGGAAAAGAAGAAGAAAATTTAAAGAAGATGAAGAATTGAAAAAGAAAAGGAAGCTTTCAGAAAGAAGAAGAAGAAGAAGAAGAAAGAAGATTAAAATGAAGTAGAAAAAAAAGGAGAAGAAGGAGATTTAAATAAGAAAAAAAATGGAAAAGGAAGGAGGAAGGTGAAGAGCGAAAAAAATGAGATGGAAGTTTTATTTGAAAAATGAAGCTATATAAGATGAGATTAGAAAATGAAATATGACCGAAGGAATGAAGATGGAAACAAATGAAAAGCTAATAAGGTATATTTAAACAAACAAGAAATTGAAATAAAGTAAAATATGAACAGCCCTAAAATGTAGTATTGAAAGATATGAACTAAATGAATATGAGGTGTTAGGAGAATTAAAATGCAAATGAAGAAATAAAATTATATATTATTTAATAATAAGGAAATAAAGGCGGAGGGACAAAATGCACACTTAGTTTTCAATGCTTTAGGCATTGATAATGCATAAGGAAATGTATGTAGGAATGAGAAAATTTGCGAACCACAAGAAAATATTACTTTTTGTAACCAAAAATGACATGGAAAGAATTAAATATAGCCTAAAAGCTTAGGCTTAGGTATTAAACCGAAGGAGAAATGAACGGACCAAGTTTTAACAATGAGGTAACTATTTTAAAACGTACATGCGATAAATAAATAAATAAATAAAGAAATGAAGGGACCACATACACATTTTGAAATTCAATTTTTTTTCAAAACGTAACCAAATTAATTTCATTCACTCAAATAATACTCAATTTGTACACATATAAATTTTTATCTACGCACAATTAATAAAATAATACTTAACTTAAAAATGAAAACGTTCAATTCTTTTATTTCCATTAAAGTACCATTTCTGTTTAACACAAAACGTGTGTTGCTTTTACTAAATCTATTAATTGCAATCAACATTTTCCTTCCTTTTATTCGAAATATTTCCATTACATTAATTGCAATTAATAACAAAGTGAAATTTCGAAATAGATAAACCAAAATAGATGATAAATATGGCAATTGTTTCCTTAATTCATTTAAACATGTTTATAAATTTGTTGTTTTACACTATAGTAATGAATAACTTACTTAAATTATATTCCTATTTTTGTAATCAATCTGTATGCTAAAATAGCGTTCAAATAAATATATATTTCTTTGTTTAACAAATCATTCTATTCTTTACTCTAATGAAATTAAATCTACACTCAGAAATGAAACATTCATTTTATTTGACATAAGCGTTCTTCTTTTCATTAAATCAAACTTTTCTTATATTTTCACAAAACATAAGCTACGTTTAATTACACTTATAAACTTACAATTTAATGTTCTCTCTCTTATTAATTGAAACTTTCAATTACATTAATTTTAATTGATTACAAAGGTGAATATCAAAATGAGCTAAATAAATGTAATGAGAAATAGAAAAATTATTTCCTATCAAACAATGATTTAAACAGATTTATGTACTATTGGATACAAACAGGTATTATACATTTCTTACCAAATAATAGTTTATCATCTCTGAAATCAATCTTTTAGCTACCAAACATTTTAAATAAATAAACATATGATTCTTTCTTAATAAAGAAACATTTGTTATTCCTTATTAACATTTATTATTCCAATCAATTGGAAATTTACATTCAGACAATTATTAATATCATTCAAACCAATATTATTAAAATACACACTAACATTGGTTATCATCCTTATATTATTACAAACATATGTCATTAATAGAAATTTTAATTAAGCTCATAATTTGTAATATAATCTAATTTGTATCAATAAAATCTTAATTTTTTTATTCCTAACAATTTTATATAAAAATCTTATTTAATTTAATACTTTTAAGTGTTTAAAAATGCCGGTCGTTACATCGTCCAAGTGTTTAGGAATCCCTTTTGATAACGTTGATCAAGCGCATCAACTAAAATCAATAAATCCCTTAACGAACTATCTGACGCAAGTTTCCTCTAAACCCTTCCTTCCAAAATATTTATAAATATTTAGGTTCTGTCAAAATCTCTTTGAAATACTCGTATATAAACTTTACCTAAAATTATTTTCAAGGCAGTTACTTACACACACACACACACACATTTATATTATATATACATATAACTTCTAAATTTCTTGTATAAACAACCTATCTCAACAACCATACATTCATCGTAGCATTCAATTGAGCATACATATGGATTAGTATTCCATTTTACACAAAGATCAAAATTTTAATGTTCTTTGCGGTAACTACACCCCTTAAGACGCGCGCGCATGCACACACACACACACACACACACACACATAACTTCTAAAATTCTCATATAAACAATCTATCTCAACAACCATGCATTCATCATAGCATTAAATTGAGCATGCATATGGATTAATATTCCATTTTGTACAAAAAACAAAATTTTAATATTCTTTCCAATAACCACACCACTTAAGATACCTTAAGATCTTATTTTAATATTGAGTAGGTTTTTAAATTGCAAGTGAGGATTCCTACTCAATGCGAGTTTTAAACAATTACTTATAATTAAAAAACAACCAAGCATCAATCAACCATTCAAACATATATAAGAGCAAACTAATTACTGTGCTTAGCAGAAGGCAGTCCATCAGCTTCCACTACATAACTCTTGATCACTGAAGAATTACGCCACAATAATTCAATTATAAGCCATCTAAAATCAAATCCACACTATCCATAACAAAAAATTGTATAGTAGTACAAAACTTACAAATACGTCTCAATGATTATTCCTTAATAATCATTTTTATTTCTATCCTGAATAGGAAGTAATTCTAAATTCTACCCTATATCCCAAGGGACAGGACTCTAAGTCTGTCTTGGCCAAGGTTCGTGCCACAAATATCCTATATTATTCTAACCTTAGCTCTGATACCAATATGTCATGCCCCACCATCATACCCATACAAAAAAAAGAATACTACATAGTAATATTGTCTAATACAGAGAATAAAACTGGATAGGAGTGACCACACATAAATATTCCCTTGGGATAACATTGCATGTTTTATTTTATCTCATGAATCACATATGACGTGTACGATATCGGCACAATGCAATAACCATTGGCTAGAAAAATTAGAACAATATATAATATATTATGGAGAATACAAAATCATAGAACACAACAGGATATATAATACAGACATAAGGATATATACATAAGTATGTCTACAAAAGTAGAAGTAAAAAACCCACTAATACATATACATGATAAAGCACAAGACCAATGCCAAAATATTATACATCAAGAGTCGCTAACTCGAATAAAATACATATAAGAATACAAGGTCTGATACATAAAACATATAAGTGTCTATCTCTAAAGCTAATCCATCATCTAAGGTCCATGAGTTCCTATACCTGATATGTCTCGGTCTGACCTGAGTAGTATTAAATAATAAACGGATCGGGTTATTTCTAATTTGACAAAAGTGAGATCATAGTTGTAACATAAGTTAATTTCAATAATATATTCGTATCTGTATAATATGATAACATCCAAATAATAAATAGAATAATCACAATAATTCACCATGTCATAAAAACAAATCATGCTTATTACAAGCAATCGTCTCATATATGGTGAATCAAAATATTTCACAAATCAGAATTATGAACTAGCATGAAAGAAAGTTTAGATCATAAGATAAGCATATAAGTGAGTCTAAACCAAAAGACAAGCATGAAAGCAGGTCGAAACAAAAGGACAAGCATGAAAGTAGGTTAAACCAAAAGGCAAGCATGAAAGTGAGTTAAAATCGAAATCTCACAAAATGGATCATAAATCAAAGGACATGTATGAAAGCGAGTCATCCATAAGATGAGCACAAAGACTACACCGACTAAAAGAGAAGGCACGAAGGTTATGCCGACTATAAGACGAGCATGAAGGCAACGTCGATCAAAAGATGAACACGAAGGCTATGTCGACCATTAGACAAGCACAAAGGCTACATCGACAAAGGATGAGCACAAAGGCTATGCCGACTATAAGATGAGCATGAAGGCTACGCCAACCAAAAGGCGAGTACAAAGACCACGTTGACCATAAGATGAGGCCGAAAGCTATACCTAAGTGATCACTGCCGACCAAAAGTGTTAAATACATTCAATTAGTAATCAAACAAGTGTTACCCTAATTTCCCATAACCACTAAGTTATACTTGAGTATTTACCAAGAGATTGTGAATTCCACTTAGATAGAATATTCTATCAAACGAATAAAAGAATTTATCGATGAAGTGACACGAGTGTCCCATACCACTTGTACTACCGAACCACTTAATTAGAGCTCTCATTTTATAGAAGTAATATTTGTATATAGTAATTACTTCTTTTAAAATCATTAAAATATTTGTCTAGTGGCTATAAAATTGGTATATTTATAAGCTGAGCTACTATTTATATATAATTCTTGAAATTCAAATTTACATATATATAATTAACTTCACTTTTCAAATAGCATTATGATCATTAGAATTCTATAATAATTATTTCTATCAAAATATTTGTTAATATAATTTATTTTTATAATTTAAAACTTTGATTTGAAGATAATAAGATGTGGATAATTCTCTATAAATTTTAAAAGCGATTCGAAGAATATATTTTAATATAATCAACTTCAAGAATTTCTCCTTTATATATCACATATATACATAAATTATTTTAAATAAATCATGAAACCAAAATTTTGTAGAACATGGTGCAAACAAATTCCTTAAATCATGAAGTCCAAAAAATAAAAGAGAAAACAAAAGTAAGAACTACAATAAATAATTTATTCATGCTATCCTGGAGCAGTAATGCTCAAGGTTTTATCCACGGTAGATATCTACCAGCCGACTATAATTGTAACGACCCGCTATTTTGGACTATTCGCATCCGCACATGTTGGACTTGAATAATTCAAAATACCGAATTGTTAATTTAAACTTTGGCAAAACTCAGATATACAGTAAATAAATAATCACAGAATCACAGACACAGAGTAATAATATGCAGCGGAAGTAAAAGAGATAGTAGTTCATGAAGCTACTATATAAATATATAAGATACATCAGAGTTTACAACAGAAGAGTAATACGATATATCAGGTACAAATTAGAATACATCACTGGAATCATCGAATACTGAAAACAGAATAGATGGCTAGATCTTCAAGCAAAGCTCCAACTCCAAAAATGAGCCTCGAAAGCTGGTACTCTCAGTCTGACCCGAGCGTAAAGCAAAACACAAAACACTCGAGTCAGGATTAATATTCTCATATCAATAAATTCAACTCAAGTGAAATAGCAATCGAAATACAAGTAACTCAAAGGATGTTGGAATCACCATCCTCTAAGGATCCGTTAAACTATCTACTATGTAATAGTGTATGCTAAATAGATAATGTCTATCAGTAATCTAAAATATCAAAATAGTGTTAAGGCGTTACCATTATCCCCCTTAACACATTTTTATAAGCATCATAGTCTATACAGCACTGTAAACTCCACCGTAAACTGGTGGGATATCAGAGAGTACTCCATAGGTATAACACAAAACAAATTCGTAGTGGTCGCGTATATAGGGATACAAGTATGACAAGGCACATGAGGCAATACCCAAGATAGTGAAACTACCGTTTGCCTGATCCGGACTGGTGAGAACGCTTCGCCGCAACGATCGCAACACCGCGAAACAACACTCCTAAAAGTACGAGGGTGCACCAATCAATCACAAGTAATGAGTAGTAGTTACGAAGAAGTGTGTTCGCTCGAGGTGGCTAACCCCATTTGGCCCGGCATGGCTCCTGATTTTAGTCATTTCCAATTTGACACAAGTGTTAAGGCTATCCATTATCGTTCTCTTTCTTCAGTCATCACGTACATCATTCCAACCACTTCATTCTGGATCATCACTCCGCGTATAGTTATTAAAGTGGTTTTCGGTTTAGATAGAGAGTATATCCATAGCCGATTCCGGTCTCTTTAATAACTTTCGTAATTATTACACCGATTGGTCATTTAATAAATTTCAAAAGCCAAATCAATTTCAATTTCAATTAGAATTTATAAATCAACATTTCATTTGTCTTTCAATATCAATTTCTATATTTTATGTTTCAAAACTTCCAAAACCCCATTTCAAAATCTTAAAATTCATTTTCAACTTTTATTTAAACAATTCAAACATTCATTTAATTTCGTATATAATTTCTATTCCGAAATCATTTAATTTAATTTAACATTCAAAATCAATTTCAATTCATTAATCGATTTCATTCAATATTCGTTAAGTTTATTTATCATTAACAATTTCAATTAAATTTCAATTCATTACATTACTTCTTAAGTTCAACTTATTATATCAAGCTTACAAATTTAATTTAAATTAAACTTGTCGAATCCAATATCCAATTCTTTAAATTACAAGTCCTTCATTAATTACAATAAATCTCATCTTTATTTCTTGTTAAAGAAATTCAATTTCACATATTTTACTTAGTTGCAAATTTCAAAACTCAATTAATAAAAACTTAATTTCACATATTCAAGCAATTCAATTTCACTTATCATCTTACTCAAATTTTCCAAAACTTAACTAATAAAGAAACCCAATTTCATTTACTAACGAAGTTTAAATTCACGTATTCAAAATTTCAATTTCTCTTATCAAAGAATTCAATTCTTTTATTCAATTATCAAATAATACAATCTTATTCAATTACTAAATAATTTCAAACTTAATTATTAAAAATTTCAAAACTTAATAATTTCAAACTTAATTATAAATTCAAATTTAATTATTAAATCATTTCAAACTTAATTAAATAATTCCAAATTTTATCATCAATTAATCCATTTTAAACAACGTTCTTTCAATAACTACTATGTTAATATTTTCGTCTCATATTTTTAAACATTAACATTTTCCCTTTATTAAATTCAAATTCCAACTTTGTTTCAAACCCTTATTCTTTACTCAAATAAAATCATTATTTTGTTTTTAAACAAATCATTGACCAATCGGGTTTTATTAAATTTTCTATCCTAAGTCAAGTTCATTTGGGTATTTATCATTTCAACCCGATTCCATTTCAATTCACAAATCAAAACATAGCAAAGGGAACTTGCGGTGTGATAACTGAGATGATGTCAAAGTAAATAAACAAGCAATAGCACAATCAATAACAATCCAATAATTCATTCAAATAATCCCGAAACAATCGTATTAATTCGCATTGTTGTTTGTGCAAATTAATATAATTATTTCTAGAATCTACACTATCATTTCATGTAGATTAAAGATTATTACATCAATATTTATACGGTTCTTCACGACATTTATTTTTCAATTTCAAACTACATCAATTTATACAACATACATTTAAATGGTTCAAGGTGTCGTTAACACTATTTCTACGTGCCAATTTATTTAACATTCAAAGGGTCATATTATACGAATTTAACTAATCAAATTCAACACATATCAATTTCAAATTGTTAACTATCCTACGCTAATTTCAATATCAAACAATCAATCATTATCAATCAAACTGGATTATCATTGTATAAATAACAGATAATGGTGTCAGATGTCAAAGGTGAACTAATACATAAATAGTAGTGCAATAAATAACGGCAGCATATTTCAATTGTCGTTTCAATTGAAATCGAATTTATTAAATAAAAGAACATTAATCGTGAGTGATTGCTCACCTTTCGAGGCTAGATAGATTCGACAAGGAAGCGAGCTACGAATCCAAAGCAAAGCTAGATAGGCACAGATTCAATGAAGAAAAACAAGCACGGCCGTCCAAGCTGATAGAATGGGAATCGATGAGAACAAATCCGAATCAATTTTGGATATAACTAAAATGTACACATTATTAAATATATATATATATAAAAAAAAAAATTTTACACCATCGAAACAAAACTTTGCCAACTATTAATCAACTTATATTTATACAATTCAAATATCCACTTTTGTAAAGACAAGAAACGTATAATATACAGCGCGCGCACATGAAAACGACTATAAGTATGCTGACCTATAGACTTAAAACTCTGTCTATATAACACTATATGTTTATTACAATAATCAAAACATATATAAACAATGTTTTATACAAAACTGATATGAACAACCCTTTTATACAAAATTTATATATATAGATATATTAATCTATCATATAAATATGCAGCTATATATATAGACCTATATGTATATACAAAACTAGGTTGTATAAAATTATGTAAACATTCATATATATGATATAGACTTACATGCAACTTTTAATGCAAACTTACATACATACTATCTAAATTTTAAACTTACGTACATAATGCAACATATTATTTTAAATTATAAACTTACTTTAATACAAACTTACATACAAAGTAATAGCATGGCAAGATTCATAATGCAACATACATCAAATAAAATTTTGCTTCCATGTTATATTATTAAAGGTTTTAAACAGGCTTACCTATACTTAAATATTGGAACAGTAGCAATATATATATAAACAATCTAAGAAACACATATATAAAGAAGTCAATATGTTTTGTATTTTCCAACAGTGCTTAACAATATTTGTAAATGTGTGTATATATATATATATAACCTATTATGTAACAGTATAATACTGTATAAACGAAAGCTCAGGAAACTTTCAAATAAATAGAACTCACATCCAACAACTATATGTATATGAACAACAGTATATTTATCAATATTTTTTTTTTGAAAACTTGTATAAACCTACATATACACATATACACGAATATACAATTGTAAACACTCAGCAAAAAAAAAAATATTATAACCACAGGAAAAAGAAAATAATAATACATAAGACTAAAATGTTGAACCACTATAATCATATACTTGAGAACTGATATAACCAATATGAATCTATAAGCCATAAGTTACTGAAACATCACCTCATATCAATATATACAGGACATGCGTAAGTGACAAATATATATATGAATATATGCCTTCGTACAGTAACCTACATAGAGTCATATAACTAAATATATAATATATGAATATCTAGATTCTTTAAACTAACATAAAATAAAACCATACAAAAGACATATATGTATTATTACCTAATATATGAGATATAGAGGTGCTCGACAACAAGAGTAGGAAGTATGAAGGCGAAGCCAAGTTGATGAGGTGGCTTGCAAGGAGGAAGGGAAGGGTGCTCAGGTTCTCTGCAACCAAAGGCGGCAGGGAGGAGGACGCGACCGATGGTGTTTGGGTTTAGCGCCATGGTGAGTGTTTGGCATGGTCGGAGGTTCTGAGGGAGGCGGAATGAATGGCGGACGGCGGAGTGGTGAGGCGATGGTTATGAGGCCGAGGCAGGGTCTGAGGCTAGGGGCGTCGGCACTTGCTGGGTGGGGCCGGCTAGCAACGGTCAGGGGAAAGAGAGAAGGTGACGTGGCACGATGGGTGGGTCCGGGTTGCTATCGGTTGAGGGGCGCGTGGCCGCATGGGTTAGGGAGAGTGGAGGGTGATGGGTTCGGTCCTATAATATGTAACAGGTAATTTTTTTCCTTTTCTGTGGGCACGGTGAGTTTGGAGGAGATGAGTGCACTAGCAGGAGGGAAGGTGATGAACTGCTTGGCGATGACTGAAGGAGATTCATGAGTGAAAGCGAATGAAGTTGCGTGCATGTATGCTTTTGCGTATTTAGTAAAGGAGGAGGGGAACACGCGAAAGTTCCCTGGCCAATTCTTTTGCAACTCTAAATATTCCTCTATATTTATTACTTTATACAACTGAACAGAGGATTAAAGGTTATGGGATACGAACAGGTGACAGCTCTTATTAAACTAGTATACTTTACTATGCACATTTACAGAACCAAATGTACAAGTTGTTGGGGATAGCATACGTCAAAAGCTGAATTTGGAAAAAGAGGAATAATAAATGCAAACGGCTGGTGGATTTTTGAATAGGCACGGGAAATTCAAAAACTCAATTATGGAACTGATACGGATAACCGTTTAACGGATTTCGCTGCGTAGCGGACAAGTGTTTTACGAATCTCACCGTGCACTGAACTTCAAAATACAGAATTACATATACTGTTACGATCGGTACGGAGAGACGATCAAAACGGTATATAAATATCTGTGGTATGATTGAATTATAAAAATTCGAAATTTCTACCAGCGGAAAATGCGTAAAAATCACAGAAAATTAAGATTGACGGAGTCAAAGATGTCCGAATTTGGAAAAACGACAAACTGACAACTTGCTCAAAAGATAGTTTAGAATTTTTCTATGTAAAAATATTTTGGTTTTGAAAATGTTTTATTTTCATCGCTTTTTAACTGATTAAATTGAAGTAAATTTACGTGCGAAATAAACTTTCATATTTTCGGACGAAAATTTACCAGTTACTATGTTTAACTGGACGCGTTTCAAATATCAAATTTATATTTCAAAATTTTATCATTTAAAATTCCACAAAATTCCAGTTAAATTTGTTACTAAAACCGTTAAAATTTACGGGTCGTTACATTCTTCCCCACTCAAAACTTTTCGTCCCCGAAAAGGAAGGAAGTAGGAGAATAGACACAACCAAAAGAAATAAACTTGAATTGCATTATGAACAATTAATTTAAACCATATAAATTTTTTTTTTAAATTAATTTATATTCCCAATTTGTTTTTAAATTCAGGGTTTTCATTAAATTGATTTGGTTTCACCATTATCAAAGGTTTCTTTCAAATGAAATTTAAATTTAATTAATTCAAGATACTCTCTTAAGTTGATTTAATTCAATTTATTAACTTTCAAAACATTTTCTCTATTAATCACACCTATTATTTATTTAACTTATCGTTCTATTTATCTCCGTAAACATTTTATAATTAAAATTTAAGTAAATAACATTTATTATACGCACTCACGTTTTTTTTATATAAAGACAATTTATATTGTATATCATCTAATTTTCTTAAATAAAGTATTCCAAAGATCATAAATTTGAATAGTCATTCATTATAATCATACTTTATTTGCCAAATTTAATTCTTCTTTATTCCAAATTTTTCATTAAATTTATTCTACTTAGTATTCTATCACATATATATTAGATATATTTACTCTTATTACAACTATTCATATTTAATTAAAAAAAATTCCTTTAAACATCATTTTATATTGTATAATATTCAATTACGTAGTTAACTTTTGAAAATTTAAGTAAGTTATATATAAAATGCAATTGAGCATTGTACAAGTAAAATTTCTAATTTAATTATTCAGGCTTAAATTTTTTATTCAAAATTCCAATTTCATTTTATAATTGAAATTATCCTTTATCATAAATTTAAGAATTAAATTTTCGAGTAACTTCAAACTTATTTAGAGATAAATAAATATATATAATATATCAAATCAGATTTAAATTATATCAATATATATTACAATCAAATTATACTTTAAGAAATTCAAATCAAATTCTTTTCAAACAAACCGTAGCAAAGCTACAGAATAGTCTCTCCACTTCGAAACTCGAAAATGAATGTCGATGATGCGGCCGTCATCATCGAAATTATTTTCCAGCGAAAAAGAGAAAAGTACTAATTTATTCTTTTAAAATCCTTTGAGAACCATTTCAATCCGAAAATATTTTTAAATAATATTATGCAATAGTCAATGGTTTATAAATAAATGAAAATTTAATATTATCATTTCGGACCACGGATTCATTAACAATTTAACTTCAGGAAAACTTATACTTATATATAATAATCATACAAAACCATTTTATTCACCAATTTGAAAATTATTATTGTGTCGGTTTGCTCTGCTCAAGCGTTTTGGAAATCCTATCGATAGCGTTGATCAGACGAATCGATCGAAAACCCAAATCAACATCAACAACTCAAACAACACGATATATATAAACATTTTTAACATTAATTTACAAATACACTTCTTGCTCGAAGATACAAGGATGGCTTCCAAAATAAGTATAGAGATTCAAATTTGATGGAAATCAATCAAGGAGAATTTTGATCCGATAATAATTTCGAAACAGAAGATAAGATAATTCAATCAACAGAATCGGAAGATGGATAAGCTTATTTAATTCACGGGCAATCTTAACCGGATCGACTGTAACTTCAAGAATAAGATCGATGTTGAATTACGAGATAAATCAACATTCAGATCACAAGAGATAGAATTCAGGTATAGCAGGAGATAGATAGCATCGTAAACCGAAAATACAGAAATCTTCGGTAAATCGACGTCTATTGTAAATGAGTTTCACCCATTTACCGATAAATTTGGGATTGGCGAGACCGCCGACTCACTATACAGATCATTCGAAGTGGAGTTATGGGGTACTCCAGAATCAAAAGAAGATAAATAGTGAGAGATATGAATGAATTTTGAAACCGTAGAGAACGTTCCAAAATTCAAAGGAATTGAGTTAAAATGAAGAGATTGAAACTCGAGTGGGAGTGATTCTGTAAATACATTTACCGTATATGCTAAGTTTTGCCTAGAGCTACCAAAAGCTCTGATACCAACTGTAACGACCCGCTATTTTGGACTATTCGCATCCGCACATGTTGGACTTGAATAATTCAAAATACCGAATTGTTAATTTAAACTTTGGAAAAACTCAGATATACAGTAAATAAATAATCACAGAATCACAGACACAGAGTAATAATATGCAGCGGAAGTAAAAGAGATAGTAGTTCATGAAGCTACTATATAAATATATAAGATACATCAGAGTTTACAACAGAAGAGTAATACGATATATCAGGTACAAATTAGAATACATCACTGGAATCATCGAATACTGAAAACAGAATAGATGGCTGGATCTTCAAGCAAAGCTCCAACTCCAAAAATGAGCCTCGAAAGCTGGTACTCTCAGTCTGACCCGAGCGTAAAGCAAAACACAAAACACTCGAGTCAGGATTAATATTCTCATATCAATAAATTCAACTCAAGTGAAATAGCAATCGAAATACAAGTAACTCAAAGGATGTTGGAGTCACCATCCTCTAAGGATCCGTTAAACTATCTACTATGTAGTAGTGTACGCTAAATAGATAATGTCTATCAGTAATCTAAAATATCAAAATAGTGGACGTTACCATTATCCCTCTTAACACATTTTTATAAGCATCATAGTCTATACAGCACTGTAAACTCCACCGTAAACTGGTGGGATATCAGGGAGTACTCCATAGGTATAACACAAAACAAATTCGTAGTGGTCGCGTATATAGGGATACAAGTATGACAAGGCACATGAGGCAATACCCAAGATAGTGAAACTACCGTTTGCCTGATCCGGACTGGTGAGAACGCATCGCCGCAACGATCGCAACACCGCGAAACAACACTCCTGAAAGTACGAGGGTGCACCAATCAATCACAAGTAATGAGTAGTAGTTACGAAGAAGTGTGTTCGCTCGAGATGGCTAACCCCATTTGGCCCGGCATGGCTCCTGATTTTAGTCATTTCCAATTTGACACAAGTGTCAAGGCTATCCATTATCGTTCTCTTTCTTCAGTCATCACGTACATCATTCCAACCACTTCATTCTGGATCATCACTCCGCGTATAGTTATTAAAGTGGTTTTCGGTTTAGATAGAGAGTATATCCATAACCGATTCCGGTCTCTTTAATAACTTTCGTAATTATTACACCGATTGGTCGTTTAATAAATTTCAAAAGCCAAATCAATTTCAATTTCAATTAGAATTTATAAATCAACATTTCATTTGTCTTTCAATATCAATTTCCATATTTTATGTTTCAAAACTTCCAAAACCCCATTTCAAAATCTTTAAATTAATTTTCAACTTTTATTTAAACAATTCAAACATTCATTTAATTTCGTATATAAGTTCCATTTCGAAATCATTTAATTTAATTTAACATTCAAAATCAATTTCAATTCATTAATCGATTTCATTCAATATTCGTTAAGTTTATTTATCATTAACAATTTCAATTAAATTTCAATTCATTACATTACTTCTTAAGTTCAACTTATTATATCAAGCTTACAAATTTAATTTAAATAAAACTTGTTGAATCCAATATCCAATTCTTTAAGTTACAAGTCCTTCATTAATTACAATAAATCTCATCTTTATTTCTTGTTAAAATAAAAACTTAATTTCACATATTCAATCAATTCAATTTCACTTATCATCTTACTCAAATTTTCCAAAACTTAACTAATAAAGAAACCCAATTTCATTTACTAACGAAGTTTAAATTCACGTATTCAAAAGTTCAATTTCTCTTATCAAAGAATTCAATTCTTTTATTCAATTATCAAATAATACAATCTTATTCAATTACTAAATAATTTCAAACTTAATTATTAAAAATTTCAAAACTTAATAATTTCAAACTTAATTATAAATTCAAATTTAATTATTAAATCATTTCAAACTTAATTAAATAATTCCAAATTTTATCAAAAATTAATCCATTTTAAACAACGTTCTTTCAATAACTACTATGTTAATATTTTCGTCTCATATTTTTAAACATTAACATTTTCCCTTTATTAAATTCAAATTCCAACTTTGTTTCAAACCCTTATTCTTTACTCCAATAAAATCATTATTTTGTTTTTAAACAAATCATTGACCAATCGGGTTTTATTAAATTTTCTATCCTAAGTCAAGTTCATTTGGGTATTTATCATTTCAACCCGATTCCATTTCAATTCACAAATCAAAACATAGCAAAGGGAACTTGCGGTGTGATAACTGGGATGATGTCAAAGTAAATAAACAAGCAATAGCACAATCAATAACAATCCAATAATTCATTCAAATAATCCCGAAACAATCGTATTAATTCGCATTGTTGTTTGTGCAAATTAATATAATTATTTCTAGAATCTACACTATCATTTCATGTAGATTAAAGATTATTACATCAATATTTATACGGTTCTTCACGATATTTATTTTTCAATTTCAAACTACATCAATTTATACAACATACATTTAAATGGTTCAAGGTGTCGTTAACACTATTTCTACGTGCCAATTTATTTAACATTCAAAGGGTCATATTATATGAATTTAACTAATCAAATTCAACACATATCAATTTCAAATTGTTAACTATCCTACGCTAATTTCAATATCAAACAATCAATCATTATCAACCAAACTGGATTATCATTGTATAAATAACAGATAATGGTGTCAGATGTCAAAGGTGAACTGATACATAAATAACAGTGCAATAAATAACGGCAGCATATTTCAATTGTCGTTTCAATTGAAATCGAATTTAATAAATAAAAGAACATTAATCGTGAGTGATTGCTCACCTTTCGAGGCTAGATAGATTCGACAAGGAAGCGAGCTACGAATCCAAAGCAAAGCTAGATAGGCACAGATTCAATGAAGAAAAACAAGCACGACCGTCCAAAGCTGATAGAATGGGAATCGATGAGAACAAATCCGAATCAATTTTGGATATAACTAAAATGTACACATTATTAAATATATATATATATATATATATATATATATATATAATTTTATTTTTTTTACACCATCGAAACAAAACTTTGCCAACTATTAATCAACTTATATTTATACAATTCAAATATCCACTTTTGTAAAGACAAGAGACGTATAATATACAGCGCGCGCACATGAAAACGACTATAAGTATGCTGACCTATAGACTTAAAACTCTGTCTATATAACACTATATGTTTATTACAATAACCAAAACATATATAAACAATGTTTTATACAAAACTGATATGAACAACCCTTTTATACAAAATTTATATATATAGATATATTAACCTATCATATAAATATGCAGCTATATATATAGACCTATATGTATATACAAAACTAGGTTGTATAAAATTATGTAAACATTCATATATATGATATAGACTTACATGCAACTTTTAATGCAAACTTACATACATATTATCTAAATTTTAAACTTACATACATAATGCAACATATTATTTTAAATTATAAACTTACTTTAATACAAACTTACATACAAAGTAATAGCATGGCAGGATTCATAATGCAACATACATCAAATAAAATTTTGCTTCCATGTTATATTATTAAAGGTTTTAAACAGGCTTACCTATACTTAAATATTGGAACAGTAGCAATATATATATAAACAATCTAAGAAACACATATATAAAGAAGTCAATATGTTTTGTATTTTCCAACAATGCTTAACAATATTTGTAAATGTATATATATATATATATATATATATATAACCTATTATGTAACAGTATAATACTATATAAACGAAAGCTCAGGAAACTTTCAAATAAATAGAACTCACATCCAACAACTATATGTATATGAACAACAGTATATTTATCAATATTTTTTTTTTGAAAACTTGTATAAACCTACATATACACATATACACGAATATACAATTGTAAACACTCAGCAAAAAAAAAAAAAAATATTATAACCACAGGAAAAAGAAAATAATAATACATAATACTAAAATGTTGAACCACTATAATCATATACTTGAGAACTGATATAACCAATATGAATCTATAAGCCATAAGCTACTGAAGCATCACCTCGTATCAATATATACAGGGCATGCGTAAGTGACAAATATATATAAGAATATATGCCTTCATACAGTAACCTACATAGAGTCATATAACTAAATATATAATATATGAATATCTAGATTCTTTAAACTAACATAAAATAAAACCATACAAAAGACATATATGTATTATTACCTAATATATGAGATATAGAGGTGCTCGACAACAAGAGTAGGAAGTATGAAGGCGAAGCCAAGTTGATGAGGTGGCTTGCAAGGAGGAAGGGAAGGGTGCTCAGGTTCTCCGCAACCAAAGGCGGCAGGGAGGAGGACGCGACCGATGGTGTTTGGGTTTAGCGCCATGGTGAGTGTTTGGCATGGTCGGAGGTTCTGAGGGAGGCAGAATGAATGGCGGACGGCGGAGTGGTGAGGCGATGGTTATGAGGCCGAGGCGGGGTCTGAGGCTAGGGGCGTCGGCACTTGCTGGGTGGGGCCGGCTAGCAACGGTCAGGGGAAAGAGAGAAGGTAACGTGGCACGATGGGTGGGTCCGGGTTGCTATCGGTTGAGGGGCGCGTGGCCGCATGGGTTAGGGAGAGTGGAGGGTGATGGGTTCGGTCCTATAATATGTAACAGGTAATTTTTTTCCTTTTCTGTGGGCACGGTGAGTTTGGAGGAGATGAGTGCACTAGCAGGAGGGAAGGTGATGAACTGCTTGGCGATGGCTGAAGGAGATTCATGAGTGAAAGCGAATGAAGTTGCGTGCATGTATGCTTTTGCGTATTTAGTAAAGGAGGAGGGGAACACGCGAAAGTTCCCTGGCCAATTCTTTTACAACTCTAAATATTCCTCTATATTTATTACTTTATACAACTGAACATAGGATTAAAGGTTATGGGATACGAACAGGTGACAGCTCTTATTAAACTAGTATACTTTACTATGCACATTTACAGAACCAAATGTACAAGTTGTTGGGGATAGCATACGTCAAAAGCTGAATTTGGAAAAAGAGGAATAATAAATGCAAACGGCTGGTGGATTTTTGAATAGGCATGGGAAATTCAAAAACTCAATTATGGAACTGATACGGATAACCGTTTAACGGATTTCGCTGCGTAGCGGACAAGTGTTTTACGAATCTCACCGTGTACTGAACTTCAAAATACAGAATTACATATACTGTTACGATCGGTACGGAGAGACGATCAAAACGGTATATAAATGTCCGTGGTATGATTGAATTATAAAAATTCGAAATTTCTACCAGCGGAAAATGCGTAAAAATCGCAGAAAATTAAGATCGACGGAGTCAAAGATATCCGAATTTGAAAAAACGATAAACTGACAACTTGCTCAAAAGATAGTTTAGAATTTTTCTATGTAAAAATATTTTGGTTTTGAAAACGTTTTATTTTCATCGCTTTTTAACTGATTAAATTAAAGTAAATTTACGTGCGAAATAAACTTTCATATTTTCGGACGAAAATTTACCAGTTACTATGTTTAACTGGACGCGTTTCAAATATCAAATTTATATTTCAAAATTTTATCGTTTAAAATTCCACAAAATTCCAGTTAAATTTGTTACTAAAACCGTTAAAATTTACGGGTCGTTACAATAATAGATTTTCCTAGAGCATTTCTGCTCTTAGAATTCAGTATTAATGTTGGAATTCCCGATTCTGACACTTGTAATAAGTTCTAAAGTGGCCAATTATAACACCCACCTCCATACCCATACTATCAAAGAAGATTACATGGTAATTCTGTCTGGTAATACGGAGAACGGGGTTGGTTAGGAGCAACCGCACATGAATATTCTCTTAGGCTGACACCTGGACATATCTCACTTCAAAATATATCAATAATATATGTCTCTGGTATCGGCACAAAGCAATAAACATGTGGGCTTACTAGAACAGAACAATATAAAACATTATTAATGAGCGTAGAGTCATAGATCGTAGCGAAAAATCTAATATATATATATATATATATATATATATATAATGATATCAACAGATGTCTATCTCAATACGATAATATATACAAGGTCGAGTGCACTATACATAACTCTTGGCCATCACATCAAAATAAATACAAGGAGACACTCAAATAGAACATATATATGGTCAAAATTTCAAAACAATATATAATTTATATATAGTGTCTCCTCTGAAGCTCAATCTTCCAAAATGGCTAGTGTCCCTATACCTTAAAAGTCTTGGACTGACTCAAGTATTATATAAATAATAAATGGGCTAGACATTATATAAACCCAAGGTGAGTACATAACAATAAGCCTGGTAAATGATAACCATAACATGAACACGAAGCAACACGATATCCAATAAAGTACCATATTAATATACCATGTCATGCATCTCAAATATCACTTGAAAAATGCATGTAATCTAGTAAGAATCAGAGCAACTATAAATAGGGTGATAACAATCAAACATGTTGAAATAATCAAAATACCGTGGATAAGCAAACGACATACCGATAAAATCCACAATAAAGGAATGCATCCTAAATCAAACCAAATCCTAGGGTAAACAACCAAAATATTTTTCTTGACTTGTAATCCTAATGGAAGTGTAAACTTTTGACTATAAGCCCTAAAATAAAAATCAAGAAATACATGATCTTAAATAAATAATCTAAGTACCAAATCTCAACTTAGAGTCCTATGGAAGCAATAATATTCGACTGCTAAGTCAAAGAAGACAAATCGCACAATAAGGAAGTCGACTAGAACAAAATCTACATGAAATATGGAATCAATATCCAGAAATTTAATCTTGACTATCAGTCATGATGAAAGTAAATACTTCTGATTGTTAGTCCTAGGGGATGGCATGAAATACAAATCCTAAATAAAATCCAATCAATGCAATATATCAAAATAATATCCAAATAATTATCTCGACCTACAATCCTAATAGAAATGATAACTTTTGATTGTTAGGCCCTTGGAGATATGAAGAAACTCAAACTGAAAAAATATCCAAAATCAATCAAACAGTCAATGTATGAAATCATATATCTCGACCTTTAGTCCTTAGAGAGGCGAAACTCTCTACCGAATGGCCCTAAGAGATAAAAGCAGCAAATCAAACAAAAAGGAGATCTCTCGGTCATATGCTCTTATGAGAGAATGACCGAAAAGCTCATACAATGTCATGGATGGATAACACAAAGCTATCTTGGGTTTGGCTAACTCAAATGACAGACTAACACGTAGCCAGTTCCTAATGTTATATATTCATCGTCCCTAGTGAGGTAATAATATTAAATATCCCAAATAAAATGGGACTACCTAAGTCATTCAGATGAGAGATAGATCTATCATTTCACTGCTCTAAGAAACGCTAATGAACGTAGAACGTTTCCCACAGTCCCTAAGTCACTCCTAGAATAGTGACACTTATACCAATCGATTGCCATAGACATGCTGTTGGACTATGCCAAGCATTGGCCACGACTCCTTCTTGCCCTTGGTAATGGACTATTAGTCCTCAAGTGACGTCGAGGTAATGGGTCTAATTATAGAAATAACTCTCTGCCTGTAACTCAACATGGTGACATCACAGATCCAGGATATGACCCCATAATCAAGACTGCTAGGATAGCTAACTAACCTATTTGCCGAGTCTAATTTGTGTGCTCTCTGAAGTGACATGAACACTATGACGTAGATTCCTAACAAATGCTCTCGACTATATAAAGTCCCAATGAGAGTGAAACTAGTACTTTCGACTCTATGAGTCATGATGGGAGTAACAACAACTGCTCTCGAATATACAAGTCTTGATGCGAGCATATCAACATAGCAAATACTTGACTACTAGCTCTAAGAGTGGATAATGATACTCGACTGGTTAGCCCTTAAAGTGTAACGACTCACCTCTTTGACCATCGAAATTCAAATAAATAACACTCGAATAGGTGAGTCACCTATTCAAATAAATAAATCTTAGAGGGGAGCCGGAAAATGCTCAGTCTGGCTCCCTTCTAAGATCTCCATAACACCAAAGCCACCCTGGGAAAATGCTTAGTCTGGCTCGAGCATTACAAATAAATAACACTCGAATCACTATGGAAATACCAACTTGAGATAACTCGAATAATGGGGAACATATAAAAGTTCTGTGAGACCACGCCGCCAACGTGGAATGGGTTTTTACCTTACAAGTATAACCTCCTAACGGGCAAGAGTGGAAATAATCATCAGGAAACAATTCCAAATATGAAAGGG
Organism: Allium cepa; assembly: GCA_030765085.1. NCBI lineage: Eukaryota > Viridiplantae > Streptophyta > Magnoliopsida > Asparagales > Amaryllidaceae > Allium > Allium cepa. The sequence goes on from CM060929.1 coordinate 569,548,839, forward strand.
CATAATTAATATTAGAAACAGACTTGAAAGAATGGAAATAATTCGAGTACAATCCAAAATAGACAGAATAGACAAAACAAGGAAAAAATTCTAAATTTGATTGAATGGACAAAAGAAGATGATAGTACAAACTTGATAGAATGGATAAAATAAGTTAATAGTCCAACTTGATAGAATGGACTAAATCAATACTTAAATTCCGTAAAGAGGAGTTGGCTTTACTCATGGCAATTTAAAGATAAACAGATTCAAGAATTCAAATCAAATAAGGGAGGAAGATTTTCCAACAAATGACGTGGAGAGTGCACCCTTCATTAAAGAAGTATACCTCTAGAAATATACTTGAAAATCCAGGGAATTCCAATCCATACCTCGCTATATCTTACCGAGAATCCGAATATTTCACATCCAAACTCATACCATTAACACGTGACGATAAACAAAATCTAGATGAGATGTGGAATACCCTAATGGGAGAAACCCTACATAATTTAGCCCTCCAAAAAAACCACGTCCCTTGGTTTAGTCATTTCCGTCAAAGGGTAGCAACGCTCAGCAGGGGAATAAATCATCTTAGAATGACGATAATAAAGTAGCTGAAGTAACCGGTAGCTGAGATACCAACTATCAAGGATATAAAACGATCGTATTTGAAAATTAGGTCTTGTATACTTATCACTGCTCATTGAGTTCGAACTTGTGCTATTTCTTGGTTAACAATAATACTGGACAAGTTAAGGTAGTACCTCGAAGTCATATCCAACGATTATTCTTAACTTTTGGAATAGTAACAAGTTTACTTCTTTGATAATTAGTGCAAATTATACAAACAAATCATTTCCATATAAGTAATTCACTTTACAGAAATAATTCATTTCCATAAACGAATCAAACTTTTTCTTTTAAAAAGAACTGAACTTGCGCTTGATTTCCATATTATAGTATTGGTAAAACATTTTTAGAAATACTCTTAAAATGGTTCTTTTATAAAACAAATTTTATAATACTAAGTGTCTTAAACAAGGGTCAAAACAAATGTCATTGAAAATTGTTTACTATAATCTCAAAAACAATTCACACTTAGCTTTATTTATAAATAATCCCTCTTTGAGGATTTTTTGATTTCTAAATTATTATTTATAAATTTTAAAACGAAACTTATTATCTTAAATGTATACAAAATTGTTAAGCCTCATTCAATTAGTTCCTTAACCCCTTGCTTTCCCATTACAATTAGTTCCTAATCGTAAAACGTTAAGAGAATAATTTTTTCCAAGTGCTAGGCCTTAAAGACCTAAACTAACATTAGATTGCCACCCAAAAGATTATCCAACTTAACATAACAATAATCGAGTTCTAATTCCTTTTTAACTTACTCAAAATTTTCCTTTATCTTGTCAAAACTTTTATGTGATGATAGGTAGCCGGATTTTCTTTTAGTAAACAAATAATTTATCTTTATATAATATAGTTAATTTTTTCCAAAACTTTCACTAAATCAGTAATTTATATTTTAAAAAATCAGTTAATTTACTTTATATTCATTTATTGAATCGATTAATTAACTTGAATATTATATGTTAAAAGATTTATTAGTTTCAAACAATCATTAATTAAATGAATAATTAATCTCAAACATCATTAAGTAAAGTGATTAAATAATTTTAAATGCCATTAACTAAACAATTAGTTAAGTTCAATAAATTAAATGGATTAACTAAATTCAAAACTCACTAGTAAAACAATTAGTTAAATTTAAAAAAATCATTTATTAAATGATTAATTAAATTCAAATATAATTATTTAAAAAGATTAATTACTTTTAAATTCTATTAATTAAAATGATTATTAATTTCAATTATCATTAATCAAAATAATCAGTTAAACTCCATTATCATTAACTCAAATAATCATTAGTTAAAATGATTAATTAAGTATAAAACATCATTAGCAAAAATGATTAATTAAAATTTAAAGATAAACAAATTTTAAAATATTATCTATTAAATTAGTTAATTAATATCAGAATCATTAGTTAAATAAAACGATTAACTATCATAAATTTTCATTAATCAAATAATTAATGAATTTTAATATTCTGTTTAGCGAAAACACAAGCTCAAGTTCATACAGCAGGGTTTTGGGGATGAAAGTTAATAAATGACGATATAACGAAATTTCTATAACGACATTAATAAGTTAAATGGAATATCAAGATTTATTTTAATTAACCTTCAATATAATAGCATAAGGATGTAAATAACTAATTATTGGCGAAAAACCTCTCAGTGTCTCTCTAAAAGTTTTCCCGACAAAAAAATGGTTATGGATAATACATATATATTCATAGGGTGTAACGACCCTAATTTTGACTAACATTATTTAGGACATTTAATTAGATAAATTAAATGAAATAATTTAAATGGTTAAGGCATTGAGATTTCAATAATATAAGTTAGTTGATACCCAATGCCCTGACCCGGCTATATTGGGCTAATCGTGCAGGCCAGACTCGACTGTTGACGAGAAGGATGATCATGAGGCAATGGCTGCATAACCTAAATATAAAGTCCAGAAAATTATGCGTAACCCGAATTGGACATAGTTTATAGATGGACAATGTGGGATGTCGAAAGATGGAAGTTAGCTTATATGAGATAGGGATCAGCATATTGGTTTGGAGATATAGACAAGATGATATAGGGTTCAGTGTAACATGGAGAGACTATAGGGATTGGTATGGTTACTTTGCTAGGGAATCAACTTTGTTGGAAATGCAGAGGGATCGGTATAAGATGTAATACCTAGTTCAACGTGTTTTAATAGCACAAGATGGATCAGTATAATATGGTGGATAGAAAGGGATCGGTATGACGAGCCAAATGGATAGCGAACGTATGTCAGTATGTGAAGGGATCGGCATAGCGCTGCTAATAAGAGATGGATCGGCATGGCGCTACTCGTGAGAGATGGATCGGCATAGCGTGCAACGAATGAAGGGATCGACACAGTGAAGGGTTGCTAGAGCGTGTGAGAAATGCGGAATACGGATCTTAAGGCTAGGATTAACATTGGAGGGGGGTGAATAGTGTTTAAAGGAGTTACTAAATCTTTTTGAGATTATATTAATTTATACACAAATGTATGCAATATTCAGACATAGATATGATCATGAAACAAACACAGATGCAGAAATAAAGTAAAAGTAATAAAGGAAAGAACGCACCGTATTTTATACTGTTCGGAGTTACCCTACATTCAGTCCCGCACACAAGTACGTATTTCCTTTCAAAAGAAATTGTACAATTACACCCTCGATTTCAAGGCCACGAGGTACACCACTCCAGATTCACAATCCTCTGGGTAGAGATACTTGATTTCATGGGCAACAAGTTCACCCAATTGATTTCCAAGGCTACAATCACACCATTTCTCACTTGATTGATTTCACAGGCTACAATCACACCTTTTCTCACTTAGTTTATTACAAAGAAGCCTATAACTCTGAATAGCATTGAGATATTGTTGAGATAGTGATAGAGAATCAAACCAGAGATGATCTAGTTAGATTCAATGTTAATTTCAGCAGAGTAATGGTAAAAATGTGTACAAAGAAATGTGGAAGAAGAAGAGGAGTGAAATCAGAGAAAATATGAATATAAATTCGTTCAACACTACCCCTATTTATAGTAGAACAACGGCCATGTCCATTCGTGAAAGGATATGACGAATAGACACTTCCTTTGAAATTCAATTTTTTGAAATAAACTGCTACCATGTCGACAAGGGGTACTTGAGGATGTCGACATGCCTAAGGTATTTTTGGTAATTTGCTTTTCTTTGAATACAACTTCTATCTTGTATTAAAACTATTTTAAACTTTATGAATATACCTCACTATAGTTAAAATACATAAGTAAATATAGAGAATAATATTTTGGTATACATATATATATATATATATATATATATATATTTTTTACTATAATTTTATATTTAAATCTAAATTAAAAGTTAAATATATTATTATTAAAAGATAGTTTCAAACCAAGGATAATTTGATTTTGAAAATAAAGATTATTTTGAGGCTAAAAGTATTAAAACCAGGATAGATGTTTTTGATTCTTTTAAAAGGAAGGTTTTGAAATCATTTTGAAAACAAGATATAATTTTGTAAAAACATTTTGAATAAAAGGTTAGCGGATGCAAAAAAACGTTCCACTAGATTTTCCGTAGGTTCCATCCTATTTAGGGTTCCATCCCTTTAACAGGCTCGAAGTGGATTCCATTCCACGAATAAATTGGATTTTAAGATGCCAACGCTTTTCTAGGAGTTTTAAAAAAATTCCTAATTAAATTACTTATTATTAAAATCTTGAACTCTTGATATTCTTAATACTCATGAGTCTTCAATCTTGATATCTTGAATCTCTATACTGTACAGTCTTCATTCTTGGTACCTGCATGGTTAAATCCTGCATATACATATATATATATATCTAAACTATAATGTTAGTATTTATATTTTATAATCTTATTCTAAGGTTGTTTTCATCAAAACCATCATCTCAAGGACTAACAATCTCCCCCTTTTTGATGATGACAACCTTTGTTTATAAAATATTACTTCTATCCTAATAACTCCCCCTAAAACTAATAACTCCCGCTTAATCTATGCCTAACTATCCTATTTAATACTTCTCCCCCTTTGACATCAACAAAAACTAACTCCAACCTATGTAACTCCCCCTTATTCTTGTACTAAAATATCTGCATTAATATAATATTCAATGAAGTATATAATAGATATATTAAGAGATAATTATACTGATAGACATGATAACTAATCAAAGATAATATAAATATCAATGTGTTTTTGTACATGTTTTGCACACCAAATATCAATCCACACCAAACCAAATCAAATCAAATCATTCCAAGCAGTCAATTAAAATCAAACAAAGTAATCAAATGAAATTAAACATTACGAGGAACTTCCACCCATCCTTCTTCTCCAAATATAGGGCCTGCTTTAATGGCATCCCGATTTTCAATATCATGGTGAGAGAGACGGGAGGATGTGCTTCATTATCATCTTTGTGCAGGGAGGAAATCATCCATCGTATCGCATTGAAATGTTTTTCTTGCTCTTTGATCATCTGCATTTGACTTAAACTCTAAGTGTGGTTGATTATGAAGAATGAAAGATAGAATATTCTTGAACAAATTAAGGGTTTCTTCAAGATTCTCGGTTAAACTATGAATTGGATTGGCCATTTTTGAGTTTGTGAGAAGAAATGTAGATAAAGTAGATAAGAAATGATTTTGAGTGATGAATGCTATAAGAAATAGGTATTTATAGGTGTAGAAATTCGTTTGAAATGAATATACATAAGGTAGTTATTCAAATTTCAAATTTAAAATGAAAAGTCATTTCTAACCAGTACATGTCGACATGGTCAAGGGGGTTGTCGGCATGGGTTAGTCAATTTTGATGACTTATTTTGATTATGTGAATAATTATGTGTGTGTATATATATATATATATTTGTATAATATACTAACATTTATTCTGGAGATAAGATAAGCTAGATAACATAAAAGTAGTTCAATTTCACTTCATAATAAAACGATACAATGATTAAACATTAAGAACTACACAAACATTCAAATAAAAATAAACTAAAACAAATACAACAAGATATGAAAAGGTAGAACTAGTTGGAGGATGACGAAGATGAAGATAATCCAAGCTTCCTGCTGACTTTGCAGAAAAACTTGTTCATCTTGGATGACATTTTATCCAATTTCTTACTAACGGACCGTTTAAGAATCCGTTGATTCTCGATAATGGTCTTTTCATTTTTGAGTAAGGTTTTGTTGGTTGGATTAGGAGGATAGTCAATCATTTCCAAAGATGTTTCACCTTCTTCTTCTTCTATTTCCATTTCATCCCCTTCTCCTTCTTCCTCTTCCTCCTCTTCCATCTCCTCATGAGCCAAATGCTCTTCCTTTTCGGCAAGAGTCTCATAAGGTTGAAAAACAAATGGAATTTTCATAAGAGAAATGTTTGAGTGATTAAACACCTTTCTTGAAACAAATTCTTCTCCTTTGAAATCTACTCCAAAATAGTTAAAAATCCGAGTGAGATAGATTCCATGATACAAAGTGTTTGCACCCATTTCAAGATTTTTGGGACGAAACTAATCCAAAATAACTTGCGCCCAATTAATATCATAATTTCCAAAAATAGCAAAAAGTGCTTTGCATACTTTTGAAGTTGGATTGTTAAAATTTCCCGATCTTGGGGTCAAAGTATGTTGTAAAAGAAGATTAACAATTCTAGCTTTTGGTCGAATTTTGGAGTTTTGAATTCAAAATTATCATTTCCTTCGAAAATGTGATGAAATGTCTCACGATCATTTTCATCGATATTAAAACTAGAAAGATCCATTCCCGTGCTTTTGCAATTGATAATGGTACCCAAAAGATCACAATTTAAAATGATTCTAGTGCCTTCGACACTACACCAAATTTCATCATCATTTCCACTATAAAATCCACGGTTAAGAATTGCATAGAAACTTTTAACAAGACTTGGATAACAAACAAATTCATTTTGAGAAGCATCAACAAGACTAAGAACTTGGTTACTTGCAAAAAGAGAATCGATTTCTTAAGTAGAAAAATCTTGAAATAAAGCAAACTTCCCGGGATGGACTTTTCCATAGTTAGCAAAGTTGATATATGCTTTTATAGCCTTCGGATCATTGTAGAGTTGCTCTTTTATCTTTCTGAAATTCTCATTATGGAAGGGTTGCTTGAAGAAGCCAATAGAGTAGAGAGTAGAAAGCTTGAAGTTTTGAAATAAGAGTTTGAAAATGAGAGTGAAAAGTTATGATAAGAGATAGTGAATAAATAGATTCTCAAAGGACATATTCTCTGGTCAAAAAATGGCTTTTCAAAGAATTGAATGAAGTGAAAAGATGGAGGGAAATTCAATATTTGAATCGGAATTTTGAATTTCAAATTTCTGCACCCATGTCGACATCATGGTGGGGACCATGTCGATATGTGTCTTTGAATTTCCATGATTAATTTTCTTAAGTATTCTAATATATATATATATATATATATATATATATATATATATATATATATATATATATATATATATTAATGTCTATATATATCTGAAATATTACTAGAATTATAGTATATTCCATAAAATATTATGATACTATTAAAATAAAAATAAAGATAATAATAAGAATAATAATAAAATAATAGTAAAAAAAATTAAAATTCAAACAACACCCCAAATCAATCAATCAAGCATCCAATTCTAAGCATGCAATTTCAACCAATTGTATTGTAAATGTGTACCTTTTCTGGGTCTGTTTCTCTGAATTCGTCGGAGTTGTGAACTGCCGTGAAACACATATTTGAATTATCTGTCTTCTGATCATCATCGCTTAAGGACGAGTCTGAGTCATCTAGAGTAGCAGTAAATGCACGTTTTTATTTCTTTACGGAATCATTGTTTATAGGAAGATTTTGCCTATCAGGATATGGACAGTCTCTTTTGATATGGCCTGGTTCATCACAGTTGAAACATTTGATATTTTTTGGCACTGCATTATGATTTCCAGAGTTCTTATAGTTGTTCCTCTTGAGATTGTTCGTCTTTCTGTGTTTCAGAAATTTCCAAAAATTCTTGATCATAATGTCTATCTCTTCATCATTATCGCTGTTTGAATCTGATCCATCCGTCAATGCATTGAACGCCATTGATTTCTTTTCAGATGCTTTGCTTTCTCTTCTCTCAATCATTTGGACTTTAAACGACATTAGATTTCCAATTAATTCTTCTATCTTTAAGGTATTGATGTCATTTGCCTCTACGATCGTAAGTGTCTTTTGATCCCATTCTGGAGTAAGAGAATTTAAGATTTTTCTGACTTGATCTTCTTCCGAAAATTCCTTTCCCAAGGATATTAGAGAATGCACAATATTCTGAACTCTACTATACATATCTAAAATAGACTCATTAGAATTCATTTTAATTAATTGAAATTGGTTTATGAGCATGGAAATTTTGGTCTGTTTAACTTTGCTTGTTCTTCATGAGTAACTTGCAAAGTTTTCTAGATTTCATATGCAGACTTACAAACTGACACACTATTAAATTCATTTCTATCAAGTGAACAAAATAGAATATTCATAGCTTTAGAGTTATTTTGTGCAACAGTCTTTTGCTCAGCAATCCACTGTGCAAAATCAGTTATGGGTTCAGAATATTCAGTCTGTGTGACATTCCAAGTGTCTAGTCCTATAGATTGTAAATATATTTTCATCCTACATGCCAGTAGACTGACCTTCTACAAATGAACTAGTGACAGGGATAATAGAACCAGTGTTGGTAGTGTTAACAGTACCAGTGTTGGTAGCCATTTTGAAAAAAATTTCAAAATTCAGATTATGAAAATTTTGAAAACCTAGCTCGAATACCAAATGTGGGAAATGCGAAATACCGATCTTAAGGCTAGGAATAACACTAGAGGGGGGTGAACAATGTTTCAAGGAATTACTAAATCGTTTGGAGTCTATATTAATTTGAACACAAATGTATGCAATATTCAGACACAGATATGATCATAGAAACAAACACAGATGTAGAAATAAAGTAAAAGCAATAAAGAAAAGAACACACCGGATTTTATACTGGTTCGGAGTTACCCTACATCCAGTCCCACACATAAGTATGGATTACCTTTCAAAAGCAATTGTACAATTACACCCTCGATTTAAAGGCCATGAGGTACACCACTCCAGATTCACAATTCTTTGGGTAGAGATACTTGATTTCATGGGCAACAAGTTCACCCAATTGATTTCCAAGGCTACAATCACACATTTTCTCACTTGATTGATTTCACAAGCCACAATCACACCTTTTCTCGCTTAGTTTATTACAAAGAAGCCTATAAGTCTGAATAGCACTGAGATCTTGTTGAGATAGTGATAGAGAATCAAACCCGACATGACCTAGTTAGATTTAATGTTCATTCCGGCGGAGTAATGGTAAAAATGTGTATAAAGAAATGTGGAAGAAGAAGAGGAGTGAAATCAGAGAAAATATGAATATAAACTCATTCAAAACTACCCATATTTATAGTAGAACAACAGCCATGTCCATTCGTGAAAGGATATGACGAATAGACACTTCCTTTGAAATTCAAATTTTTGAAATAAACTGCTTCCATGTCAACAAGGGGTACTTGAGGATGTCGACATGCCTAAGGTATTTTTGGTAACTTGCTTTTCTTTGAAAATAAATTCTATCTTGTATTAAAACTATTTGTACTTTATAAATATACTTAACTATAGTTAAAATTCATAAGTAAATATAGAGAATAATATTTTGGTGTGTATATATATATATATAATTTCACTATAATTTTATATTTATATCTAAATTAAAAGTTGTATATTATTATTAAAAGATAGTTTAAAACCAAGGATAATTTGATTCTGAAAATAAAGATTATTTTGAGGCTAAAAGTATTAAAACCAGGATAGATGTTTTTGATTCTTTTAAAAGGAAGGTTTTGAAATCGTTTTGAAAACAAGATATAATTTTGCAAAAACATTTTGAATAAAAGGTTAGCAGATACAAAACAACGTTCCACTAGATATTTCGTAGGTTCCATCCTACTTAGGCTTTCATCCCTTTAACAGGCTCTAAGTGGATTCCGTTCCACGAATAAATTGGATTTTAAGATGCCAGTGCTTTTCTAGGAGTTTTAACAAAATTACTAATTAAATTACTTATTATTGAAATCTTGAACTCTTGATATTCTTGATACTCATGAGTCTTCAATCTTGATATCTTGAATCTCTAAACTGTACAGTCTTCATTCTTGGTACCTACATGGTTAAATCCTGCATATACATATATATCTAAACTATAATGTTAGTATTTATATTTTATAATCTTATTCTAAGATTGTTGTCATCAAAACCATCATCTCAAGGACAACAGAGGGTTCGACATATATCTCATAGACGTCAGGGATCGACATTGTATGCAACAAACGGAGGGATCGACTTTGCATATGATGGATGATTCGACCTATCTTAGTACAATAAGAGGGTTCGGCATGTCAATACATGGAAGGATCGATACTCTTCAGACTATTATGAAACTAAACCAAGAATTGAGGAAAAGAAAGAGCTCCACGCATCTAAACACCTTGATATTTAAAGCACCATCATATTAGAGTATAAGGGAGTCACCAAAGGGATCGCTGCCCCAAACTCAATATATGGAAGGATCGGTTACAATCCATATCCATTGAGAGTTGAGCCTAGCCCTCCCTATGGTGGGCCCATACGGTTGAGAAGGTTATGTTACCAAAATTCCAGTCAGATTGGAGGCCGCACTCATCTATAAATACAGGCCTAGGGTGCCATTCTGGGGGCTCTTATACCATTGGTTAGATAGAACCATTATTGTAATCAACTTCCTTCATTACTTTCTTATCTCTTATTGTTTCTTGCTATTTCTAATTGTAATTAAGTTAATTAAAAAGCAACAAAGAGAATATTCAAAGTGGATGTAGGCAATCAACGTCGAACTACTATAAATCTTGTTGTTTCTGCTTTCTGCTGTGTTTTCTTATTATTTTGTGATTTTCCTCTGTTTTATTTTAATTTCTTCATTTATTTCACTACTTAAATATGTTCTTAGGTATTTGTGGCCAATTTGGTTGCAAACATTTTGGTGCTTTCACTGAGAACCTTTATTCTCAACCTGTTAGGATCCGCTTCGCTGCTACTGGATTGAGGAAACCCCCTGAAAGAGATCTAGATTCAATGTTAGAAGTTTGCAAATACTACTCAGATTTACCAAAATCCAAGCAGAGAAATTCAAAATGGTGAGGCACCCCAGATCAACTTCCCAGAACGTTGATGCAAATGAAAATGCCAACATTTAATAAGGAGCTCCAAGTAACCAGCCTGCTAATGTGAATGTGGAGCCTGCTGAAGTCCAGAATCCCACTGATTCCATAACTAGAGCTGAATTCAACAACCTATTGAGGGAGCTGATGGAGAGCCGTAGGTAGCTGAATGAGTAAATCCATACTAATTCCAATTTGATGAACCAGATTGCTCAACAACAGCGTCACATTCCATAAGGTATCTTGCTTCTTACTTGGCGTTGGATAGTTCATCGTCACCAGATGACATCACATGCATAGGTGTCGAAGCGTTAAAGCAGTGTGAACGGGGACATCAGAGCAACGTATAACAAATCAGAGACCGATGCCGATCCCTCAGCTAGAGGGGTTGTCCCTCAAGTGCAATTGAGGAGTTGTGCCGGAGCTGGGTCTGAAAACTTGGATGCTAAAGTATGTTTGTATGCTGACCAACTACCTCTACGGAATGATGACGAGATGAATACTCATGGTACACATCAGGAGGATGATAGGCTAAGAAGGCGTGAGATGGTCCGTAGACACCGACCAAAACATTCACTCAAGGTGGATCCCGACCACCACTTGGCACCAATTATCCAGAGTGTACTTATTGAGGATGGTCAAACAGCTGGTGAGGGAGAACCAAGATTTGAAAAACAATGATTGCGGAATCTCGAGGAGCCACACCCCATTTACTGACAGTGTTTTACATGCAGAGTATCTTAGAAAGTTTGACATGCCCACGATGCCATCCTACGAGGCAAAAACCAACCCCAGGCAGCACATCATGAGGTACGAACGGTTGATGGATTCAGCGAGAGCGAACAATGCCACCAAATGTAGATGCTTCCCTATAACTCTCTTTGAGTTCACCACGATGTAGTTTACGAGGTTACACCCGTGATCAATCTCAAGATTTGATGAATTGGCAACAAGGTTTGTTGAGCAGTCCTGGATCCTCGCTACTCGCCCTAACTATCATTGTCTAGTGTAATCCAAGCTCCAGGGGTATCACTGAAAGACTACTTATAGAGATTTCATGTTGCTTCCACTAAAGTTAGTAACTCAAATGGCCATGTGATACTTATGGCTACAATAAGAAGGGTTGAACCAAAATCCGAATTCGACGACTGGCAAGCTGGAACACCACCGACCACGCTGGAAGATTTCTAGACGAAGGCGGCCCATGTTTTAAGGAAGGAAGAAGCCAGATTATCTAGAAAGAGCAATACTGCAGGGCCCAATTGGGAAGCAGTGCAAAACAACATCGCAATAAAGTAGTCTGACGAGAGTTTTGGAAGGTTCAAGTCAACGTTCAAAACAAGCCGAATCAATAGAAAATAAGCAGTGAAGGGAATCAAGACCGAAAGAGGGAGCTCGAAAGGCCAAAGCCTAGGATTCTTGTGTATGATAGCTACACACCTCTGAATGCACCTTTTGAGAGCATATATATGTCCACCTGTAATACTTTTCAATATAAGAAGTCGCGTCTTAAGGAGTCGAAAGAGACAGAAAAGAAAACTGGGAAGTATTGTCGATTCCATGAATGTTACGGGCACAATATGAACGAGTGCAGGCATCTCCAAGTTTCTATGGAGAAATTGATTCGAAAGAAAAAGTTACGGCAGTTTGTGAAAAATCCGCAGGACGACAGATAGGGAACATCTGACCCCAATCGAGGGCAAGCTCCATATAGGGTTGAGGAGCTACGTGGATCGGAGGAAGGTTGGTAGTAAACATGATAGTTGGTTAACCGCATCGTAGGGATCGAATTTGGCAGGAAATGGAGCACTATGCCAGTGCGATGAGACATGTGGATTTTGAATGTTGTTAAAATACGAAGGACGAAACTCCGGCCAAACAACAGCGGACGACGACTGGTGATATAGTGTTCAGGATTAGGAATGCCGATAGAGTAAAGGCCCATACTACTGATCTGATGGTCATTTCAGCCATGATTGGCCCTGCTCTGGTGAGAAGAATTTTGATTGATTGTAGAAGTTCTATAAACATTATCTTTAAGAAAGCTTATGATCAAATAAGAATGGAGGCAAAGGATTTGAAACCGTCTAAAGCTCAAATGCACGATTTTAACAGTATGGCGACTGAGGTAGTTGGTTATGTTGTACTGCCGGTTGAGCTGGGGGAAGGTGAACGTAGGAGGATGCGGATCCTACCATTCATTGTTTTGGATGTTGAATCACCGTACAATGTTTTTCTAGGTCGTTCGGCCCTGGTTGAATTTCAAGCAGCTCTTACCCTGTGGTGTTTGACATTGAAATTCCCAACTGATAATGAAATAGGTGATGTGAATGGTGATCAGGTGACTGGACGTGCCTGTTATGTGGCCGAGTTGAAAGAAGCTTATCGTAAAGAGAAGTAAAAGGGTATGGACAAGTCTGTCCGCATCCAAGTTACTAAAGATTGACAAATGGCACCTAAGCCTTGGCTTGGGCACCAGAAGAACAGACAGTTTTCACAATTTAGCCAGCCAATGCTAATCTATGGAGGAATTTTCTAAAAGGAGTAAGACTTACCTCTAAATGCCCTACCCATGAATAAGGCTTAGAACGGGGTCACAATGGAATAGGGAAGGTGTAAGTCAATATACGTAGCCTGAGAAACTCTATGGCCAATGCTTGGGATAAAAACCTTACTGTTATCCATTTAGGGGCCTTCAAGTTTTTCTAGAGAATAAGGAATTATTTCTCGTATAAAGAATCAGACGTGATCAAGAAAGGTGTAAAATAGAAGAATTTTCTTCTCCCACAGTCGGTTCCATAGAGATATAGATCCATGGGTTGATGAGGAGGAGACCAAGGCGGCGTCGATGGAGCTGATAACTGATATAACAGTTGGCTATGACGACCCATCATGAGTCTCGAAAATTGGATCGTAGCTCAGCCCCGTCGATGATGAGAGAACTTGTTGACTTTCTCCAAGCGAATTTGGATGTATTTGCTTGGAATCTTCTGACATGTGCAGGATCTTGCCTTCCATCGCGAGCCACGCCTTGAACGTTGAACCGCAGTATGTTCCGGTGAAATAGAAAAGGCAGGGCATTAATTCAGAGTGGTCTGCTACTCTTAAAGAGGAGGTGGATAAACTTAAAGTCAATAGGTTTATTCGCAATGCCCTCTATCCTGAATGGATAGCTAATCCCGTGTTGGTAATGAAGGCAAACGGGAAGTGGAGAATGTGCATTGAATATTTTGACTTGAATAAGGCATGCCCTAAAGATAGTTTTCCCCTTCCAACGATTGATCGGCTAGTTGATTCGACTGCAGGGCATGAATTTTTGTTTTTTATGGATGTGTACTCGGGGTATAACCAAATCCCGATGCATCCCCCGATCGGGAACACACCAACTTTGTGACGATGTTGGGTTATACGGTTATGTGGTGATGCCATTTGGATTAAATAATGCCGGAGCAACCTATCAATGCCTGGTTAATAAGATGTTTAAAGATCAGATTAGGAGGACGACAGAAGTCTATGTGGATGATATGCTCGTAAAGTCACGATGATCAAACAACCCCATTCGAGACTTGGCGGAGATATTCGACATCCTTCGACTCTATAACATGAAAATCAACCCTTTGATGTGCTTATTCGGTGTTGCGCCAGGGAAGTTCTTAGGCTTTATTTTCAATGCTTGAGGAATTGAAGTTAATCCATAAAAGATTTAAGCCATTCGGGATATACAGTCGCCAAGAACCACAAAGCAAGTGCAAAGTTTGAATAGGAAGGTTGTTTCTTTGAGTCGATTTATCTCCAGGGCGACTGATAAATGCATTCCTTTCTTTGACCTGATAAGGAAGGGAAAGAGGAATTTTGAATAGACGCGGGATTGTGAAGATGTATTCTAAGCCCTGGTGAATCATTTGGAGAGACCTCCAGTCTTGTCAAAGCCTATTGATCACGAGGAGATGTATGTTTACTTGGCTGTATCTTCGTATGCTATAAGTACCCGCCTCGATTCGCGAGGAGAACTGGATTCAGAGACCGGTGTATTACATTTGTAAGTGATTGACAGGTGTAGAAAGAATTTACCCGAAGATAGAGAAATTGGAATACTGCTTGTTAATCTCATCACGGAAACTTTTCCGTACTTCCAGGCACATTCAGTCAATATTTACACCGACCAGCCATTACGACAGGTCCTACAGCGCCATGAGATGTCTACAAGATTGCTTAAATGGAGCACTGAGCTCAGCCAGTTCGACATTACATACCTTCCACGAAGAGCTGTCCGGGGTCAAGCATTGGTGGACTTCATAGCGGAATTTTCCATGCAAGATAAGCCTCCGGAGAGTAGTGTGATCCCTACTGTACGACGAAAGCTATACACTGATGGAGCATTTAATTATCATTTTTTCGAAGCTGGGATTGTTCTTGTAACCGCTGAGAACCAATCATTTGATACGCTTTGAAGCTTGATTTTCCTGCTACAAACAAGGAAGCCGAGTATGAGGCATTGATCACTAGACTTAAGCTTGATAGAGAGCTCGAAGTAAAGTTTCTTGAAATCTTCTACGACTCACAACTGGTGGTGTTTCAAGTCAGAGGAGACTATCAAGATAGGGAATAACAATTTGCCCTATATCTTACCAGATTTCAGGAGCTGCAGGTGGATATCGAATACTATGACATTTCACATATCCCCCGTGAGCAGAGCAGAGGACCGATTCATTGGCAAAGTTCGCTAGTACTAGCGATGCACAACAGATGGGTTGGTTCCAATCGAGACAATGCATACCCCAAGCATAAATATGATGGAAGCTGATCAAGCACTGGAAGCGAAGCCCAAAAAGGAATCATGGATGACTCCATTTAAATACTACACTTTGCATGGAATCTTGTCGGAGAAGAAAAACGAAAAGCGGCAACTCCGTCGTGAAGCTTTGTGGTATATTATGCAAGAAGGAATTATTTATAAAAGGGTTTTTCCATTCCCTTACTACGGTGTATCGCTCATGACGAGATAAAGCATGTTTTGAAAGAAGTCCATGAGGGAGAATGTGGCTATCAACTTTAGCAAATAAGATATCCATACGGATACTACTGGCCCACTATGAACTGGGATGTTGCTAATTATGTGAGGTGATACGATATGTGCCAAATATATGCAAAAGTCCCAAAAGCCTGCAGTTCACGATTGTCGCTGTGTGGGGTATCGACATCATCGGCTCTTTACCAATCTCCAAAGGTGGCGTGAAGTTCACGATTGTCGCAGTTGACTACTTCACCAAGTGGGCCGAAAGGGAACCGTTAGCCATGATCATAACCAAGAAAGTTATCAACTTTGATGTTTGAAACATCATATGTCGGTTCGGTCTTCTATGAACTATTGTGACAAATAATGGGACTCGGTCCGATAGTGCTAAGTTTAAAGAATTTTGTCGAAGATATTGTATCGAAAGGAGGTTTGTGGTGGTCACTCACCCTCGGGCGAATGGACAAGTTGAAGCTGTAAACAAGATTATCAAATATATTCTGAAAAAGTGTTTGGAGAAGGCTTGAGGCAAGTGGATGGATGAACTTCCTACGACACTTTGGGCCTAGAAGACCACACACAAGTCCGCGAATGGTCATACTTCATTTGCTCCTTGCTTACAGAGCCGAAGCAGTTATTCCAGTAGAACTCAAAGTCCCTTCTCACTGAGTGACTTACTACGACCCCAGAATGAAATAAGATCTTCTCTTGGAATCTTTGGACTTTATCGATAAGAAACGCGAGGAGACTGATTTGAGAGTAGCTTCACAGCAACATCGAGTCGCCCGGTATTACAACATGAAAGTCGAGAACCATTGAAGTTGGAGATCTTTTCCTAAAACAAGTTTTCTCAGTCCCATCGCACATGAATCCAACATGGGAAGGACCTTATGTCATTAAATAGAGGCTTGGAGAAGGAACTATCAAGCTAGTGACTATTGATGCCATGACACTTTCAAGAGCGTGAAATAGCGAACATTTACGATGCTATTTCACTTAGAATATTTCCTTTGTATTTCGGTACTAGTTACTTTCGGCATTTGCTTTAGTATTTGATCTTTTGGATGTGTAATAAGACATGCTAGTTTGTTCCTTTTAAAGTGATGAACAAAATCTTGAACTTCTTTTGCATAAATGACTGTTATTGCATTTTATGTTAAGTATACAATGAAACTGATTAATATCGATATATATGATGTGTTAACAGATTCACGGAGTATGAAATCAATCAGTCATACCAATCCCCGATGGGATCGAATAAGGTGAGCTTCATAAATTTTTTTCGTCAACGACTCCCATAGACAAACCAAAGGGCGGTACTCACAATTAGGAACTAAGGTCATCGGCAATTTGGAGATAGAAAAATTCTAAGTCCCCAGAGTGCAGATTTAAGTATAAATGATTTGGGTGGAAAAACGATTTCCTCGGGTGGAAAAACGACTACCCCGGGCGGAAACACGACTGCCCATGAGAAAAACTCTAAGTCCCCAGATTGCTGACAAGAGTATAAATGATTCAGGCAGAAAAATGACTGTCTCGGGCAGAAATGGGACTACCCAAGAGAAAAACTCTAAGTCCCTAGAGTGCAGACTGAAGTATGACCGATTCGGGCGGAAAAAACGATTTCCCCGGGCAGAAACACGATTGCCTATGAGTAAAACTCTACGTCGTCGAAGTGCGAACTGGAGTATAAATGATTCGGGCGGAAAAATGACTCCCCCGGGTGGAAACATGACTGTCTACAATAAAATTCTAAGTCTTCAAGGCGTAGACTGAAGCAAAAGCATAAGTCGAGCGTGAACCGATCGCTTGTGAAACAGCACCAAGTCTCCAGAGTGAGGACTGACTCATAAACTCATAGGGCAGCTGGGCGGATTTTGACTGTTCTCTATCCCACAAATTTCAATCTAAAACCAATGGAAGAAATTCATATTACTAAAGGCTGGATATGGCAGCTCATTACAATTCCGGCTTGACATCCCTTACGACTTGAGGCAACGACTGCTGAGAGCCCTTTAGATGGAGATGGTGAATTATTAACGGGATTTGCAATCGAAAAATTACAAGTACATGGAGCGGAAAGTAACTATTCAACCATCATAGTAATGACTCACATGATGACTGGTCAAAGGCAAAAAAAATTATTCACCAGACCCAAAATTTCGTTACAAGTTATTCCAAAAGTTCGGGATTCATGCCCGTGCACTTACTACTAAAAAAAGCACACATTCAAATTATTCAAGCTATGTACAACAACACAAAGTGGTAACAATTTCTTTAACTTTTTCTCCTTCTTCGGTTTATTAGAAGTAGAATCAGTTGAGCATCTTTTTCAAGACCCTTCGCCGCTCTTAATTGGAATGCTCAAAGAAGTATAAGGAATTTCACCGGAGATCGACCTGCCGGGTGGAATGACCGGTAGAGGTATAAGATCGGGATCACCAACTGCCACCCCAAGGGGCTCTCCTTTGACTTACACTTTGATTTCACCTCCTCTTCAATCTACTTCTTCATGCTGATTTTGGCGGTGTGCTCTGAAGCACCCGTGATCATCACTTCATCAAGTTCCTCAGCAAGAGATGGGTGTTCGGGCTTGTCTTTGTCAAGTGCCCCGATGACTTGAGCATCAGGCCCCAGAATATCTACCACGGCCGGGACTTCGAGCGTTCTCTCCTGTTGCTCTATGGCGACATCGCTCCTTGGAGTTTGTTCAAGACTAGGATGACCTACAAAAATTTGTTAAAATATGAACATTAGTTGATGGGCGTTATGCATGGAAAACAATGATCTTGCAAATTTGAAGAAATTAGGTACAATACTGGCATCCATCTACTCTCAGTAGTTATGGGAGTATTTTCTTCAAGAATGGGGGACAGCATCTACGGACCAAGGCTGGGTCTGTCCGGACGTTAACCAATGTTTTGCTCCAAAATGTGAAAAGATGATGGTCCGACCACTTGGGTAGGAAAAGAAACCCTAGGAACAATTTTAGAAGATTCAACAATATCCTCTTCTTCCTTAGCTAGTGTAGGAGCCTTAAAAAATTAAAGTTTGGTGGTGGCCAGATCAGACGGCTCATTCCTTTGAAGCATTTCTCGCACAAGTGTTTCTTCATTAAGCTCTGCTTCTTCTAATTCTTGCTTCTTGATTCTGACAATGAACTCCCAAGCTTCAATGAATGATTTAAAATAACCTTCGCCAAGAAAGGACAAGTCATGGTGAAGAAGAATTTTCACATTATATTCGAAGATAAGCGGGTCAAACAAGTTCTTGATCTCATTCCTGTCGGAAACAATAGCAGCATCTACCCAGGAGATAGCCTCATCAAGCAATTCCTTTCTGCCCTCCTCACAGGCCTCTTCCTTCAAAGCTTCAATCTTGGCAGATTGTTCATCGAGCTTTGTTCTTAAGCTTCTTGCCTCGACGATCTCTTCATAGTATCTCTTTGATTCTTCTTGCGCCTTAATCTTTTCCTCCCTCTCATTATTTAATAATTTTTCAAGCTCTTCAATGCGGTGAGTTAGAACATCTTCCTCCTTTTCCAAGGAGTCCTTTTCTAGGGCCAGAGTGCCGCTGCGATGAAGTGCTGCGTCCAGTTCTTTTTTGTGTGAAGTCTTTAGGCGATGCACCGCCTCTGCTTTTTTTGTGTTCTTGTCTACTTCAGAAAGTTGGGTTTTACACTCAAGCAGCTCAGTGTCCTGGTGCTTGATGATGTCCTTGTCAGGAATAGCCTCCAACTTGAGGCGGTCGATTTCATGTTGGCATTCGACGGAGACGTCTTTCTAACCATCTCCTTGCGAAGATAGGAGGACACCATATGTAAAACCACTCGTGCTTGAATAGGAAGAGCTTGTTCCATGCACCCATCAAGACTTGGAATTTGGGTGAGGGTTCAATAAAGACATATGAGGGACTCCCTGACCATCTTTTGAACTTATAGATATATCTGATGTCTTCAGGTGTCGGCGGATGGAACAAAACGTTCATAAAGAGAAGGAAGGTCCCATGGATGAAGGCATAGCTATTAGGATGCAACTGGTTATATGAAATCCCCATGCACCTCAATATTTTCTGAATGAAGGAGTTGAAGGGTGGCACACATCCAGCCCAGCACATAAACTTGTTGCAAGAAGTATATCTGGCTGGGGGCAAGTGGGGTCCGTCTTGCCTTGTTGGAACTAAAACATCTTCAAATGAAATTCTGTGTATAGATCACAATCGATGAAGGGCGGCTTCACCGATTATAAAAGCCTGTGAGTCGACGAGGTTATCTAGAACAATGGCACCCTCGAGGACATTAGGTGTCAGAATGATAGCTTCTGTTAGTAGGATCAGAATATCGGAAAAGAGATCCGTTTACGTGTTTGACGCCTCTGCCTTTTCTACATGGTGGCTCGTAGAAGGTTATTCAGATATGGTGGCGGAACATGATCTTACCTCAGAACTGATGTATCTTGCGGTTAATTCAGAAGACATTTCGACTGAATGCTTCGTGCTACTAGAGATCTATGTCAACTAAATTCAGTAGACAATCAACATTAGAATTAATAACCTGTTCCTCTCGTGTCGTGTGTGGACTAGTGCAGTGCAGTGTGAGACAAGTGTAAATAGTTTGGAATTAGAAAAGTGAGAATAAAATGATAAGATTTAGAGTTTCATCCGAAGAGACCGTCATCGATG
Organism: Allium cepa; assembly: GCA_030765085.1. Lineage (NCBI taxonomy): Eukaryota > Viridiplantae > Streptophyta > Magnoliopsida > Asparagales > Amaryllidaceae > Allium > Allium cepa. The sequence continues at coordinate 569,569,497 of CM060929.1, forward strand.
GCCGTCTCAATCGACAAGAAAGTTGATCGGCATGAGAGCTTTAGGATCGGTTATCAATATAATGAGCTATGAAATTTTCTACCAAAATTTGTTAACCAGTTTTTCATTTAGTCCATGTCAAGAAGTTCAGATATATGTTAATTTAAGCTTAAGTCCAGTAGTCCAAGTTCTTTTACGTTCAGGCAAGGCAATATGCGGTACGGTGTTTAAAGACTTAAGTTAAAATTAGCATTCTTTGTCAATACCGATCCCTCAGCTCCTTGTGCTGATCCCTTTCCTTCAGCCTCTATGCCAATCCCTACACTTTAAACCCTATACCAATCCCTACGTTTCAGTTACCATTGCCGACCCATACGCCTAAGTTGCTAATGCCGCCCCCCATTAATATAATAGTGTACTGGCCCTCTCCTTCAAACATGTCATACTGACCCTTAATACAATGCAACTTCCATGCCGATCCCTCGCTTAGCCTACCCAAAAGTGACAAAACCTTAACTTCCCTCCAACCCTTCAGGAATACCCAACCTAACCCTCTTCCTTCTTTTTCTTTTTCCAGCTCTTTCATCTCCTCCCTTTATCTCGCCTGACTTAGCATAACCCATCGAGTTATTCGCCTAGAAACAACTCGAACACACACAAACTCCAGATTTGTGACTCGACTAACATGATTAAAAGAGGGAAACATAAGTATATGAATTAAGATATAAGCGAGTGGTTGGAACTTGGAATTAGAGGCGAATTACTGATAATGTTGATTGAGAATGATGTTTCGCATTTGAGTTTAGTATTTAAGGTAAAGATTTCTTCTTTCTATCATTTGGTGAAGGGGGATGGTGATGAGGGAGTTCGGCTATATGTTTGTGCAAAGGGAAGAAAAAAGGGTTAAATGCAGCAAAGCATAAAAAGATGAGAGGAAAGAAAGGGAGGCAAGTTATATATGAGCGATTGGAAAGAGAAGTCTAACCGGTTAGCATGGGTGGACCAAGTCTAGAAGCAAATAGGGATCGACATATTAGATGCCAATCCCACCATAAGAATTTTCAAAAAAAGGAAGAGAGAGAAAGAGAATGATGGTGAGAATGAATGAGATAAAAAGATGAAAACAAATATAATGGGATGACGACTGAAAACCAAATAGCAACCACTATCATAGAGGTTAGATTGCGAACATAAGCATACAAAGTACAAAAAAACTTGGCAGTGACCTACGAACGTCCGAATATGTCCGGGAGCCAATGATAGAAACATGCATATGAATATGCACGGAAATGATTTAAGGGTTCAAACTTTTGAAATCAACTGAAATTGCAATTTGGCCAGAAAAGATTGAGTTTGAAATCGAATTAGAAGAAAGCCTCAAAATCTCACATGACTAAATTGTGCATACTAACAGAATACGACGTCAGACTTGCATTATTGAAGAATGATAAAGGAATGGAAATCAACCAGAAGGTTAGATAGACTTCTTCTCGGCAACTCAGACTTTTTTCAATTCAAAGCACGTCATGTAACTCGCAAGATGTACTTTAGGGTGCAATTGTTACTCGATGCCCTGACCTGGCTATATTGGGCTGATCGCGTAGGCCAGACTCGACCGTTGATGAGAAGGATGATTATAAGGCAATGGTTGCATAACCTAGATATAAAGTCTAGACAGTTATAAGGAGCCCGGATTGGACAAAGTTGATAGATGGACAACGCGGGATGTTAGAAAGATGGAAGTTAGCTCATATGAGATAGGGATAGACATAGTGGTTTGGGGATATGGACGAGATGATATAGCGTTCGATGTAACATGGAGAGACTATAGGGATTGGTATGGTTACTTAGCTAGGGAGTCAACTTGGTTGGAAATGAGGAGGGATCGGTATAAGATGTGGTACCTAGTTCAATGTGATTCAATGGCATAAGATGGATCGACATAATATGGTGGATAGATAGGGATCAGCATAGCGCTGCTTGTGAGAGATGGGTCGGTATGGCACTTCTTGTGAGAGATGGATCGGTATAGCATGCAACGAATAAAGTGATCGGAACAGTGAAGAGTTATTAGAGGGTTCACATATATCTCACAGACGCTAGGGATTGGCATTGTGTGCAGCAAATGGAGGGATCGGCTTTGCGCATGATGGGTTGTTCAGCCTATCTTTGCACAATAAGAGAGTTCGGCACGTTAATACATGGAAGGATAGGTATTCTTCAGAATATTATGAAATTGAACCAAGAATTGAGGAAAAGCAGGAGCTCCATGCATCCAAACACTTTGATATTTGAAGCACCGTCGTATTGGAGTATAAGGGAGCCGCTATAGGGATGCTACTCCAAACTCAACATATGGAGGGATCAGTACTGATCCCTATCCATTAAGAGTAGGGCCTAGCCCTCCATATGGTGGGCCTATATGGTTGAGAAGGTCCTGTACCGAAGTTCCAGTCGGATTGGAGGTCGCCCTCATCTATAAATATAGGCCTAGGGTGTCATTATAGGGGCTCTTACGTTATTGGTTAGGTAACACCATTATTATAATCAACTCCCTCCATTACTTTCTTATCTCTTGTTGTTTCTTGTTGTTTCTAATTGTAATCAAGGTAATTGAAAAGCAACAAAGAGAATATTAAAAGTGGACATACGCAATGAAGGTCGAACCACTATAAATCTTGTTGTTTCTGCTTTCTGATGTGTTTTCTTGTTATTTTGTGATTTTCCTCTACTTTCACTAAATTTCTTCATTTATTTAACTACTTAAATCTGTCTTGGGTGTTTGTGGCCTATTTTTTTGCAAACAGTGGCCATGCCTAATTAATTTATAAGCTAAAGAGTAATAAAATAAAATAAGTAAGAGGATTAAGATAAGGGAAAAATTGGAATAGGTTATATTCTTATACCTCAAACCCTTATCCCACTTTCATTTGCAGCATTCACAAACTAAAAAAACTAAATACAAAGCTTGGCCGACCACCGTTAGAAGATAAGCAAGAATTAAGGAAGGGAGCATATCAAATCAACTCAAGAGCAAAATCAAAATCCTTAACATCAAGCTCTAAGGTGAATAATAGATTACATATCTTATTTGGTTACTTTCGGTTTCTTGCTTGTTGACGATTTTTGGTAATTTCATATAGATTTTATGATAAGATTTGATTTGAAAAACATAATAATTGACATCCAAATGCCTTGCGTTTTTTATATAAGGTTAGAAATATTATTTTAGATGATGGGTTTCAAGTTTCATAATTTCCTAAATCAATGTGGATTTATTATGAATTTTATAATAAAGAAAATGGTTAAATTAGATTTAAATTATTTTCGGTTATTATATGTTTGTTTTGGGTCAGAAATTTAAATATGTTAGAAAACATATTTAAAGTGATTTATGGAAATTTTAAAAGAATTTTCCTAATTATTTTATTAAAGATATAAAATTATTTAAGGTATGGGACTTAAACGTTTTATATGTTTATAAAAGGAGAAGGGGCAATATGTAAATGTTTTAATTTGTTAATTTTTTAAATTTGGCAACACTTTGAGAAAAGATTTTATAAAAGTATTGGAAAAAATTATATGTTGAAAAATAAGACAAATTAGTTGGAAAGAAATTGCTTTAAAAAATAAAAATTCAGTTTTATAAAGATTTACTGCTTCGCCACTTATAACAGCCACCTTTTGACCCTATACTACCGCCTCCAACTAGGTCGAAACCAATACACATGGTATCAGCTTTGTTACATATTGGATTGGAGTTAGGCGATAGGTATGGAGTCGAAACAGGCTTTCGAAGTGGAAGAAGTAGCTCTTTAAAACAAAGAATTATTTTGGTTACAAATGAAGCTTTCGAAGGAACCATCATTCGACTTGGTCAATTGTTTTTTAAAAAAAGACTTTCAAAAGAGGTTGCCGCCTTTTATTTCTTTAAAAAGCTTTCGAAGGGGTCGAAACCCCTACTGCCGCATTCAACCTTTCGAAGCAATGCCTTCGAAAGGACTTTAAACATTAGAAGCCGCTTCTTCATGCTTTCGAAGGGGTTGACATCATCCACTTTCTTGTACATAGGAATAATGCTTTGTTTTCGTCCCAGTTCTTTTAAGGCTCTTTGATATATTGAAAGTTAAACCCAAAGGTTTCGAAAAGAATGATTTTAAATGATTTTGAAACTATGTTCCACAAGCTTTTACTCATACCCAAAGCTTTCAGGAGGTTTGTTTTTAGTAAAGGACATTAATGCTTTCGAAAGGTATCTAATGAAGGTTTCGAAGGGGAGGTTCCCCAATGCTTTTGAAAGGTTTACTTTCAGTAATTGAATGGATGGTTCCAATGCTTTCGAAAGGCAAGTTTGAAGTGTTCTGAAAAGAGGATGTTTAAGATTCTGTAAAGCTTTTAAAAGGACACTTTCAATAGTTTCGAAAGATATATTTTAAATTATTTCGAATGTTCGGCCATTCGGCTTGGAGTTTCAAGGTAAAGTAGTTAACTTGTTTCGAAAGAGGTACTTTTAAAGGTTTCGAAAGAGATTGTTTAAAGCATTTAACAAAAATTTCAAGAGTTTTCATCAACAATATTTTGTGTAAATAATATATCATGGCAAATAGATTTGAGTAAAGAAAAAGTATATTTTCCTTGTTTAAGTATGATTAAAGGGTTAAGTAATTAGAAAGAAAGGTTTTCAAGGAAAATTTGATGGGTAGTTAACCCTAAGTAAATGACTCGGATATTTGAATGCCAAATGGGACCGGTAAAGGGTCATGCCCTATATATTAGCAATAGCCCCTACCTAATTTAGTCCAAAATTACAATGTGTAGGACTTAGTCGCGGTTAAGACTTAAATGATGTTACACATCGAAATGAATATAGAGAGAAGGAGGATAGGTTATTGGTGAGCCTGTAAAGCCATTAGGATCAGTTGACTCCAAGAGAAGTACGTTAAGGACAGACCGTCCAGAAGTGTGTTTAATAGATGTTAGATTATTTGTTTTATCTGGTAGCCTCGAGTCAGCCAATGGTTAGTAGTTAGCCAAATAAGTCTATATTGTTCGGACAGATAGTCCATTTGTTACTTGATTGATGAGCATATATGATATTTCTATTATTGTTTTAATCAGTTTGATTGCAGGATTTTGATTTGCAAAAAGATATGTTTTAAACGGATATCAATGAGGGGAAACCCATTCCGCTAAGCGGCGTGGTCACACTTAATATCAGAAATCGAGATGTAAAAGTATTATTCACACCAGACTTTATGTTTGACTCGAAGTTTTTGTTTTTCCCTGAAACTCTCGGGTGCTCAAAATTAATTTGAGTAGATTGAGTGTCAGGGTTTTATAGGTTTAGTAGGTGAGCAAATAAGCTTTCGAAGACATGTAGGAGGCAATGCTAGCTATATTAGGAGTTACTTGGTTTTGTTTCCACTGTGTTGTATTAGGATTGATTGTCTATTTAGCACTCTGATCATCCAAGGGGGCATCTTCATATGTCGCTCTTGGCGTAATTTGTAATAATTATATTTGATCAAAAACCTAGGAATCGATTATGAGATTATGTAATCAAATATTAAATATTGATTTGGAATGTAATCAGAATAGTTGTTTTAATCTATGCTAATTTTATTTCATATTCATGTGCTTCTGATATTATGGATATCTTTAACATTATCATATATTTTTCACCAGAAGTTAATACTATGGATGACTGCAGCATCTGTAGTGCTTAGCTTCGAGCCTCAAGATAGGGGATGTTATCAGAGCATAGGTTTATGAAAAACTTAAAAGAAGTTTTAAACTTAAAATGATTTTGAAAACATAATCCTAAGGAATTAGAGAAAAGATCGGGGTATGGGATAACGCTATAGTAACGTACTTGTATTTACAATGTATAAGTATACGCTTTATCTCTACCCATCTCTATTAGGCTATTCTTCTGTATCTTACAAACACTCGAATGAAGATTTTACAGATGCAAGATACGGATCCTAGAAGTGGAAGATTTAACATTGGTGGGGGAAGCACCACAACCAAAGGGAATACCGGACCAAACACTAGAAGGAATTCAGGTCAGGCGCAAGCATCTAATGTGCGTGTTGGAATACCGCAAGTCGATATGGGAGCAATGTATCAGTACTTCATAAACATGATGAAAGCAAGATTTGTTGCAAGGTTAGTTGGAGGAAATGCTGAAGGAGGAAATCAAGGAGCTCCAGTGGTCAATAACTATGCTGTATTGGGTAGAAATTATGCCAAGCTGGGAGGAAAAACATTTATTGGGACCGAGGACACAATCAAAGTGGATAATTGGTTACTTTATTACAAGAGGATTTTTGCTAATTTGGGGCTCGATGATGAGCAGAAAAGGAGGCTTGCTTCTAGAAAACTACAAGGGGCAGCACTGGTATTGGTGGAACAGTCTTATTGTTGGAGTCATTGAGGAGACTATGACTTGGGTTGAGTCTAGAAGGAGGTTTGAAGAAAGATTTATGTCGGAGATTGCTAATTCTACTATGCTCAGGAAGTTTGTTAAATTAGAGCAGGAAGATATGACAGTACTTGAGTATGCAACTAGATTTGAGGAGTTATCAAGATACAGTTATGCTATGGTTGATACTGTCATCAAAAGGAATGAGAAGTTCATTCGTGGGTTAAAACCTGAGCTTGCTAAGGCCATGTTATCGCATATTAGAGACCCATATGATGTTGTTGTTGCGATGGCTTTGAGATAGGAAGGTCAAGGAGGGTAGAACCAAAAAAGGAAGTTTTTCCATAAGAAAGGAGCTTAGAAGAGTATAGCTACTAAGAAAGGAAAGGAAAACATTGTCTGTTATATGTGTGATAAGAAAGGACACTATGCTCATGAGTTTCAGACATGCAAAGGGAAGAAAGCTGCTGAGAAGAAAGGAGTGAGTTGTTTTAACTGCGATCAAATTGGACACTATAAGAACCAGTGCAAGGAGCCAGCCAGGGATGGAAAAGGTAAGATGTTTGCATTGGAACCAACTACCTCGAGACTAACATCAGAGGAGAAGGGAAAAGTTGTGTTGGAGGTACACTTTTGATTCTTGGTGTATTAGTTAGAGTTCTATTTGATACTAATGCATCACATTCATTTATATCTCATTTTTTGGTAGATAAGCTTCATCTAGAATCCTCATACCTAGTTACTTCCTTAAGGGTTGAGAATCCAATAGGAGGGTATGTGACTCTTGGGATGAGATGCGATCACTTAGAATTTAAATTGTTAGGTTATGAATTTGTTTGCAGTTTACATGTGTTTAATTTCCTTAGGTTTGGAATTATATTAGGTATGGATTAGTTAAGTAAATAAGATGCTAGGATATATTGCCATGATAGGAAAATTTCACTTAGACATCTTGATTGTAGTGATCATATAATATACTCCATAGAAAAATCTAGTCTTGAGGTTAATGCTTTGTTGGTTATTGTGGAGGAAAAAGACAAGTTAAATTTAGTTTTCGTTGTTAGAGAATTCACATATGTCTTTGAGCCTGTAGTAGGACTGTCATCGAAATGAGCTATTGAGTTTCAGATAGATTTAGTACCAGGAGCAGAACTGGTGAGTAGACCGCCAAGCATAATGACATCTACCGAGATGAGGGAGTTAACGGTATAGTTGGTGGATTTGGAAGGCAAGAATTTTATCAAACCGAGCACTTCGCCTTGGGGAGCAGTCGCTGTGTTTGCAAAGAAATTGGATGGATCGTTGAGGTTATGTATCGATTATCGTAAGTTAAATGAGAAGGGGATAAAGAATCGATACCCATTACCTAGAATTGACGACTTGTTCGACCAGTTGAGTGAATCCAAAGTATTTTCCCAGTTGGATTTAGCAACACGGTTCCATCAGCTTAGAGTGGCCGAGGATAGTATTCCTTTGACGGTGTTTAGAACCCGATATGGATCGTACAATTGGTTAGTAATGCCGTTTGGACTAACTAATGCGCCATCATTCTTTGTAGATTTGATGAACCGAGTTTCCCGTGAGCACTGGGATAGGTCCGGATTGGTATTCATAGATGACATTTTGGTGTACTTTAAAGATGAAAGAGAGCTGAAGTTCATCTTAGGGTGGTGCTTGAGACGCCGAGACAGCATCAATTAAAGGCAAAATTCTCGATGTGTCATTTTTGGAAGATAGAAGTGAAGTTTATTTGTCATGTAGTCTTAGAAAAGGGGTTGTTTGTAGATCGGGCTAAGATCAAGGCAGTAAATAGTTGGAAGGGACCCAAGATAGTGACTGAGATAAAGAGTACTCTTGGATTAGATGGACAATATCGAAGATTCATTAAGTATTTTTCGCGGATAGCGGCACCGATGACTAAGCTAACGCAGCAAGATGTGAAGTTTTTATGGACTAATAGGTGTGAGGAAGCATTCCAGAAGCTAAAACACTTCTTGGAAAATGCACCAATATTAATTGTCCCAGAGGGGAATCAAGACATAGTGGTGTACACGGATGCATGTGGAATAGGGTTAGGAGTTGTGTTAATGCAAAATGGTAAAGCAATTACCTACGCTTCTTGATAGCTCAGACCGCATGAGGTTAGATATCCAACTCACGATTTGGAATTGGCTGTGATAATTTTTGCATTGAAGGTGCGGAGACATTACTTTTTGGAAGAAAGATTCGAATTGTATACGGATCATAAGTCGCTGAGGCATTTATTCTCTCAGAAGGACTTGAATATGAGACAACAGAGTTAGTTAGAATTTTCAGTCGCTTATGACTTTGGTATTGAGTACACACTAGGAAAAAGCAATAAGGACGCTGATGTACTTAGTATAAAACACCAGAATACAGTATTAGCAATGATAGCTGAGCGGAAAGATTTAAAGGCATTGATTACATGCGGAGTACAATGGAGATCTGAGACTAGATCTAGTAAGGAAACAACTATGTTGTATGTTTAGAAGTTCAACCAAGGATGATCGAAAGGATTGCATCCAACCAAGGGAAGGATCCATTATTATCTGAACGGTTCAAAAAGTTAAGGGATGGAATAGAGAGTGATGACTTAACATATTTCAGTCTTGACCAGAATGGATGGTTAAGGAAGAAAGGACGACTGTGTGTTGCAAATGTAGGAAACATTAGGAAGGAAGTTTTTGGAGAATGCCATCATTCAAAGTTCACTATTCATTTGAGAGGAACTAAGATGTATAAGTATATGAAGAGGAGTTTCTTCTAGAAAGGCATGAAGAGGGATGTAGGCTTATGGGTAAAGCAGTGTTTGAACTATCAGAAGGTAAAACCAAACATTAGAAGTCAAGTGGGTTACTTCAACCTTTAGATGTTCTAGTTTGGAAATGGGATTCTATCTTAATGGATTTTATAGACGGGTTGCCAAGGTCAAATTGAGGAAATGGAAGTATATGGGTTATTGTACAGAATGACCAAGAGTGCCCATTTCATTTCAGTAAAGTCAACCAGGATGGCACCTGTTTTGGCACAGTTAATAATGAAGAATATAGTCAGACTACATGGAATTCCTAGTAGTATAGTAAGCGATAGAGATTCCTTATTAACTAGTGAGTTCTGGAAAAGTCTACATGATTCTTTAGGTACCAAGCTCAAGATGAGTATTGCTCAACATCTGCAAATAGATGGACAGATGGAAAGAGTTAACGAAGGCTTAGAAGATTTGTCATGATCTTGTATGCTAGATTTTGGAGGATCGTGGGAAGGCCATCTACACTTAGTCGAGTTTTCGTATAACAACAGTTATCAAACTAGTATAAGGATGACACCATTTGAAGTTTTGTATGGAAGACTATGCAAAACTCCCATTTGTTGGTTAGAGACTGGGGATACATTAGTTCTTGGTCTAGACTTGGTTAGGGAATTCGCAGAAAAGATTGAGTTCATTCGAGCCAGAATGAAGGAAACTCAGCCTAGGCAGAAGAGCTATGTAGATAGAAGATGAAAAGACTTAGAGTTCTCAGTTAAAGATCATGTTTTCGTCAAGATATCACCGATGAAAAGTGTAATCTGGTTTAGAAAATTAGGAAAATTGGCAACGAGATTCATTGGACCATTTCCTACTGTGGAAAGGATTGGGAAACTCAAATATAGAGTGAAGCTCCCAAGTAGTTTGGTAGGATTCCATAATGTATTTCACGTTTCTCATATAAGGAAGTGTATTCAAGATCCAGAGACTGCAATAGCATCGAATGTATTAGATGACTTAGTAGTGGAACCGGATTTGATTACAGTCAAAAAATTAGGTCGTATAGTTACGAAGGATGGGAAGAAGCTAAGGAACAAGGCAGTCTGTTTAGTCAAAGTCCAGTGGAGTCGACGAGAGGGACTATACTTGGGAAACTGAGAGCAGGATTAGAGATACTTATCCTGACTTGTTTCATGGTATGTTTTACCTTTATGATTGATTTCGATGAGTTACTTTTCTTAATTTCAAGGACGAAATTCTTTAAGGAGAGGAGTCTGTCTGTAACGATTCTAATTTTGACTAACATTATTTAGGACATTTAATTAGATAAATTAAATGAATAATGTAAATGGTTAAGGGATTGAGATTGGAATAATATAAGGTAATCGTGCCTAATTAATATATAAGCCTAAGAGTAATAGAATGAAATAGGTAAGAGAGCTAAGGTAAGGGAAAAATAGGAATATGTTATATTCTTATACCCTAAACCCTTATCCCACTTTCATTTACAAGATTCCCAAACTAAAAAAACTAAATACAACGCTTGGTCTCCCACCATTAGAAGATAAGCAAGAATTAAGGAGGGGAGCTTAATCAAGTCAACTCAAGAGCAAATCTCAAACTCCTTAACATTAAGCTAAGGTAAACGATATATTACATCTCTTATTTTGTTATTTTTGGTTTCTAGACCAAATTTGCATATATTTTGCAAAGTATTATTCCACGTTTTAATTGTTAGATGGATATATATTATTATTGATGATTTTTTGTTGTTTCATATGGATTTTATGATCAAATTTGATTTGAAAAACCTAATAAATGACATTCAAATGCCTTTGTGATATCAGGTCAAAAATATTATTTTAGATGATGGGTTTCAAGTTTCATAATTTTCTGAATTAATGTGGATTTATTGTGAATTTTCTAGTAAAGAAAATGGTTAAATTGGGTTAAAATATTTTCGGTTATTATATGTTAGCGAGTCGAAAATTTAAATACGTTAGAAAACATATTAAAAATGATTCATAGGAATTTTAGAGAATTTTCCTATGTATTTTATTAAAGATAAAAATTATTTAAGGTATGGGACTTAAATGTTTCATATGTTTATAAAAGAAGAAGGGGCGGTTTTTAAATGTTTTAATTTGTTAATTTCTGAAATTCGACAGCACATTTAGAAATGATTTTGTAAAAGTATTGGCAACCAATTATATGTTGACAAATAAGGTAAATTAGTTGGAAAGAAATTGCTTTAAAAGTTTAAAATTCAGTTTTATAAATATATACTGCTTCGCCACTTACAACAGCCACCTTTCAACCCTATATTGCCGCCTCCAACCAGGTCGAAACCAATACACATAGTATCAGCTTCGGTACATAGTGGATTGGAGTTAGGCGAAAGATATGGAGTCGAAACAGGCTTTCGAAGGGGTAGAAGTAGCTCTTCAAAATTTATAAATATTATGGTTACAAATGAAGCTTCCGAAGGAACCCACTTTCGACTTGGTCAATTGTTTTTTAAAAAAGGCTTTCGAAAGAGGTTGCCGCCTTTTGTTTCTTTAAAAAGCTTTTGAATGGGTCGAAACCTCTGTCGTCGCATTCAACCTTTCAAAGCAATGACTTCTAAAGGGATGCTTTGCTTTAAACCTTAGAAGTCGCTTCTCCATGCTTTCGAAGGGGTTGGTTTCGACACCACCCACTTTCATGTACTTAGGAATAATGCTTTGTTTTCGTCCTAGTTCTTTGAAGACCCTTTGATATATTGAAAGTTAAACCCAAAGGTTTCGAAAGGAATGATTTTAAATGGTTTAGAAACTATGTTCCACAGACTTTTACTCAAACCTAAAGCTTTCAAAAGGTTTGTTTTGAGTAAAGGACTTCACTGCTTTCGAAAGGTATCTAATGAAGGTTTCGAAGGGGAGGTTCCCTAATGCATCGAAAGGTTTACTTTTAGTAATTGAATGGAAGGTTCCAATGCTTTCGAAAGGCAAGTTTGAAGTGTTTTGACAAGAGGATATCTAAGGTTCTATAAAGCTTTCGAAAGGACACATTCTCTAGTTTCAAAAGGCCTATTTTAAATTATTTCAAAAGGTATGTTTTGGCCTTTCAGCCTAGAGTTTCAAGCTAAAGTAGTTAACTTGTTTCGAAAGAGGTACTTTCAAAGGTTTCGAAAGAGATTATTCAGAGCATTTAAACAAGGGTTTCGAGGGTTTTCATCAACAATATTTATGTAAAGAATATATCATGGCAAATAGATTTGAGTAAAGAAAAAGTACATTTTCCTTGTTTAAGTATGATTAAAGGGTTATTTAATTAGAAAGAAAGGTTTTCAAGGAAAATTTGATGGGTAGTTAACCCTAAGTAAATGACTCGAATATTTGAATACCAGATGATACCGGTTTATTTGTTTTCCACCATTTGAAAGGTTTTCATTCAATTCGATGTTGGTTCATTTGTTTTCCACTATTTTAATCACATAACAATTGTTTACATTTTAAAAATATTTTATATTTAATTAAACATTTTGTTCAGTTTTAATATATTATTTGAAAAGAATTTATTAAGATAAATTAGTTTACTAAAATAAAATCTTTTATTAAATAAACTTCAATTAAATAAATATTAACTTTTAAAAATATTAGTTGTCAAATATCAAATTCGAACATTTTTATTTTAAATTAAATTTGTTTAATATATGGCCGTTTAAGAAAATTGCACTAACGCAACTTTTTATGGGGAAAGGTCATATACAACTCATACTGTATCTTTCTTCATATACAACAAACTTCTAAAAGCTCACACAATCCTCTATGTTGTTCTTTCATAAACTTCTCTTATTGTACGTTATAAACTCATTCAACAACTTTCTATTTTTCACATACATTAACTTGTGAAAATTTTTCTACATGTCGGATTTTTCAAAAAAAATTAATAGAGTCTCCTTTATACGGGGAGCATTTTGAAAAATCAAAACACAATATATACACATCCCAATCAATGGGGCATCTCAAAACATGGGGAGAACGAAATGGTATTACATATACATCGATATAACATAAATACATACCTTTTCGTTAGTGTTTAAGTGAGTTATTTCGCGTTTAAACATAAAAAAGCGAGCTAAAAGCCGCCACTTAGCCCTACTAAGCCATTTTGAGTGCCTATACTTAACTCAAACATTAGTTCCATATAGTTAGACATAATAAGTATGCTTAAATTTAATACATATGCAACATGCATTTTTAGCTAGGCCACTTTTCGACAATGTTTTAGAGGCCAAAATCATAGAACTAGATAAAGGTATCAAAAGTAAAGTTATTTCCTATTGTGTTAGATTTCCAAAGCAATTCCTAGATTATCAAAATATCAAATATAACTTGAGTTGTTGTATACTTTCCAAAAACAGCAAATTCTAAAACACAAAACCAAATGCCGGTCTATTTTAAAATTTTGCGTTGTTAGCCAAGAAAGCAAAATATTTTTATGAAACACATAAACCAAAAGTTGTTTCTTAGATTCTTAAATTTTCGGAATGGTCAAAATTGTCAAAATTGGATATAACAATCAAAAGTTATGAGCAAATGAGTTCAACTCTGCTTTAATGTAATTTTGCATTTTGGAACAACAACATACAACTATTTTAAATCATGTAAAAACCATAGCTAATTTCAAAATTTCAAAAAGTTATCAACATGAAAGTTGTTCCTTATGAAAATATCTTTTAATGAAAGAAAGTTTCCAAAATCATACCAAAGATTTAAAAATTATGCCTGAAATGTTTGAGCACATCGACGTGGTTAGCTAAATTTCATGTTATAGCTTTGTTCTAAGTTCATCAAAAATCATAAACCATAAACCTAAAATTTTCAAGTAGTATTTAAAACAATTTTTTATTGTTAGGAAACTATTTAATTTTGCCCAAATCGAGTATTAAACTTCAATATTATTAGAAGTAATCATATTCAGTGTCTCGTACATTGTCATCTTATTTTAGTTTTTTTTTCTAAAGCCACACTTACCAAAATAATAGCTCTACTTTTCCAAAATCATTATTTTTGTTTCAAAACATTCTTTAAAAATAACTTCGGTTATAAACAATCGGTCTAGTTCAAAAAAAAATTCATCTTTCAAAACATCTTTACACAAAATACTTCTACTTCTTCTTTCCAAGACATGTTTTAAAATAAATGACTCACATTTTCCTTTTTAGAAAATTTACTTTAACTCAAAGCAATTCTACATATATTTGACTAGAAAATTATTTTGATTCAATTTTAAACAAACATCTCTTTATATACGACAATCCATACATCAATTTAGGTTGAAATATATAACGTTGTCGTGCCATAATTCTTATCGATCCATTTCGTCAATTGGCTGCAATATTGACTTCCTAGGATAAAATATATTAACATTGCCACGCTGTTGATTTCAACTGCACACTAATACTCAATGGCTGTATAAGTTGATCAAAATATATTCAAATCAAAAAAAAAATTATTCCCTAAATATATATTATTCTGCAAAACAATATTCAATTCTAAGTAAAATATTTCTTATCTCATTCCAAAATATCATGTTCAGTTTGCCTCGTCTAACTGTCTATGAATCCCTGTCGAATATGTGTGCACCCGCATCGACTAGAATTTTTAAAGCACTTGATGGACAAATTAACACTAGAATAAATTACTAAATTATTTTCAATTACCTTATAAAATCAAATTCATATTTTATCAAATCATTTGCTTGTTTGATAAAAATATTTATTTTTCGAAGTTTGTATATACATCTAATTCACTAACCATCCATAGAAATCAAACAAGCATAACAACCAAAAGCACATTTTCAAATAAGTAAAAAATGCCTTCAACGGAAAGTACTTAATCACTTTCTGCTACGCGACTCTGATCACTACTTATAAACCTCGTAAAATGAACCATAAATAAAAAAATGAATTAAATGTGATAAGGGTCGAATATGGGAATTTCATAAAAGTTGGAATTTGATCATAAAGTTATTTCGTTGCATTAATGTCGAAATTCTGATCCGTTTCCATATATAATATGCTGAAAACGAAGCTCAAACAAATAAGTTTTGAGCATTTGAAGTTCTAAGATCTAAATTAATTTAGTTTGAATTGAAATTCAAACAAGAAATCAAATTTAGGATGTAAATTTCAAAAAATATCTTAGGGGCTAAGTAAACGATTAATTAAAGCTTAACGTTAAAAAGTTAATTCAGGAATAAAATAATTTGGCAATGGAAAGTAAATTAAATGCCCCTAAATAAGATAGAGGTCGACCTGAATAGGCTAATAGGTCGACCATAGCGGTACGGTTGATCGATCGCACAACGGCGGTCGATCGCTTGGCAATGATAGTTGTTAGTGGCGGTTAGGGTTTTATGTTATGTTATATTCGGTTGTATGAACCAAATATACCGTTATCTTTTTACTTCCATCCTACGTTTCTGGTGCGTTTCAATTCCTATAAATAGGACCCCAAATTCTCCGCTTTTATTCATATTATTTTGGAAAATATGATGAAACTCTGCCATTGCTATCTCTCTACTAAGAAACTCATAGAAAATTCAGGTGAGGATTCAACTTATTTCCTATTTGTTTCTTCCTCCTCCAATCTATTTTTATCATATTATTCTCCAATTATTCTCAATCTAATGAATATATGTACCTCTTCCCTACAGTATATGTGTGTATATATATTATATATACGTACATACGTGTGTGTATGTATATATGTATCAAAAGAGAGATTTTGGAAGAGATCGGAAGGCTGCAAATCCATTTGAGTAAAGCTAATGCTAATCTGTAAGTGGAAACCTTAGTATTTCTTTTCGTTAATTGTCTAGTGTATTTCATTTGGATTTGAATATGCCTAAGGAATTTTTGGATTTCGAAAATATGATAGATAAAATCCCTTAAAATTCCTTTTTAGTCAACTCTATGTTGAGATTCTCAATTATTTACGTTAATTTGATGGGATTTGTTTCATTTATGCAATATTTGATAATTTTGTAGTCTATTCCACTTCTTCTTCATCTTTGGGTTAAATTGTGATCCCTCAATAAAATAAGGGGTTTAGATTATGAATTATATTTGTAGTTTACACCACTTATTCATATTTATTTCTTTGTGAAAAGAGGAATTAAATAGAATATGGTTTTTAGATTGTAATTCTTATTGTTTAAGATATTCCATTAAATTGGTGTAATAAATTGAGTTTCTTTTTTTATTTACAAGTCTGTTATTGCAGCTTTGGTTATGACTATTTATTCCGTATTTTGGACATTTGAATTCCATGAAATGTTGAGAAATTGAAGAAAAGGGACTTGTAATAATAATTGATTAGGGAATTGACATTTAACGCTATTTTAGGGTGTAAAATCCATGCATTTAGAACTTATTAAGCATGAATATTTATTTACCTCTATTCACTAATTAACGTATCACTATTGCGCATATGGCATAGTTAATCAGCCAGTTATTTACATTTATTTTTCCCTCATTAGGAAGATAATTGATTTTCAGTTGAAAATAAGAGGAAACTCTTATATAGCCTAATTATTATTTTAAGGCATAATAAGAAAGATTCCTTATAAGGCCTTATTTGAGAAACGGTGAGATGACTGTTTATGTGTGTCTAGACACACACACACATACATACACACACACACACACACACACACACATATATAGTAATTGATTTGTGGTAAGTCATAGGGATGCGAAGTCAATAGAGTTATATGAGGGAAGTCCGCCCTTCACTTTGTGGCTACCGGCAATTATGTACACTTTTATTGATGTGAGATATCCTGATGATAAATGTTTATAATGACATGACGTTAGTTCGAAATTCCATAGGGAAAATCTACCCAGCTAATCTGGCTACCAGTTCCTACGAATAGCGAACTTATGTGAGACATCATTATGATTATGGGCCATAAGATGAAGGCCTGCTTCAGGTTTTGAGGTATTAAGTGGTTGGACCCGCCATTTCCCCAAATGAAGTGTTAAATGGCCAAGAAGTTACGCTAAGTGGTATCTCTACAGGGCTCCGCTTTTGGAATTGGCCTTAAATGATAGGGTCTGCCTACTTTCCACTTGGAAGTATAAAGTGGCCTATGAGATTCCATATGATGTCATCTAGATAGTACTACTGAGGAGCATGCTTTTGGAATTAAGCCTTAAATGACGGGGTCTACCTATTTTCCACTGGGAAGTATTAAGTGGCTTAGGTACCGTCTCTTGCATATTAGCTATTTATGATGTATAACTGGGATACGAGGTTTACTTCTAAAATGGAAGGTATTAAGTGGTTGGACTCGTCTCATTTACTTATAAATAAATATTAAATGATTTAATGATTTTATGTTCGTAGACATATTCTTGTTTTGAAATATACTGCCTAGGTACTAAAAAAATTAAGAATCGAGGTTTTTATTCACTAAGCACTTGTTGTTCTGACTCCCTCCCTATTAAAACACAGGTTAAGGATAGGGTGATGGCGGCGACAATGCTTAAAGGTGAAGAAGCTTGGAAAGTGGCAGTATTTATTATTATTTGCATTCATGTATACCCATGGATTTAAACAATTGTTGTAATGCATATTATATTACGGTTTTAAGGAAATTTTCTGTTATGATATTATTCTGGGTTTGGAAATAAATGGGTCCACTTTACTATTATATTTTGTTCCATCCCCTGTGAGTTCTGAAAGTTTAGGTTATGGCTCTGCAATGTTATTATTTTTACTACCAATAGCTTGTCTTAGAATGGATCTAAGTTTTGATCGGTGTTTTCTGGGTCGAAATTTAGGCCTATTCCGAGGTAGGTTATTACATTTGGCATCTGAGCTCCAGGTTACCCGATCAATAGGGCAAAACTATATGTATGAGAGACGTATTTGTTATTTTGAAAAAGATTTTTTTCAAAATTAATGTTCAAAAGAATTCTTACTATATATATATACCTCCTCTTTTCTTGAACATACGCACATACACTAGAAAAACTTTTCTTTTCTTTCAGCATGTAAATACTATCTTTGAAAATCATCACTAAAGGCTTAACTTACAAATAGTTGATATGGCTGATAATCAATCTTCTCCCAATTAAGGTAATCCTACTAGTGAAAGACCACCCATTTGTGGAATTTTCGAATGGTATAAAAAATATATTAGGATTGTCAGGCAGATTTCTATTCCTCCAACTACACCGGTAGCACCCAATGCCCCGGCCACTGATGGAGCACCACGTCCTGCCGACTTTCCTAAGGAATTTCTCAATATAGAAGGGAAGACATACTCTGGACTTAAAGGATATTTGAAAGTTAAAGCATGAATTGGTAACTGTGAGAAGATAATTAAAGAGATTGGTTAGGATGATTAGTTAAGAAGAAGAATGGCAGCTTAGCACCTCAAGGAAGAAGCTTTGGATTGGTGAAACTTTATGACTGGTGAGCACCCAGTCAGGATATTCTCTTGGGATGAATTCATGAACCGATTTGAGATGAGACTAATGTCTATAGTAGAGGTTAGCTTGCAATTGTAAAAGTTCATTCAGCTGAGACCAAGAGATTCTACCCTTACGGAGTATATAGCTAAGTTTACTGAGTTGGCTAAATTTCAGATGAATTTGATAGACCCACTTATGAAAAAGGCTATGAAGTTTGTAAAGGGCTTAAATTACCTGCTAAGAGAAATGTTGTTGACCCAAGTACCTATGGGGGCCATGTATGAGATGTTGGTAGAAATAACAATGCTACATGTAGCCAATGGTGAAGATAAAAGAGAGAAGGAGAAGTTTGCACCAACCCAAAAGCAAGGTGGTCTAAGAAGGGGAGCTTTTGGGCCAACAAGAAGTCGAAGGGGAAGTTTAAGAAGGAAGTAAAGGTGTGTAAGAGATGCCAAAGGAGGGGCCACGAAGTTAACGGTTGTAAGGTGAGTCCGATGAAGGAAGCATTTAAAGGAAAGTGCTTTAACTGCCACGAGGAAGGGCATCACAAGAATCAATGTCCCAAGATGGCTAAGAAAGGACCAAGCGGATAGACCTATGCTATTGAACCTGTCCCTTTTGATAGTAACCCACCAAGGGACCAAGGAAAAGCAGCTCTGGAAGTTATAACTCTTATTTTTGGGGATACTATTCTTACACTGTTTGATTCAGGGGCATCACATTCCTTTATAGCTAGGAATGTAGTAAATTCCTTAAATCTTATAACCCAGATGGTCAACAGCCTAACAGAGGTTTCCAATCCCATTTCGACCCATCTTTCACTTATTTGCATAGACCTAGTTTTAGACATATGCGATGTTGATTTCATATGTAATGCATATGTTCTAAATGTCGATGGGTGTGGACTTATCTTGGGTATGGATTGATTGTTATATTATGGGGCCATTCTTGACTGTAACAAAAGGGTAGTACGATTAAGGAGTCGTTGAGGTCTTGGCCTAGAAGTTTTTTGTACACCCAAAGCCTTAGTTGAGTTAAGCCATACTTGCTAAATCTATCTGTCGATCGATAACCACTAAACATACCCATATTTTATGAATTTTTTGATGTCTACATGGAGGTCTCTGTGTAGGATCGATTTCACCCTAGAGGGGGGTGAATAGGTGGATACTATTAATTATAAAAATTTAATGCGGAAGTTTATATAAAATATTTTCAACACAGATCACAACAAAATTATAGCAGCATAGATAATAGCAGAATAATAAATGCAGAAATAGAACGACACAGAATTTACCCAGTTTCGGCAAAACCCTGCCTATGTGCTGCCCCCAAGGTTTCTACTAGAAATTAAGCAGTCAAACGCTTACACACGTAAACTCGCGACACCCGCTATCGGCTAGCCTTAACTCTACGTTCAAAACCCTGCCACAACTCAGCCACTGAGTTGCGAATTCTCAAACTACGCCACGTAATTTATCCCCTAGTCACACGACTATAAATTACATAGAAGTTTGAAAGGAAAAAATACAATTTAAAAACAAAACAAAACAAAAACCCTAATTTAAGAATTATATGCCTTATAATTATAACCCAATACAAAGGCCGGCCCAAAGTATTCTTCCTCTTTTTCTTTTATCGGCCCGTTCCTTTGTGTTTGTGATAATTCCGGATCTCGTTCGTTCGTTCCTCTGAAATTAGGGTTTTGGCAATTGAGGCGTCGATTGATTATTGGTTGATTACAATGGCTATTATACTGCTTTGCTTCGGTAATCGACCGTTTCTTCGATCTCATGCGGCTGCTTAAATTCGATCGAGTTTGATTTAGACTTCGGTATGTGATTTATGCCTTTTTGCTTTACTCGTTAGTTTGCTTGAACTCGATGATATTGCTGATGATGTTACTTGTTTATATAGGGTTCGAACCCCTGTATTTTCGTTGGTATATTATCATTTGAATTCGTCAATTGTTTTATCTTGGCCATTTATTTTCGTTTGATTGCTTGAGATGATTGCTGACTTCTTCAATTTCGTGTATTTTGATTTCTTGCTTCTCACGGCTTTGATTATGAACTGTTCGATTTATTCCTTGACTTGTTCATTTATGATTACCATGGCTTGTTGATTTCTGACTTGGTTCGAACTTGTTGCCTTGTCATCACAGCACTGACATTGGTTTGAAATCTGCAAACTTAATTTTGTGAAAATATTTTTAGATGAGAATTTACTTTGACTTTGCATTTGCTTTCAGTATTAACTTTGGCCATTACTTTGAACTGCAGTTTGAAATCTCCTCTGTCTTTGTTCGAACTAGCTGTGTCACTTGCTTATGCTGGTACTGTTTCATTTGATGTGTTGTAGCTGCTGTCCATTTTGGTTTTGCTAGCTATACCTGTATTCACTTGAGCTTGAGTTCATTGTGTAGCCTGGTTGACTTTTGCAGTTCACTGGTCTTGCATCATGTGTATACATACATTCATGTATGTATATATGTGTATGTTAGCTTGTGTTTTGAACTTGCATTTTGAACTTTGGTTTGTGTTTGAAAACTTTTCTGGTTGTATTTGATTTGAGTCAGTGTGTTGTTTTGTTCTCACCTCTAGCCCGTTTCACCGTCACGTGTATATATGTACTCTTCGTTCATTTGTTTTCACGTGTACTCGAGTTGAATCCTATTGCACTACCTTTTTGTTTACTCTTACTAGAAGTGGTCTGTTTGGAGTCTTCATATGAATACACTTCTGTTGTAGTTTGACTGTGAAGTATGCTTGCTACATATATATATATATATATATATATATATATTATGTATATGTATATGTACTGCTGCATTGATTTGAAACTGCTGCTATATTATTCGTTTGTACATTTCCTTGACCCTCTACATATTGAAGTCTTCTTGCTTCACTTTGGTATGTGCAGTTGTGATATTTGCGTGTCATTTGTGTCTTTGATGTGGGGCCATTGTCTTGCTTGATTTGAAATTCTGGTGGCTTCACTTGTACATTTAGATTGTTGTTCTTTTGGCACTGCTTACTTTTAATCTTTATGTAGCTTGACTACACGTATATGAAGCAGTGTTGCATTCTTGGTTTTAACCGTGACTTGATTTTGAGTTGCTTCCATTTACTACTGCACTGCTTCATTGATACATATATATGTCTTGTTGAAATGTTGTATTTGTATCATGTTATTTTGAAGTTTCTTTGACAGTCAAGGTTCAAGTGCATGACATATTGAACTGATTCATGCATATATGTATGTTGTTTATCACTTTATGTTGAAGTCTGGTCATGAATCACATGCGTGTTCACTACTGTTGCCTTGTATCTGCAGTGTGCACTGTTTGGTTCATATTGCATTGCTTCATTATTGATTATATTGTCCACTTCTTTTGACTTCGTATATCTATCACAGTGCATTCGTACTTGAAGTACTTGTCGACTTTTGGTTTCACTTAAACCTGGTCTGTATTGGGTTGAGGTGTACTGTGTTTCCAGTCTTTGTTGTTGTGTGTATTTGTATGTATTCATCCTTTATAGCTGTTGTTGCCACTGCCTGTTTCAGTTTGTATATGGTTTTGTACATTTGCCTCGAGTCTGATTTGGTGCTTTGCTCATTTGAATCATGTTAGCTGTGGGTCTAGTTCGCCTTTGATTCATGCTGTACATATTGAGTCTGAGTTGCTCCCGACCGGTATTGCATTCGTACATTTGGATTTTGGTCGAGGCTTGTTTTAGTTGTCTTGACCATTTTCATGAACTTGCACTTGTGTTGAATCCAGCTGGAGCTCGGGTTTGACCTTGTGCTGATATTGTGACATTATTTTCATTGCAATTGAGTTAATCCCGGCTTTTGATTTGGGTTTGTCCTGTGCTCACTTGTCCCTGTAATTTTATCAAGTGTATATATTGGTGTGCGCGGCCTTGTGGCATGTACAGTGATACACTGTGCATGTCACAAGCTGTTCGTGTATGATGAATTCAAATTTAAATGATTACGAACAACCCAAATAACTGAGGCAAATAATATTTTCAAAATTAAATTTTATTTTATAATGCAAAAATATTTTATTTCAATTTCACTGCGTCAGTATTTATTTTTGCAGATTGCTCAGATGCTGGATTTAATCTGGAATAAAGTTGTAGATCGAGTGAATGAGCAATATGTAGTGAGGTGTATTTGTAAATGATAGATTGTGATGTAACTGAATTTGTATTGTAATCAAAGTTATATATGTATAGTGAGAGCCTGAATTTGTACTATTCAAAATTGTAATAAATATTTGTTTGAATAAAATATCTATTTGAATTTAAATTCCGTGTTATTTATATTATTCACCAAATATTTATATAATTATATGGACAAAAAATAGTACGTTAAAAAATACATTTAAATGAATATATATATATATATATGTTTATTATCATCAAACAAAAATCATATACTCGCATATTCAACAATCTCCCCCTTTTGATGATAACAAACATATATTTAAGATTTTGAATTTGTTAAATGTATTTGATCATTCAATTTTCTCCCCCTATTTGAATGCTCTCTCTATACAAAGCTCCCCCTTCATATATGCATACAATTAAAAATATGCAAATGAGCCTATATGCAAATAGAAAATATTTGACCTTTACTTGCTTTTATTCGACAAAATCTTAATTTTTTCTCTCCCCATTTTGTTATCAGCAAAAGAGTAATAGTGTTAGAAAAATAGAGATAAAGTGATAGATATTAATACAACATTAAAACTCAATCTAATATAAATATTAAATTTCAATAAAAAATCAAACAAAAATCATAAATACTCTGTTAGGCGCATATTCCACTTTTAGAATGATGGGAATGATGTCATCATATAAAACCATACAGTTGCGTCTATTTGTGGTACATTTATATCAGGAATTTGAATATCTACTAACCATGCATGACCGTTGGGACTTTTAAATAAGATTAGTAGTATTCCAATTTTATTTTAAAAAAATGAATTCAAGTATCTTCTAACCACGCATAACCGTGAGGACTTTTAAATGGGATTAGAATCAACTTGTTTATTTAATAAATCAATTTTGATATGCGTTCCGTACATGCGTAACCATGGGGACTTTTAAATGAGCATGGAAGCACATAACAAATTCCAAGTAATTCGCCCATGCATAATCGTGAGGACTTTTAAATGAGAGTGAATACTTTGGTTTTTTTTATAAAAAAATATAAAATGAAAAATGAATGGTTCCTGTTTAAATCACCACATATTAACATACTATATTGGATTATGATGAGTGATGGTCATAGAAAATGATAGAAATAAAAATGATCATGGAATTTTTACCAACACAAAGTGTTTATAATTCTTGTTTAAATTTCTAAAGAAATTTACTAAACATACCGTCTCAAGTTATAATATATGATTAATATCAACACTCATCACTTTTTCAATCACTATTTATCTTTTTCGAAAATCAGTAGGGAGTCAGATTAGTTAATATAGTCATTTAAAATCAAATTCAAAACTAATTATAGAATTTTCTAAAAATGACTAATCTGAAACAAGGTCAAAAATGATTTTCTAGAAGAGGTTTTATAAGAAAAATGTCTGCTTTTTTAAAATTATTTGAAATGAAAAATATGCAGATATTTTCTTTGAAAAACGATGGAGCTACTGAAATGTCTCAATATAAATCACGTTTCACTAGTTATTTTTCTACCAACTGGATTACCGGTGTAATCTGCATCTGAATTTTCCTTTCACTCGAAATTATCATTAGTTAAATTTGATAGACCAGACCGTGAAGTGTACATCAAAATATCTTAAAATAAATTTTAACAACTTTTAAATGAAAATTCTCTTGAATTTGAGTTTGAAGCCGTGTAAATAATCAAACAAAGATCATAGTATCAGATCTAGAAGCCATAGGATAGAAGAATATATTCTTGTGTATCATGAGTAATCATCAATCATTAAAACATCATTATTATTCAAAACAATTCTATATGAACGAATTCAAAGTCTCTAGAAATATTTATTGTCTTCTCGGCATAAAAATGTAATTGGCCATCAATTTTCATAATTTGGAATTATTATCAACATTTATTTCATCATCACATTACTGGCTGATTTAATTCTGATTACGGTGCAGATTATCACATTTAATATATCGTTCAAAATATACCATTACTGTTTTACTTTTACGATAATTTTCGTTGTCGTCCGTTGTGATTCTGCCACCTTTATACTAGACTAACGAACATTGCTTTGTCGCCCATTGTGTTCCTGGAACAGCTAGAATCCAAGTTACACTATTGTAGTTCCTTAGCTTACCACCACACCTACACGATGAAAGATTTATGTGGCCTATTTGTTTTTATAGGTCCATGGTTGTTAGTGGCAGAATATTTTGAAAAATAATTTTATGGAGACCCAAAACTATTTATATATGTTCCTTTCGGCATCCAGATTTGTTTAATTATGAGAGATTTTATATTTGTGCCTTTTGGAACCCCAAATTGTTATAGATTTCACGTGTTTGGGTCTATACCAGAAATTATTTTGATTGTGTCTAAATTTTCTACAAATTGTGCACATTGAATTGACTTGATTAATTTCACCTCTATCACGTTCTGATTGATTATATCCAAGTCCTTGTCTATATGTATTAACAGTTTGTTTTCCTAAATTCATATTTAACTATCTTTCACTTTTCGAAAATTTTCCTATGGTCGTAGATAATTGTTGGACTTGTGTTTTGAGGGATACATTTTCATTCAAAATTGTGTGCACCTTTTATTATAATTTTCTCTTCGAGTATTTTCACTTTCTTTCAAAATCCGAATTTCATTTTCAAGCGATTTAATTTTGATTTCTGATTTTTTAATTTCTTCTTCAAATGTTGGACACTTATCACACTTAGGGATCCTACTTTGATAGGTTTTAACTAATTGGTCAAGTTGTTTATTTAAATCTATCAGTGTATCTTTTTGTGATTCAAGTTTGGCATACTTCTCCCTAAGTCATTCAAAACAGCCATTAATTCGTAGAAATATATAAATAATTCTGAGTGAGTGAGTTTTGATACCTCGCTTGGCTCGTCATCATCACTATCAGTTATATTACCTTGAAGGCACATATCTGCTTTCTCACTCTCACCGCTAGTACTTTATTATTATTATCGCTTTTATTCCACGTAACTGTAGAATTTCTCCTTTTTGATTTATTTTCTTTGTCGAGTTGAATTCGAGGACAATTTGGCATGATGTATCCGGGTTTGTTGCATTTGTGACAGATGATCTCCCGTTCTTCTAGGTTGTCTAATGCTTTGAATATTCTGCTTTTCAATTTTTGATTTAGAGCAGGATTTCTATATTTGCAGTTCCACTTTTTGAATCACTTTATTAGTAATGCCAGCTGAGCTGCTCCATCTTCATTATCGTCCACATCACTACTGCTTTTTACCCATCCTATTAAGCTCGTTTCTTTAGCTGAGTCGATTGAGGAGGATTTCTCATTGTTGTTGACTTTTGCACCATATATTGCATCAAAAGCATTCTAGACTTGCTGTGCTTTTTCACAATGAGAGATAAAGTTAAAATTATCTTGATTAATATGAGAATATATTATATGCATAGCAAGTGCATTAGTCGGGATAATTTTCTCGTCTGTTATATCACACCCATTTTCAATAATATCCCAACATTTAATATCAACAAATTTTAAATAAAATTCCATTTTTAATTTCCAATTTAAAAAATCTGTTCCGTCAAAAATAGGAGGGATAATATTAGAACGACCCCCAGCAAAAGTAACCATTTTAAAAAATTCAAATTTGTAAAAAATTGGTCTTTGATAAATCAAACTTTTTAAAACAAAAATGGCTTTTGTACCTTGCTCTGATGCCACTTGTAGGATCGATTTCACCCTAGAGGGGGGATCAATAGGGTGACACTATTAATTATTAAAATTTAATGCGGAAGTTTATATAAAATATTTTCAACACAGATCACAGCAAAATTATAGCAGCACAGATAAGAGCAGAATAATAAATGCAGAAATAGAACGACATAGAATTTACCCAGCTTCGGCAAAACCCTGCCTACGTGTTGCCCCTAAGGTTTCTACTAGAAATTAAGTAGTCAGACGCTTACACATGTAAACTCGTGACACCCACTATCAACTAGCCTTAACTCTACGCTCAAAACCCTGCCAAAACTCAGCCACTGAGTTGCGAATTCTCAAACTATGCCACATAGTTTGTCCCCTAGTCACACGACTAGAAATTACACAGAAGTTTGAAAGGAAAAAATACAATTTAAAAAAAAACCATAATTAAAGAATTATAAGCCTTATAATTATTAACCCAATACAAAGACCGGCCTAAAGTATTCTTCCTCGTTTTCTTTTATCGTCCCGTTCCTTTGTGTTTGTGATAATGCCGGCTCTCGTTCGTTCATTCCTATGAAATTAGGGTTTTGGCAATTGAGGCGCCAATTGATTGTTGGTTGATTATAATGGCTATTGTACTGCTTTGCTTCGGCAATCGACCGTTTCTTCGATTCTCATACGGCTACTTCAATTTGATCGAGTTTGATTTAGACTTCGGTATTCAATTTATTCCTCTTGCTTTACTCGTTAGTTTGCTTGAACTCGATGATATTGCCGATGATGTTACTTGTTTATATAGGGTTCGAACCCCTGTATTTTCATTCGTATATTATCATTTGAATTCGTCAATTGTTTTATCTTGGCCATTGATTTTCGTTTGATTACTTGAGATGATTGCTGACTTCTTCAATTTCGTATATTTTGATTTCTTGCTTCTCACGGCTCCGATTCTGAACTGTTCGATTTTTTTCCTTGACTTGTTCATTTATGATTACCACGGCTTGATGATTTCTGACTTGGTTCAAACTTGTTGCCTTGGTTATCACGGTACTGACTTTGGTTTGAAATCTGCAAACTTAATTTTGTGAAAATATTTTTAGATGAGAATTTACTTTGACTTTGCATTTGCTTTCAGTATTGACTTCGACCATCACTTTGAACTGCAGTTTGAAATCTCCTCTGTCTTTGTTCGAACTAGCTATGTCACTTGCTTATGCTGGTACTGTTTCATTTGATGTGTTGTAGCTGCTGTCCATTTTGGTTTTGCTAGTTGTACTTGTATACACTTGAGCTTGAGTTCATTGTGTAGCTTGATTGACTTTTGCAGTTCACTGGTCTTGCATCATGTGTATACATACATTCACGTATGTATATATATGTATGTTAGCTTGTGTTTTGAACTTGTATTTTGAACTTTGGTTTGTGTTTGAAAACTTGTCTGGTTGTATTTGATTTGAGCCAGTGTGTTGTTTTGTTCTCACCTCTGGCCTTTTTCATTGTCATGTGTATATATGTGCTCTTCGTTCATTTGTTTTCATGTGTACTCGAGTTGAATCCTATTGCACTGCCTTTTTGTTTACTCTTACTAGAAGTGGTCTGTTTGGAGTCTTTATATGACTACACTTCTGTTGTAGTTTGACCGTGCAGTATGCTTGTTATATATATGTGTGTGTGTGTGTGTGTGTGTGTGTGTGTGTGTGTGTGTGTATGTACTACTGCATTGATTTGAAACTGGTGCTATATCATTCCTTTGTACATTTCCTTGACCCTCTACATATTGAAGTCTTATTGCTTCACTTTGGTATGTGCAGTTGTGAAATTTGCATGTCATTTGTGTCTTTGATGTTGATCCACTGTCTTGCTTGATTTGAAATTCTGGTGGCTACACTTGTACATTTAGTTTGCCGTTCTTTTGGCACTGCTTACTGTTAATCTTCATGTAGCTTTACTACACTATATGAAGCAGTGTTGCATTCCTGGTTTGAACCAGGACTTTATTTCGAGTTGCTGCCATTTACTGCTGCACTTCTTCATTGATACATATATATATATATGTCTGGTTGAAATGTTGTATTTCTATCATATTGTTTTGAAGTTTCTTTGACAGTCAGGGTTCAAGTGCATGGCATATTGAACTGATTCATGTATATATGTATGTTGTTTATCACTTCATGTTGAAGTCTGGTCACGAATCATATGCATGTTCACTACTATTTCCTTGTATCTACAGTGTGCACTGTTTGGTTCATATTGCATTGCTTCAACATTGACTGTATTGTCCACTTCTTTTGGCTTCGCATATCTGTCACGGTGCATTCATACTTGAAGTACTTGTCGACTTTTGGTTTCACTTAAACCTGGTTTGTATTGGGCTGAGGCGTACGGTGTTTCCTATCTTCGTTGTTGTGTGTATTTGTATGTATTCATCCTTTATAGCTGTTGTTGCCACTACCTGTTTCAGTTTGTATATGGTTTTGTAAATTTGTCTCGAGTCTGATTTGGTGCTTTGTTCATTTGAATCATTTTAGCTGTGGGTTTGGTTCTCTTTTGATTCATGCTGTACATATTGAGTCTGAGTTGCTCCCGACCATTATTGCATTTGTACATTAGGATTTTGGTCGAGGCTTATTTTAGTTGTCTTGACCATTTTCATGAACTTGCACCTATGTTGAATCCAGCTTGGAGCTCGGGTTTGACCTTGTGCTGATATTTTGAAATTATTTTCATTGCACTTGAGTTGACCCCGGCTTTTGATTTGGGTTTGTCATGTGCTCACCTATCCCTGTAATTTTATCAAGTGTATATATTGGTGTGCAAGACCTTGTGGCATGTACAGTGATACACTGTGCATGTCACAAGCTGTTCGTGTATGATGAATTCAAATTTAAATGATAACGAACAACCCAAATAACTGAGGCAGATAATATTTTCAAAATTACATTTTATTTTACACTGCAAAAATATTTTGTTTTCAATTTACTGCGTTAATACTTATTTTTGCAGATTGCTCAGATGCTGGATTCAATCTGGAATAAAGTGTAGATAAATTATGAGTGAATGAGCGATATGCAGTGAGGTGTATTTGTAAATGATAGATTGTGATGTAATTGAATTTGTATTATAATCAAAGTTGTATATGTATAGTGAGAGCTTGAATTTGTACTATTCAAAATTGTAATAAATATTTGTTTGAATAAAATATCTGTTTGAATTTAAATTTCGTGTTATTTATTTTATTCACCAAATATTTATTTAATTATGTGAAAAATAAAATAGTACATTAACAAATACATTTAAATGAATATATATATATATATATATATATGTTTATTATCATCAAACAAAAATCATATACTCGCATATTCAACACTCTGGTCTTCCACCTAATAGGAAGATTGAGTTACGAATCGATTTGTAGAAGGATGCAAGTCCCATTGCTCTGCCTTTGAGACATATGGCCCCCAAAGAAAGATGGAAATTGTAAACAAATCTTAGAGCTACAGAAAAATGGATTCAACCGTTGAATACTTCTATGTGGGGAGAGCTTGTCGTTTTACTACTAAGACAGATGGTTCTTTAAAACTTTGCATCGATTATAGGGAGTTGAACAAGTTAATAAGGAAAAATAGGTACCCTTTATTTAGAATAGATGACTTGTTTGACCAACTTGTAGGAGCTAAAGCCTTTTCCCAATTAGACTTAGCAACTGGATTCCGTCTGTTAAGGATGCAGAGGAAAGCATGCCGAAGACTGCATTCTGTATGCTAGATGGACTTTATGAGGGGGTAGTAATGCCTTTTGGACTAACAAATTCCCCATCATACATTGTAGATTTGATGCGTAGACTATTTGGAGGCAACTTGTTAAATTTGTCTTGGCCTTTGTTGATGAAATCTTGGTTTTCTCCAAAGGCAAGGAGCATGAGGACCACCGTATTGAGGTATTGGAGACCTTGAGAAGAACCAACTCAAAACCAAGTTTTCTAAATGCCACTTTTGGAAAAATGTAGTTAGGTTATGTGGGCATATTGTTTCGGAGAAATGATTGGCGGTGGACCCTACTAAAGGGGAAGATGTCAAAGGATGGAAGGTTTCAAGTAATGCATTGGAGGTTATAATTTTTCTAAGGTTGGCAAGCTACTATAAAAAGTTCATCAAGATCATGCACAAATAGCAGCCCCTTTAACCCGAATGAGAATCTAGTCTCTGTTTGGGATGATAATTGCACCAAGGCATTTGAGAAGCTTAAGGAGTCATTGACTAGCGCACCCATGCTCACTATTGAAAATTGAACTAAACCCTTTACGATTTTCATGGATGCATGTGGCACAGGATTAGGAGTAGTTCTTATGCAATAAGGGTAGGTAGTTGTCTATACTAGTTGACAGTTAAGAGATCATGAGAAGAGGTATCTAGTGCATGATTTAGAATTTGTAGCCATTGTTTTTGCCTTGAAAAGGTGGAGGCATTATCTCTTGAGGGAAAGTTTTGAGCTATTCACTGATCATAATTCACTCAATTACCTAATTTCCTGAAAAGATTTGAATCTTAGGTAGCAGAGGTGGATGGAGTACATAGCATCCTTCGACCATGTTTTCAATATACCCCCGCAAAAGGGAACGTAGTCGCCGACGCCCTTAGTAGGAGACGCGTAACCTTAGGTGCTATATATAAATTGGGACAATTGGATTTCTCTCGAATTTTAACCTCCAATCATCAACAGAACTCATCCAACAATTTCTATCAGTTGTGGAGGTTAGACCAGCCTTGATGGATCATATAGGGCACGA
The DNA here is from genome assembly GCA_030765085.1 of Allium cepa. NCBI lineage: Eukaryota > Viridiplantae > Streptophyta > Magnoliopsida > Asparagales > Amaryllidaceae > Allium > Allium cepa. The sequence goes on from CM060929.1 coordinate 569,600,813, forward strand.
GAAAGTAAAAGACAAGGAGTCAGTAGAGATTTTGGAAAAATTAAGGAAAGGAGAGCATTTTCACCATACTAGGAGATACTCAGTTGATTGGAAGGAATATTTATGAAGAGATGGATGTCTTTGCATCCTAATAATTGATGACTTGATAAGAGATGTGCTTGTGGAATGTCACCACTCAAGGATGACCATTAATCCCGGAGGAGATGCGATGTACAAGGACATAAAGAAAAATTTCTTTTGGAATGGAATGAAGAGGAGTGTAGCTAAGTTTATTCCTAGTTCTTTGACATGTCAAAAGATAAAAGCTGAGCAAGAGAATCCGGGTGGATTATTATTACCTTTGTAAATTGCGAGTTTGAAGTGGAGGCATATTTCAATGGTTTGTGGAAGGATTGCCTAAATGTCGGAAGGACAATGAGGCTATTTGGGTTGTTGTAGATAGACTCACCACGTGTGCTCATTTTGTTGGAACTAGGAGAAATAGGCCAGTGCCTCTCTCACCCAAATTTATATTAAAGGGGTAGTTCATCTACATGGAATTCCTATAAGCATAATCAATGATAGAGACCCTTGTTCACTAGTGAGTTTTGGAAGAAGATACACACAACTTTAGGAACTTCTTTGAACCTTAACATGGCATATGACCCACAAACTGACAGACAAAAAGAGAGGGTGAATAGAATTTAGAAGACCTGTTTAGAGCCCATGTCTTGGATTTCGGAGGACATTGGGAGCATCATCTACCTTTGGTTGAGTTTGCTTATAATAATAGCTATCAAACTACGATTGGTATGTCCCCTTTTAAAGCAATTTATGGTCGGCCATGCAAATCACTTAGTTATTCTTGGGAAATCACCGACAAAGTATTGCTCAGATTCGATTTGATCTTTGATATCATGGAAAAAGAAGAGTTGATCAAGCAAAGGATGAAAGTAGTGCAAGACCATCAAAAATCTTTTGCGGATAAAAGTAAGAAAGAGCTTGAATTTGAGGTTGGAGATATTGTATTTGTTAAAATCTCCCCTCTTAGAAAAGTTGTTAGATTTGGCAAATCTAAAAAATTGGCACCTAGATTTATTGGGCCATTCAATGTTCTGGAAAGAATAGGAAAATTAGCATATCGTGTGGAACTTCCTGACAAGTTAGCAGGAGTTCATAATGTTTTCCACATTTCTCACCGGAAATACCTTCATGACATAGCTAGAAGAGCAGAGCCTGATCACTTGGGGGATTTTGAGATGGAGCTGACAGTTCCTCGTTCCACTGCATGCATTGTAGAGCACGTCACTAGGAGACTCCACGATAAGATAATTAAGTTGGTCTGAGTACAATGAGGGGACAATCCAGGAGAAAGCATATGGAAGACCGAGGACAAGATGAAGAACACTCACCCAGAGGTTTTCACTAGTAATTTTTCTCTCCAAAATAAGGATTTTTGTTGCATCGCGATTGCTAGATTGGATGGTAGGAGATGGTTGTTACACTTTTTCACAATCTCTTTGCACTCATATAGAAATTTTTATGCATGTTTAGGATATTTTCATACATACTTACATGACATATTACACGCTCACATTAGGGTTGAGCTCATTTTATTATGTTAGCAGTACATAATCACTTTGCACTAATGGTTGAGTATATAATTGTGTAGAGAACTTGGTTGTATAACATGGATGTATTACGAGTAACGCTATCCGCCCCTTGGAAGATTTCAGGATGAAATACTTTTTAAAGGGGGAAGAATGTAACACCCTCCAAAATGAACCATAAATAAATAATATAAATTGAATTGAATATGATAAGCGTTGGATATGGGAGTTTTATAAAAATTGGAATTTTACCATGAAACTTATTCCATTTCTTTCGTGGAGAAATTCTGATTTGTTTCCATATATAATATGCTAAAAACGGAGATCAAACAAAGAAGTTATAAGCATTTGAAGTTCTCGAATTAAATTAATTTTGTTCGAATTCAAATTCAAACAAAAAAAAATCAAATTTAGGATTTAAATTGCAAAAATTAGCTTGCGGGCTAAGTAAACGACAAATTAAGGCTTAAAGTTAAAAAGTTAGTTAGGGAAGAAAGTAATTCGTTAATGGAAAGTAAAATAAACGCCTCAAAATAAGATAGAGGTCGACCTGAATAGGTCAACTGGTCAACCTTTAGCAGTCGATCGGTCATCCAAGGACGGTCGACCGCTTGGCAACTATAGTTGCCAGTGCCGGTTAGGGTTTTATGTTATGTTCTATTCGGCTGTACACTCTAGATTTACCCATTTCTTACCAACTTCCATCCTAGGTTCTGGTGCGTTTCATCTCCTATAAAGAGGACCCTATTCTCTCTACTTTTATTCATATTATTTTGGGGAATACGACAAAACTCTGCCATAGCTATCTCTTTAATAAGAACAGAAAGTCAATAGAAAATTTAGGTAAGGATTCAACTTATCTCCTATTTATTTCTTCCTCCTTCAATATATTCTTATCATATTCTTCTCCAATTATTCTAAAATTAATGAATATAGATACCTCTTCCTTATTGTGTATGTGTATCAAAAGAAAGAGATTCTGGAAGAGATTGGAAGGACGTAAATCTATTTGCGTAAAGCTAAGGCTAACTATGAGTGGAAACCATGGTATTTCTTTTCAGCAATGTTTAGCATATTTATTTTGGATTTGAATATGCCTTAGGAATTTTGGGATTTTGAAAATATGATAAATGAAATCTCTCAAAATTACTTTTTATTTCAAAGTGTCAGTTCTATATTGAGATTCTCAATTATTTACATTAATTTGATGGAATTTGTTTCGTTTATGCAATTTTTGATAATTTCATGGTCTATTACACTTCTTCTTTGGGTCAAATTGTGATCCTTCATAAAAAATAAAGGGTTTAGATTACGAATTCTATTCGTAGTTTACACCATTTATTCGTATCTATTTCTTTGTAAAAAGAGGAGTTGAATAGAATATGGGGTTTATATTGCAATTCTTATTGTTTAAGATATTCCATTGAATTGGTGTAATAAATTGAGTTTCTATTTATTTACAAGTTTGTTATTGCAGTTTTGGTTATGAATATTTGTTCCCTATTTTGGACATTTGAATTCCATTAAAGCTTGGGAAATTGAAGAAAAAGGACTTGTAATAATAATTGATTAGGGAATTGACATTTAAAGCTAGTTTAGGCCTAAAATCCATAAGTTTAGAACTTGTTAAGCCCGTATATTTATTTATTCTATTTACATAATTAACGTAAAACTATTGCGTATATGGCATAGTTAACTAGGCGTTCATTTACATTAATTTTTCCCCCATTAGGAAGGGAATTGATTTTGAAGTGAAAATAAGAGGAAACTCTTACGCAACATAATTATTATTTTAAGACGTAACAAGGAAGATTCCTTATAAGGCCTTATTTATGAAACGGTGAGATGAGTATGTGTATGTGTGTTGGTGTGTTTGGGTGTGTATGGAGAGTAATTGATTTGTGGCTAAGTTATAGGGATGCGAGGTCAATAGAGTTACATGATGGAAATCCACCCTTCACTTTGAGGCTATCAGCAGTTATGTATATTTTATTGATTTGAGATATACATATGATAAATATTTATAATGACACGAGGTTAGTTCCAAATTTCATAGAGGAAATCTGCCTAGTTAAACTGGCTACTAGTTCTCACAAATAGCGAACTAATGTAAGACGACATTATGAGTATGGGCAATAAGACGACGGACCCGCTTCAAAGTTAGAGGTATTAAATGGTTGCACCCACCTTTTTCCTCATATGAAGTATTAAATGGCCAAGGGGTTACGCTAGGTGGTATCTCACAGGGGTCCGCTTCTGGAATTAGGCCTTAAATGACAAGTCTGCCTATATTCCACTTGGGAGTATTAAGTGGCCTATGAGATTCCTTATGATGTCTACTAGTGTAACGACCCGCAAACCCGTACCCCTTGAGTCAACACTATTCTCCATCAATCAACTCAAGATGAACGGAAATACGAACCATTTGGTTTAAAGAAGAAGAGGTAGAAGAAGAAAATAGAAAAGAACATCAGAATCCAACCATCGCAGTGGAATAAAATATAATAGATAATAACTCATCTTTACACAAAAGCAAATATTTCTTTTTGTACATTATATCACCAGGATACATCATCAGAGTTCAAAAACATCAATATCATACAACTGGACAGTCATATACACTTGTTCTCAAGACTGAATACACAGCGGAATAATAATCAAGTACGGAAGTACATATCGCCATCCAGCTCGTCTCCTGAGCTCCATAGCCTTCTTTCCTGTATTTTATAATACTCGGTCTGGCCCGAGCATTACAGTTAAATAACACCCGAGTCAGTCTGGAATACCATCGTGATAAAACACACCCACATTGATTATTAAAGTTTCAAAAATTCTTTTGAAAACAAAAGCATCTCGTAAGACCACGCCACAAATAAACATGTCGGGTTTTTAACTTATGATAGCTAAAAAACTTTTTATTAAAATTCTCTGATATTATAATAGTGTCTATAGAAAGTAAAATAGAATCTACGTGAAATGCTTGCATCTCACGTTTCAGCAATAGTTGGGCACAACCAAAACCGAAAGGCGCGTAGGGAGAATGAATTTCCAACTAATGACTAGGCACTGAGGTACCACCTATCACGGTACCTGGTCTAGATCAGCATACCGAGGATCACTCCCGACCCCCTGCAACACAAGACCGGGACAAACCCTTACTGGATAATCCCAAGTAAGATAACCCCATGGTTGGGATCAACAACCGCACCACTAAGCCGAATAAAAAGGGACATCTAGACAGGGATGACCTCACCCTAAATAGGTGCTACCCACCTAGCCTTGCTGCATAACCCCTGATTTTCAGTCATTCCCGGTTGATGAGGCTTGAGGCTAAGCGTTACCTTTTTAGAACGTTTCACTTAGAATGCTCATCGTCCACGTGATGATGTTCTGAATGCATTCATCCATACAAGTCCGTCATGGGTTCGAACGGAACTGAATGCACTACTCCAACTACATCAATTTTGAAATCATCCTCAGGATTAGTAGCGACTAGTCCTTGCACTTCACTGCTCCATCTTCGAATCCAAACTCATCTTCCTCATGAAAACATACAAACCGGATCGAAGTGGTTTTCAGGAAATAAATCCCAATCACGGTCTCTTCGAAATGATCAGCGCATTGTCCAATATTGATAGTCGATTATTTAACTATCAATTAACATTCACAAACAACCATCCAACATAAATAATTTCACCAAATTATTTATTATTCTCAAAATATGTTCACAAGATATATTTCCATTTTCAATCCTTTTGAAAACAGTTTTCAACCACACTCTCCTCATGGAATAAATCCGCAAATATTTATTTCCACTGAAGACACCAAAAACAAAAACTTTAGATTTGAAAATGATTTAAAACACTTTATTATAAAATATCCTTTTTAAACATTTAAATTAAAAATTACTTTAATACTTATTAAAATATATACTTTAAGAATATTTAAAATAAACTACTTTGTACAATACAAAACCGAATTTCTAACTTTTAAAAAAAATACCAAGCCACCTTTAAATAATTACTACGATAATAGATTTGAAAATATACTTACTTTAGAGTTTAAACATTCAGAAATAATAAATTTTCTAAAACATACTTTTTAAAATAACTTTAACTTTTAGCTTATATTTATAAATTTGTTTTGGAAACGTACTTGGCTATCCAGGGAAATACGCTTCTCTTTCAAAGTTTAAAAAAAAACAAACAACTATTTATTTTAAACAAATTTACCCATTCCTTTAATAAATTCCTACCATGAATTTATTCTTCCAAATATCCACTGATATTTTACTTTACTTTTATAAACCCAGTTTACAAACTTTCAAAGTTTCACCTCTCTTTTAAATATCCCGGTTTTAAAAACTTAAATCAATCTCCAAATTGATTTCCAATTCACTTCACTTTTAAATAAATTTCCTTACTTACTCAATTTATTCCAAAATCCATTAACTTCAGATTTTATTTCTTCATTATGATTTAAAATCTTTTAACTGAAAATACCAATTTCATATTTTCCAAATTTCTTCTTAATCCTATCAAATAAATTCAAACCTTGAATTTTAAAGTAAATTCTTTTATTACTTGCAATAATATCTCTTTAATTTTAAAATTCATTCTCTCTCTCTCTGTGTTTATTCAAAATCCCTTTTCCATACTCGGAATTTATTAATTAAGATTTAAAATCACTTTTATTCTGTTCCAAATCATTCTTAGATTTATTCAGATGCTCTAAAATTATTTTATTTAAAAATCCACTTCTTTATTTTCTTTTCAAAAAAATCCATTTTTATATTTTTGGTATCTCAGTATACCCAAATATATTCGATCAACCTATAGCATTCAACATTTACAATTATCAATATAATTCATCCCAGGATATCTAATAATCATAATGGAGAATATTCAATAATCAAAATAAATGTTGAGGAATCCAGTTGGATCCCTCCAACCTGTTTCCCAGCATCCACAGATGTTAGAACAATATAAAATACCAATTCCACTTCAAGGTGGAATGTCGCGGTATATGGGATTTATATAATATCCTCCGCTATTATGCGGCGCATAGAGTCTCATCCGCAATATAATGCGGGAAATCAATCACTCCAATATATACTATATACTACTATATATGATATAGCACATCAAATCAATTCAATCATTCAACCAATTATTTAAATTTAACTAATTAAAATTTAAATATTACCCAAATGAGTGAGATTAACTCACCTTTGATTTTGGTTTTGCAATCCATCCCAGACTAGCTTGTTTCTCCTCTCTCTTTTTGAAGTGCCTATACAAATCGAGTCGCGACTTCGAACTTGATTTTCCCAAACTATTTATCGTTCCAACTCCAAATTTTTGAAGTGCCTATATAAATTTGTTTTGGAAAGGTACTTGGCTATCCAGGGAAATACGCTTCTTTTTCACAGCTTTAAAAAAGCAAACAACTATTTATTTTTAAACAAATTTACCCATTCCATTAATAAATTCCTACCGTGAATTTATTCTTTCAAATATCCACTGATATATTACTTTACTTTTATAAACCCGGTTTATAAACTTTCAAAGTTTCACTTCTCTTTTAAATATCACGGTTTTAAACATTTAAATCAATCTCCGAATCGATTTCCAATTCAATTCACTTTTAAATAAATTTCCTTGCTACTCCATTTATTCCAAAATCCATTAACTTCAGATTTTATTTCTTCATTATGATTTAAAATCTTTTAACTGAAAATACCAATTTCATATTTTCCATATTTCTTTTTTATCCTTTCAAATAAATTCAAACCTTGAATTTTAAAGCAAATTCTTTTATTACTTCCAGTAATGTCAATTTAAGTTTAAAATTAATTCTCTCTCTCTCTCTTTATTCAAAATCCCTTTTCCATACTCGGAATTTATTAATTAAGTTTAATATCACTTTTATTCTGTTCCAATTCATTCTTAGATTTATTCAGAAGCTCTAAAATTATTTTATTTAAAAATCCACTTCTTTATTTTCTTCTTAAAAAAAATCCATTATCTCAGTATACCCAAATATATTCGATCAACCTATAGCATTCAACAATTACAATTATCAATATAATTCATCCCAAGATATCTAATAATCATAAGAGAGAATATTAAATAATCTAAATAAATGTTGAGGAATCCTGTTGGATCCCTCCAACCTGTTTCCCTACATCTACAGATGTTAGCACAATATAAAATACCAATTCCACTTCAAGGTGGAATATCGCGGTATATGGAATTTATATAATATCCTCCGCTATTATGTGGCGCATAGATTCTCATCCGCAATATAATGCAGGAAATCAATCACTCCAATATATACTATATACTACTATATATGATATAGCACATCAAATCAATTCAATCATTCAACCAATTATTTAAATTTAACTGATTAAAATTTAAATATTACCTAAATGAGTGAGATTAACTCACCTTTGATTTTGGTTTTGCAATCCATCCCAGACTAGCTTGTTTCTCCTCTCTCTTTTTGAAGTGCCTATACAAATCGAGTCGCGACTTCGAACTTGATTTTCCGAAACTATTTATCGTTCCAACTCCAAATTTATTCCTATGCGTAATATTTGCTGCTTCTCTGGTTTAAACTCATGCGACCCAGTCTCCTCCAAAAATCCAACGCCGCTACCCAAAACTCCAACACCATTGCCAACAGCCCAAACTTTATCTTTGCTCTTCTCAATTGCCATTGGCAGCCACCATACACAACACCCATCCTCACTGCTACGCTTCCAAGTAAACATTATCCAATAACCTAAACTGCTGCCACCAATCGCTCTACCTCACGTTCGCCCCATCACCAACAGCGGCATCCAAACATTAGTGCGTTTCCTCTTTCATCGCAAACCCACCTCGCACCTCCACTCCCGAACACGAGCCTCCTAATCGCCATGACAACCACCTTTGCGGATGTCGCCTCCTCCTTCATAACATTTGTCGATATGGATTCAACCTCTAGGCTCAAGCACGACTCACGATATCGACTTCGTTCACCTTTTTCTCTTTCTTTTTTTATTTAAACAAATTGATTCGTTTCAAACTGTAAGGAGGAAAGAAAAAATCAAGTCACGGTTTAATTTTCTCTGATGTCGGCCATCCCCTTTTTTTGAATTTTTTGGACAGGAGACTCGATTTTGAAGCCATTTGAACAGTCGATAAAGAAAATGGGAAAGGAGAATGAAGATTCATGATTTTAATAGTTGTATTTTTTCTTCTTTCGGCTGACAAGAAATAAAAAGAACAAGAGAGAACGTGGAATGTAGAAAGGAAGGTAGCATGTTGAATACAATTTGTACGGTGATTTGAGATGTTGGGAAAAGTTTTGAAAGGTTTCTGATGTGAACAATTGACCAGTCAAACATTTATATTTTATATTTAACCGTCTCGATTTACATGACTTAAAATTGCGAACCCCTATCGAGGCACGCCGCTATGCGATTATAATGTTATACCTCTATTCTGAACGCAATGGAAAAGGTTTCGAGTCCTAATTAAATCGTATATAGCTTTTTGAACCCATTTATTTATTAAATTTTCGATTTAATTATCAGCGTGTTTACTTATCGTACGGCCAAACGGTCACTCCAAACATTGCGAAAATTAAAATCCGATAATAATACAATATCACGGTTCCAATGGAACTGGTTTCATCGAAATTCAAGACTGTACCTCGGAAGGCTATTTTTAAATATTAATTTAAACGATATATTTTCAAAACTGAACAAAACACTTCTAAATTCAATTTTAACACTTTTACTATCTTCAGTACTATCGATATAAATTTTACAAACCCTTAAATTACTTTTAACAGGCTTAAAACTCCATATTCAACATTTTACCCAATTTCCAGTAATTAAATCCAATAATTAAATTTCCAAATAATGGTGATATTTGAAATTTAAGTTACAAACTAACTTTTAAATATTAAAATCAATTAAATATCCCTATTTAACTTGTCCAAAACTCTAGATCGTCACAACTAGATAGTACCATTGAGGATCACGCTTTTGGAATTTGACCTTAACTGACGGGATCTGCTAATTTTCTACTGGGAAGTATTAAATGGCTTGGGTACCATTTCTTACATCATTAGCTATTTATGATGTATGATTAGGATATGGGATTTACTTTTGGAAGGGAAGGTATTAAGTGGTTGGACCCACCTCCTTTCCTTATAAAGAAGTATTATATGGTTTTAATGATTTTATGTTTGTAGACATATTCTTATTTTGAAATATACTGCCCGAGTAGTAAAAAGTTAAGACTCGAGGTTTATTCACCAAACTCTTATTGTTCCGACTCTCTCCTCATTACAACACAAGTTAAGGAAGAAGTGATGTCGATGACGATGCTTAAAGGTGAAGAAGCTTGGCAAATGGACGTATTTATTATGTTTGCTTTCATGTGTACCCATGGATTTAAACAATTGTTGTAACGGCTATTATATTATAGCTTTTATGGGATTTTGTTTTATGAAATTTTTCTAGTTTTGTAAGTAAATGGGTACACTTTACTTTTATATTCTGTCCATCAGTTGTGAGTTTTGAAAGTTTGGTTATGGCTCTATAATGTTATTTCTTTTTACTACCAACAGCTTGCCTTGGGATGGATCAATTTTCGATGAGCCTTTTCTGGATTGAAATGTAAGCTTGTTCTGCATGGCCTGTTACACTACTGGATCTTCAACTCAAACTCGCCTCATCACAATTAAGAATTGTTAAGTATTTATAGATGCAAGATTCAAATCAGGGACTTTTACCACTTCGCTAAACGGACTACTTCATTCACAATTAAGCCACGCAGAGGTTTATTCACCATCATCGGTGTTGACATTACTCGTCGAACTGACAAGTCCTTACTTTAATACCTCACTCAACAAATTTCATTTCACTCAAAAACAAATACGTACAGAAGAGGTGGAGATAAGGAATTTATATATAGTAGGAAAAATAACAAGTACAACCATAGATGATTACCCAAGTAATCATCATATAATCCTACTATCCCATTAATCTAGGGTAACTACCACACACCCATGGGGAATATGGGCTCTAAAGTCACTCTATGACCGAGACTTATGTCATACACATATTATGTTGTGCCGAACATACTCTGATCCCGACCTATAACACACTACCTCTATACCCATACTACCAAATTGAATTACTAGTGTAACGAACCATATTTTTAACTATTTTAAATTATAGAATTTGATATAATCATTGAATAAAAATGGTTAGAAATAAAAATTTAATGATTTATTATTGTAGTTTATTGAATGTAATAAAATTTTGAAATAAATGATTCCCAAGATTTTGGCGATAATAAGTACTGAAAAGAAACTCTATGTATTTAATGTATATATAATCAATAGTTGGAATTGAATAATGAATATTGAATGACGGTAAAATGAAAGAAGTTGTTTTGTTATTTGAATTCATTTTAAAATTGAATTTTATAAATTAAATAACTAATATTGAAATATGGTGATTCATTGGCTAATCAAATTGTTTAAAATTTAATACTGCGATTATTTAAATAATTGAATTCTGGATTTAATGTGAATGGAAATGATGTCCGAAGTTGATTTAAATTTTATTTAAACAACAATGAAGAATTTTAAAGATAAAAATTGAATTTAAAATGATTATTAATTTCTAGAAATTACTTGTTTTAATTAGTGTGTAAAAATAGCCATTTCGGACACTGTCTCATATTTCGACGAAACTAGTTTCATCGGATCCGTAATAGTGAATTATTATAGGATTTCAGGTTTCGTAGCGATCGAACTTGTAGTTTGGCCGTGCGAGCTTGAAACGCGTAGAATTTAATTTTAGAATTTAATTAAAATAATTTGGTTTTGAAGTACTATCTTCTAAATACGATCGAATTAGGCCTTGAGACTCGTTCCATTGTGTTCAGAATAGGGGTGAAACATTAGACGCTAGACGGCATGCGTCATTTGGAGTTTGGAATTTTCGTGAGTAAATTGGTTAGATATTTTCTAATATAATATATATTTTCCTTAGTCAAACTTCAAACATCTCGTACATCCAGCTCACCTTATGTCTTCCATCATATGCTCCCCTTCTTTCTCCTTTTCTTTTCAAAAAGCTGCCGATCAAAACAAATAAAAAACGAACATCAGTTCAATTTAGGAAATAAATTAAAAAAATCAAAGTGATCGATTCGCGTTTGACTGGGATAGCAGCGAGGCATGGGCGTGTGCGATAGGCTGCTTGCAGCGAAAGTAGGGCATGTGTCGACGGCAGTTGGCAGAGCTCATGTCATCGAAGTTGCATTTAGAATAGGGCTCGTGATTTGAGGGATCTAGCACGATAGTTTTTATGCACGTGTGATTGGAGGTGGTGGCGGCTCGTTGGCAAGAGGCACAGCGGAAGCGTGGTGGTCCGATGATTGATGGTTGTGCACGAGATGATGTTGTGTCGTATGGGTTTCTCATGTCCTGCTGTGCTTACTTGAAGAGGAGATGAGCCCTAGGTGCATTTTATTATACTTTTAATTTTGTAAATTAAATTATAATTACATTGTTATATTAATTATAGCGTACATTTTGCTTACGGGGTCCATTTCAAGCAAAACGAGTAGCGTTGTGACAGTATCGTCATTTGCAGCTTGGAGTGGAAGTGCTATTTATTTGAAGCTAAATTTGTTAAACGAAATTGTTTAAAAAATGAAATTTGAGATTTTGAAGTTAAAAGCGAAATATGATTTGAATTCTGGAAATTGATTTGTTTTAGACGGATTTGTACTTTCATTCGAACTTTGGATTATTGCTAAATAAAAGTAATATAATTGGAAATACAAATTTGGACTTGAGAATGGAATTTATTTTTATGATTTGAATCCAAATTCGAAGAATGAAGTTTAATTTGAATTTGGTGATTTAAATCGATATTCTGCAATCAAACTCAAATTTATATAAATCGAAATGGTCGAAATTGAGAATTGAATTGAAATTAATTCAAATTGGAACTGAATTGAAATTAATTGGAATTGAATCGATTTAAATTGAAATTGGTTTGAATTGTAAGGTTTGGAATTGAATCAGTTTGACCTTGAAACATTTTTAAATAAATTATTTTAACATAGACTATTTAAAATCTATCTCTTAAATATTCAAATTATTTTGACTTTCCAAACTATTTTATTTTATAAAACATTCGAAATACATAAATCATGTTATATTAAACTATTTTAACTTTTTTTAAACAATTCAAAACTTTTTTCCAAACTATTTTCTAAAATTCAAACTGGTCAAAAGCTAGAATGTTTACATTTAAATCGTTGAGTTAAATACGAAATGGGTTAAAATGAAGTTATAAACTAAATTGAAATCCGTAACAATTTTGGAAGCGAAATCGAGATATTAAGTCGAAAATTATTTTGAAGTGAAAGAGCATATTTTGAGTATGATAATTTCAAAATGAATTTGATTTTGAAGCGAATATAATATTTTGATATCAAGTATGAATTATTTTCGAACTATAAAAGTTCCTACCAGTGTGTAAAACGATGTTTTGTTGCTAAAGAGACCGAGGCCTCTTATGGCATACTCTCTATCAATATTGAAACCACTTTAACAGATGTGTATGCGGAGGAGACTCCAGAATGAAGTGTTGGATCTGGCATCGTTTGCTGGATTTTAAGAAAGAGAACGATGATGGATAGACCTCGACACTTGCACCAATTTGAAATGACTAAAAAATGATGGCTTGATAGGGACAAGCGAGCTAATTACCCATAGTGGACATTTGTTCTTCGATTTTCTCGGACTTGGTCCATATTATTACTCTTGTTGTTGGTTTTGGTTGGTGCACCATGATTTTGGGATAGCCTCCCTTTGACTCGATATGGGATGCATGTACACAGTGGGCGGTCATGGTTACGATGTATTACTACAATCCCTGTGTCCCGAACTGGTAGTATCCTACCTTAGGCATTGCCTCACGAGCCTTATCATACATTTATCGCTATATAAGACCACTAGGATTTTGGTTTAGTGTTGTCGTATCACGGCGCATCACTGACTACCGACATGCTACTGGTTGTGCTAAATGCAAACTATACAACAATTGTTAAAAATGCGCTAAGGGGGATTAATGTAAAGCCTTAACGCTAAGAAAAATATTTATTTTACGGATTAGACATTATATATGTAGTGTATTCTACTATATATAAATATTTTGACGGATCCTTAAGAGATGGAAAACCCGGTAACATCTCTTGAGTTATTGCACGCACGTTATACACTATATAGAAGATGTAAAATCCTGTAAACATCTCTGACGCTATTACACTCATGTTATGTGATGTCGATTTGACTCACATAAGGATATTTTAGTCCTGACCCGAGTGTTTTTTTTTCATTACGCTCGGGTTAGCTTTGAGTATTTTAGCACATTAAAGATCATTTTCTAAAGGATGAAGACGAAGATTTGGTATATTAGTACCATAATTATTTCCTATATCATGTTGCCTACATCATTATATATTGTGTTTCTATAGTGTATACATATAACTTTGATAAATGTTGTATAAATTATAATCAAACATATAGTAAACAACTTCATGAGCTATTTATTTGAGTATTATATTTTGTCATTCTGCTAGGAGATTCTGTGCTTGTTCTTCTTCTTTTCTTATTTTTCTTAATTAACCTCATTTATTATCTATGTTTCGAATTGTTTAAGTTGGACATGTGTGGATTATTGTCATTTTAAACCTTCTGAAATATGGGTCATCACAGTTGGCATTAGAGCTTTGGTTTAGCGATAACCTTAGCTTTGTGGGGTTTGACTCATTAGAAATAGGGTAGTAATATGCTAAAATGAGTTTGTTTGAGTGTGTATATATGAGAGCGCATACTTGTTAGTGTTATAAAACGTTTTATATTGTGTTTACTTGTTCGTTGAGTTATTTATGGATTCTGGTCGGTGCGTGGGATGCCAAGTTTTCGATAAGGGTTTCTAAACACTTAAACGAGGCAAGTCGACATAATATGTTTAAATTAGGGTAAATGAATTTTTTTTACCTAATTATATTATATATATAAAATGATTTTTAATGAAGTTGTTGTTAGGAGATGATAATATTTAGTTATCATCGATTATTATTTTAATTAAATAAAATATGATTACTTTGTGAACTCTATTTCATGAAGCATTCGATAATTAAATTAAATTAAAATTAAATCATAATAAGAATTTTTTACAATAACAAAGTTGTAAATTAATGAAATGTTTCGGTAATAAGATAATGAAATTATGTAAGTACATTTATAATATAGCCTATAAATATGAAGGATTTAAAAATAGAGACTTTTAGAATTTAAATCCCTTTGTTTTCAAAATTGTTTTCGAAGGTCGGGAAAATATTAAAAATATTATTTGAAAGTGTTATGACTAGAATTATATTTTGAAAGAATTTTTGAAATAAATAAAATCATTGAACTCACTTTAGTCATTGGAAACTAATTCTTGGGAAGACTGCAGCATCACCAGTATTCGTTTTTGAGTTTTTGAGTGAGTATTGCTACCAAAAGAAATCTATTTTCAATTAAAACAAGTTTTGATTGCGAAAAAAATTTATTCGAAGTACGATTCGATAAATATATGAAAATAGTTTTAAACTTGTAAATTGAAAATAGTATAGAAAAAAAATAAGTTTATAACTTATAGATTTGAACACGAAAGTAAAATTAAATTTTAAGACTAGTGAATATTTTTGGTAAAGCAAATAAAAGAAAATTTGAATATGAGATCTGAAATAAGAGAATTAATCTAAGAAATGTTAAATAAATTAAGTTAGTGAAATGAAGAAAATAAAATGAAGTTTAACTCAGGAAAGCTGAAATAAAGGTGAATTGTATTTGAAATGAATTGGATAAAATAATAAAATGAAATTTTAAGTGAATAAGTTTATATAACTTATAGGTTTGAGAAATATTAAGCTAAAATAAATTATAAATTTTTTGAATGTGAATGATAAGAAATGTTTTGACTTAAATAATGCTAAACAAACCGAGTAATGGATTAAATGAAGTAACATTTAATTTAATAAAGGTTAAATGAATTGAATTGAATGGAACTGGATAAATCAATAAAGTGAATTAATTCCACTTAAGCTATAAAATGAATTAATAGAATGAATATGAGTTTGATTTATAAAATGAAATGCAACTTGAGTTGTGATAAGAATTGAATAAAAAGAAATGAGTGTAAGTAAAATTAATGTTTGTAATTGAACTTGATTTAAATTAGATGTAAATAGATTATGCAAGTGGACCGAGTTTAAAAAAATTGATCGGTAACTAATTGAAATGAAATAAGTTAATGAAATAAATTAAAAGGTGAAAGTTAACTTAAGAAAAGTTGAATAAAATTGAATATGATAAAAAGAAAATTTATTAGTATGAATCTGAGTTATAAGATAAAATTTACTTTAGTTGATGATATGAATAAATGAAATAAACTAATGAAGTGAATCAAAGAATTAATATTGAACTTAAGTTATGAAGAGAAAATAATTAAACATGGATTACATTTTATAAAATATTTATAGTAAACTTAAATGGTTTGTGAAATGGTTTATAAATAATTTTAGTATTAAAGAAAATATACTAAGCGGTATGAAGTAAAATTTAATTTAGATAAGATTAAATGAAATGATTTTATAAAATGGTACATAATGAATTTATATGAAAATATGTTAAAAAAAGTGAAACAATTGTAATTTAACAAATTGAATTAAATAAATTGAATATGAATGAAATAGATGTGAATAAATTTGAAGCAAACCGATTAAATGTTAATAAAAATTGGATGTTAATAAGAAATGAAGTGTACAAATTAAATATTGACATTGGATAATGTAAATTCACATAATTATGAATTAATTTGATTAATTGGATGATTATTAATAATCGAATGGTTTATTTTTTGTAAATCATTGTTTTAATTGTTTTGAATACATATGATTGTTGTATGTTGTGTATCTGTGCTCGTGTTTATGATTTGGATTCAGAATGCATGTTTTATAGTTTATTAAACTCATACATGTTCTATATCTTATTAAAAGGGACTAATATTCTAATTTGAGTTGAGATAGGTACATACGAAGACCATTTGGACGTATACGTGGATTTTATTTGCTTTGCTTGCTCAATATGAGCGAACTCACTCGTATTAATAGTAATAAGGTACGTACCATGGATTACATAGCGCGCTTTTATATTTTTTTCCTATGAGATGCATCATCATTGAGATGAGATGTATATTTGATATATTTGGTGTATATTGGTATTATATTTTGCATCGGAAAAAATTTTCGATCGAGCCGTGCAAAGGAGACTCCGGCGAAATTTTCCTTAAATAAGGCTGTTAGAAAATCTTTGTGGTTTTAAAATTTTACAACTTATTTTATATATAAGTTGTAACTTATGTAAAACCGATATCGGAGTGGCATATTAGAAGCGTAGTAAAAGTTTTGCAAACAAGATTTTTATGTTTTATAAGTTGATTATTTTGGGAAAATATACCAAATTTTAAATTCCTTACTTAACCCCTTTTCGAGGATGAAAAGTTTTGAGTGGGTGATAATGTAACGACTCGTATTCTTAACTATTTTAAATTATAGAATTTGACATAATTATTGAACAAAAATGACTAGAAATAAAACTTTAATGATTTATTATTGTAGTTATTGAATATAATAAATTTTTGAAATAAATGATTTCGATGATTTTGGCGATAATACATATTCAAATGAAATTCTATGCATTTAATGTGTTTGTAATCTATAGTTGGAATTGAATAATGAATATTGAATGACTGTAAAATGAAAGTAGCTGTTTTATTATTTGAATTCATTTTTAAAATTAAGTTTTAAATAACTTATAATGAAATATGGTGATTCGCTGGATAATTAAATTGTTTAAATTTTAATACTGCAATTATTTAAATAATTAAATTCTGGATTTAATGCGACTGGAAATGATATCAGAAGTTGATTGAAATTTTATTTAAACAACAATGAAGATTGTTAAACTTAAAAATTGAATTTATAGTGATTAAATTAATTTTTGGAAATTACACGTTTTAATTAACGTGTAAAAATAGCAATCTCGGGCACCGTCTCGGATTCCGAAGAAACCGGTTTCATCGGATCTATAATAGTGAATTATTATAGGATTTCAAGTTAGGTAGCGATCAGATTGGTAATTTGATCGTCCAAGCTTGAAACGAATAGAATTTAATTAAAATAATTTGGGTTTGAAATACTATCTTCTCAATATGAGCGAATTAGGCCTTGAGACTAATTCCATTATGTTCGGAATAGGGGTAAAACATTAGAAGCACCAGATGGCACACGTCATTTGGAGTTCGGAATTTTCGTGGGAAAATTGGTTAGATTTTTCTAATATAGTATATATTTTCCTTAGTCAACCTTCCAACATCTCGTCATCCAGCCCACCTTATGTCTTCCATAGTACGCTTCCCCTCTTTCTCCTTTTCTTTTCAAAACGCAGCTGATCAAAACAATGAAAAAAACAAACATCGGCTCGATTTTAGAAGAAAAAAGCAAATCAACGCGAGCGATTCGCGTTTGACTAGGATAGGAGCTGTGCCTGGGCGCACGCGAGAGGCAGCGGGCGGTGACAGTAAGGCATGGGTCGATGGCTGCTGGTGGAGCTCATGTCATCGGAGTCACGTTTGGATTAGGGTTCACGATTTTAGGGTTCTAGCACGGCAATTTTCATGCGCATGTGATTGAATGTGGCGGCGGCTCGCTAGCGAGGGGCGCAGCGGAAGCATGGTGGTCCGATGATGGATGGTTGCATGCAAGATGATGTTGGGTCGTGTGGGTTTCTCACGTCCTGTTGTGCGTGCTTGAAGAGAAGATAAGGCCAGGGTGCTTTTTATTATATTGTTAATTTTGTTAATTAAATTTGAATTATACCGTTATATTAATTATAGCGTATCCTTTTCGTACGAGGTTCGTTTCGAAAAAACGAGTGGTGTTGGGATTGTATCAACGTTATGTGTAGCTTGGAGTAGAAATGCTATTTATTTGAAGCTGAAAGTATTTTCAGTTTCAAATAAAAAGGTAAGTTTTTTATAAGCTCACGACTTACTAAAATAGTTTTTGTGTTAGTTAAATTTATATCGTAAAGTGATTCAAATTTATTGACTTTTATCTGGTAAATTTAACTGACATTTAAATTGATAGGAATGAAAATGATAGGAATTTGAATCGACGGTTCAAATTTGAAATGGAAATTAAATTCCTATTTGAATTCTCGATTATTGACACCTGGTAAATTGTTATGATATTTTGACCAATTTGGATGTTGATTGTGATGGATGCTATTGCTTGATATTTTGGATGATTTGGATGTTTATTTATTTTGATATATCTTGTTATCATCCTGTATATTATTTACAGTATATAAAACTGTAAATTGAATTATTTCGAATAAATTAAGAAATAGGCTGAAATGATATATACCCATGATAATTAATTTGGATTGAAATGATATATATATATCCATCCCTGAATTAAATTGAAATAACTGATTCACATGGACATAGGATAGAAAATTATATACTAACGCCGGATTTGGTTAAATTAAATGATTTTAAATTTTTGATTTGAAATTATTTTAATGTGTTGATTTAAAGAAGTAAAAATCAAATTTATGGAAATCGAATTATTTTCAAAATTGAGCTCAAAATGTTAGAACCGGAATTTGTTAAACGAAATTGTTTAAAAAATGAAATTTGAGATTTTGAAGTTAAAATCAAAATGTGATTTGAATTCCAAAAATTGATTTGTTTTAAATGGATTTGTACTTTCATTCGAACTTTGGATTATTACTAAGTAAAAGGAATATAATTGGATTTATAAATTCGGACTAGAGAACGGAATTTATTTTTAAGATTTGAATCTAAATATGAAGATTGAAGTTTAATTTAAGTTCAGTGATTTAAATCGATATTCTATAATCGAACACGAATTTATATAAATTGAAATGGTTGAATTGAGAATTGAATTGAAATTAATTCAAATTGGAATTGAAATTGATTGGAATTAATTCGAATTGATTCGATTTAAATTGAAATGAAAATTGAAATTGATTTGAATTGGAAGGTTTGGAATTGAATCGGTTTGACCTTGAAACTATTTTCAAATAAATTATTGTACTACAAACTATTTAAAATCTATCTCTAAAATATTCAAATTATTTTGACTTTACAAACTATTATATTTTATAAAACATTTGAAATACTTAAATCATTTTATACCAAACTATTTTAACTATTTTTAAACAATTTAAAAAAAAATTCCAAACTATTTTCTAAAATTCAAACTGGTCAAAGGGTGGAATGTTTACATTAATTCATTGATTTAAATACGAATTGGGTTACAATGAAGTTATAACCTAAATTGAAATCCGAAACAGTTTTGGAAGTGAAATCGTGATATTAAGGCGAATATGATTTTGAAGTGAAAGATTATATTCTGAGTAAATTTGATAATTTCGAAATGAATTTGATTTTGAAGTAAATATGATATTTTGATATCAAGTACGAATTGTTTCGAAATATAAAAGTACCAACTTTAATAACTGTGCAAAACGACGTTTGGTTGTTAAAGATACCGCGGCCTCTTATGGCATACTCTCTGTCAATATTGGAACCACTTTGATAACTATGTACTCGGAGGAGACTCTATAATTAAGTGGTTGGATTAGGCATCATTGCTGGATTTGAAGAAAGAGAACGATGATGGATATACCCTATAACTTGTGCCATTTGAAATGACTAACATGACGGATTGACAGGGCCAAGCGGGTTAATTTCCCATTGTGGACATCTGTTCTTCGATTTTCTTCAAATTGGTCCATATTTTTACTCTTGCTGTTGGTTTTGATTTGTGCACCTTGATTTCTGGATAGCTCCCTTTGACTCGATATGGGATGGATGTACACGGTGGATGGTCGTGGCTACGATGCATTACCACCAGCCCTGTGACCCGAACTGGTAGTATCATACCTTGGGCATAGCCTCACGTGCATTGTTATACTTTTATCTCTATACAAGACCACTATGATTTTGGTTTAGTTTTGTCATATCACGGTGCATCACTGCCTACCGACATGCTATTGGTTGTGCTAAATGCAAACTATACGACAGTGCTTAAAAATGAGTTAAGAGGGATTAATATAATGCCTTAACGCTAAGGAAAATATTTATTTTACCGATTGGACATTATATATGTAGCGTATTCTACTATATATACTAGACGGATCCTTAAGAGATGGAAAATCCCGTAACAACTCTTGAGTTATTGCACGCACGTTATACAACGGATAAGTGATGTAAAATCCTGTAAACATCTTTGACGCTATTACACTCATATTATGTGATATCGATTTGACTCATATAAGGATATTTTAGTCATGACTCGAATGTTGTGTTTTTCATTACGCTCGGATGATCCCTAAGTATTTCAACGCATTGAAGATCATTTTCTAGAGGACAAAGATAAAAATTTGGTATACTATTACTATTATTATCCCCTGCATCATGTTGCCTACAGCATAATATTGTGTTTCTGTTGCATATATATAACTCTGATAAATGTTGTAATAGATAAAATCAAATGTATAATAAACAGCTATATGAACTGTTTATTTGATTATTATATTTTATCATTCCGCTGCGAGATTTTATGTTTATTCTTCTTATTTTCTTATTTTTCTTAATTAATCCCATTGATTATCTATGTTTCGAATTGTTTAAGTTGAACATGTGTGGATTATTGTCAATTTAAACCTTCTAAAATGTGGGTCGTCACTGTTGGTATCAGAGCTTTGGTTTAGCGATATCCTTAACTTTGTGGGGTTTGACTCATTAGAAATAGGGTAGTAATACCCTGGAATGAGTTTGTTTGAGTATAAATATATGAGAGCGCATACTTGTTTGTGTTATAAAATATTTTATATTGTGTTTACTTATCCGTTGAGTTGTTCATGGATTCTGGCCGATGCGTGGGATGTCATGTTATGGATAGGGATTTCTAAATACTAAAACGAAGCAAGTCGACATAAGATTGTTTTAAATTAGGGCAAATAAAATAATTTTACCCAAATTATATTATATATAATGATTATTAACGAAGTTGTTGTTAGGAATGATAATATTTAGTTATCATTGATTAATGTTTGAATTAAATTAAAATGAATACTTTGTGAACTCTATTTCATGAAGCGCTCGATAACTAAATTGAATTAAAATTTAATTATAATAAGAATTGTTTACAATAACAAAGTTGTAGATTAATGAAATGTTTCGTTAATAAGATAATGAAATTATATAAGTATATTTATAATATAACCTATAAATAGGAAAGATTTAAAAATTGAGAATTTTAGAATTTAAAAAACTTTTGTTTTAAAATTGTTTTTGAAGCATTCGAAATTAATAATAACATTACTTGAAAGTGTTTTGACTGGAAATATATTTTGAAAGGATTTTTGAAATAAATAAAAGCATTGAACTCACTTTAGTCGCTGGAAAATAATTATGGCGATGACTAGAGCATCACTAGTATTCATTTTCGTGTTTCTGAGTGAGAACTGCTACCAAAATAAATCTATTTTCTATTAAGACAAGTTTTGATTGTGAAAAAAAAATATTCCAAGTATGATTTGGTAAATATAAGAAAATAGTTTTAATATTATAAATTGAAAATAGTATAGAAAGAAAATAAGTTCATAACTTATAGATTTGAACAGGAAAGTAAAATTAAATTTTAAGACTTTTGAATATTTTTAGTTAAGCAAACAAATGAAAATTTGAATTTGAGATCTGAAATAAGAGAATTAATCTAAGAAATGTTAAATGAATTGAGTTAGTGAAATGAAGAAAATAAAATGAAGTTTAAATCAAGAGAACTAAAATAAAGTTGAATTGTATTTGAAGTGAATTGGACAAAATAATAAAATGAAATTTTAAGTGAATAAGTTTATGTAACTTATAGGTTTGAGAAATATTGAGGTAAAATAAATTCTAAATTTATTGAATGTAAATGATAATAATTTTTTTAACTAAAATAATGTTGAATAAACCGAGTAATGGATTAAATAAAATAATATTTAATTTAATAAAGGTTAAATGAATTGGATTTGAATCGAACTAGATAAATCAGTAAAGAGAATTAATTCCAATTAAGCTATAAAATGAATTAATAGAATGAATATGAACTTGAGTTATAAAATTAAATTAAATTTGAGTTGTGAAAGGAATTGAATAAAAATAAATGAGTGTAAGTAAAATTAATGTGAGTAATTGAACTTGATTAAAATTAGATGTAAATAGATTATGCAAGTGGTGTGAGTTTAAATAAATTGATTGGTAACTAATTGAATATGAAATAAGTTAATGAAATAAATTAAAAGATGAAAATTAACTTAAGAAAAGTTGAATAAAATTGAATGTGATAAAAAGAAAATTTATTAATATGAATTTGAGTTATAAAATAAAATTTACTTATGTTAATGATATGAATAAATGAAATAAACAAATGAAGTAAATCAAAGAATTAGTACTGAACTTAAGTTATGAAGAGAAAAATAAATAAATATGAATTGCATTTTATAAAATGTTAATAATAAACTTAAATGGTTTGTGAAATGGTTTATAAATAATGTTAGTGTTAAAGAAAATATTCTAAGTGGTAGTGAAGTAATAGTTAATTTGGATAAGATTAAATGAAATGATTTTATAAAATGGTTCATAAATGAATTTGTATGAAAATATGTTAAACAAAAAGTGAAACAATTAGAATTTAACAAATTGAATTGAATAAATTGAATGTGAATGAAATAGATGTGAATAAATTTGAAGCAAATCGATTAAATGTTAATAAAAATTGGATGTTAATAAGAAATGAAGTGTGTAAATTAAATATTGACATTGGATAATGTAAATTCACATAGTTTTGAATTAATTGGACTAATTTGATGCATATTAACAATTGAATGGTTTCTTTTTTGTAAATCGTTGTTTTAACTGTTTTGAATACATATGATTGTTGTATGTTGTGTATTTGTGCTCGTGTCTATGATTTGGATTCAGAATGCATGTTCTATAGTTTATTAAACTCATACATGTTCTATATCTTATTATAAAGGACTAATACTCTTTGAGTTAAGATAGGTATGTACGAAGACTGTTTGGACGTATACGTGGATTTCATTTGCTTTGCTTGCTTAATATGAGCGAACTCGCTCATATTAATAATAGTAAGGTACGTATCTCGGATTACATACCGCGCTTTTGTATTTTTTTCCTCCGGAATGCCTCATCATTGAGATGCGATTTATATTTGATATATTTGGTATATATTGGGGTTATATATTGTATTGGAAAAAAAAATCGATCGAGCCGCGCAAAGGAGACTCCGTCGAAATTTTCCGTAAATTGGGGCATTAGAAAAATTTTGAGGTTTTAAAAGTTTACAACTTATTTTATATATAAGTTGTAATTTCCATAAAACCGATATCGGAGTGGCATAATAGAAGTGTAGTAAAAGTTTTGCAAACAATATTTTTATGTTTTATAAGTTGATTATTTTGAGAAAATATACCTAATATTAAATTTCTTACCCAACCCCTTTTCGAGGACGAAAAGTTTTTAGTAAGGGAGCATGTAACAACCCATATTTTTAACTATTTTAAATTATAGAATTTGATATAATTATTGAATAAAAATGGTTAGAAATAAAAATTTAATGATTTACTATTGTAGTTTATTGATTATAATAAATTTTTGAAATAAATGATTCCGAAGATTTTGGCGATAATAAGTATTGAAATGAAATTCTATGTATTTAATGTGTTTATAATAATTAGTTGGAATTGAATAATGAATATTGAATGACTGTAAAATGAAAGTAGTTGTTTTATTATTTGAATTCATTTTAAAATTAAATTTTATAAGTTAAATAACTTATATTGAAATATGGTGATTTACTAGATAATTAAATTGTTTAAAATTTAATATTGCAATTATTTAAATAATTGAACTCTAGATTTAGTGTGAATGGAAATGATGTCGGAAGTTGATTTAAATTTTATTTAAACAATAATGAAGATTGTTAAACTTAAAAATTGAATTTAAATTGATTAAATTTATTTCTAGAATTTACTTGTTTTAATAAACGTGTAAAAATAGCAATTTCAGGCGCTGTCTTGGATTTTGATGAAACCGGTATCATCGGATACGTAATAGTGAATTGTTATAGGATTTCAAGTTTCTAGCGATCGAACTTGTCGTTTGGCCGTGCGGGCTTGTAACGCGTAGAATTTAATTTTTGAATTAAAATAATTTTTTTGAAATACTATCTTCTGAATACGATTGAGTTAGGCCTCAAGACAAGTTCCATTGTGTTCGAAATGGAGGTAAAACATTGGAAACGCTAGGCGGCACATGTCAATTGGAGTTCGAAATTTTCGTGGGCAAATTGGTTAGATATTTTCTAATATAAGATATATTTTCCTTAATCAACCTTACAACATCTCGTACATCCAGCCACCTTATGTCTTCCATTATATGCTCCCCCTCTTTCTCCTTTTTTTTAAAACATAACCAATCAAAATAAAGAAAAAACGAACATCGGATCGGTTTAACAAATAAAAAACAAATCAACACAATCGATTCACGTTTGATTGGGACAACATCGGAGCTTGGGCACGCGCGAGAGGCCGCTGGCGGCGACAGTAGGGCATGGGTCGGCGGGAGCTGGGAAAGCTCGTGCCATCGGAGTCGCGTTTAGATTAGGGTTCACGATTTTAGGTTTCTGGCTCGGCAATTTTTGTGCGCGTGTGATTGGAGGTGGCGGTGGCTCGTTGGCGAGGGGTGCAGCAGAAGCTTGGTGGTCCGATGATTGATGGTTGCACACGAGATGATGTTGGGTCATGTGGATTTCTCGTGTACTGCTGTGCGTGCTTGAAGAGGAGATAAGGCCTGCGTGCGTTTTATTATATTGTTAATTTTGTTAATTAAATTTTAATTATATCGTTATATTAATTATAGTGTATCTTTTGCTTACGAGGTCCATTTCCGACAAAACGGGCAGCGTTCGCACTGTATCAACATCATCTATAGCTTGCAGTGGAAGTGCTATTTATTTAACGCTGAAAAAAAAATTTGGTTTCAAATAAAAACGTAAGAGTTTTACATGCTCATGGCGTACTAAAATATTTTTGTGTTGGTTAAATTTTAATCGTGAAGTGATTTAAATTTATTGACTGTTATTTGGTAAATTTAATTGACATTTAAATTGGTAGGAATTAAAATGATAGGAATTTGAATTAACAGTTCGAATTTGAAATGGGAATTAAACTGCTAGTTAAATTCCCGATTATTGATAACTAGTAAATTGTTATGATATTTTGATTGATTTGGATGTTGATTGTGATGGATGCTATTAATTGATATTCTGGGCACCAGATTTGATTAAATTAAATGATTTTAAAATTGTTGATTTGAAATTATTTAAATGAGTTGATTTAAAGAAGTAAAAATCGAATTTATGGAAATCAAATTATTTTCTAAATTGAGCTCAAAATGTTGGTATCGAAATTGTTTAAAAAATGAAATTTGAGATTTTGAAGCGAATATGATATTTTAATATCAAGTATGAATTGTTTTCGATATATAAAAGTACCAACCGGTGTGTAAAATGACGTTTGGTTGTAAAAGAGACCAGGGCCTCTTATTGGCACACTCTCTGTCAATATTGGAACCACTTTAACAACTGTGTACGCAGAGGAGACTCCAGAATGAACTGGTTGGATTTGGTGTCTTTTGATGGATTTAAAGAAAATAACAATGTTGGATAGACTCTGGCACTTGTGCTAATTTGAAATGACTAAAACAGGGCCAAGCGGGCTAATTACCCCTAGCGGACATCCGTTCTTCGATTTTCTTGGACGTGGTCCATATTATTACTCTTGTTCTTCATTTCGATTGGTGCACCTTGATTTTGGGATAGCCTCCATTTGTCTCAATATGGGATGGATGTACACGGCAGGCGGTCATGGCTACGATGCATTATCACCAGCACTACGTTTCGAACTGGTAGTATCCTACCTTTGGCATTGTCTCATGTGCGTTTTCATACTTTTATCCCTATACAAGACCACTACGATTTTGGTTTAGTGTTGTCGTATCATGGCGCATCACTGGCTGACGACGTGCTACTGGTTGTGCTAAATGGAAACTATACGACAATGCTTTAAAATGCGTTAAGGGGGATTAATGTAAAGCCTTAACACTAAAAGAATATTTATTTTACCGATTAGACATTATATTTTGTAGCGTATTCTACTATATATAAATATTTTGACGGATCCTTAAGAGATGGAAATTTTTTGTAACATCTATTGAGTTATTGAACGCATGTTATATATTGGACAAGAGATGTGAAATCCCGTAAACATCTCTGACGCTATTACACTCATGTTATGATGTATCGATTTGAATCACATAAGGCTATTTTTGTCCTGACTCGAATGTTTTGTTTTTCATTACGCTTGGGTTGGCCCTGAGTATTTCAACGCATTGAAGATCATTTTCTGGCTGACGTAGACAAAGATTTGGTATATTATTACTATTATTATTCCCTGCATCATGTTGCCTACTGCATTATATTGTGTTTCTATTGTATATATATAACTCTGATAAATGCTGTATAAATTTTAATCAAACGTATAGTAGACGGCTTTGAAAACTGTTTATTTGGTTATTATATTTTGTTATTCTATTGTGAGATTCTGTGTTTGTTCTTCTTCTTTTCTTATTTTTCTTAATCAATCCCATTGATTATCTATGTTCTGGATTGTTTATGTTGGACGTGTGTGGACTATTGTCAATTTAAACCTTTCGAAATGTGGATCGCACAACTAGGTAATCGTATTTGGTAATAGAGGGAATGAAGCTGGTTAGGAGAGACCACATATGAATATTCCCTTGGGCTAACACCGATACGTATCTCACCTTAAAATATATCGACAATATACGTCTCCAGTATTGGCACAAAGCAATAAACAGATGGACTTAGCAAAACAGAACAATATATGACATATACTAATGAGCACAGAGTCATAGATCATAGTAGAAAAATATAATATATGTATATGTATATATATATAAACGGATGCCAACAGACGTCTTTCTCAATATGACATTATATACCAAGTTGAGTTCAACATGCATAACTCTTGGCCATCACATTAAAATAAATATAAGAAGACACTCAAATGGAACATATACAAGGTTATAATTCAAAATATTATATAATAAATATATACTATCTTCTCTAAAGCAAAATCATCCAAAATAGCTAATGTCTATGTACCTGATAAATCTTGGATTGACTCGAGTATTATATAAATAATAAACGGGTGAGACTATATAAAAATCCATGGTGAGTATGTAATAATAAACATGGTAAATGAGAACCATAGCATGAACACGAAGTAACACAATGACCAACAAAGCACCATAGTAATATGCCATGCCACGCATCTCAAATTTCACCTGAGAAATACATGTAAGCAAGTAAGTACCATGACAAGTTTAAATAGAGTGATGACAACCAAACACATCGAAATATTCAAAATACCATGGATAAGAAAACGCCTTACCCATAAAATCCACAATAATGGAATGAATACCGAATCAAACCAAATCAAAGGGTCGATGACTAAAATATTTATCTTAACTTGCAGTCCTAACGGAAGTGTAAACTTTTGATTCTTAAACCTAAAAATAAAAATAAAGAATGACAAATATCAAATAAATAAAAGTATCAAATGTCGACATATAGCTATAATGGAAGTAATAACTTCCCACTGTCAAGTCGTAGAAGACAAATTGCAAAATATAGAAGCTAAATAGAACAAAATCCATACAAAATACAGAATCAATATCCAGAAATTCTATCGCGAGTATCGAACTTTGATGGAAGTAAATACTTCCAATTGTTAGTCTTAGGAGATAGCATGAATCCAAATCCTAAATAAAACCCAATCAATACAAAATATCAAAACAATATCCAAAAATTTATCTCGACCTAATTTAGTAATAGAAATGATAACTTCCAATTGTTAAGCCCTCGGAGATATCAAGAAATTCAAACTCAACATATATCAAAAATCAATCAAATAGTCAACGTATGAAATCATATATCTTGACCACCATCCTTAGAGAGGCGAAACTCTCTACTGAATTGTCCTACGAGATAGAAATAATAAATCAAACAAAAAGAGATTTCTCGATCATATTCTCTTATGTGAGAATGACTGACAAGCTCAAAACAAGTCTCTAACGTCATGGATAGAAAACACGTGGCTATTTTAGGTTAGGCTAACTCAAATGACAGACTAACACGCAGCCAGTCTATAATGTTATATATTCACTGTCCCTAGTAAGGTGATAATGTCAAATATCCCAAATAAAATGGATCTACTTAAGTCATCCAGACGGAAACTGATTATCGCAGCACTGCTCCAGGAAACGCTAATGACCGAAGCACATTTCCTACAGTCCCTAAGTTCCATAATTGTGACACTCGATCCATCGATTGTCATAAACACGTTGTTGGACTACACTGAGCATTAGTCATAACTCCTACTTTCCCTTTGTAATGAATTATCAGTCCTTAGGTGACGTCGGGACAATGGATCTAATTAGAGAAATAACTCTTAGCCTAACCCTCAAGATGGTGATATCACATATCTTGGGTGTGACCCCGCAATCAGGACTGCTAAAATTGATCACTAAATCATGCACTCTCCGTAGGCAGAACCCTATGGTGTAGATTCCCAATGAATACTCTAGACTATTTAAAGTCCTAATGAGAGTGAAACTAGTTCCTCTCGACTATACAAGTCCTGATGGGAGCATATCAACATAAAAAATCCTCGACTACTAGCCCTTAGAGTAGATAATGATACTCGACTAGTTAGCCCTTAGAGGATATGATGAAATATACTACGACGAGATGAGTTCAAATGAGAGTAATAATAAGTACCCTTGACTCCATACGTCCTAATGAGAGTGTCATTGTATAATAATTACTTGACTACTAGCCATGAGAGTAATATTATACAACTCAGCTAGTTAGCCCCAAGAGGATAAATCTATAGATCCCAACATATCTCCAGCTTGATGCCTTTGAGAGTAATAGAACTCTCGACCATCAACCTCTAAGGAGTCACCTCTAGACGATATCACAAATTCCTAACCTATCTCCAGAATATAAATGACATTTTTTTTTTGAAAAGCAAGAGCATAGGCTCATTTTATTGACTTAATCAACATTACAACAAACAACTACAATACCACAACTTACAATCAGTTACAACCCTAAACTTGACTAGTATCAAAATGTAACGTCCCGAAATTTTTCGACTTTCGAAAATTCAACATCGACACTCACTTTATCGACTGCCGAGAAATCGAAGGCCGGAAACACGGAATGTTATGGGTTTTAGAAAAGAAAAAGTAGAAAAGAAGAGAGAAAAAGGTAGAAAATTTAGATAGGGAAAAGAACATAGAAAATTTTAAAGAGAAGATAGAACATTTTAAAATAGAATAGAAAAGAGAATAGAGGAAAAAGAAAACAGAAGAAAATAGGACGGAACAGAAAACAACAGAACAACAGAATCTCACAATTCGCAGCGGATCAACATATAATAATAAATGAATAATCTTTAAACAAAGAACTATATCAGTTATTACATTACATCACATTACATTACATCATATCATCAGAGTGTACAACAACAACAACATCAAACAGTGCAGCGGAAAAAGAAATACTATATAAACTAGTAATACGCCATGCCATCCATCTTGCCTCCAGCAACTCCAGAATATCCAAAATATCCTGATAAACCTTAACTCTTGACTGCCCGTGTGGAAATTGGTGGGCACCCAGAGTTTAGGAAGAAAAACAATAAACTCCAAGTCAGTCATGTGACTGGTGTGAGAACTCAAAACAGTTTATTTAACTTTAAAATCAAAACAGAGAGATATTTTTATTTCAATTCGCAATGCTTTTTAAAATGAGACTACCATAAGACCTCCTGCCACACACACAATGCAAACGCAGACTTGGAGAAGATTTCTCCTTATGATAGTCAAACATGCTTGATACGCATTTAAAAGAACATTTCATATTATTATTAGTGCATAGTGTAGGAAATTCATTTCGAAAGTAGAATATAAATCTTAGCCAGCATAGGTACCATTATATTATGCCTACTAATAGCTACCATATTAGATGGCAGGTTCTACAACTAAAACCGTACAAGTTTCGTATTGTTTCTTTGGATTTCCAACAAATGGTCGGGTCAAGGAACTTCCCATTGCCACATGAGAATGCCTCTGGAAAGACATCCCCGAGAACCAAACCGGAACTCTGCCAACACAAGGCCGGGTTACCCCTAACTGGGTAACTACTGACACGAGCACGCCATTCCCCGATCGTAAACGACCTTTCTCACGGGATCCCGAAAACCAACAACCACAAAGTAATAAATTCGTAGTAACCACATAGGTTAAATATCTGGGCTCCATACCATGATACCACCTCTGTCCAGAAGGAAATGTACATACCCTAAAGGGTGCTACCCCTCATAACCTTGCCGCATCTTTCCTGTTTTGACCATTTCCGGGGTGTGAGGTTCGACGAAGTCACGTCCACAAAAACATACTTTATACAAAAGCCATGCTTTGGGTCAACAAATGATCATAGAAATGATCACCAAGATAGACGATCAAATAAACGATCCTATCACAATAATCAACACAATGATCATTTCAGCAACACTCAGCATGTCACATTACCAAATTGGGAATATATCGCTGATAACTTCAACTATATAACCTCTGAGCTCGTACGTCTCAGAGAAGGGTGTTAAGCTAAAAGAATAAATTCTTCGCCACCAACAGAAATATATTTGAAAGAAATCGGCTTTATATCTCAACTTGTAATGTCAGACACACAATCCATACAAGTCTGTTCCGGGATCGAACAAAACCGAAGGCACTTACAAAGAAGTCCTTGCAATCCGGATATTCACAATCCTGATCGGATTCACCATCACATATGGAGAACTCTATACCGGAGCAACTCGGTGCAGAGTAAATCGACAGGTCATCCTATCGCTCTCGCAAATACCGGGTCTTCAACACCGATCTTCAATGCAATTATAACGACGTATCACATATTCGGAATGGGTTATACGACCCCATGGTCCTTTCCCGGTTAACCCGAATAGTGAGCGCTTATTCAAAAATAAGTGTAGCATTCACATTCAAACAAATCACATCAATTACCCATTCAAAGGGAAATATTGATAGTCGATTATTGAACTATCACTGGATATGCACACATCACCAGTTTCCAAATAATTTTCCAAATTATTTATTTTCCAAAATATCTTCACTAGATATAAAATTTTCAACACTTCAAAAATAAATCAATATTTATTTTTCTAAACCAATCCCACTTTCTTTTATAAATTCCTTAGTGAATTTATAATTCCAAGATATCAATGAATATTCGATTTCAATTATTCATTTCAAATATTTCTTTTCAATTTATCTTCAAAAAGATAAATTCTCAAAATATTCACTTATATGGGAAAACACTTCCATACTTATACATTCATAAGTAATTCACAAATTTTATTTATTTTCAACACTTAGAAAATATTCAATATACTTAAATCGAAATTAAGTATATATTTCATTCTTTTAAGGAAATCATTCACTTCAACATATTTATTTGGGCCAAAACGAATGTTGCGTAAAACATCGTTACAACAACCCAAAATCACTAGTATAGGGATTCGAAATTAAAATAGATATATAAATCCCAATACTATACAAAACATTTCCTTTCGGAAATCATTTACTATAACAACAGTGTTATAGTCCATCATCTCCTTTTATTTCTCGAAAACGTCTATTTCAACAATGGACGTTGAAATCTATGGTTTCGAATCTCAACACCTTTTTAAAACATCCTTAGATCGTTTTAATTCTATTTGAAATATCACATTCAAAACAATTTCTTTAACATCTTATTCACTATTCAAAAACGTGAATATACTTCATTAACAATTTCATCCTTTTATTCATTTTAATTCAAAGGATTATTCACTATTCAAAAATGTGAATATAACTCCTTTAATAGGTTTCAACAATTTTCTTATTAAAATAAGTCATTTGCGAATTTATAAAACAACGTTTATAAATTCCATTTCTATTTATTTATAAAAACTTCCTTTTTATAAATCTCTTTATTAACTTATTCGATTTATAATTTTAATTATAAACCAAAAGTCCAAATTATAAGTCAAACACTTATAATTTATTTATTTGCAAAAATCGTTCCTTTGAACTTTACAAATTTTATAAACCTACTGTTTATAAAATTTCCATTTATAACTTCACCGTTATATAATTCTATAAATTTCATTCATTAATGAATTTCATTTTCACTTCATTCAAACACTTATAAAAACTCGTTTTATAATGTCCATATTTCAATTTATAAATATCCATTTATAAATCTCTAAATATAATTCAATTTATATTATCCTTTTAAAACGTCTTAAATCTCCTTTATAATTTCACCATTTTGATTCATAAAATAATTAAATTTTATAAATCCTATATTTCAACTTTTCATAATAAATTCAAAAATCCCGATTTAACTATTTTATAAAATCATTAGCATCATATTCTCAAAAATCAGTTTTTAACTGTATTTCGCAAAAATCATAATTTTTATAACGTTAAAAATTATAACGTTTATTTATTTAAAATGGATCAATTCCAAAAATATTTTATAAACGTATACTTTCAAAAATCACTTTGAAATCATTTTAAAATTCCAAAATCTGGGTCCAATGATGCTACACACCAAATAGTCAATCACGACAACAACGATATCATATATCAATATGAAAATCCATCAAATATCAAAATATATGAAAATCTAATAAATACTGTTGAGGAATCCAGTTGGATCCCTCCAACCTGTTTTCCTGCATCCAAAAACATTAGCACAATACCAATTTCGCTCCAGTACGAAATTATCGCGGTACATGTTCTTATTAAATATTATCCGTTTAATA
Source organism: Allium cepa (assembly GCA_030765085.1). Lineage (NCBI taxonomy): Eukaryota > Viridiplantae > Streptophyta > Magnoliopsida > Asparagales > Amaryllidaceae > Allium > Allium cepa. The sequence goes on from CM060929.1 coordinate 569,634,682, forward strand.
ACGGCGTAATAGGGTCTCATCCGCTAAACAAAAAATGCGGGAAATCAATAACTCCAATATATACATATGCCAATATATATATATTGCTACTATATATAATACCAATTTCACTGTTTATGAAATATTCGCGGTATATGTTTTTAATAAATAACATCCGCTTACTAACGGCGTATAATGTCTATTTTAACAATCAATAGATATCAATCATCATTCATACATGCATTCAAATATTTTAAATCTAACTATTTAAAATAAAATCGAAACTGATTCGATTGAGTGAGAAGTTCTCACCTTGATTTTATTTCCCGTTTTAGCGATTTATTTCGAATAAAATTAAACGGACGTTTAATTTTACCCAAAATTCTCACTAACTCCAAACGACTCCAAACCAACTCCATCGCGTAGTGCTCGTCCATACGATTCCAACGCAACTGGTTTCGCGCGTTTTCGACCTCGTATGAAAAGGTTATCAATTTATGAAGTTTGTACACGATTTATTTAACTTTTACAACATAACTTTAAAAATTTAAAACCTACAACCATCATAGCCGTAGGATCTCAACTCCTTTGCATCATGACCGTAAGCTCCTTCTCTCCTCTTTCACGCAAATGTCCAGTAACACTCACGCACACAAAACCCATCACTTCCAAATTAGGTTTTCAAATCACGGCAACAACGTCGACTTCGGAGACGATCAAGTGGTGCCATCATGACCGTCCCCCTCCACTCCACCCACGGCCTGAGACCGGCCACGCGCGCACCCCCAGCGTCTCGAAAAGCGTGCGCAACACCCCAGGGACGCGGGCCTGTAGCTCCCTCCACACGACTCCGTTTCCGATCATAACCGTTGAATCTCTCCGTCTCGATCTGCTCTACGTTTTGTTAGTTGGAGCCTTCATCTAATTTCGCCTAGATTGGGAGGAAAACGTGGAGGAAGAAGGTGAACTGCTGGCCGTTCAGGGGGGGGTGGCGGCTAGGGTTTGTTTTTATTTATTTTTTTTATTTTTGTGAAGGGGTAGGGCTATTTATAAGGAACGAGTGACACTATTCATCCCGGAAATTCCGAACTCCAATTTACGCGCCGTAACCAGCGTTTCTAGGGTTTACCCCACGTTCCGGACACAATGGAACAGGTTTCGAAAGCTAATTCGGAAGTATGTGCGAGTTATGGCTATAAACGCTCAATTTGAATTAAACCGATTTAAGTCGATTTCTAGGCGTTTTAATTTGTACAGGACAAACGGTAAATCCAATTGACTTGAAATTTGAAACCTTACAATAATATCACATTACGGATCCGATGAAACTGGTTTCGTCGAAATCCGAGACTTTTTGAAAAATGGCTATTTTCACTCGTCAAATTTAAATTAAAAATAAATCGATGCGTTTCGAGCTGCCACGATCAAACGATAGCTCCGATTGACACGAAATTTGAAATCCGGTAATAACTAACTATTACGGATCCAATGAAACTAGTTTCGTTCAATTCTGAGACTGTTCAAAAATTGACTATTTTCACTAGTCGATTTAATATTAAAATATTCAATTTTCACAATTTAACTCTTAATTCGATTTTAAAAGTTCTAAAATATCGTTCTAACTTCAACATGATAAAATAAAATTTTACAAATCATTTTCAATCATATTTAACTCAATTTTCAATTATTTCCATAATTTAACGTATTAAATTATCGATTTAAAAATCCAATTAAATCCAATAATTCAAAATAAAATTTATTAGACTTAAAAATTCACTTATTAATATTTAAAATAAATTAAATATTCAAATTTTAATTATCAAAAATTCTGGATCGTTACACAAAACCAATAATACAAAACAAAAAACACAATCTGACAAGTACCCTCAAAAAGATATACTGAAACAAACTAGTATCACAACAGAAACTAGCTATGCTTATGCTCTTGTACAGATTCAGGTTAAGATCAGGCTATCCAGTTGCTCACATTCCAGCATTGATAGAACCTTCAAACTTCAAATAATGACAATCTTTAAGTATATAGGAATCCAGGCACATCATATTAAACAAATTTAGAAGAAAACCATCTGCAAATCTTCCAAGAAAATCAAGCAAGCTTCAGATACAGTCTATTTTCAAATCTCTAAGTACACTGCCATGAATCATATTATAGAGTTGAGAAGAATTTTTAATAGCAATACCAAACACTCTATTATTTCTTTCTGTCCATACTGCATATATCAGCCTCTTCAGTAGCTTTAGAAGCAGTCTAGTCATTCTGGTCTTCCATCTAGTTGCTTTAAACACATTAAACCATTCAGTAGAACTAACTGGTGAGGGTTTATAAAATCCACCATTTGACAAAAGCCTATACCATATCTGAAATACATAAGTGCACTCAAAAAACAAATGAGTATTTGTTTCAGATTCCGATGTACAAAGAACACAAATATCCTCTGAAATAATACCCATTCTACAGAGCTTATCTTTAGTGTTTAATGCATTTGCCATCACCTTCCGCAACAATAAATTTTCTTTAGCACTTCCACCAATATTCCAAATTCTTGAATGCCATGGAAAATAAGAACCAACTCCACAGAGAGATTTATAAACATGCCTAATAGAATGAAGCTTATCCTTATCTGACCAGATCAAAACATTTCCATTATTCTTAATGGGATTACTACTAATAACATTCCATAAATTCCTAAGCTGAAAAGAACTAGAATATGGTAAAACTATACAATCTCCATGAATAAATTCATCAAGAGTCGCCAAATCAGAAATACCAGAATTCCTTCTCAAATTATAATCAACAACAGAACTTAAAATCAAACCTTGTTTAGCCCATGGAGAATGCCATAATAATAGGCCTTTAATTAAAGAATAGTTACATTGTAAGAGAGGAATAAATGTTTCCCTAAGCTTAAGAATACATCTCCAACTCCAACTGCAGTTTTGTGGAATTTGCATAGTCCAAAAATTCCTCTTACCAATCAGATTATGATTTACCCATTGTGACCATAAATTTCTATCAGATTCAAAGATCTTATTGTAGTATACAGACATGGCTGCCTTATTCCATAGAAAAATATTAGTTATTCCAAGACCACCATTCTTTTTAGAATCAAACAGTTTATAATATGAAATAGGGATGAGCTTCCTAGAAAAAGGATCACCATTCCAGAGGAATTTGTTAAGAGCACTATAAATCATGTTTATCAACTTAACAGGGAGTATATAATGTCTTGTCCAATAATTTGTCATAGCCACAGCAATGGATTGTATGATAGTAAGCCTACCAGCTTGTGGCAGTTTATCAATAGGCCATACTCGAAGTCTTTCAATGATCTTCTCAAAGAGTGGCAAACAATTGTGTTTTGTAATTCTAGAACTTAAGATACGTAAACCCAAATAGTAAGAATTCTTAGACAATTCTTGAAGACCTGAATATTTTATGATATCATTCCTCTGAATAGAATTTAGACCAGCAACCATGATATTTGATTTATGGAGATTAATTTGCAGGCCAGTGATTGAATAGAAAAATTTAAGAGATGAAGTAATACATTGAATATTATGGTAAGTGGGCTTTGTAAAAACGATGAGATCATCTGCAAAAAGAAGATGAGTGATTATTGGATTTTTACATTTGGGATGAAGCTGAAATTTTTTTTAACTACAAGATCCATCAAGATAGAATTAAGAAGCTCCATAACTATTATGAACAAATAAGCAGAGACTGGATCACCTTGCCTAACACCTTGATTGCCTTTAAAATAACCATACAACCCACCCTCTCTCGAAATAGAATACATTGATGATGATATACATGTGTAAATCCAAGCTAAAAAAGGTTTTGGGAAGTTCATTCTAGACATAATAGCTAATATTGAAGGCCAAGCAATGGAATCAAATGCCTTCTTAATGTCTAATTTTAACATGCACCTTGGAGAAATGATTGTCCTCTCATATCCATACAACAATTCTTAAGTCAAAAGGATATTATCACTTATTGATCTACCAGTAATATATGCAGCTTGATTGTTTGTGATAATGGATGGTAAAACTATTTGTAATCTATTAGCTATAACCTTTGATATAATCTTGTATATAATATTACAACATGAAATTGGCCTAAAATCAGCAACTGAAGATGGATTAATGATCTTGGGAATTAAAGCAATAGCAGTGGCAGCAAGTCCAACAGGGAGCTTATTATAAAGAAAAAAATGATGAATGGCCTTTACAATATCTGATCCAATTATTTTCCAACTCTGCTGAATAAAATGTGCATTAAAACCATCTGGACCACCACAACTATCACTATCTAAGCTAAAAACTGCAGTTTCAATTTCATTATCTGATATTGCACTAATCAGAGTATTTGACTGAGAGGCAGTTATGGTTGGAAGATTAATATCATAAAGAGGATTGATATCAGGAATGAATAAGTTGGTTGGAGCTAAGATAGATGTGAAATACTGAACAAATGCTTCATTTATTCCATCAAAAGTATTCACCATATTTCCAAACATGTCCTTTATCTGAAAAATGCATTCATGGTTCCTTTTAACTATTAGAAAATTATGGAAGTACTTAGTATTCCTATCAGCCTCTCTTTCCATTCTCAAATGAATTTTCTGTTTGATTGAAGAAACTTCCTTTTGTATAACTTGATCCAGAGCATTTTTTAATTGCAATTCAAAATGAAGTAAAGTAGCATCAAAAGGCCTATCATTGAGGATATCATGTATTCTAATGAGCTCATTCCGAATCTGAGTTGATAGTTTAGAATCCTTACCAAAGTTAGCAGCAGACCAATTCTTAAGTTGAAATTTAAGAGCTTTCATCTTGAGAATAATATTTGTAAGAGGATCCTTTCCATATTGCATCTTCCAAACCTGCTTTAAAATAACATAATAATCAACTTGTTTAGTCCAGAAATTAAAAAATTTAAAAGAGTGTTTCCCACCGCGAAAATCATCAGCTCCACAATGAAATAATAATGGACTATGATCAGATAAAGAAGGCTGTAAGATATGATAAAAAGATTTTGGCCAAAGATGAAGAGAAGGAATGTTTAAGAAAATATGATCAAGCTTACATAAAGTAGAATTTCCACTCCTATTACTGTTAGACCAGGTAAAGTCTGAACCAAGATATTTAGCAGAGATAAGATTTGATTGAATTAAAGCACTATTTAAAGGAGAAATATCCTTGAGAGATAATGGACAGCCACCACATTTTTGATTACTTGCAAACATACAGTTAAAATCACCACCAATAAGCCAAGGAGTGGAAGATGAGTTTAAAGATGGAAGAAAATCCAGAAAAACTTGTCTCAAAGTTAATGAGTTTTGAGCATAAACAGAGGTAAGATGGAAAGAAACATTTGATGGCAAGTGAGTACAAAGATAGTGTATATATTGATCAGAAGCATTTATTCTGGAAAGTTTGAAAAAAATTGGATTCCATAAAGTGAGCAATCTGCCATAATTAGCTTCAAGAAAGTTATTATCATATAACCAGAATGGAGCAATCAAACGCATAGCCTTAATGGTTGATTGAATATCAAGCTTAGTTTCAGAAACACACATTAACTGAATATTTTTTTCCTGTATAAGATTTTTGATCTCAATTTGCTTAGATGATAAGTTAGCCCCTCTTATATTCCAAAAAGCAATATTATTCATTTATGGGGAAGTGGAGGAAACAAAGGTGAAGGATTTTTCCTAGTATGCCTATGATGGGAGTTATTTTTTGATGAGGATAAAGGTAAGACCTCATGAGGTTTATAATCTTTACCTTTGTTTATAAATGACATTTACTCACCAATAGTATCCAACATGTATTACTTGAGCGTCCCATGCCACTCAATATTACTCAAATGTTGACTAGAACTTAGTAAACTACATTCATCAAACAATAGTTATCTATAATACATGTAATGACCCAAAATTTTAGATAAATTAAAATATTTAAATTAAATAAGATTTGGAGTTTTTGTTGTTAAAAGGAAAAAATTAAGATTTAATAATAAGAAATAAATAAAATTGGATGTAATAGTATTAATTTAAGGTAATTGGTAACTGCTTTAAATGTAATTCCAATTAATTAAAATGATTAAAAAGTTATAATTGGTTATAGATTGTAAATTAATTATAATAAAGTGTGTATTAATTGATAATTGGATTAAAAGGGTAATTGACAATTTAAATGTTGTACTAATTAATGAAATAATGTATAATAATTTGTAATTGTATAGAATTAGTATATAAGTTAATGGTGATTTAATAATGTGTAAATAATTTGTAATTGGATAGAATTAGTATATAAGTTAATGGTGATTTAATTAGTATATAATAATGTGTATATAATTGTAATAATGTGTAAATGTTATAACATTTGTTTGTAAATAATAAACTTATAAATGTGATTAAAAGTTAATGGTGACAGATATTGTATGTTACCTATTTATTTAGTCTGTTAAATTAAATTGGAATCAGTTACAACTAAATGTAATTAAATATTATTTAATGGAAATTAAGATGAAATTGGAGAATATTAATGTAATAAGATATAAACCAATGTTAACTATGCCCATAGAGTGATAATTGATTGAATAAAAAGATTGAAATCAAATTTAAATCAATTTATTCGAATTAAATTATAATTAATTGGATTGAATTAAAGTTGAAATTGAACAATGTAATTAGTGTAATATTAAACACTGGATCGATATGTAATTTTTTTTTTAAATTCTTTTATATGTCTAAGTAATCAATAATGATAAAATTTGTTAGTCATTAAAAGTGGAACAAAAAGTGATCTAATCAATTTAATAATAATTTATTTAATTAATGTGAAAGTAGCCATTTTGGCCACTGTCTTGGATTTCGACGAAACCAATTTCATCGGACCCGTAACGGTGAATTATTAAAAGGTTTTAGGTTTCGTAGTGATCAGACCTATCATTTGATCGTACTGACTCGAAACGCATAGAAATCGATTTAATTAAATTCAATTGAAATCAATTTGTAATAAACTAATTTTGCAATGGCCCGTTTTTCCGTACCCTTTGAATCGACAATAAACCACACATGTCCAACTCAAATTGCACGAAAAGACGGATCATTAAGGGTAGAAAGAAAAATAAAGACAGAACAGAATCTCACACGAATGGAATAGCATATATTATTTCAATAATAATCTTTGCAGCGGAAACTTTTAAATACAATATCAGAGTCTAACCTAAATTCAGCTTGGACAGTTATAAACACTTGTCCTTATAATTGCTGACAAACATCAAACAAAATACATTAAGTACAGCGGATAATAGAATACGTCCATACGTAGATGAATATCTCCAGCTCTCCTCTGGAAACTCCAACCATCTTCGACTAAACCTGAAACTACTTGGATGTGACCCGAGTATTAAAAATACCCGGATCAGGCTTGATAAACCAGCGTGAGATACTCGAAATTTAAAATGACTATGCTATCAAAACCTTTGAAAAGAAGGGTATCTCATAAGACCACGCCCACACATAAACACGGACGGGTTTTTACCTTATGACAACCAAAACACAACATACCAAAATACACTTGATATTATTTTTTATGACATTCTTTTGAAAACACGTTTCAAATAAACTTGTTCAAATAAGATATCAATATCTGGACTAAGTCTAAGGTAATATATCCGGACTAGGTCAACGGAATATATGATACCAAAAAGGGGTAGCTGAAATGTTTGCAAGTCATTATAGCTATTTTGGAAATACAATCAAAACCGTAAATCTCGTATTGGGTTTGGATTTCCAACATGATAGAAAACCAGTGACCTTTTCTCCGATCCATGCATAACAAACATAGTTCCCACGGTGCCTTAATCGTTTTTCTCAAACTAGACACTTGGAAACTATATTTGCTACACTACAAATGATAACCGGTAGTTCCCTGCTTTTCTCAAGCTAACCACTTTATCCACATGGGGCAATAAATGCCTTGAGGCCCAGACGTATCTGGTACCTAGGGCTCAGAACATCTGATAACCCAAATCACAACTATCTGAAATGCTAGCATACATCTGACCACATAGAATCCCATCATAACCGGGGTATGAGGCTCGCGAAGCTACGCTCAATTTCTTCAAAGCAACGCTTTTCATAAAAAACCACGTTTTGATCATAATATGTTCCACTTTGAATGCCACACTGCCATTCCTTTGATCACTATTTGACTTCCACAAAAATACAACCCTTGAGCTCGTATGTCTTGAGGAGGGTGTTAAGCTAAGAGAAGTTGCCTTCTCCGCCACCACTGATGTACATTTCTAAAAGAAAAATGTTGTGTCTCAGAAATGCAATGTCGGACATTCGTCCATGCAAGTTCGTTCTACGACTGAACGAAACCGAAGGAACTTTCCTCGGCCATTATTAGGCGAGAAGCCCTTCTAATCCAAAAAATCTCCATCACGAGGAGACTACTACGATAAATAACTCTATAATGGAAGCTACCCGGAGCATGTTCAACAAGCAGTCCTCACGCTATGAAGATCCACGGTCTTTAATAATCATCATCTTCAATATGTCTTCACTTTCGAACGTATACATTAGTTCGAAGTGGTTTTCGAATAGGAATCATCCAAATCCGACTCCGGTTCCTTCGAAGCTAATCATCGCTTAAAAAGATGTTAATTTCATACGTGGATATCAATCATCAATCAATTACTTCATATTTTATCTTAATCAAATATCTTTCTTAGATATATTCTTTTCAATTTGTTCCATTTTCTTTTCAAATGTATATGGAATCATTAAGCCTCATTTATCAAATAATTTGGTTTATTTAAATTTTCTTAAATCTTGGAATAATTCCAAATCATTTTCTCTTTTACTGAGGAAAACTTTTCCAAATCATTCATTGAATCTTAATCAAAGATTTCTTCCTTAACTTCAAATCATATTCTTGCAAATCAAAGATTTTCATAACATAGTACTACTGCCACTTTAAATATGGTAAATTTCACCTCCAGGGACTAATGGCAAGTTTCACCTCTAAAGACTAATGGCAAGTTTCACCTCCAGGGACTAATGGCAGGTTTCACCTCCAGGGACTTATGGCGAGTAATCCTACATTATGAATATCTTTGTCTTTAACGATAATTGTCTTCAATATATTTTATTTTCAAAATTAGTTTGAAAGGATTTTCTTTTCTTTTATCTTGGAAAAACTTAAATATGATCTTTTAGAACATCCGGGCTTTCCTTTCGATCTATTCCACCCCTCGCCTAAAAGAGAAAACATAGGCCAGGTAAGTTCAGGGCACTGCTTGCTCCATCCCTAACCTTAGTTGAACACCTTGTTTTATCTTACCAGATCTCACAGGCGGGACAAATGTACTAGTCGTTTCCACATACTCAGATTTTCAACTTTATTTCGGAATTGCTTATAAATATTCCAAATTATCTTTCAAAATGCTTAATTATCCTTTTAAAATCATTCACAAAAGATTTAGGAAAGGATTGTTAAGTTTAAAACTACATTTCAAAAGTTATTTCAAACTGCTGCGAAAAGCCTTGGGAAAAGTGTTGCAAATAGCGTTTTAAAAGCTGTATTCTTCAAAACGACTTTTATATCATTTAGAAATCCATATTTTTAAATTAAATCTCTTTTAATACATTTTAAAAGATTTTTAGGATTTATTTCATTTTTTCAATACATTTAAAATATCAATTTTAAACTTTGGTCACTTTACTGTAAAAACGCGATTTTTCTGGAAAATTGTTTGGACATATTTAAAATATACAAGATAAAATCTTGATTTTATTCCTTTATTTCTTTAAACATATTTAAATGTTTATAAAATATTTTTAAATCATTTTAAAACTATTTCCAAAAGGTTTAAGAATTCCATATACACCATTTCATTTTAAAAAGGAAAGTAATTTCCTTTGTGCTTATCGACGTGTATTAACGTCACTTGGTAAAACAATTTAACAATCATATCAAACAATCAATACTTGATGATAAAATCATATATAATCATCCATAGCAATCATAACACAACATCAAACATGTATATATGTAGGTAGAGATGTTAAATAGAGTTTCTCACCAAAAACCAAAGCGATTAACTTCCTACCAACATTCATATCATCCAACACTTCACTAACTACTTCCTACTCCACTAAACTCTAGCAAATAACACCCTCTTCCTTCCAATAGCTTGGCCGAGGCTTGAGATGGAGGTTGGCCGAAAATATAGAGAAGAAGCGATGGAGCTTTGAACTTGAATTTCCAAGATTTTGATCCGAAAAATGGGTCATTTTCTCTCTTATTGTTGACTCTTTTACTCTCAAAATTTAAAAAACTTGTTAACTAAAAAGTTATTGAAAATTCTTTTCTATTGAATTTTAAAAAGAAAATAATTTGAATCCAAGTTGTTTTGAGGGAGATATGTCCAAAATAAAAGAGCTATTCTTGGATTCACAAAAATAAAGCCCGAAAATGCACTTCAAAGAATTGAGTTTTAGGTATAGCAAACCTCAAAAATAAAAAAATGATTAACAAATAAATTGTATCCACTGGAATTTGATATGGTTTTAAAAAAAAATTCTTAATTTGGATCTTTTATGATTAAGTTATGATCATAACAAAATAGGTTATTTTCTGTGTTAAAAACTGGGCCAGAAAATTCACTGTAAAGAAGTGGTTTTTTAGCATGGTTAACTTTAGAGTAAGACGAAGTGGTCAACATTAAAGTTGCAGCCACTGGAAATATATGATTTAAAAAAAAGTATTTTGCATTTTGGTTCTGTGATGAAGAAGTTATGGCCAAGAGAAGAAGAGGGAAAATATGGAGAAAAGAGGAGTTTGATTTGAAGAGAATAAATATTGATTTCTTTTTGAATATTTTGTAAATATTTTGACATTATTTCTTTTTAATTTTTTTATATGGCATGGAAGCCACTAAAGAGAAGAGGAAGAAGATGAAGAAGCTTAAGAAAAGAAGAAGAAAAAATGTGAATGAAAGTGAAGAAAGATGTGGGTATTTATAGAAAAATGAAAAAAGGGGAAATTTACCAAAATAACCACTTACCAAATTACCAAAATAACCTTACTTCCACCTAAAGTAAGCTCCACTTTTTCAATACTTAACATCACCTTTCACCACTTTACTTTATGTCTTAATCACTTAAAGACTAAGTAAATAATATCATAATTATGTTGGCTTTGATTTGATGTGATTTGATGTTTACTTTTGACTTTTCTTACTTACTTTTCTTAATTCTTACTTACTTTTCTTAATGACTTCTAGAAGTTTCTAACCTTATTTAGTAAAAATATCTTGATTAGTGAATTAATTAATACTTACATTATTTGAATATATGTTCCTATATAAGAAAATAAAGGTGCGACGACGTTGCAACAACTTTTAATCGATAAAACGTTGTTTTTCGACAAAATGTTTTACAGTCACATTTTGACGTTTTGGTTAAACTAATTATTTATGTAAACCAAATTTAAAAACGAACTTTTTAATTCTTTAAATAAATTAAACCATGTCTCTTTATATTTTAAAATCATATTTAAATAACATCAAAATCTCCAATTTTACGGTGTATGTAAAAGTGACAAAATGCGACAAAATCTGGTTATTTTTGTCAAACGATTATTAACATACTTAGAAATATTTAATATAATTTTATTTTCTTTATTTTATGTTTTCAATAAGATTTATCTTTTTAAATAAACATTTAAACCTATTTATTTAAGCATTTTTTTTTTAACAAAACTTAACTTTTGTTGATTTGTTCTAAAATCCAAATTTATAGTTTTTTAAATTATCAACTATAAGAATAAATAATTTCTCTATTATTATCTATTATCTGTAACTTATTTATTTATGTTTAAAATTAAATTCAAAACAAACGAAATCTCTCATTTTCGAAGTAGCGAAATTACGGGTCCTTACATTCTCCCCTACTTAAAAGAATTTCGTCCTCGAAATTACCCAAACAAAAGTTTGCCTAAAATATTTATCTTTAAACTTAATTCCATATAATGTACACAGATCAACCATATGAAATATCTTATTCGATTTTATATTCGAATAGACAACTTTATTTCCAAACTAGTATCGATCCCCCGATTTACTAGTGCGGACTTTAATCAGGCTCTTTGCTTCGAAACCCTTGCTTTCCTTGCACAGTGCTCAACTATGATAGAAAACTCAAGTACCCAACCATAAACCCTAATCAATATTCATCGTCAAGAATCGAATGATAAATCCTTTTTCGGACCAGTGTATACACCTTAAAGTTTCGAACTCGAATAGTAGATCAACATTTGTGTGACGAAAGGATCTATATATAATATACGTATTTATCAACTCTTAAAACTTTCATAAAAACTTTATCTTAAGCTCAAACATTTTATAAAGGTGCTTCTTTATATAATCCCTTTGATTATTTATTTCCAAATATTTTATTAAAGGAAAATATTCTAAAGGAACCATTTTTCACTCAAAAGATAATTTTTCTGTATTATAATTCCCATAATCCTTTAACTTAGTATATTTTCTTTAACACTAATTATATTTATGAATCATTTCATTAATTTATTACTTAAGTTTATGACATCTTATAACTTATGTAAATCAATCACTTTTAAAGACTTAAGTCCAATTCTCAATTAATGCTAGAATTCATTAATAAAACATTTTCTAGGTTATAATTTTCTTTTTGTTTATAATCATATTTATAAATTATACTTATCCAATTTCATTTTCTCAGAATGTTTCACAATATTTTAGTTTTCATAAATTCCTTAGCTCCGATTTAGGTATGATTCGGAAATTTTCGACTGTCCAAAATCGTCGAAAATCCAGCTTTATCTTATCAATTAGAGATCCCAATTTATCTTTGGTTTAAACACATTTATAAAGATTACTACTCAATTTATCAGTTAATGATTCACATTATCCCTTTACTTAAGAAAATTATATAGATTAAGCAACTGCAAAACAATCCAAGGAACTGGGTACTACCAATAGTATCATATATCCTCTTAATAAGAAGAGTAATACTTAAGGGAAGTGTTTACCATCTGAACACATCACTTGCCCATTTTTAGTTTTTTTTCAAGCCAATCAAATTATTTATCTTAAAATACTTCTTTTTATTTGAAATAATAACATTTTCAAAATCCTTTAGAGATTACTTTGTAAAACCTATCTTATAAATTCATTTTATCTTATATTAATTAACTTCATTTAAATTACCACAATTGTTTTAATCGAACTTAAATTCTCATTCCTTTTATATATAACTTTTACAAAATCATTTTCAATTATTTAAATACATTTTCAGCTTATATGTTCATTCCTTAAACAAATCTAATTATCAAACACCCTATAGTCAAATCGTGAAACTTAATTCACAGGGTATTTGTACTTAAACTTTTAAAACAATCGTTCAATTATGATGTAACTTAACATTATCATTTCTTTATTTATTATTTTGGAATAGGTATTAAAGATTTTAATTTCCTTATCAGATTTCTTACTTAGCGATTATCTTTATGAAACATCTTATAGTCAAACTGTGAAATTCTAGTCACAAGATGTTCATATTTTAATTTCACTAATCCCAATTTCTAACTATACAACTTTTCAAAATATATACTTTATATTCAAAATATAATCCTAGGTAAAATTAGTTCATTTACCAATTTTTTCAAAATCAGTGTGTCGGTTCGCCTTGTTTAAGTGTTTAGGAACCCACATCGATAATGGTGATAAGGCGCATCGATCAGAATCCATAAATCACTCAACAGATATATCAACACAAAACATTTTTATTAGTCACTAACAAATACGCGCTCATATACAATACACTCAAACTCATTCTACGGTGTTACTAACCCTATCTCTAATGAGTTACTCATCCTAGGGTATTGCCAACCCTATCTCTGATGAGACTTTACCCAACCAAAGCCAAGGTTCTCGCTTAACCTTCAGCTCTGATACCAAATGTAATGGCCCATTTTTCCGTACCCTTTGAATCGACAATAAACCACACATGTCTAACTCAAATTGCACGAAAAGACGAATCATTAAGGGTAGAAAGTAAAATAAAGACAGAACAGAATCTCACACGAATGGAATAACATATATTATTTCAGTAATAATCTTTACAGCGGAAAATTTTAAATACAATATCAGAGTCTAACCTAAATTCAGCTTGGACAGTTATAAATACCTGTCCTTACAATTGTTGACAAACATCAAACAAAATACACAAAGTACAGCGAATAATAGTATAGGTCCATACGTAGATGAATATCTCCAGCTCTCCTCTGGAAACTCCAACCATCTTCGACTAAACCTGAAACTACTCGGATATCACCCGAGTATTAAAAATACCCAGATCAGGCTTGATAAACTAACGTGAGATACTCGAAATTTAAAATGACTATGTTATCAAAACCTTTGAAAAGTAGGGTATCTCATAAGGCCACGCCCACACATAAACACGGACGGGTTTTTACCTTATGATAACCAAAACACTTCATACTAAAATACACTTGACATTATTTTTTATGACATTCTTTTGAAAACACTTTTCAAATAAACTTATTCAAATAAGATATCAATATCTGGACTAAGTCTAAGGTAGTATATCCGGACTAGGTCAACAGAATATATGATGCCAAAAAGGGGTAGCTGAAATGTTTGCAAGTCATTACAGTTATTTTGGGAATACAATCAAAAACGTAAATCTCGTATTGGGTTTGGATTTCCAACATGGTAGGAAACAAGTGACATTTTCTCCGATCCACGCATAACGAACATAGTTCCCACGGTGCCTTAATCGCTTTTCTAAAACTAGTCACTTGGAAACTATACTTGCTACACTACAAATGATAACCAGTAGTTCCCTGCTTTTCTCAAGCTAACCACTTTATCCACATGGGGCAATAAATGCCTTGAGGCCCAGATGTACGTGGTACCTAGGGCTCAGAACATCTGATAACCTAAATCACTACTATCCGAAATGCTAGCATACATCTGACCATATAGAATCCCATCATAACCGGGGTGTGAGGCTCGTGACGCTACGCTCAGTTTCTTCAAAGCCACGCTTTTCATACAAAACCACGCTTTGATGATAACAAGTTCCACTTTGAATGCCACACTGCCATTCCTTTGATCACTATTTGACTTCCACAAAAATACAACCCTTGAGCTCGTATGTCTCGAGGAGGGTGTTAAGCTAAGAGAAGTTGCCTTCTCCGCCACCACTGATGTACATTTGTAAAAGACAAACGTTGTGTCTCAGAAATGAAATGTCGGACATTCGTCCATACAATTTCGTTCTAGGACTGAACGAAACCGAAGGCACTTTCCTCAGCCATTACTAGGCGAGAAGCCCTTGCAATCCGAAAAATCTCCACCATGAGGAGACTACTGTTATAAATAACTCTATAATGGGAGCTACCCAGAGCATGTTCAACAAGCAACCTCACGCTATGAAGATCCACGGTCTTCAATAATCATCATCTTCAATATGTCTTCACTTTCGAACGTATACATTAGTTCGAAGTGGTTTTCGGATAGGAATCATCCAAATCCGACTCCGGTTCCTTCGAAGCCAATCATCGCTTAAAAAGATGTTAAGTTCATACGTGGATATCAATCATTAATCAATTACTTCATATTTTATCTTAATCAAATATCTTTCTTAGATATATTATTTTCAATTTATTCCATTTTCTTTTCAAATGTATATGGAATCATTAAGCCTCATTTATCAAATCATTTGGTTTATTTAACCTTTCTTAAATCTTGGAATAATTCCAAATCATTTCCTCTTTTGCTGAGGAAAACTTTTGCAAATCATTCATTGAATCTTAATCAAAGATTTCTTTCTTAACTTCAAATCATATTCTTGCAAATCAAAGATTTTCATAACATAGTACTACTGCCACTTTAAATATGGTAAATTTCACCTCCAGGGACTAATGGCAAGTTTCACCTCTAAGGACTAATGGCAAGTTTCACCTCCAGGGACTAATGGCAGGTTTCACCTCCAGGGACTTATGGCGAGTAATCCTACATTATGAATATCTTTGTCTTTAACGATAATTGTCTTCAATATATTTTATTTTCAAAATTAGTTTGAAAGGATTTTCTTTTCTTTTATCTTGGAAAAACTTAAATATGATCTTTTAGAGCATCCGGGCTTTCCTTTCGATCTATTCCACCCCTCGCCTAAAAGAGAAAACATAGGCCAGGTAAGTTCAGGGCACTGCTTGCTCCATCTCTAACCTTAGTTGAACACCTTGTTTTATCTTACCAGATCTCACAGACGGGACAAATGTACTAGTCGTTTCCACATACTCAGATTTTCAACTTTATTTCGGAATTGCTTATAAATATTCCAAATTATCTTTCAAAATGCTTAATTATCCTTTTAAAATCATTCACAAAATATATAGGAAAGGATTGTTAAGTTTAAAACTACATTTCAAAAGTTATTTCAAACTGCTGCGAAAAGCCTTGCGAAAGTGTTGCAAATAGCGTTTTAAAAGCTGTATTCTTCAAAACGACGTTTACATCATTTAGAAATCCATATTTTCAACTTAAATCTCTTTTAATACATTTTAAAATATTTTTAGGATTTATTTCATATTTTCAAAACATTTGAAATATCAATTTTAAACTTTGGTCACTTCACTGCAAAAACGCGATTTTTCTGGAAAATTGTTTTGGATATATTTAAAATATATAAGATAAAATCTTGATTTTATTCCTTTATTTCTTTAAACATATTTAAATGTTTATAAAATATTTTTAACTCATTTTAAAACTATTTCCAAAAGGTTTGAGCATTCCATATACACCATTTCATTTTAAAAAGGAAAGTAATTTCCTTTGTGCTTATCGACGTGTATTAACGTGACTTGGTAAAACAATTTAACAATCATATCAAACAATCAATACTTGATGATAAAATTATATATAAGCATCCATAGCAATCATAACACAACATCAAACATGTATATATGTAAGTAGAGATGTTAAATAGAGTTTCTCACCATAAACCAAAGCGATTAACTTCCTACCAACATTCATATAATCCAACACTTCACTAACTACTTCCTACTCCATTAAACACTAGCAAATAACACCCCCTCCCTTCCAATACCTTGACTGAGGCTTGAGATGGAGGTTGGCCGAAAATATAGAGAATAAGCGATAGAGCTTTGAACTTGAATTTCCAAGATTTTGATCCGAAAAATGGGTCATCTTCTCTCTTATTTTTGACTCTTTTACTCTCAAAATTTAAAAAACTTGTTAACTGAAAAGTTGTTGAAAATTCGTTTCTATTCAATTTGAATAAAAAATATTTGAATTCAAGTTGTTTTGAGGGAGATATGTTCAAAATAAAAGAGCTATTCTCGGATTCACAAAAATAAAGCCCGAGAGTGCACTTGAAAGAATTGAGTTTCAGGTATAGCAAACCACAAAACTTAAAAAATGATTAACAAATAAATTTTAGCCACTAGAATTTAATATGGTTTGAAAATATGATTTTCTTAATTTGTATCTGTTATGATCAAGTTATGATCAAAACAAAATAGGATATTTTCTGTGTTAAAAACTGTGCCAGAAAATGCACTATAAAGAAGTGGGTTTTTAGCATGGTTACCTTTAAAAAGAGACAAAGTTGTAACGACCTGTATTTTACGTGTCGACATATCGTAAAATAGTTGCATTAGGTCGTTAGTATTGCTTGAGTCGTTTTGAACCTAAGTAGTAGGGTTTACGGCTTAAGGGGTTAGGCCGTGCAATAGCTAGCTCGTGGGTAGCCTAAGTCGTTCGGAATTGAGTCGTATGGAGGCATGAGTCATGACCGACTTAGTGCTTAGGTCGTGTGATAGCTTGAGTCATGTAGGAGGTAAGTCGGTTGTACGACTTAGTGGTGTTGAGCGACTTAAGGTGTTGGCCGAGTTAAGGTGTAGCAGGTTAGCAAGTTACGACTTAAGAACTGGGACGAGCCAGCGTGTTGGTGGAGTTAGCGGGTTAATGGTAAGCGACTTAGTGCTAGGGCTTAAGTCGTATGACCGAGATAAGGATGTAGCGACTTAAGTGGGTTAGGTCGTGAGTCGTTTGGGATGACTTAACGGGTTAACGAGTTAGGTGTGGTGTTGTGTTAGGTCGGCTATGCCGAGTCATAGGTTAGGTCGGCTATAAGGAAGTCGTTAGGTCGTTGAACGACTCATGATAAGTCGCTGGGTCGTGTATTTTGTTAGGTCGCATAGGTGATAAGTCGTTCGAAGGCCTGAGTCGTTAGGTCGTAAGTCGTGGGTTAGGTCCATACGGCTTAGGGCTTAGGAAGGGATGCGCGCAGAAATTAAGTCGCGCATAGGTTGTGAGCCGTTGAGTCGTTCCTGTGTTGAGTCGTTTGTGTGTTGAACCGTATGTCGTTAAGTCGTTAGGGGCTTGAGTCGTGGACGACTCATGGGTTAGGTCGTGGGCGACTTAAGGGGGGACGACTCAGAGGGGGATTTCAGCCTATAAATATAGGGGTTTGGCTCACTTTTTGGCACTGGATTTTGAAGCGACGAAGTGCTGCCATTTTGAGAGCTCGACTACCATACTTCTTCACTTCTTTTCTCCTCTCTAATCTAGTGCTAACATCCATCGAAGATCAAGATCAAAGATTCAAGGGCCAAAGTTGAAGATCTTCATCCAACAAAGAGAGATTTCATCGTTTGAAGTGAGATTTTGCCGGATCAAGCTTGGTTCTTTGTTGTCCAGATCTAGAGTTGATTGTTTTTGAGGTGTTTACGTGATTCGGTGAGTGGTAGTTATCTCTCACACGGACCCAAGGGAGTATATTGGATCGGTGGCTTGTTTGTGTGTTAAAGATAGTGATTTCTTGCATTTTCCTAAAGTCTGCATGTAGATCTATCATTTATGAAGTTTTGACATCTATTTTACGACATGTTAACTTATGCAAGTTTATTCATCAAGTTGTAGAGACATTTGCTTATAATTCATGCTTGTTAGATTTGGACACTTTATTTACGAAATTGCCATTCTTGTGTGATTGCTTATTAGATCTTGTTTGAATGTTTAAATGTTTGGATGTATGATTGATTTGATTGTTTCAAATTAGCTAGTAGTTGATTTGGACAAGTTGGTCGAAGATGATTCAAAAGCTAAGTGGAAAGGCTCTTGAATGGTGAAAGCTGCTTGTGGCATATGAAGTGGATGATGAAGCTCGTATGGATAGATTCGATGATGATGGACTTTGCTATGATTAGAGGAAGCAAAGCCGGATGTTAAGATGGGGCTTTGCTATGATGCGATGAAGCAAAGTAAGATGTGAGATAGTCTTGGCGTAATCCAGGCAGGGATCATTCCAAGCATGTTGATAACTCGAGGGATGGTTCGAGTTGGTTGATAATGGATTGCTCGAGAAGTAGCTTGGGCTAGTATGAGAATAGTCGTCGAGGAGGATGACTAGGAGGCTTGGATCTCATCGTTGTTGAAGGTTCTAGTAACCTCAAAGCAAGAGTACGTGGGGCGACCAAACGACTACAAGTAGGTGGTCGGGACACCCAAAAGACTACAGGCAGGTGGTCGAGTACTCTGGGCAGAGTAAGTAAGTCCTAGGCATGGGTCACGATGACGTGCAGAGTTTATCTAGAACCGGGGTTACCATTAGCCCTTGACAGGCGGTCATTCAACTAACGGTGAATCGAGGCAATGATAACAGTGATAGCCAGAGTCATGGATGTTTGGTTGCACCATTATTCGGTCTCAAGAGCGGTGTTTTCTGAGTGCTTATCTGATCTTGGTTTAGGCCTTGGGGGTTTGTATTTGAAAAACATCGACCTTGACTCGAGTGATAATTACTTTACTTAAATTGTCTGCTTTGCTATGCTAGTTTATGCTTAGTGGGTCTACGGGCTATCACTGTAGAATAAGGTGGAGTGGGATGGTTGAGTTCCTATTCCTTTTATCATTTATGCTCTTTTGGTATGTTTGATAGTTAATTTACTGCTCACTTAGACTGTTGTCTGACTCAAGGTTTTATGTTCAACTCTTATTACCTTGGGCTGTTCATCCATGTTGGGATGGGCAGACTAGGTAGCAGGTGACAGGTGCTGTTCTTGGCTACCAACGCTGTTGATGACGAAGACGAGTTGGAGGCTAGCATATTAGTTTTCTTACTATATGTACTGGATGTTCCGCTGCTTGTATATGTTTTGAGTGTTATGTAGTGAGGCTTGATGTATTGATTGTTCAAGATGCTTGTATCAAACCTTTATGAAGTCTATATGATGATATTCTGTTATGAGCTTCACTATATACATATATTTCTCTATTGTATTTTATCCATGCGCTGTGAGTTGTACAATAGAGTTTCTGTTTTATCTTACCCTGACTATCGTCCATGGCTGCCTGGCACGCCTTTCAGCACACCATTCTCTTGTTTTAGTGCGGGAGTCATGGACGGTCGTCACATTTGGTATCAGAGCTTTGGTTAAATCGATTTTAGCCAACGCTCGCTGACGTAACTACGTATGAGAGACGTAATTGCAATTTTGATGGATGATTACTATATATAATATAGTAGTTTAGAAGGATTTGAACTCCTTATGTAGTTGTTTCTCAAGGTGTTCTAAATCATTCTTTTTTGTAGATATTAAGGATGAGTCGAAGTGAGAGACAAGCTGCTAGGGAAAGCCGTGCTGTTGGGGGAGCTACTGACTATGCTGCAATGTTCGAAGCTATGATGACTTCGATCATGAGAAGGATACCAACTTCAAGACCATAAGTAGATGTTGGAGTTCAAGTTCAAGCTCCAAGACCAGTGGATTTTGCTAAGTTGTGTAAAGACTATACTGCGCTTGGAGGAAAGGTTTTCTTGGGAACAGAATCAACCATTGAAGTGCAGAGATGGATTGATGCTTGTAGAAGGATCTTTGGCGATTTGGGAATTGAGGATGCAACTAAGAGGAAGCTTGCATCAAGATAGCTTCAAGGAAGAGCTTCGGATTGGTGGAATTCTATCACCATTGATACTCCAGAGGAAGAGATTACTTGGGAGCAATTCCAAGTTAGATTTGAAGCTAAGTTCATCTCTATGGCTCAGAAATCTGTTCTGTTTAAGAAGTTTGTGGAGCTCAAACAAGGTGGGAGACCAGTTCTTGAGTATGTTTCGGAGTTTGAAGCTTTGTCCAAGTATGCTCGGTCGTATATTGAATCTCCCTACCAGAAGAACGAGAAGTTTGTGACAGGCTTGGACTATTATCTTGGGAGACAGTTGGTGGATCATTTGGACGATCCATTTGAGAAGCTTGTGGAGAAAGCTCTCAGGCATGAGAGTTTGTTTCCTAAGGAAGGATCTGTTGTTGCTGTAACCAAGGAAGGGTCTAGGCCACAGCAGGGTGGAAACAAGAAGAGGAAGCAGCAACAACAGAAGGGTAAGGATGGCCAGAAGAAGCCGAAGGGCGAAGCGACGTGCTACAACTGTCAGCAGAAGGGCCATCTCTCCAAAGATTGTAGGAATCCCAAGGTGCCGGGAAAGTGTTACAACTGTGATAAGCTGGGACATATCAAGAAGGACTGTCCAGAGCCAAGGAAAGATAAGCAGATTGTGCAAGCTTATGCTTTGGGGGCTGTTCCATCATCTTCTAAAGCTCCTATTGCAGAAGAAAAGGGGAAGAGTATGGTGGTTCAAGGTACTCTTTCCATTTGTGGTGTTCCAGTTAGAGTGTTGTTTGATACTGGGGCATCACACTCGTTTGTTTGTGATGATCTTGTAGCCCGGTTGGGTTTGGAACCGGAAATGGTTGATAGACCATTGGTTGTGACTAATCCAGTTAGGGGTTCGTCTTGTTTGTGTATGGTATGTCGTGGTCTAGTTGTATCGAGTCATGATTGCTCTTTTGTTTGTGATTGTTTTGTTCTGAACTTTGCGGGGTTCGGAATTATTTTGGGTATGGACTGGCTTAGGAAGTATGCGGCAAAGGTTGATTGTGAGAAACTGGAGGTGACAGTCGGGAATGTGGAAGGGCAAAAGGTTGTGATACGATGTAAGCATGAATAAGGCGTCTTCATGGGCTTCATGTATTCGCTGGTTGTTCCACGAGATGGACTGTCATCGATGCCGGTTGTGAATGGATTTGAGGACGTCTTTGACGAGGTCAAAGGGTTACCGCCGCATAGGGAGATCGAGTTTCGTATCGATCTAGTTGAGGGAGCCAGACCTGTGGTGATGCCTCTTAGACGGATGGCGCATAGAGAACAACAAGAGCTGAAGGTGCAGGTTGATGACCTTTTTCGGAAAGGATTCATTCGGCGTAGTGTGTCCGAATGGGGTGCACCAGTTGTGTTTGCAACCAAAGCGGATGGATCGTTGAGGTTGTGTGTGGATTATCGTGAGCTGAATAAGGTGACTAAGAAGAACAAGTATCCATTGCTGAGAATAGATGACTTGTTTGATCAGCTTCACGAAGCTAAGGTGTTTTCTCAGATGGATTTGGCAACGGGATTTCACCAGTTGAGGGTGGCTAAGGATAGTGTGCCGAAGACTGCTTTTAGGACACCATCCGGTTTTTATGAGTGGCTGGTAATGCCGTTTGGATTGACTAACGCACCAGCATATTTTGTGGATCTTATGAATAGAGTGTTCAGAGATCAGTTGAACAAGTTCGTACTTGTGTTCGTGGATGATATTCTGATTTATTCCAGAACTGAGGAAGAGCACAAGACGCACTTGCGTATTGTTTTGGAAATCTTGTGGAAATATCAGCTGAAGGCTAAGTTTTCGAAGTGTCACTTCTGGAAGGGTGAAGTGAGGTTCTTAGGCCATGTTATTTTTGGAAATAGAATAGCGATTGATCCCGCTAAGGTAGCAGCAATCCAGGATTGGGTTAGACCTAAGAATGCATCTGATGTGAGAAGTTTTCTTGGATTAGCAGGATATTATCGTCGGTTTATCAAAAACTTTTCCAAGATAGCTGCACCATTGACAGGATTGACGAAAAAGAACCAAGTGTTCAGATGGGATGATAAGTGTGAGCAAGCTTTCATAATCCTGAAAGAGCGACTGACAAGTGCTCCTGTTTTGACTATTCCAAGTGGGAATGATGAGATGGTGGTTTGCACCGATGCATGTGGTACTGGACTTGGAGCAGTGCTAATGCAAAAGGATAAAGTTGTTGCATATGCAAGTCGACAACTGAAGCCGCATGAAAGGAATTACCCGACTCATGATTTGGAGTTAGCGGCAATTGTTTTTGCTCTGAAGATGTGGAGACATTATCTATTGGGAGTTCGATTCGAGTTGTTTACAGATCATAAGTCGTTGAAGTATCTGTTCTCCCAAAAGGATTTGAATCTTCGGCAGCAAAGGTGGCTAGAGTTTTTAGCATCGTATGATTTTGGTATAGCCTATACTCTGGGAAAAGGTAACGCAGTGGCAGATGCGTTAAGTCGAAGACATGCAGGATTGGGAGCCATGTTTTCGGAATGGAAGAGTCTCGAGTATTTGGCTGGATTTGACTTCAGGCCTAGATGTGAATTGGAACCTGAGATGTTGGCAAACTTATCGATAAGACCTTCTCTGGTAGAAAGGATTGGCGAGAGCCAATAGCGAGACGATAAGCTTGTCAAGATTATCCGTGATTTGGAATCTGGATTGGACCCATAAAAGGATAAAGGATTCGAGGTCGATCGAGGGGGTTGGCTTCGGAAGCAAGGAAGATTAGTTGTTCCCGACATAGATGGATTGAGGGATGAAGTTCTGAGGGAAAGTCATCACTCGAAGTTGACAATTCATCCAGGTGGAAATAAGATGTATCGGGACATGAAGAGAACCTATTACTGGGAAGGTATGAAGAAGGATGTTGGAAATTTTATTTCCAAGTGTATGAACTGCCAGTTGGTAAAAGCCGAGCAGAAGAAGCCCAGTGGATTGCTTCAGCCATTAGAGGTTCCTACATGGAAGTGGGAGCAGATATCGATGGATTTTATCGATGGTTTACCTAGAACTAGGGCAGGAAATGAAGGGATTTGGGTCATCGTAGATCGTTTGACTAAGAGTGCAAGATTCATTCATGTTCGATCAACTAGGACTGCATCGAAGTTGGCTGAGTTGTATGTTAAGTGGATAGTTCGATTCCATGGTATTCCGAAGAGTATAGTGAGCGATCGAGACCCATTGTTCACTAGTGGATTTTGGAAGAGCTTCCAGGAAGTTTTGGGAACTGAGTTGTGTTTGAGTGCAGCTTATCACCCCCAAACAGATGGTCAGACCGAGAGAGTCAACCGAGTTTTGGAAGATCTCCTGAGAGCGTGTGTTTTGGATTTTGGAGGATCATAGGAAGATCACCTTCATTTGGTGGAATTTGCGTATAATAACAGTTACCAGTCAAGTATTGGTATGGCACCGTATGAAGCATTGTATGGAAGACCGTGTAATTCTCCAACATGTTGGTTGGAAATAGGAGAAAAGCTGATACTTGGGCCAGAAATGATTCGTCAGACTATGGATTGTGTAGAGATCATTCGGCAACAAATGAAGGCAGCCCAAGATCGTCAGAAAAGTTATGCCGATAATAGTGGTAAGGATTTGGAATTCGACGTAGGTGATATGGTTTTTGTGAAGATTTCTCCTCTGAAGAATGTCATTAGATTCGGAAGAAAGGGAAACTGACTCCGAGATTTGTTGGGCCATTCCCGATCATCGAGCGAATTGGAAAGCTCGCTTATAGATTGGACTTACCGGAAAAGATGGCGGGTGTGCACAATGTTTTTCATGTATCTTATCTACGGAAGTATGTGCACGACTCGAATATGGTGGTTTCTGCTGATAGCTGTGAAGATTTTGAAGTTGATCCAGTTGTTACGAGACCTCGTAAGCCGCTTCATGTTGTTGAAACCGACATGAAACAGCTTAGGAGGAAGTCGATTACGTTGCTCAAGGTACAATGGAGTGATGATGTTAACGACTGTACGTGGGAGGAGGAAGAGAGGATGAAGGCAGCTCATCCTGAACTCTTCAAGGTATGGCCCTAAGGTGTCGTGACATCTCACGAATTTGTAGCTTCTTCTAAGTCTTAGAATTCTGCATGCTAGGTTAGTAATTGGATGCATGGTTTGTTGATTGGTATAGATGGCAGGCATGCGGAATAACTTTGATTGCTCTTGTTTGTTCAGAATTTCGGGGGCGAATTCCTAAGGGGGAGAGAATGTAACGACCCGTATTTTACGTGTCGACATATCGTAAAATAGTTGCATTAGGTCGTTAGTATTGCTTGAGTCGTTTTGAACCTAAGTAGTAGGGTTTACGGCTTAAGGGGTTAGGCCGTGCAATAGCTAGCTCGTGGGTAGCCTAAGTTGTTCGGAATTGAGTCGTATGGAGGCATGAGTCGTGACCGACTTAGTGCTTAGGTCGTGTGATAGCTTGAATCGTGTAGGAGGTAAGTCGGTTGTACGACTTAGTGGTGTTGAGCGACTTAAGGTGTTGGCCGAGTTAAGGTGTAGCGGGTTAGCAAGTTACGACTTAAGAACTGGGACGAGCCAGCGTGTTGGTGGAGTTAGCGGGTTAATGGTGAGCGACTTAGTGCTAGGGCATAAGTCGTATGACCGAGATAAGGATGTAGCGACTTAAGTGGGTTAGGCCGTGAGTCGTTTGGGACGACTTAACGGGTTAACGAGTTAGGTGTGGTGTTGTGTTAGGTCGGCTATGCCGAGTCATAGGTTAGGTCGGCTATAAGGAAGTCGTTAGGTCGTTGAACGACTCATGATAAGTCGTTGGTCGTGTATTTTGTTAGGTCGCATAGGTGATAAGTCGTTCGAAGGCCTGAGTCGTTAGGTCGTAAGTCGTGGGTTAGGTCCATACGGCTTAGGGCTTAGGAAGGGATGCACGCAGAAATTAAGTCGCGCATAGGTTGTGAGCCGTTGAGTCGTTCCTGTGTTGAGTCGTGTGTGTGTTGAACCGTATGTCGTTAAGTCGTTAGGGGCTTGAGTCGTGGACGACTCATGGGTTAGGTCGTGGGCGACTTAAGGGGGGACGACTCGGAGAGGGATTTCAGCCTATAAATAGAGGGGTTTGGCTCACTTTTTGGCACCGGATTTTGAAGCGACGAAGTGCTGCCATTTTGAGAGCTTGACTACAACACTTCTTCACTTCTTTTCTCCTCTCTAATCTAGTGCTAACATCCATCGAAGATCGAAGATCAAGATCAAAGATTCAAGGGCCAAAGTTGAAGATCTTCATCCAACAAAGAGAGATTTCATCGTTTGAAGTGAGATTTTGCCGGATCAAGCTTGGTTCTTTGCTGTCCAGATCTAGAGTTGATTGTTTTTGAGGTGTTTAGGTGATTCGGTGAGCGGTAGTTATCTCTCACACGGACCCAAGGGAGTATATTGGATCGGTGGCTTGTTTGTGTGTTAAAGATAGTGATTTCTTGCATTTTCCTAAAGTCTGCATGTAGATCTATCATCTACGAATTTTTGACATCTATTTTACGACATGTTAACTTATGAAAGTTTATTCATCAAGTTGTAGAGACATTTGCTTATGATTCATGCTTGTTAGATTTGGACACTTTATTTACGAAATTGCCATTCTTGTGTGATTGCTTATTAGATCTTGTTTGAATGTTTAAATGTTTGGATGTATGATTGATTTGATTGTTTCAAATTAGCTAGTAGTTGATTTGGACAAGTTGGTCGAAGATGATTCAAAAGCTAAGTGGAAAGGCTCTTGAATGGTGAAAGCTGCTTGTGGCATATGAAGCGGATGATGAAGCTCGTATGGATAGATTCGATGATGATGGACTTTGCTATGATTAGAGGAAGCAAAGCCGGATGTTAAGATGGGGCTTTGCTATGATGCGATGAAGAAAAGTAAGATGTGAGATAGTCTTGGCGTAATCCAGGCAGGGATCATTCCAAGCATGTTGATAACTCGAGGGATGGTTCGAGTTGGTTGATAATGGATTGCTCGAGAAGTAGCTTAGGCTAGTATGAGAATAGTCGTCGAGGAGGATGACTAGGAGGCTTGGATCTCATCGTTGTTGAAGGTTCTAGTAAACTCAAAGCAAGAGTACGTGGGGCGCCCAAACGGCTACAAGTAGGTGGTCGGGACACCCAAAAGACTACAGGCAGGTGGTCGAGTACTCTGGGTAGAGTAGGTAAGACCTAGGCACGGGTCACGATGACGTGCAGAGTTTATCTAGAAACGGAGTTACCATTAGCCCTTGACAGGCGGTCATTCAACTAATGGTGAATCGAGGCAATGATAACAGTGATAGCCAGAGTCATGGATGTTTGGTTGCACCATTATTCGGTCTCAAGAGCGGTGTTTTCTGAGTGCTTATCTGATCTTGGTTTAGGCCTTTGGGGTTTGTATTTGAAAAACATCGACCTTGACTCGAGTGATAATTACTTTACTTAAATTATCTGCTTTGCTATGCTAGTTTATGCTTAGTGGGTCTAGGGGCTATCATTGTAGAATGAGGTGGAGTGGGATGGTTGAGTTCCTATTCCTTTTATCCTTTATGCTCTTTTGGTATGTTTGATAGTTAATTTACTGCTCACTAAGACTGTTGTCTGACTCAAGGTTTTATGTTCAACTCTTATTACCTTGGGCTGTTCATCCATGTTGGGATGGGCAGACTAGGTAGCAGGTGACAGGTGCTGTTCTTGGCTACCAACGCTGTTGATGACGAAGACGAGTTGGAGGCTAGCATATTAGTTTTCTTACTATATGTACTGGATGTTCCGCTGCTTGTATATGTTTTGAGTGTTATGTAGTGAGGCTTGATGTATTGATTGTTCAAGATGCTTGTATCAAACCTTTATGAAGTCTATATGATGATATTCTGTTATGAGCTTCACTATATACATATATTTCTCTATTGTATTTTGTCCATGCGCTGTGAGTTGTACAATAGAGTTTCTGTTTTATCTTACCCTGACTATCGTCCATGGCTGCCTGGCACGCCTTTCAGCGCATCATTCTCTTGTTTTAGTGCGGGAGTCATGGGCGGTCGTCACAAAAGTGGTCAACATGAAAGTTATAGCCACTGGAAAAATATATGATTTAAAAAAAATTGCATTTTGTCTATGTGATGAAGAAGTTATGGCCGAGAGAAGAAGAGATAAAATATGGAGAAAAGAGAAGTTTGATTTGAAGAGAATAAACATTGATTTCTTTTTGAATATTTTGTAAATATTTTGACATTATTTCTTTTTAATATTTTTATATGGAATGGAAGCCATTAAAGAGAAGAGGAAAAAGATGAAGAAGCTTGAGAAAAGAAGAAGAAAAAATGTGAATGAAAGTGAAGAAGGAGGTGGGTATTTATAGAAAATAAAGAATAGGAAATTTACCAAAATAACCTCTTACCAAATTACCAAAATAACCTTACTTCCATCTAAAGTAAGCTCCATTTTTCAATACTTAATATCACCTTTCACATCTTTACTTTATGTCTTAATCACTTAAAGATTAAGTAAAGAATATCATAATTATGTTGGCTTTGATTTGATGTGATTTGATGTTTACTTTTGACTTTTCTTAATTCTTACTTACTTTTCTTAATGACTTCTAGAAGTTTCTAACCTTATTTAGTAAAAGTAAAATTGATTATTGAATTAATTAATACTTACACTATTTGAATATATGTTCCTATATAAGAAAATAAAGGTGTGACGACTTTGCGACAACTTTTAATAAAACGTTGTTTTTCGACAAAATATTTTACGGTCACATTTTGACGTTTTAGTTAAACTATTTATTTATGTAAACCAAATTTAAAAATAAACTTTTTACTTCTTCAAACAAATTAAAGCATGTCTCTTTATATTTTAAAATCTTGTTTAAATAACATCAAAATCTCCATTTTTACGGTGTATGTAAAAGTGACAAAATGCGGCAAAATCTGGTTATTTTTTTCAAACGATTACTAACATACTTATAAATATGGTAATATACTTTTATTATATTTATTAGATGTTTTCAATAAGATTTATCTTTTTAAATAAACATTTAAACCTATTTGTTTAACCATTTATTTATTTTTAACAAAACTTAACTTTTGTTGATTTGTTCTAAAATCCAATTTTTTTTTTAAATTATCAACTATAAGAATAAATAATTTCTCTATTATTATCTATTATCTATAACTTATTTATTCATGTTTAAAACCTTTTTAAATTCAAAACAAGCGAAATCTCTCATTTTCGATGTAGCAAAATTACAGGTCGTTACAAATTTTAAGCTAACTTCTTCATGCGATGGAATTAGGACTTGAAACCTGTTCCAATAAGTTTAAAAATATCAAAAACATTTATTTTGATATATGGGATGACCCACTTTCGTTTCGAAAGCGAAATGGACTTTTTGGTTGCTATTCGTCGTTCGTACAGATTTGATATGTGTTTATTTCTTATGGGACTTTGTTAATATAAATATTTTTGTTTCCCCAAACTCAAGCAGTCACTTTTCTTATTTTATACGTACACCAACTTCTGTCTATTTCTCCTTCTCAAATGACAGAAACCCAAATTTCTAGATTCAATTGCAAATCAAATTGAAAAAAAATTAAAACTCCTCAAACAATATCATATTATATGTTGATTCGAAGCTCTCGATGAGCGCTATTCAAATCTGTTGTTCGTTTTTGTAATCGAATTCTGATTTTTCCGGAATTTGCCAAATCATTCTCGACCGTTTGTGTTTCGATCAACGTCGATAGATCGTCAAAATCGATGGTACCGTTGCATGTAGAGTGCCTTGCACAGCGCATCTGTAGTGTTCTCGTGATCGGATGAAGGTCAGATCGCCTTGGAAAATTGATTAGGATTAAGAGGAGGAGGAGGCGGCTGTACGTTTTCATGTATGGTTGGGCGTTGTCGTGGGTCGTGGTGGCCGTGGGAAGCTGCACAGGTGTCACAATCGGGATTTTCGACCTCCAAAAATCGACATCAACACATCCACTGTATTACATGCCAAAAAAAATCGAATGCCGAAAATATCATATTGTTAGAGAAAAGAATAAAGAGGTAGAAGAAGAAAATAGAACAATAACGCAGAATCTCACTATCGTAGCGGAACAATATATAGTAGATAACAACTGATCTTTATACAAAAAGAACTCTAATTATTTTTTATACATTACATCATTAGAGTACAACACAAATCAATAGCACAATACTAGACAGTTATAATGACTTGTCCCCACAAAACTGAATATGCAGCCTACAATACACAGCGGAATATAAAATAGATACGATTAATACATCTTTGCCATCCAACTCGTCTTTTAAGCTCCATAGCACCCTATCCTAAATCTGTAATACTCGGTCTGACCCGAGTATTATAATAAAATAACACCCAAGTCAGTCTGGAAAACCAGCATGAGAAAACACACTCAATTAGAATTACTAAAGTTTTCAAAAACCCTTTGAAAATCAAAGGTGTCTCGTAAGACCACGCCACACATAAACACGACGGGTTTTTACCTTACGGTAACCAAAACATTTCATGTCAAAATCACCTGATATTACAATAGTGTCTAAGTACAGATGCTTATTTAAAGAGCTGAAAGCTTGCATCTCACGTTTTAGCATAGTTAGGCATAATCAAAACCGCACTGTGCTTATTGGAGAAAGGATTCCATACGAATGACTAGTATTTGGGGTACCACCTGTCACAGTACATGTCTAGAAACACTGTACCGAGGACCATGCCGGGATCCCTTGCTGCATAAGATCGGGCTATCCCTGACATGGATAGACCGAATATGCTATCACTCCAGATGTTCTTGCCCTTTATCGATCTCCTTCCATAAACCGTAGTAATAATATCTGAGGGTATCTAGAAAGGTGATAAACATACCCTAATTGCGTGCTACCCACTTAGCATTGCTGCATCCCCCTGATTTTAAGTCATTCCCAGTTGATGAGGCTAGAGGCTACGATTACCTTTTAGGAATTATCACTTAGAATGCTCATTGTCTCCCAATGACAATGTACTGATAGCATTCATCCATACAAGTTTGTTTCAGTTCCGAACGGAACCAAAGGCACTACTCCTACTACATCCATTTGGCAATCACCCTCAGGATTAGTAGCGATTAGCCCTTGCACTTCACTGCTCCATCTTCGACTCCATGCTCTTGTCTTCATTTCAAAAACATACTCGTTGGATCGAAGTGGTTTTTGGATAACAAATCCAATCTCGGTCTCTTCGATACAGTATTCGATATTTTCAGTAAACTCAACCTCGGTTCTTAAGGAAATACTCAAACGAAAATAAGATCTGAGATTTCCTCCTAACCGTTAGTGGATAGATTTCCTTACAAACGTCCTAGAAGAATTAAACAAGGTTATACGCACAGTATAATACCTCGAACGGTAATTGTACCATATAATTGTCGTATTTCTCCTAGATATTCCCAAAGTTATATTTTTGGTCCAGATTTGATAGTCAGTTATTTAACTATCAAATAACAATCATTCATCCAAATATTTGGTTTTCCTTTGGAAATACTAAATCTCATATTTATCTAATTCTAATAAATTAAATCTCTTTATCCGATATATATACTTAAACTTATCGAATTTAGTAAGTTCACCAATTATTCCTTTCAAATGAATTTTTGAAACTCCTTTTTTTAAAAAAATAGGAAAAGTACCGTTGCGGTATCAAACCATGGATTCACAGTTCGATGGTTACGTCTCTATCCTAGAGAAATCCAAGACATAACTACAGACACTCACTGCCTCCGATTTCGCCATGCGAGTATACCATTACTTCCCGAAAACTCTATTTATTAATTCTTAAAATAATACTTACGAAATTTCTATAATAATTTTCCAAGTCAAATTTAGATAAAAGTACTTTTTAAACAAAAGCTATTATATAAAACATTAATATTGAATATTTATCCTAATAAAATAATAATACTAATCAAACCTTTAAAAATAATTAACTACTATAACTAACTTAATTAATATTTACTTTAACAATATTAAAATAATTAAATAATAAATTTTCTAAAACATTCTTTTAAACACCTTTTTTTAATATTCTAATTAATACTTAAAAATCTTTCTTTTAAAATAAACTTAACTTTTTCGAAAAATATATTTTCAACTCCAATATAGCCAATCTAATTATTTATAAATCCCTCTCGATTTATTTCCAGTTTAATTTACGTTCCAATTCCGTAAATTTCCTTTTTCACATCTCTAAAAATAAAATTAGTATTTATTTTTAAAACAATTTACCCATCTCCTTATAATTCCCATCGTGAATTTATAATTTCAAATTATCCATAGATAATTACTCCCCTTAATTTTATAAACTTCGTTTATAATTCCCGTAGTGTCATTTTCCATTTATAACAGTTTCACAACACTTAATAGATTTTAAATCGATTTTTCTAAATTAAATCCCATCTTTGAATTTATTTCTTAGTTAACCAAATTTATCTAAAATCCATTAATTTCAGATTCACTTCCTTTTATGATTTAAAATCTTATCTAAATTTGGGACATCAATTTCATATTTTATTTTCAAAATTCCCCTTTTATTCTTCATAATCTATTTAAATCTTAAATTTAAAAATATATTATTTTATACTTAAAACAATATCGCTTAAATTCTTATTTTCAAAAACCTTTTAATTCACATTTATTCAAAATCACTACTTTTTTCGATATTCCGAAGTTATCAAGTAGGATTTTATAATCCCATGTTTATTTTTCCCAAATCCATTACTTTTTATTTAACCAACTTTACTATAAATATTCTACTTTAAAATTCCCTTTTTATTTTCCTTTAGAGATTCAATATTCATATTTTTGATATTTTAAAATGCCAAAAATATATTCAGCAATACCATAGCATCCAATAAATTCAATTTCCAATATAATCTATCACAGATTATTCAAATACCCGTATCACTGAATGTGAAAATAACTTCAATATATTTGAGGAATCCAGTTGGATCCCTCCAACATGTTTCCCTACATCCACAGATGTTAATGCAATATAAAAATACCAATCCCACTTCGAGGGGGATATCACCGTATACAGGGTCATCCGCTATTATACGGGCGCATTGGGTCTCATCTGCTATATATATATGTATGTATGTATGTATGAATGTATATATGTATGTATGTATATATATGTATGTATGTATGTATGTATGTATGTATGTATATGCGGGAATATGAACCACTCCAATATATATATGCACACTACTATATAATAACATCCAAACTGATAATACTTATCAAATTCAACAATCAACCAATAATTAATTTTAACTATTTAAAATTAACTACAGTAATCCAAATTTGAGTGAGAATAACTCACCTTTATTCGAATTTGTCGACGTTCCAATTTTGATTTTATTGCGTTGATTTCCAGATACAAATTCCACAAGACTGATTTATTCATATTTTATAAATAACGTAAAATTTTCTTATTAATTACAGTAAGTAAAAAGATTAATTACCTTAATCATGTTTTATTTGGGCCATTAGTCGTTGTAGCATCTGAAAAGAACAACTTCTCCATTGGCTTTCTACTCATCGTTCCCCCATGCCAACTGCATCATGCCACCACCCACTTTCAATCGCGTCACCAACCGCACGCTTTGCGAGACCCAACGACCAATTTCTCTCGCGATACGTCCCTTTCAAATCGATCGAACCCCAGCCTAGCTTCCCAACCCTAACCGCAATGGCACTCCCCACTCACGTGCGCCGACTCTAGACTAGTGTAACTTCCTCCATCGACGAGACGAACTGCAGATTCCACTAGGCCAACAATGCGATTTTAACCTCCAAGTGCTGCATCTGACATGTCCCTCCGCCTCCCATCGTTTGCTTGCCATCGTTAGAGGAGCGATTTGTTTGATCCCTTTTTTTTAACATCGATTTTGTAACTTAAAAGAAGGAAGGCAACGAAATCAAATTTAGAGGGAAGCTCGTGATTTTTATCTTTGAACTGCTTTCCGATTTAAAATGAAAAAAAGAATGGAGGAGGGAAACATAATTTCGATTTTAGGCTTTGTTCGGCCATTTATTTATTTATTTTGTATTTTGAACGATAGATTTTTTTGAAAAGAAAAGCTTGGTCGGGTTTAAAAGGGTGAAAAGTAGGAAAATGTGTATTACACTGTAGGTAATGGTGATTTGAGGGGAGATGAAAAGTTCTGATGTGAAGGTGTTTTTGACTGGTCAGTATGAAAATATATTATGTAAATTTTAAATCGTCTCGATTTCACAACTAAAATTCTCAACCTTCTATCGAGGCATGCCGCGAGCCGCTCATAATGTTATACCCCTATTCCGAACACAATGCAAAATATTTTGAGTCCTAATTCGATCGTATGAAGAAGATAGCTTTTTGGATCCAATTATTATATTGAATTTTCAATATAAATTCAGTGCGTTTTATATCCCATACGTCCAAACAATAACTCCAAATGTTACAAAATTTGAAATCTGATAATAATACACTATTACAGATTCAATGGAACTAGTTCATCGAATTCCGAGACTGTACCCGGAAGGCTGTTTTTAAATGTCAAGTTAAATGATATATTTTTAAAACTGAACAAATCACTTCCAAATTCAATTTTAAAGCTTTTATTATCTTCAGTATTATCAATATAAATTTTAAAAGCCTTTAAATTATTTATAACAAGCTTAAAACTCCAGATTCAATAATTTACCCATTTTCAATTATTAAATTCAATAATTAAATTATCCAATAGATAGTGATATTTGAAATTCAATTTAAAAATTAATTTTTAAATATTTAAAATCAATTAAATATTCCCATTCTAAATATTCAAGATTCCGGGTCGTTACATTCCTCCCCCTTATAAGAATTTCGTCCTCGAAATTGCCAGGTAAGAAGAATGGCCCAAAACCCGTTGACTATTTTTTTCCCAAAACCAAACGATTTAATCAAGTTTTCAAACCAATCTATTTAAACCACATTATCACTATCACTAACTTCCAATTTCATCCATGGATTCCAAATAATATCTTTTACTCGACAATTTCAAATTATAATCCCAAATCGAATTTTATTTATCCAAAATTTCTTAAAATTTTTCCTAACTCTTAAATTTCGAAAAATTTCGCCAGCGTCTCCTTTGCACGGCTAGATCCAAAAAACTACAAAAATGCCTCTACGAACCCCAAATCATCTAAAGAAAACAAAAGCCAAGTGGCTCGATCAGTAAATCATCAATTTCATACAACAATTTAAACACATACCTTTTTGTTGGGCAATTACATTTTACTTTTGAAGTCGAAGACATCAGTTTATCTTTTGTTTTTATTTACCTACACCTTATTTACCAATAATATCCAACCATACAATTCAAAATCATTTTATTCAGCATTTTCAATTTCCAAAATTTCTTTCACCAAAACGCGTGTGATGTACATATATCATCCGTATGCAATACCAGCTCTGATTGCACAAGCGATCACACAATTTCACTTCCGAACTAGCATCGTTCACACGACTCTCTAGTGCGGACTCAGATCTGGTTTCTTGATCAGAAACCGTCATTCTCCTTGCATAGCCGTATACTATGATAGAGAATTCCAGGATCAACCAAAATTCCATATCCATGGTTCGCCGTCGAAAATCGAGTGAAAAATCCTAACTCACATTAATATAATTATCTCGAAATTATGTGCTTCAATCTAGATCAAATCGTTATGCGAATAAAAAATATACGTACAACATAAGTATTTATTTCCAATTGATTATTTGCTATATCCAGTTCTTTCTATTCACATCTATTTTAATTTCCATTCATTTATTCACACTTACCCTTTTTCACAACTTTTATTTAATCTTCATTCAAATATTAACTTAGTATATTCCCAATACCAAACTTTACTAAGAACTTAACCATCAACTTCTTAAGTTTAATATAAATATTTCATACAACTTCTTACATTTATTTCCACTTCACCACTAAAGTTTACATCCATTTTCACTCAAAATTAAATTTGAATTTTATTTGAATTCAATTTACCTTGCATTTCTAATTTTATTTCCAATCAAATTAAATATTGAATTTTTGTAACAACCCGCATATTTTAATGATTGTATATTTAAATGTTTTATTTAAATATAACATCGTTACTCGGATTAAAGTCCGAAATGCTACTTTTTGTAGACAGTCGAATCTGGACTCAAGATCACTTCTATTGAGTTCAAAATCGCATTTACAACCTTTTTGAGTATAAATATTGATATGTTTGAGTTGATTAGAATTTTGGTATTTTCTTTTGGGCTTTTGGGTTTGGATTTCAGCCCACTAACCTAACAAAGAACCCAAATCCTCTACCAAATACCCTAACTCCACTCATCTTCATTCATTTCATTTCAATTTCCTAACACTCTCAAGCTCAAAGGAAAATGAGGAAAAGGAAAAGAGATTAGAAATTCCTAAACCCTAGTTTTGTTAGGAAAATCAAATTCAAGTATCAAAGAGAAGCTTAGGTAAGCATCCTCTTCATCTTCTCCATCTAAATCCCTATTTAATTTTCAGAAATTTTCTATAACCTAACTTAGGAAATATTTGCTTATAATCTAAGAATGGAGCTTCTAGAGTTGAAGTTAAAGAGTGGTTGATCTTTCCTTTGTTTTTTGAGCTTCTCATTCGTTGTTTTTGGGTTTAAATGTGAGTTCTTGAACTCACATCTATGTCTATACTTTTGATAGTTGTCGCATATGAATTTCAAACATCTATTTCATGTCCATTTGTTTTTGAATTGAATTGGTTTGGCCAATTTTTCAATTTTTGGTATTTTGAAGTCAAAATCTATGAAAATCCTAATATGAATATTTAGACATGTTGTTCGGAGTGTATTAATGAGTCTATAGGGCTGGGTTGTCGCTTGGCATAAATCCCTAGTCATCATCACTCGTTCGATCACTTTCGCTATAATTTGGCCATCATTGGCCAAGGTTAAATATTGCCCAAAGCTTTAGCTCAAACGTCTGGTAATATGCTTAGATGTCTGAAGCTATGGATTAAAAATTCCAGCCTTTCAGCTCAGACGTCTGAGCTTACTTCCCAGATGTTTGGGCGATCTGAAATGAAAATTCCAGTCTTTCAGCTCAGACGTCTGAGATAACCAGCAGACGTCAGGAGCGGGTAAATTCAGCCAATTTTCCTATTTTATGTGGCTTTCCATTTTATATCGATTTTTGGTTGATCCGGTTAGTTGTTATCACTTATCATCGACCATGATGACTTCTTTTCTGGATTTTTGGAAATATCCATTTGATGGATTTGATATCAATTTTTATGGTTTTGATTCACTTCGTCGAAGGTGAATTTTCGATGATAGATTATTTCTACAATCATTTCTGTGATTTTTCACTTTAAAATACAAAGGATTCTATGCTAGTAGTAAATATTCAAACTCTTCCACAAAAATGATTTCAATGTTACTTTTAATACAAATCTCATTTTTAAAACCGTTTTCCAATCTATTAGTATATACAAACCTTTACCTCATTCATTCGAGAAATCCAATTAAATGACTTAGCAAATCAAGTGGTATGAAACGCTTGCATTTACTTCGTTGTTTAATTCTAAGGCTTGTTCGATTGAAATGTTGTGACAGTTTTCGAGTGGAAATCTACAATTTGTTCATAAATATTTAAGTTAAGCTAGTGATTATGGGACATGAAGCTAAACTCATTTATTTACTAGCTTAGTGTAATTTACACTTCTTATTGATCGATAGTGATCATTTTATCATTTTGGCTAGCGATATACGATATCTTTTGGTCCACATGGGGAACTATGCCCAGTTTAATGGAGCTTCGTCTCATTTTTAGGGGCTAGTTACCCCTGGTCTTTTTGACCGTTCGTGGAGCAATCGGCTCAATGAGTTCGGTACATGGGGAGAATCTTTTTAGGTGCGTCGATGTTCGGTTCAATAGGTATGTGCATGGGGAGTATCTTTTCAGGTGCGTCGATGTTCAACTGTGCATGGGACATATCTTTTAAGGTGCGTCGATGTTCAGCTTATCTGTCCCCAAGGGGGGACAGTACCCCATATTTTATGGGATAGCGTCCCGTTTGTGATACACGTATTGGTGAGTTTTCATGCTCCCATTTGTGATAGGCCTCTCTCTTTGTGTTTTCTAGATTTCTAATTATTTATTTCTAGAATTTTTTTTTCACTCATTTTTGCGGCTTGCATTGATATGTTTTGTCAGCATTTGTGATCTGGTGAATAAGCTAAAGAATGTGATATTCTTTTTGGATATTTGAAGAGATTTGAGATATTATATGATTTTCTTTGTTATCAATTGTATACTTGACACAGTATGGCATTATTGTTATCATATATTTTTTGTTGTATCTCTTATCATATCTCATCTTATATGATATTTATAGCTAGACTGATCCGTTTATTATTTTTCTTCTTAAATAATACTCGGGTCAGACCGAGGTATTTCAGGAGCTTCCACTTGACTTCTTAGCAGAGACTAGCTTTTGACTTTTGGCTAACTACTTAGCTTTGTATTTTTGTTTATACATTCGAGATAGAGACTCCTTGACGTATAAATATTCTTTTGTCTAGCACTTGAACCTATTCTTTTGTGATGTAGTGGATCTTGTATGACCACTACTTTGATGAACACATCTATGTGTTATATTCATATCTGTTTCCACCTTAGTGATATGAATACCTGTGACTGGTTTATGTTATGCTTATGTCATATTTGTTTCCAAAGATCATATGGCCACTGTGAAGTATCTTTGAGTTGTAATTGATGTATCAGATTTCTTCTTGAAACGAAATGCATATAATACTATCTGATATATCTATGTGCTTGGCTAGTGTGAGTATAGAGGTAAGGAGTCACTGCGTGGTGCAAGAGCCAAACTTTGGAACAATGTAGAATAATCTTGCAAGGATCATTGTCCTAAGTCTCTCTTAGGAATCGTGCCTTAGAATATAATTTGAGTCTTAGGACCCATTCTATCCTATTTTCTTTTGTGATGCCTTGTTTTATCAATCATGTTTGATACTCATTCTGAGAATAATCTTTTTCCTCTTCTTTCTTTCTTTCTTAAAGAAGAGAAATGGTTAGACCAGATCTTCCCAACGCCGGTCAATCCAGTACTACTCCTTAGGATGGTATATTCATGTCTGCCTAATAGCTTTTAGATCTCATAAAGAATGCTCAAGCTGTCGGACCTATTCCTGAGTCTACTCATCCTAAATCTAGTTTTGCATGCTTGTGCAGTGATTATACCAATTTGGGTGGAAGGCCACTCAAGGGTTCCGAAAGCATTACAGAAGTCCAAGCTTGGCTTATATCATGCGATCACATCTTTTCTCGCATGAATCTTGTTGATCTACATCGAGTCCAAGTGGCTTCTAGCATGCTCCAGGAACGAGCATTATACTGGTATGAGCTTTTGATTTTTGAGATAATCGAAGCGGATCTTACATGGGTGCAATTTCGGGAATGGTTCGAGTTGAATTTTGTGTCGTAAGCTGAAAAGGTAACTTTAGCTCGACGCTTTATTGACCTTGTTCAAGGTGAATCTTCGGTGACAGATTATGTCGCATCTTTTGAATCCCTCTCTAAATATGGGGTCGAGTATATTAATACCACGTTGAGGTAAAATCAGAGGTTTATTTATGGGTTGAATAAGAATCTCAAAAAGCCTTTGCTTCTGAAACTAGAAGTATCTTTTGATCAGCTTGTTGATATCGCTCTTCGACTTAAAGAGGTTGATAAAGAGAGTGATGTTGAAGTTGTGGGCGCCGAACAGAACTTCAACAACAACAAGAAGAGGAATATTAAGTTCAAGCCTAATCCCAACAAGAAAGGGAAGCAAGCAACTTCTATAGTAAAGACTCCTACCCCTAATCATGGAGAATGCTACAATTGTGGTTCGAAGGACCATTATGCAAATAAGTGTCTGAAACCTCTTTATTGAAGCTATTGCAAAAGTTCGGGTCGTCGTATATCTTCACGTCCCAAACTTCAAGGCAAGAAGGAGGGAAACTAAATGTTGTTCATGTCCCTAATGACACTTCACTTGGTCAAGGTAATTGTCCTTCTATCCTTGATGGCATTATTGTGTTTCCTGATCATCCTGTACGGATTTTTTTTTATATGGGTGCATCTCACTCTTTTATATCAAAAGAACTTGTTGATACCTTTTCTTTAAATGTTATGTGCTTGATGACTTCAATGAGAATTGCGAATCTGGTTGGTAGATCCGCAATACTCAGTTTATTTAGTAAAGATCCCGAGATTATTTTATGTGATTATGCTTTCCGAGCCGATTTACATGTTATGCGTTACCTAGGTTTCAGAATGATTTTGAGAATGGATTGGCTTGACCGTTATGAAGCCCACATCCTACGTCCTGAGAGGACTATATATATCTTCGACATCCACAATTTTTACTATTGTTCTTAAAGATTCGGATTCCAATTTGGTAGCATCCTTATATTCTCTAAATCCACATGATGACGATAATGATAATGAGGAAGATGTCATTTCCCTCATTCACATTATTCGTGAATTTTCCGACATATTTGAGCCCGTTTTAGGATTACCACCTAAGTGAGAAATCAAGTTCAGAATTAATTTAGTACTAGGAGCTCCACCTATCACTCGTCCTCCTTATCGTATGTCCAATAAGAAAAATGAGAAGAAGCGTAAACAATTATCCGAATTGGATACAAAACAATTTATTCGTTCTAGTTTTTCTCCATGGGGAGTTTCAGCTATCTTTGTGAAGAAATCTGATGGTACACTTAGGCTTTGCGTTGACTATCGCAAGCATAATGATCTCACCATCAAGAACAAATACCCTTTACCTCGGATTGATTATCTATTCGATCAGCTTTGCGATGCTAGAGTCTTTTCACAATTAGACTTACCAACTGGTTTTCATCAGCTTCGTATTGCAGAGGATAGCATTCCTTTGACATCGTTCCGTACTCGTTATGGACCTTATGAATGGCTTGTTATGTCATTTGGTTTAACGAACGCTCCAGCTTATTTCGTTGACCTTATGAATCGAGTTTTCAAAGACTTCCTCGATCGATTCATTTTCATCTTTATAGATGATATTCTTGTTTATTCTAAAACCAAGGAAGAGCATGAGAAACATCTTTGGATTGCGTTGGAAACCCTTAGGAGCAATCAATTGAAAGCATAATTTTCTAAGTGCCACTTTTGGAATTCCCATGTGAAATTTTTAGGACATATTATTTCTTAATTTGGAATTTTCATGGATCCTTCAAAGATTAAGGCGATTCAAAATTGGAAGAGACTGGGGAGTGTGATGGAAATTAATAGTTTTCTTGGATTGCCGGGTTATTACCGTCGGTTCATAAAAGACTTTTCTAAAAAATTTGTATCTCTTACTAGTTTGACAAAGATAGGAGTTAAGTACATTTATTCAGGCAAATGTGAAGCTGCTTTTCAAAAATTAAAAGAACTCCTTTTTGATGCTCCTATTCTTGTGGTTCCCGAAGGGAACCAAGACTTGATTGTTTATATCGATGCCAGTCGTGTTGGTTTGGGTGCCGTTCTCATGCAAAGGGAACGTGTTATCGGTTTTGCTTCTAAGTGATCAAAGCCTGCCGAGACTAGATATGCCACTCATGATTTAGAGCTCATGACCGTTTTTTCGCCTTAGAATTTGGCGTCATTATCTTTTGGGAGAGAAGTTTGTTCTCTACACCGATCATAAATCTTTGAAGTATTTATTTTCTCAAAAGGAACTTAATTTGCGTCAACAACGTTGGCTTGAATTCCTTGCATCTTATTATCTTGATATTCTTTATACTCTCAGAAAGGGGAATCTTATTGCCGATGCCCTTAGTCGTAAGCAACAAGAGGTTGTTTTTAGGATGATATCCAAATGGAATGACCTCGAGACTTTGTCCACTTATGAGATTCAAGATGGTGAATCTGATTCATGT
The DNA here is from genome assembly GCA_030765085.1 of Allium cepa. Taxonomy (NCBI): domain Eukaryota; kingdom Viridiplantae; phylum Streptophyta; class Magnoliopsida; order Asparagales; family Amaryllidaceae; genus Allium; species Allium cepa. Next base: position 569,676,740 of record CM060929.1, read on the forward strand.
TCAGCTCTTGTTTTATGTAGCCTTGAGGCTCACCCTTCTCTTTTAGACCGCATCCTTGAAGCTCAAAAGCTAGATCCTGAATTGGCTCTTCTTAGCCAAAATTGTAGGTAAAAATTGATATTAATGGTTTGAAAGACATTGAAATCGATGTTTGTGGCGGTATTCGAAAATTTGGTAGACTTATTGTGCCAAATATTAGTGATTTTTGTAAAAAACATTTTAGAAGATTCTCATCGTTCTAAATTTACCATTTATCCCGGTAGTAGTAAAATGTACGCAGATATGAAGCGACTTTATTATTGGGATGGAATGAAATCCGATATTGCTAACTTTATTAAGCGTTGCATGACTTGCCAACCCGTTAAGGCCGAGCATCAAAGGCCCGGTAGATTATTGCAAACTTTAGACATTCCACTTTGGAAGTGAGATCAAGTTTCCAATGACTTTATCGAAGGTATTCCCCGTTCTCGTTCAGGGCATGACAGTTTATGGGTGATTATACACAGGCTTACAAAATCTGCCCATTTTATTCTCGTTCAGTCTAATCGGACCATACCTCTTCTGGCCAAACTCTTTGTTACAGAAATTGTTAAATTGCATGGAGTTCCTACTTCTATTGTTAGTGATCGCAATCCATTATTTACTAGGGGATTTTGGAAGGGTCTTCAAAAAGCTTTAGGAACGAAGCTTAATTTTTGCACCGCTTATCATCCTCGGTCCAATGGACAAACAGAGCGTGTGAATCAAACTCTTGAAGATCTTCTTCATGCATGTGTTCTTGATTTTGATGGAAGTTGGAAGGATCATATTTCTCTTGTTGAGTTTTCCTATAATAATAGCTTATAATCTAGCATTAATATGGCACCTTTCGAGGCACTCTACGGAAGGCCATACCGATCTCCTTCTTGTTGGCTTGAAGCCGATGAGAAGCTAGTTTTAGGTCTAGATTTTATTCGTGATTTCACAGAAAAGATTGACCTTATTCGTCATAGGATGAAAGACGCTCAAAGTAGACAAAAATCCTATGCCGATAACCGAAGAAGGAATTTGGAATTTTCTGTGGGAGATTTGGTGTTCATTCGTGTTTCACCGATGAAGGGCCTTGTGCGTTTCAGTCGATCAGGAAAATTAGCACCTCGATATATAGGCCCATTTCCCATCATCGAATGCATTGGTTCCATGGCTCATTGCCTTTTATTCCCGATTCAATTTTTTGCTATTCGTGATCACGTCTCTCAACTATGAAAATGCCCTACGGATTCTGATTCTATTCTTGAGCCCGGTGTTATTGAAGAAATTGAAGTTTAATATAACTTGACTTTTGAGCAACATCCTATCCGTATTATTGCTACGAAGGTTAAACGCCTTCGAAATAAAGATGTTCCACTTGTGAAAGTTCAATGGTCCTCAAATCCCAAGGATTGTTCTTGGGAATCTAGAGAATTCATCGAGCGAACACATCCGAACTTACTCTCTCGTGCTCCTTAAAGTGAACTTCTCACTTTAAATTATTATTTTTTGTGTTGTATGCCTTTGTGTGGTTGTTACTCTTTATTTTCTTCTTAAGTATTGCGAGGACGCAATTTATTTAAGGATGGGAGTCTTTAACAATGCACACATTTTAACAATTGTATATTTAAATGTTTTATTTAAATATAGCATCATTAGTCGGATTAAAGTCCGAAATGCTACATTTTGTAAACAGTCGAATCCGGACTCGAGACCACTTCCATTGAGTTCAAAATGGCGTTTATAACCTTTTTGAGTATAAACAACGATATGTTTGGAGTTGATTAGAATTTTGGTATTTTTATTTGGGCTTTTGGATTGGGTTCCAGCCCACTAACCTAACAAAGAACCCAACTCCTCTACCAAATACACTAACTCCACTCATCTTCATTCATTTCATTTCTAATTTTCTAATAGTCTCAAGCTCAAAGGAAAATGGGGAAAAGGAAAAGAAATTAGAAATTCCTAAACCCTAGTTTTATTAGGAAATTCAAATTCAAGTCCAAAATCAAAGAGAAGCTAAGGTCAGCATCCTCTTTATCTTCTCCATCTCAATCTCTCTTCAATTTTTGAAAATTTCCTATAACCTAACTTAGGTAATATTTGTTTATAATCTTATATTAGAGCTTCTATATTGAAGTTGAAGAGTGGTTGATCTTTCCTTCGTTTTTTGTGCTTCTCAATCATTGTTTTTGGGATTAAAAATGAGTTCTTGAACTCACATCCACGTCTATATCTTTGATTGTTGTTAGGTATGAATTCCTAACATCTATTTCATGTCCATTTGTTTTTGAATTGAATTGGTTTGGCGAATTTTTCAATTTTTGGTATTTTGAAGTCAAAATTTATGAAAATCCTAATATGGATGTTTGGACATATCGTTCGGAGTATACGATGAGTCTACAGGGCTTGGTTGTCGCTTGGTATAAATCCCTAACCATCGTTGCTCGTTCGATCACTTCCGATATGATTTGGCCATCATTGTCCTAGGTTAAATATTTCCCTGAGCTTCAGCTTAGACGTATGGTAGTATGCTTAGACGTCTGAAGCTACGGAATAAAATTCCAGTCTTTCAGCTCAGATGTCCGAGCTTACTTCAAAGACGTCTGGGCGATCTGGAATGAAAATTCCATTCTTTCAGCTCAAACGTCTAGGATAACCACCAGACGTCTGGAGCTGTTAAATTCAGCCAATTTTCCTGTTTTATGTGGCTTTCCATTTTATACCGATTTTTGGTTGATCCGATTAGTTGTTATCACTTATCGTTGACTTTGATGACTACTTTTCTGGATTTTTGACAATATCCATTTGATGGATTTGATATCGATTTTCATGGTTTTGATTCACTTCATCGAAGGTGAATTTTTGGTGAGAGGTTATTTCTACAATTATTTATGTGATTTATCGCTTTAAAATACAATTGTTTCTATACTAGTAGTAAATATTCAAACTCTTCCACAAAAATGATTTCAACGTTACTTTTAATAAAAAGCTCATTTTTAAAACCGTTTTTCGATCTATTAGTATATACAAACCTTTACCTCATTCGTTTGAGAAATCCAATTAAACAACTTAGCAAAACAAGTGGTACGAAACGCTTGTGTTTACTTCGTCGGTTAATTCTTAGACTTGTTCGATTGAAATCTTGTGATAATTTTCGAGTGGAAATCTACAATTTGTTCGTAAATATTTAATTTAAGCCAGTGGTTATGGGACATAAAGCTAAACTCATTTATTTACTAGCTTAGTGTAGTTTACACTTCTTATTAATCGATGGTGATCATTTTATGGTTTAGACTAGCGATATGCGATGTCTTTTTTCCGGGGGACTGTACCCAGCTTAATTGAGTTTCGTCTCATTTTTAGAGGCTAGCGACCCATGGTCTTTTTGACCGTTCGTGGAGCAATCGGCTCAATGAGTTCGGTACATGGGGCGTATCTTTTTAGGTGCGCCGATGTTCGCCTCAATAGGCATGTGCATGGGGCGTACCTTTTCAGGTGCGTCGATGTTCGATTGTGCATAGGGCGTATCTTTTTAGGTGCGTCGACGTTCAGCTTATCTATCCCCAAGGTGGGACAGTACCCCGTATATTATGGGATAGCGTCCCATTTGTGATACACGTGTGGGTGAGTTTTCATGCTTTCATTTGTGATAGGCCTCCCCTTTTGTGTTTTATGGATTTCTAGTTATTTATTTCTGGAATTTGTGTTTCACCAATTTTTGCGGCTTGCATTGATATGTTTTGTCAATATTTGTGGTCTGGTGAATAAGCTAAAGAATGCGATATTCTCTTTGGATATTTGAGGAGATTTGAGATAGTATATGATTTTCTTTGTTATCAATTGTATATTTGACATAGTATGGCATTATTGTTATCATATTTTTTTGTTATGTCTCTTGTCCTATCTCATCTAATATGATATTTATAGCTAGACTGATCCGTTTATTATTTTTCTTCTTAAATAATACTCGGGTCAGATCAAGGTATTTCAGGTGCTTCCACTTGACTTCTTAGCAGAGACTAGCTTCTGACTTTTGGCTAATTACTTAGCTTAGTAGTTTTTGTTTTTATACATTTAAGATAGAGACTCCTTGATGTATAAATATTCTTTTGTCTAGCACTTGAACCTATTCTTTTTTGATGTAGTGGATCTTGTATGACCACTTCTTTGATGAACACTTCTATGTGTTATATTCATATTTATTTCCGCCTTAGTGAAATGAATATCTGTTATTGATTTATGTTATGCTTATTTTATATTTGTTTTCGAAGATCATATATCCACTGTGAAGAAGCTTTGAGTTGTAATTTATGTATCAGATTTCTTCTTGAAACGAAATGCATATAATGCTTTCTGACATATCAGTACTCGCATAAAGCACATACATAGATGGTCGCTCCTCAACTGCCTTATTCTTCGTGCTAGTCGATGGCATTACCTCGTAGTATCTTTTGCTAGTGTGAGTATAGAGGTGGGGCGTCATAGCTTGGTACCAGAGCCAAACTTTAGAACAATGTAGAATAATCTTACCACGATCATTGTCCTAAGTCTCTCTTAGGAATCGTGCCTTAGAATATAATACGAGTTTTAGGACCTATTCTATCCCATTTTCTTTTGTGATGCCTTATTTTATCAATCAAGTCTGTTTGATATTCATTCTGAGAATAACTTTTTCCTCTTCTTTCTTTCTTTCTTAAAGAAGAGAAATGGTTAGACAAGGCCATCCCAGCGTCGGTCAATCATGTGCTACTCCTCGGGATGGTGTATTCATGTTTGCCCAACAAATTTTAGATCTCGTAAAGAATGTTCAAGTTGTTGGACCTATTCTTGAGCCTACACATCCTAAATCCAGTTGTGCAAGCTTGTGCAGTGATTATACCAATTTAGATGGAAGGTCATTCAAAGGTTCTGAAAGTGTTATAGAAGTCCAAGCTTGGCTTAGATCATACGATCGCATCTTTTCTCGCATGAATCTTGTTGATCTACATCGAGTCCAAGTGGCTTCTAGCATGCTGCAGGAAAGAACTTTAGATTGGTATGAGCTTTTGGTTTCTGAGATAATCGAAGCGGATCTTACTTGGGAGCAATTTTGGGAAAGGTTCGAGTTCAGGTTTGTGCCGGAAGCTGAAAAAGTAACTTTAGCTCGATGCTTTATTGACCTTGTTCGGGGTGAATCTTCGGTGACAGATTATGTCGCATCTTTTGAATCCCTCTCTAAATATGGGGTCGAGTATATAATACCACATTGAAGTAAAATCTGAGGTTTATCTAAGAGTTGAATAATAATATAAAAAAAGACTTTACTTCAGAAACTAGAAGTTTCTTTTGATCAGCTTGTTGATATCGCTCTTAGACTTTAAGAGGCCGATAAAGAGAGTGATGTTGAAGTTGTGGGTGCCAAACAGAACTTCAACAACAAGAAGAAGAGGAATATTAAGTTCAAGCCTAATCCCACAAGAAAGGGAAACAAGAAACTTCTATAGCAAAGACTCCCACCCCTAATCATGGAGAATGCTACAATTGTGGTTCTAAGAACCATTATGCAAATAGGTGTCCAAAACCTCTTTATCGTCACTTTTGCAAAAACTCGGGTCATTGTATATCTTCATGTCCCAAATTTCAAGGCAAGAAGGAGGGAAAGCTAAATGTTGTTCATGTCCCTAGTGACACTTCTCTTGGGCAAGGTAATTCTCCTTCTATCCTTGATGGCATTATTGTGTTTCGTGATCATCCTATTCGAGTTCTTTTTGATACGGGTGCATCTCACTCTTTTATATCAAAAGAACTTGTTGATACCTTTTCTTTAAATGTTATGTGCTTGATGACTTCACTGAGAATTGCAAATTTGATTGGTGGATCCACAACACTCAATTTATTTTGTAAATATGTTGACATTATTTTATGTGATTATGCTTTTCGAGCCGATTTACATGTGATGCGTTACCAACGTTTCGGAATGATTTTGAGAATGGATTGGCTTAACCGTTATGAAGCCCATATCCTATGTCCCGAGAGGACTATATATCTTCAACATCCACAATCTGTTAAGCAAATTTCTATTATTCTTATAGATTTGGATTCCAATTTGGTGGCATCCTTATATTTTCTAAATCCACATGATGATGATAATGATGTTGAGGAAGATGTCATTTCCCTTATTCACGTTGTTTGTGAATTTTCCGACATATTTAAGCCCATTTTAGGATTACCACCTTAGCGAGTAATCAAGTTCAGAATTAGTCTGATACTTAGAGCTCTACCTATCACTCGTCCTCCATATCGTATGTCCAATAAAGAAAATGAGTAGATGCATAAACAATTATCCGAATTGGAAACAAAATAAATTATTCGTTCTATTTCCTCTCCATGGGGAGCTTCAGCTATATTTATGAAGAAATATGATGGTACACTTAGGCTTTGCATTGACTACCGCAAGCTTTATGATCTCTCCATCAAGAATAAATATCCTTTAACTCGAATTGATGATTTATTCGATCAGCTTAGCTGTGCTAGAGTCTTTTGATAGGTAGACTTTGCAACCGGTTTTCATCAGCTTCGTATTGTAGAGGATATCATTCCTTTGACATCGTTTCGTACTCATTATGGACCTTATGAATGGCTTGTTATGCCATTTGGTTTAACGAAGAATGCTACAGCTTATTTCGTTGGCCTTATGAATTGAGTTTTCAAAGACTTCCTCGATCGATTCGTTCTCATCTTTATAGATGATATTCTTGTTTATTCTAAAACTAAGGAAGATCATGAGAAGCATGTTCGGATTGCTTTGGAAACCCTTAGAAGCAATCAATTGAAAGCAAAATTTTATAAGTGCCACTTTTGGCAATCCTGTGTGAAATTTTTAGGACATATTATTTCTTAATCTGGAATTTCCATGGATCCTTTAAAGATTGAGGAGATTCAAAATTGGAAGAGACTGAAGAGTGTGACGGAAATCTGTAGTTTTCTTAGATTGGCGGGCTATTACCGTCGGTTCATAAAAGACTTTTCTAAAATTTCCATACCTCTTACTAGTTTGACAAAGAAGGGAGTTAAGTACATTTGGTCAAGCAAATGTGGAGCTGCTTTTCAAAAATTAAAAGAACTCCTTTCCGATGCTCCTATTCTTGTGGTTCCCGAAGGAAACCAAGACTTGATTGTTTATACTAATGCGAGTCGTGTTGGTTTGGGTGTCGTTCTCATGCAAAGGGAATGTGTTATCGCTTTTGATTCTAGGCAATTAAAGCCTGTCGAGACTAGACATGCCACTCATGATTTAGAGCTCACGGACATTGTTTTCGCCTTTAGGAATTGGCGTCATTATCTTTTGGGAGAGAAGTTTGTTCTCTACACCGATCAAAAATCTTTGAAGTACTTATTTTCTCAAAAGGAACTTAATTTGCGTCAACAACATTGGCTTGAATTCCTTGCATCTTATGATCTTGATATTCTTTATACTCCTGGAAAGGGGAATCGTGTTACCGATGCCATTAGTCGTAAGCAACAAGCGGTAGTTTCTACGATGATATCCGAATGGAATGATCTCGAGACTTTGTCCACTTGTGAGATTCGAGATCGTGAATCCAATTCATTTTTATCTCTTATTTTACGTAGCCTTAAGGCTCACCCTTCTCTTTTAGACCGCATCCTTGAAGCTCAAAAGGTAGATCCTAAATTGGTTCTTCTTAGCCAAAATTATAGGGATAAAATTGATATTAATGGTTTGAAAGACAGTGAAATCATGCTCGTGGCGGTATTCCAAAATTTGGTAGACTTATTGTGGCAAATATTAGTGATCTTCGTAAAGACTTTTTAGAAGATTCTTATCGTCGTAAATTTACCATTCATCTTGGTAGTAGTAAAATGTATGCGGATATGAAGCGACTTTATTTTTGGGATGGAATGAAATCCGATATTACTAACTTTATTAAGCGTTGCATGACTTGCCAACTTGTTAAGGCCGAGCATCAAAGGCCCGGAGGTTATTGCAACCTTTAAACATTCCAATTTGGAAGTGGGATCAAGTTTCCATGGACTTTGTCGATGGTGTTCCACGTTCTCATTCGAGGCATGACAGTTTATTGGTGATTGTAGATAGGCTTACAAAATCCGCCCATTTTATTCCCGTTCGGTCTAATCGGACCGTACCTCTTCGGCCAAACACTTTGATAGAGAAATTGTTAAATTGCATGGAGTTCCTACTTCTACTATTAGTAATCGTGATCCATTATTTAATAGTGGATTTTGGAAGGGTCTTCAAAAAGCTTTGGGAATGAAGCTTAACTTTAGTCGCTTATCATCCTCAATCCAATGGACAAACAGAGCGTGTGAATCATACTCTTGAAGATCTTCTTCTTGCATATGTTATTGATTTTGGTGGAAGTTGGGAAGATCATATTTCTCTTGTTGAATTTTCCTATAATAATAGCTTCCAATCTAGCATTGGTATGGCACCTTTCGAGGCACTCTACGGAAGGCCATGCCGATCTCCTTCTTGTTGGCTTGAAGCCGGCAAGAAGCTAGTTTTAGGTCCAGATTTTATTCGTGATTACACAGAAAAGATTGACCTTATTCATCATAGGATGAAAGAAGCTCAAAGTAGACAAAAATCCTATGCCCATAACCGAAGAAGGAATATGGAATTTTCTATGGAAGATTTGGTGTTCATTCGTATTTCACCTATAAAGGGTGTTGTGCATTTCAATCGATCGCAAAAAATTAACACCTTGATATATTGGCCCATTTCCCATCACTGAATGCATTGGTTCCATGGCTTATCGCCTTTTATTACCGGCCCAATTTTCTGCTATTCATGATCACGGCTCTCAACTATGTAAATGCCTTAGGGATTCCGATTCTATTCTTGAGCCCGGTGTTATTGAAGAAATTGAAGTTTGACCTAATTTGACTTTTGAGCAACATCCTATTCGTATCATTGCTATGGTGGTTAAATGCCTTCGAAATAAAGATGTTCCACTTATGAAAGTTCAATAGTCCTCAAATCCTAAGGATTGTTCTTGGGAATCTAGAGAATTCATCGACTGAACACATCTGGACTTACTCTCTTGTGCACCTTAAGGTGAAATTCTCACTTTAATTTTTTTTTATATGCCTTTGTGTGGTTGTTATTCTTTATTTTATTCTTAAGTATTGCGGGGACGCAATTTCTTTAAGGAGGAGAGTTTGTAACGACCCGCATATTTTAACGATTGTATATTTAAATGTTTTATTTAAATATTCCATCGTTAGTCGGATTAAAGTCCGAAATGCTAATTTTTGTAAATAGTCGAATCCGGACTTGAGACCACTTCCATGTAGTTCAGAATGGCGTTTACAACATTTTTGAGTATAAACATCGATATGTTTGGAGTTGATTTGAATTTTGGTATTTTCAATTGGGCTTTTGGATTTGGATTTCAGCCCACTAACCTAACAAAGAACCCAACTCCTCTACCAAATACCCTAACTCCACTCATCTTCATTCATTTCATTTCTAATTTCCTAACACTCTCAAGCTCAAAGGAAAATGGGGAAAGGAAAAGAGATTAGAAATTCCTAAACCTTAGTTTTATTAGGAAATTCAAATTTAAGTCCAAAATCAAAGAGAAGCTTAGGTAAGCATACTCTTCATCTTCTCCATCTCAATCTCTCTTCAATTTTCAGAAATTTCCTATAACCTAAATTAGAAAATATTTGCTTATGATCTTATATTAGAGCCTCTAGAGTTGAGTTGAAGAGTGGTTGATCTTTCCTTTGTATTTTGAGCTTCTCATTCATTATTTTTGGGTTTAAAACTGAGTTCTTGAGCTCACGTCTATGTCTATACATTTGATAGTGGTTAGGTATGAATTCCTATCATCTATTTCATGTCCATTTGCTTTTGAATTGAATTGGTTTGGCGAATTTTTCATTTTTTGGTATTTTAAAGTCAAAATCTATGAAAATCCTAATATGGACGTTTAGACATGTTGTTCGGAGTGTATTGATGAGTCTATAGGGCTGGGTTGTTGCTTGGCATAAATCCTTAGCCATCGTCGCTCGTTCGATCCCTTCCTATATGATTTGGCCATCATTGGCCTTGGTTAAATATTGCCTTGAGCTTCAACTCAGATGTCTGATAGTATGCTCAGACGTCTGAAGCTACGGAATAAAAATTCCAGTCATTTAGCTCAGACGTCTGAGCTTATTTCATAGACGTCTGGGCGATCTGGAATGAAAATTCCAGTCTTTTAGCTCAGACATCTAGGATAACCATCAGACGTCTGAAGCTATTAAATTCATCCAATTTGTCTGTTTTATGTGGCTTTCTATTTTATATCGATTCTTGGTTGATCCGATTAGTTGTTATCACTTATCATCGACTTCGATGACTTCTTTTCTAGATTTTTGGGGATACCCATTTGATGGATCTGATATAGATTTTCATGGTTTTGATTCACTTCGTCGACGGTGAATTTTTGGTGATAGATTATTTCTACAATCATTTCTATGATTTATCACTTTAAAATACGAAGGTTTCTGTACAAGTAGTAAATATTCAAACTCTCCCACAAAAATGATTTCAACGTTACTTTTAATACAAAGCTCGTTTTTAAAATCGTTTTTCAATCTATTAGTATATACAGACCTTTACCTCATTCATTCGAGAAATCCAATTAAACTACCTAGCAAAACAAGTGGTATAAAACGCTTACGTTTACATCGTCGGTTAATTCTTAGACTTGTTCGATTGATATCTTATGACAATTTTCGAGTGGAAATTTACAATTTTTTCGTAAATATTTAAATTATGCCAGTGGTTATGGATATGAAGCTAAACTCATTTACTTACCAGCTTAGTGTAATTTACAATTCTTATTCATCGATGGTTATCATTTTATGGTTTAGACTAGCGATATGCGATGTATTTTTGTCCACGTAGGGGACTGTACCCAGTTTTATGGGGCTTCGTCTCAATTTTTAGGGGATAGCGACCCCTGGTCCTTTTATACGTTCATGGAGCAATCGGCTCAATTAGTTCAGTACATAGGGCGTATCTTTTTAGGTGCGTCGATGTTCGGCTCAATGGGTATGTGCATGGGGCGCATCTTTTCAAGTGCGTCGATGTTCCACTGTGCATGGGGCATATCTTTTTAGGTGCGTCGATGTTTAGCTTATCTGTCCCCAAGGGGGGACAATACCTTGTATTTTAGGGGGATAACGTCCCGTTTGTGATGCACGTGTTGGTGAGTTTTCATGCTTCCGTTTGTGATAGGCCTCTACTTTTGTGTTTTCTGGATTTCTAATTATTGATTTCTGCAATTTGTGTTTCACCATTTTTTACAGCTTGCATTGATATGTTTGTCAATATTTGTGATTTGGTGAATAAGCTAAAGAATGTGATATTCTCTTTGGATATTTGAGGATATTTGGGATATTATATGATTTTCGTTGTTATCAATTATGTACTTGACATGGTATGGCATTATTGTTATCATATTTTTTTGTTGTATCTCTTATCCTATCTCATCTTATATGATATTTATAGCTAGACTGATCCGTTTATTATTTTCTTCTTAAATAATACTCGCGTCAGACCGAGGTATTTCAGGTGCTTCCACTTGACTTCTTAGCAGAGACTAGCTTCTAACTTTTGGCTAACTACTTAGCTTAGTAGTTTTTGTTTTTATACATTCGAGATAGAGACTGCTTGATGTATAAATATTCTTTTGTCTAGCACTTGAACCTATTCTTTTGTGATGTAGTGGATGTTGTATAACCACTACTTTGATGTACACTTCTATGTGTTATATTCATATCTGTTTCTGCCTTAGTGATATGAATATTTGTGACTAATTTATGTTACGCTTATTTTATATTTGTTTCCAAAAATTATGTAGCCATTGTGAAGTAGCTTTGAGTTGTAATTGATGTGTTGGATTTCTTCTTGAATATTATCTGACATACTCGCACAAAGCAATTACATAGATGGTCGCTTCTCAACATCCTTACTCTTCATGCTAGTCGATGGCATTACCCCGTAGTGTCCTTGGCTAGTGTTAGTATAGAGGTGGGGCGTCACAATTTTTATCAACCATCTCTCAAACCATATTTAATTTACTCATTTATTTCCAACTTAATAAATTCTATTTTAATAACTATTCCGTTTAACTTGCTTAGGTTAAATTTCTCAAAATTCACTTTACATTTAAACCTAAGTCAAGTTTAATTCTATTTCAATAATCAAATCTCAAAACTCCTTAAGTTATCAGACATGCTAATATTCTATTCACCAATTTCTTCCAATTCACTTCATTTAATTGGTTTATTTTACTAATTTATTTCATTATCACACTTACTTTTACTTAACTCTTCTTAAGTTAAGTTTTATTCTAAATAAGTTTCAAATTTTATATGTTTCCAAATTTATCTATATTCCATAAACATTTTCAAATAAAATCCCAGATTTTAAACAATTTCTTAAGTATTTCAAAAGTTCTTTTTGAAATCATATATATCCAAATCCTTTGGTATATCAAATTATTCCTTCGAATTTCAAAATCAAAACTAACTTTGCAATAATTTCAATTCAAAACATTCAGGCAGCAATTCCTCTCTTGGAAACTCGATAATGAACACCGATCATGTCGCGATCATCATCGCAGTTATTACCCAGCAACCGAAGTGAGTTTAGTGCTTTTATTCCTTTAAAAATCATTTTTAAATATTTCAATTCAAAAATATTCTCCAATTAATATCACTATTATTTCCCAACTTTTGAAAAACATTTTCAAAACCAACGGGATCTAAATTCCCAAATTTTCATCTTTCAAATCCTTTAAATCTATATTTGAATATTCCTCCGGAATTTCATTCCATTTCAAATTATAAATCACATTTATAATTTCATATTTACAAACTCCATTTTGTTATGTGAATTATTTCTTAAGTTCTGGTTAATATTTCAACTTTTATTCAATTTCCACAACAACAATGATAATAATATAATATTACCATTTCCTAACAACCAAATATACCATATATAATATAATAATTTACTAGAACTATTCCTTTTAGACGTAAAAATAATTTGGGTAAAATTATTTCATTTACCCCATTTTGAAACAATACCGTGTCGAATTGTGCTATTATAGTGTTTAGGATCCCTATCAATAATGTTAATTACTCGTATTGACCAGAATCAACTAGCCACTCAACAAACCAATCAACACAATACAAAACAGTTTTATATTCACTAATAAATACGCGCTCATATCTATTAATACATTCAAACTCATTCTAGGGTACTACTGACCCTATCTCTAATTAGTAGTCCCCACCAGAGCCAAGGTTCTCGCTTAATCTTCAGCTCTGATACCAAGTGTTGTGACGACCGCCCATGACTCCCGCACCAAAACAAGGAAATAATGCGCTGAAAGGCGTGCCAGGCAGCCATGGGTGACCGTCAAGGGTAAAATAAACATCGCAGACTCTATCGTAAAACTCACAGCGCATGGATAAAATACAATAGAGAAATATAATACAGTGAAGCTCCCATAGAACAGAATATCATCATCTAATCATAATAGCTTTATACAAACATATGAATCATCCATACATCAAAGCCTCACTACATAACACTCAAACAAATACAGCAGCGGAACACCCAGTACATATAATATGAAATAATATGCAAAAGCCTCCTGCTCGTCTTCGTCATCATCAGCGTAGATCTCCAAGAACAGCACCTGTCACCTGCTACCTAGTCTTCCCATCCCAACATGGATGAACAGCCCAAGGTAATAAGAGGAGACATAAAACCTTGAGTCAGACATAGTCTTAGTGAGCAGTAAATCAACTATCAAACATACCAAAAGAGCATAAGGGATAAAAGGAATAGGAACCAAACCATCCCACTCCGCCTCTTTCTACAGTGATAGCCCCCAGACACACATTAAGGAGAAGCAAGCATAACATAGCAAGCAATTAAAGTAAAGCAATAATCACTCGAGTCAAGGTCGATGTTTTCCAAATACAAACCCCCAAGGCCTAAACCAAGATCAGATAAGCACCCAGAAAACACCGCTCTTGAGATCGAATGATGATACAATCAAACGTCCAAACATCCATGACTCTGGCTATCACTGTTATCATTGCCTTGATTTCATCGTTAGTTGAACGACCATCTATCAAGGGCTAATGGTAACCCCGGTTCTAGACATAACTCCGCACGTCGTCGCAGCCCGTGCCTAGGAATTTTCGCAACTACCCAGAGTACTAGCACGTCGTCGCAGCCCGTGCTTGGAACGTCGTCGCAGCCCGTTCCAACGTACTCTTGCTTTGAGCATGCTAGAACCTTCAACAACGATGAGATCTCAGCCTCCTAGTCATCCTCCTCGACGACTATTTCCACACTAGCTCAAGCGCCTCTCAAGCTAACCATTATCAACCAACTCGCATCACATCATCGAGTTATCAACATAGCTTCGCACGTCGTCGCAGCCCGTACTTGGAACGTCATCATGACTCGTCCCATCTCATCATCATGCTTTGCCTCCTCGCCTTATGGTAAAGTCCATCTCAACATCATGGCTTGCCTCATCGCATCATGGCAAAGTCCATCTCAACATCATGGCTTGCCTCATCGCATCATGGCAAAGTCCCATCTCAACATCATCTAATCCATACATATGAGCTTCAACATCCGCTTCATATGCCACAAGCAGCTTTCCTTATTCAAGAGCCTTTCCACTTAGCTTTTGAATCATCATCAACCAACTTGATCAAATCAAGCTATATATCAGCTAATTAATCAAATCAAATATTAATCCAAGCAATCAATCATTCAAACAAGATCTAAATAAACAATTACAATGATAATGGCAATGGCAATTTCGTAAATAAATGAGCATAGATCTAACATACATGAATCATGGGTTTTTAGCATAGATCTAACAATTATAAATCATGGGTTTTGTCTCTTCAACTTGATAAATGAACTTGTATAAGTAAACATCTTCGTAAGTAATGGATCTACACTTGGATCTAAAGAAATATGCATAAAATCACTATCTACAACACTTCAACAAACCACCAATCCCATATACTCCTTTGGGTCCGCGTGAGAGATAACCACCACTCACCAAATCACCCAAACACTTCAAAAACTATCAACTTCAGATCTGGACAGCAAGGATTCAAGCTTGATTCGTCGAAATCTTGCTTGAAACGATGGAATCTAGCTTCGTTGGATGAAGATCTTCAACTTTGACTCTTGGATCTTAAATCTTGGATGGATGTTAGAACTAGATTAGAGTGGAGAAAAGAAGATGAATAAATGTTGTAGTCGAGCTCTCAAAAAGGCAGCACTTCGTCGCTTCAAAAACCGGTGCCAAAAAGTGAGCCAAAGCCCTCTATTTATAGGCAGATCACACCTTAGGTCGTTCTCGGTTTTAGGTCGTTGCCGACCTAAGAAATCTCCGACCTAACCCACACGCGACACAACGACCTAAGCCCCCAACGACTCACCAGCAAAGCCGACCCATCATACTACGACTTATCAAAGCACACGAGACACGACTCATCAAGCCTACCGACCTATCCTCCCTAGCGACCTAACTATCACTACTAACTCATAAACGAGTTACGAGATACGACCTATCTTACCTAGCGACCTAACACTAACCCTTAGGTCGCTCAACGACCTAACTTAGGTCGTTACCCCTATAGGTCGTTCACGACCTATCTCCTAACACAAACTCGTTAGCCCTTAGATCGGTGGAGACCTCAAGTCGCGGGTCCTTAACTCGGCAAAACCCTATAAGTCGCTAACTTACTTAGGTCGGTCAAAACCTTAACCCGGTCATATCTACTAACTCGTCCCAGCCTTGAGTCGTAACTCGCTAACTCGGCAGCTTCCTTGACTCGGCCATACTTCCTAACTTGCTAACGACTCAACATACTAACCCGTTAACACATTAGGTCGCTCACCACTCCTCAACGACCTAACATCCAAACGACCTAACCCCTTAGGTCGTTAACCCCACTAACTCATCCATCCCCTAAGTCGCTGTCTAACTCATTAACTCGTAACTCGCGAAGACCACTAACCTGTTAACTCGCTCCAACACTAACTCGAGTTAACTTTCCAACCTAACTTCCTCGCGACTCAAACAACATACGAGTTATCCTCCCCTACGACTTAGGTTAAGGACGACTTATCAACACTAACGACCTAGAATTCTACGATATATCGACACGTAAAATACGGGTCGTTACATTCTCTCCCCCTTAGGAATTTCGCCCCCGAAATTCCAAGCAAACAACGGCAACCAAAACTATTCCGCATGCCTACCATCCATAGTAATCAACAAACCATGCATCCAATTTCTAGCCTAGCATGCAGAATTCTAAGATAGAACAAGTTACAAATTCATGAGATGTCACGACACCTTAGGGCCATACCTCGAAGAGTTCAGGATGAGCTGCCTTCATCCTCTCTTCCTCCTTCCACGTACAGTCGTTAACATCATCACTCCATTGTATCTTGAGCAACGTAATCATCTTCCTCCTAAGCTGTTTCGTGTCGGTTTCAACAACACGAAGCGGCTTACGAGGTCTCGAAACAACTGGATCAACTTCTAAATCTTCACAGCTATCAGCAGAAACCACCGTATTCGAGTCATGCACATACTTCCGTAGATAAGATACATGAAATACATTGTGCACACCCGCCATCTTTTCCGGTAACTCCAATCTATAAGCGAGCTTTCCAATTCGCTCGATAATCGGGAATGGTCCAACAAATCTCGGAGTTAACTTTCCTTTCTTTCCAAATCGAATAACATTCTTCAGAGGAGAAATCTTCACAAAAACCATATCACCTACGTCGAATTCCAAATCCTTACGACGATTATCGGCATAACTTTTCTGACGATCTTGGGCTGCCTTCATTCGTTGCCCAATGATCCCTATACAATCCGAAGTCTGTCGAATCATCTCTGGCCCAAGTATCAGTTTTTCTCCAGTTTCCAACCAACATGTCGGGGAGTTGCACGGTCTTCCATACAATGCCTCAAATGGTGCCATACCAATACTCGACTGATAACTGTTGTTATACGCAAACTCCACCAAATGAAGATGATCCTCCCATGATCCTCCGAAATCCAAAACGCATGCCCTCAAGAGATCTTCCAAAACTCGGTTGACTCTCTCAGTCTGACCATCTGTTTGGGGACGATAAGCTGTACTCAAACACAACTCGGTTCCCAAAACTTCCTGGAAGCTCTTCCAAAATCCACTAGTGAACAAAGGGTCTCGTTCGCTCACTATACTTTTCGGAATACCATGGAATCGAACTATCCACTTAACATACAACTCAGCCAACTTCGATGCAGTCCTAGTCGATCGAACAGGAATGAATCTTGCACTCTTGGTCAAACGATCTACAATGACCCAAATCCCTTCATTTCCCGCTCTTGTCCTAGGTAGACCATCGATAAAATCCATCGATATTTGTTCCCACTTCCATGTAGGAACTTCTAACGGCTGAAGCAATCCACTGGGCTTCTTCTGTTCAGCTTTTACCAACTGACAGTTCATGCACTTGGAAATAAAATTTCCAACATCCTTCTTCATACCTTCCCAGTAATAGGTTCTCTTCATGTCCCGATACATCTTATTTCCTCATGGATGAATTGTCAACTTCGAGTGATGACTTTCCTTCAAAACTTCATCTCTCAACTCATCGATATCGGGAACAACCAGTCATCCTAGCTTACGAAGCCAACCCTCTCGATCGACTTCGAATCTTTTATCCTTCTCTGGGTCCAATCCAGATTCCAAATCACGGATAATCTTGACAAGCTTATCGTCTCGCTTTTGGCTCTCGCCAATTCTTTCCACAAGAGTAGGCCTTATCGATAAGTTTGCCAACATTTCAGGTTCCAATTCACATCTGGGCCTGAAGTCAAATCTAGCTAAAAACTCAAGACTCTTCCATTCCGAAATCATGGCTCCCAATCCTGCATGTCTTCGACTTAACGCATCAGCTACTGCATTACCTTTTCTCGGAGTATAGGCTATACCAAAATCATACGATGCTAAAAACTCTAGCCATCGTTGCTGCCGAAGATTCAAATCCTTTTGGGAGAAAAGATACTTCAAAGACTTATGGTCTGTAAACAACTCAAATCGAACACCCAATAGATAATGCCTCCACATCTTCAGAGCAAAAACAATCGCCGCCAACTCCAAATCATGAGTCGGGTAATTCCTTTCATGCGGCTTCAGTTGTCGACTTGCATACGCAATAACTTTATTCTTCTGCATTAGCACTGCTCCAAGTCCAGTACCACATGCATCGGTGTAAACCACCATCTCATCATTCCTACTTGGAATAGTCAAAACAGGAGCACTCGTCAGTCGCTCTTTCAGGATTCCAAAAGCTTGCTCACACTTCGCATCCCAACTGAATACCTGATTCTTTTTCGTCAATCCTGTTAATGGTGCAGCTATCTTGGAAAAGTCTTTGATAAACCGACGATAATATCCTGCTAATCCAAGAAAACTTCTCACATCAGATGCATTCTTAGGTCTAACCCAATCCTGGATCGCTGCCACCTTAGCGGGATCAACCGCTATTCCATTTCCAGAAATAACATGGCCTAAGAATCTCACTTCACTCTTCCAGAAGTGACATTTCGAAAACTTAGCCTTCAGCTGATGTTTCCGTAAGATTTCCAAAACAATACGCAAGTGCGTCTCGTGTTCTTCTTCAGTTCTGGAATAAATCAAAATATCATCTACGAACACAAGTACGAACTTGTTCAACTGATCTCTGAACACTCTATTCATAAGATCCACAAAATATGCTGGTGCGTTAGTCAATCCAAACGGCATTGCCAGCCACTCATAAAAACCCGATGGTGTCCTAAAAGCAGTCTTCGGCACACTATCCTTAGCCACTCTCAACTGGTGAAATCCCGTTTCCAAATCCATCTGAGAGAACACCTTAGCCTCGTGAAGCTGATCAAACAAGTCATCTATTCTCGGCAATGGATACTTGTTCTTCTTAGTCACCTTATTCAGCTCACGATAATCAACACACAACCTCAACGATCCATCCGCTTTGGTTGCGAACACAACTGGTGCACCCCATTCGGACACACTACGCCGAATGAATCCTTTCCGCAAAAGGTCATCAACTTGCACCTTCAACTCTTGTTGCTCCCAAGGCGCCATCCGCCTAAGAGGCATTACAACAGGTCTGGCTCCCTCAACTAGATCGATACGAAACTCGATCTCCCTATGCGGCGGTAATCCTTTGACTTCGTCAAAGACATCCTCAAATCCATTCACAATAGGCACCGATGACAGTTCATCCCGTGCGATAACCAGCGAATACATGAAGCTCATGAAGACGCCTTCCTCATGCTTACATCGTATCACAACCTTTCGCCCTTCCACATTCCCGACTGTCACCTCTAGCCTCTCACAATCAATCCTTGCCGCATACTTCCTAAGCCAGTCCATACCACAAATAATTCCGAACCCCGCAAAGTTCAGAACAAAACAATCACAAACAAAAGAGAAATCATGACTCATCACAACTAGACCACGGCATATCATACACAAACATGACGAACCCCCAACTGGATTAGTCACAACCAATGGCCTATCAACAATATCCGGTTCCAAACCTAACCAGCCTACAAGATCATCACAAACAAAAGAATGCGACGCTCCAGTATCAAACAACACTCTAACTGGAACACCACAAATGGAAAGAGTACCTTGAACCACCACACTCTTCCCTTTCTCTTCAGCAGTAAGAGCTTTTGAAAATGACGGCACAGCTCCCAAAGCATAAGCTTGCACAATCTGCCTATCCTTCCTCGGTTCTGGACAATCTTTCCTGAAATGCCCTGGTTTGTCACAGTTGTGGCATTTCGCCGACGCTTTTGGATTCCTACAATCCTTGGAGAGATGGCCCTTCTGCTGGCAATTATAGCAAGTCATTTCGCCCCTCGGCTTCTTCTGGCCATCCTTACCCTTCTGTTGTTGTTGCTTCCTCTTCTTGTTTCCACCCTTCTGTGGCTTAAACCCTTCCTTGGTTACAGCAACAACAGAACTCTCCCTAGGAAACAAATTCTCATGCCTGAGAACTTTCTCCACAAGCTTCTCAAACGGATCGTCCAGATGATCCACCAACTGTCTTCCAAGATAAGCATCCAAACCGGTCACAAACTTCTCATTCTTCTGATAGGGAGAATCAATATACGATCTGGCATACTTGGACAAAGCTTCAAACTCAGAAACATACTCAAGAACGGGTCTTCCACCTTGCTTGAGATCCACAAACTTTTTAAACAAGATAGATTTCTGAGCCGTAGAGATGAACTTAGCTTCAAATCTAACTTGGAATTGCTCCCAAGTAATCTCTTCCTCTGGAGTATCAATGGTGATAGAATTCCACCAATCCGAAGCTCTCCCTTGAAGTTGCCTTGATGCGAGCTTCCTCTTAGTTGCATCCTCAATTCCCAAGTCACCAAAAATCCTTCTACAAGCATCTATCCATCTCTGTACTTCAATGGTCGATTCCGTTCCCAAGAAAACCTTTCCTCCAAGAGAAGTATAGTCCTTACAAAGCTTAGCAAAATCCACTGTCTTTGGAGCTTGAACTTGAATTCCAACATCTACCGCTGACCCTGGAGTTGGTATCCTTCTCATGATCGAAGTCATCATCGCTTCGAACATAGCTCCATAATCAGCAACTCCATCAGCAGCACAACCTTCCCCGGCAGCTGGTCTCCCTCTTCGACTCATCCTTAGTATCTACAAAAAGGACTGATTAGAACACCTTGAGGAACAACTCCATAAGGAGTTCAAATCCATCTAAACTACTATATTATATATAGTAATCATCCATCAAAATACAATTACGTCTCTCTTACGTAGTTACGTCAGCGAGCGTTGGCTAAAATCGATTAACCAAAGCTCTGATACCAAATGTACGACCGCCCATGACTCCCGCACCAAAACAAGGAAATAATGCGCTAAAAGGCGTGCCAGGCAGCCATGGGTGACCGTCAAGGGTAAAATAAACATCGCAGACTCTATCGTAAAACTCACAGCGCATGGATAAAATACAATAGAGAAATATAATACAATGAAGCTCCCATAGAACAGAATATCATCATCTAATCATAATAGCTTTATACAAACATATGAATCATCCATACATCAAAGCCTCACTACATAACACTCAAACAAATACAGCAGCGGAACACCCAGTACATATAATATGAAATAATATGCAAAAGCCTCCTGCTCGTCTTCGTCATCATCAGCGTAGATCTCCAAGAACAGCACCTGTCACCTGCTACCTAGTCTGCCCATCCCAACATGGATGAACAGCCCAAGGTAATAAGAGGAGACATAAAACCTTGAGTCAGACATAGTCTTAGTGAGCAGTAAATCAACTATCAAACATACCAAAAGAGCATAAGGGATAAAAGGAATAGGAACCAAACCATCCCACTCCGCCTCTTTCTACAGTGATAGCCCCCAGACACACATTAAGGAGAAGCAAGCATAACATAGCAAGCAATTAAAGTAAAGCAATAATCACTCGAGTCAAGGTCGATGTTTTCCAAATACAAACCCCCAAGGCCTAAACCAAGATCAGATAAGCACCCAGAAAACACCGCTCTTGAGATCGAATGATGATACAATCAAACGTCCAAACATCCATGACTCTGGCTATCACTGTTATCATTGCCTTGATTTCATCGTTAGTTGAACGACCATCTGTCAAGGGCTAATGGTAACCCCGGTTCTAGACATAACTCCGCACGTCGTCGCAGCCCGTGCCTAGGAATTTTCGCAACTACCCAGAGTACTAGCACGTCATCGCAGCCCGTGCTTGGAACGTCGTCACAGCCCGTTCCAACGTACTCATGCTTTGAGCATGCTAGAACCTTCAACAACGATGAGATCTCAGCCTCCTAGTCATCCTCCTCGACGACTATTTCCATACTAGCTCAAGCGCCTCTCAAGCTAACCATTATCAACCAACTCGCATCGCATCATCGAGTTATCAACATAGCTTCGCACGTCGTCGCAGCCCGTGCTTGGAACGTCATCATGACCCGTCCCATCTCATCATCATGCTTTGCCTCCTCGCCTTATGGTAAAGTCCATCTCAACATCATGGCTTGCCTCATCGCATCATGGCAAAGTCCATCTCAACATCATGGCTTGCCTCATCGCATCATGGCAAAGTCCCATCTCAACATCATCTAATCCATACATATGAGCTTCAACATCCGCTTCATATGCCACAAGCAGCTTTCCTTATTCAAGAGCCTTTCCACTTAGCTTTTGAATCATCATCAACCAACTTGATCAAATCAAGCTATATATCAGCTAATTAATCAAATCAAATATTAATCCAAGCAATCAATCATTCAAACAAGATCTAAATAAACAATTACAATGATAATGGCAATTTCGTAAATAAATGAGCATAGATCTAACATACATGAATCATGGGTTTTTAGCATAGATCTAACAATTATAAATCATGGGTTTTGTCTCTTCAACTTGATAAATGAACTTGTATAAGTAAACATCTTCGTAAGTAATGGATCTACACTTGGATGTAAAGAAATATGCATAAAATCACTATCTACAACACTTCAACAAACCACCAATCCCATATACTCCTTTGGGTCCGCGTGAGAGATAACCACCACTCACCAAATCATCCAAACACTTCAAAAACTATCAACTTCAGATCTGGACAGCAAGGATTCAAGCTTGATTCGTCGAAATCTTGCTTGAAACGATGGAATCTAGCTTCGTTGGATGAAGATCTTCAACTTTGACTCTTGGATCTTCAATCTTGGATGGATGTTAGAACTAGATTAGAGTGGAGAAAAGAAGATGAAGAAATGTTGTAGTCGAGCTCTCAAAAAGGCAGCACTTCGTCGCTTCAAAAACCGGTGCCAAAAAGTGAGCCAAAGCCCTCTATTTATAGGCAGATCACACCTTAGGTCGTTCTCGGTTTTAGGTCGTTGCCGACCTAAGAAATCTCCGACCTAACCCACACGCGACACAACGACCTAAGCCCCCAACGACTCACCAGCAAAGCCGACCCATCATACTACGACTTATCAAAGCACACGAGACACGACTCATCAAGCCTGCCGACCTATCCTCCCTAGCGACCTAACTATCACTACTAACTCGTAAACGAGTTACGAGATACGACCTATCTTACCTAGCGACCTAACACTAACCCTTAGGTCGCTCAACGACCTAACTTAGGTCGTTACCCCTATAGGTCGTTCACGACCTATCTCCTAACACAAACTCGTTAGCCCTTAGATCGGTGGAGACCTCAAGTCGCTGGTCCTTAACTCGGCAAAACCCTATAAGTCGCTAACTTACTTAGGTCGGTCAAAACCTTAACCCGGTCATATCTACTAACTCGTCCCAGCCATGAGTCGTAACTCGCTAACTCGGCAGCTTCCTTGACTCGGCCATACTTCCTAACTTGCTAACGACTCAACATACTAACCCGTTAACACATTAGGTCGCTCACCACTCCTCAACGACCTAACATCCAAACGACCTAACCCCTTAGGTCGTCAACCCCACTAACTCATCCATCCCCTAAGTCGTTGTCTAACTCATTAACTCGTAACTCGCGAAGACTACTAACCTGTTAACTCGCTCCAACACTAACTCGAGTTAACTTTCTAACCTAACTTCCTCGCGACTCAAACAACATACGAGTTATCCTCCCCTACGACTTAGGTTAAGGACGACTTATCAACACTAACGACCTAGAATTCTACGATATATCGACACGTAAAATACGGGTCGTTACAAGTGTCATGAACGAGATTTTCGACCTTTGAAAATCGACATCAATACATCCACCGTATTACATGCTGAACAATCGAATGCCGAAAATACCAGATCGTTAAGGAAAAGAATAAAGAGGTAGAAGAAGAAAATAGAACAACAACATAGAATCTCACAATCATAGCGGAACAATATATAATAGATAACAACTTATCTTTATACAAAAAGACTATAACTGGTTTTATACATTACAACATCAAAGTACTGCACAAATCAATAGCACAATACTAGGCAGTTATAATGACTTGTACTCACAAAACTGAATATACAGCCTACAATACACAGCGGAATATAAAACAGATACGGTTAAGACGTCTTCGCCTTCCAACTCGTCTCCTGAGCTCCATTGCATCCTGTCTTGAAACTGTAATACTCGGTCTGACCCGAGAATAATATAAAGTAACACCCGACTCAGTCTGGAAAACCAACGTGAGAAAACACACTCAATTCGAATTACTAAAGTTTTCAAAAACCATTTGAAAATCAAAGGTATCTCGTAAGACCATGACATACATAAACACGACAGGTTTTTACCTTATGATAACCAAAATATTTCATAACAAAATCATCTGACATTACAATAGTTTCTAAGTACAGATACTTATTCAAATAGCTAAAATGCTTGCATCTCACGTTTCAGCATAATAACCGTACGACGCTTATTGGAGAATGGATTCCATACGAATGACTATGTACTGGGGTACCACCTGTCACAGTACATGTCTAGAAACACTGTACCGAGGACCACGCTGGGATCCCCTTCTACACAAGACTGGGCTATCCCTGACTTAGATAGACCGAATATGCTATCAATCTGGGTGTTCCCACCCTTTATCGAGCTCCTTCCACAAACTGTAGTAATAATATCCAAGGGTATCTAGAAAGGTGATAAACATACCCTAATTGGGTGCTACCCACTTAGTCTTACTGCCTCCTCCCTGCTTTTCATTCTTTCCTGGTTGATGAAGCTAGATGCTACGATTACCTTTTAGGAATTTTCACTTAGAATGCGCATTATCTCCCAATGACAATGTACTGATAGCATTCATCCATACAAGTCCATTCTCGATCCGAATGGAACTGAAGGCACTACTCCTACTACATCCATTTAGGGATCACCCTCAGGATTAGTAGCGAGTGGCCCTTGCACTTCACTACTCCATCTTCAACTTCATGCTCTTATCTTCATTTTGAAAACGTACTGGTTGGGTCAAAGTGGTTTTCGGATAATCAATCCAATCCCGGTCTCCTCGAAACAACGTTTGATATTTTCGGTAAACTCAACCTCGGTTCTTTAGGAAATACTCAAATGAAAATAAGATCCAAGATCACCTCCCAACCATTAGTGGATGAAATTTCTTATAAACACCCTAGAAGAACGAAACTAGCTTATACGTAAAGTATAGCACCTCAAACGGTAACTGTACCATATAATTCCCGTATTTCTCCCAGATATTCCTAAAGTTATATTTTTGGTCCGGATTTGATAGTCGGTTATTTAACTATCAAATAACGATCATTCATCCAAATATTTCACTTTCCTTTAGAAACACTAAATCTCATTTTTATTTAATTCTAATAAAATAAACCTCTTTATCCGATACATATACTTAAACTTATCGAATTTAGTAAGTTCACCAATTATTCCTTTCAAATGAATGTTTGAAACCCCTTTTAAAAAAAATAATAGGTAAAGTACCACTATGGTATAAAACCATGAATTCACAGTTCAATGGTTACATCTCTATCCCAGAGAAATCCAAGACTTAACTGCAAGCACTCACGCTTCCGATTTCGCCATGCGAGTATACCAATGCTTCCCAAAAACTCTATTTAATAATTTTCAAAATAATACTTACGAAATTTCTATAATAATTTTCCAAGTTAACTTTAGACAAAACTACTTTTTAAACAAAATCTATTATACAATTAATATTGAATATTTATCCTTTTAAAATAATAATACTGATTAAACCTTTAATAATAATCAAGTACTATAACTAACTTAACTAATATTTACTTTAACAATTTTAAAACAATTAAATAATAAATTTTCTAAAACATTCTTTTAAACACCTTTTTTTTATTTTATACTTAATACTTAAAAATCTTTCTTTCGAAAAATATATTTTCAACTCTAATATAGCCAGTCTAATTATTTTATAAATTCCTCTCGATTTATTTCCAGTTTGATTTACATTCCAATTCCATAAATTTTGTTTTTCACATCTCTAAAAATAAGGCTACTGTTTATTTTTAAAACAATTTACCCATCTCCTTATAAATTCCTACCCTGAATTTACAATTTCAAATTATCCACTGTTAATTACTCCTTTTATTTTATAAACTTCGTTTATAATTCCCATAGTCTCATTTCCCGTTTATAACAGTTTCACAACCTTAATCGATTTTAAATCGATTTTCCTAAATTAAATCCCATCTTTAAATTTATTTCTAAGTTAACCAAATTTATCCAAAACCCACTAATTTCAGATTCACTTCCTTTTTATGATTTAAAATCTTATCTAAATCTGGGACATCAATTTCATATTTTATTTTCAAAAATCCCCTTTTATTCTTCCCAAACTATTCAAATCTTAAATTTTAAAATATATTCTTTTATACTTAAAACAATATAGCTTAAGTTCTTATTTTTAAAAACCCTTTAATTCTCATTTATTCAAAATCTCTATTTTTTTCCATATTCCGAAATCATTAAATAGGATTTTAAAATCCACTATTTATTTTTCCCAAATCCATTACTTTTTATTTATCTAACTTTACTATAAATATTTTACTTTTAAATTCCCTTTTTGTTTTCCTTTAAAAATTCAATATTCATATTTTTGATATTTTATAATGCCAAAAATATATTCAGCAATACCATAGCATCCAATAAATTCAATTTCTAATATAATCTATCATGGATTATTCAAATAACCATATCATTAAATATGAAAATAACTTCAACATTTTTTAGAAATCCAGTTGGATCCCTCCAACATGTTTCCCTGCATCCACAGATGTTAATACAATATCAAAATAGTAATCCCACTTCGAGGGGGATATTGTGGTATATGGGGTCATCCGCTATTATGCAGGCTCATAGGGTCTCATCCGCTATATATATATGCGGGGATATCAATCACTCCAATATAAATATATATACTACTATATAATAACATCCAAACTAGTAATAATTATCAAATCCAACGATCAACTACTAGTTAATTTTAACTATTTAAAATTAACTATGGTAATCCAAATTTGAGTGAGAATAACTCTCCATTACTTTTGAATTTGCTTATCGTTCCAATTTTGATTCTATTGCATTGATTTCCAGCTACAAATTCCACACGACTGATTTATTCATTTTGGACCTCGTATGTAAACGATATGTAATATATAAATTTTTATGGTTTTTATAAATATCGTAAATTTTTCTTATTGATTATAGTAAGTTAAAAAGATTAATTTCCTTAATCATGTTTTATTTGGGCCATCAGCCATTGTAGCATTTGAAAAGAACAACTTCTCCATCGGCTTTATGCTCGTCGTTCCCCCATGCCAACTGTGCCACGCCACCACCCACTTCTGATCGCGTCACCAACCGCACGCACTGCTAGACCAACCAACCAACTGCTCTCGCGATACGTCCCCTCTAAATCGATCGAACCCTAGCCCAGCTTCCCAACCTTAACCACGACGGCACACCCTTACTCATGCACGCCTGACTCGAGACCAGCGCAACTTCCTCCATCGATAAGACAAACTGTAGATTCCACTATGCCAACGATGCAATTCAAGCCTCCAGGTGCCGCCTTTGACATCGTCCCTCCGCCTCCCATCGTTTGCTGCTATCGTAAGGGAGTGATTTGTCCAATCCCATTTTTCGACATCAACTTCGTAAGGAAGGCCGTGAAATCACATTTAGAGGGAAGCTCTCGATTTTTATCTTCGAACTGCTTTTCGATTTGAAATGAAAAAAAGAATGGAGGAGGGAAACGTGATTTCAAGTTTAATTTTTGTTCAACCATTTATTTATTATATTTTTTTATGTTTTTGGATGATAGATTTTTTTGAAAAGAAAAGCTTGGTCAAGTTTAAAAAGGTGAAAGGAGGGAAAGTGTGTATTACGTGACACGAAACACTGATTTGAGGGGAGGTGAAAAGTTATGATGTGAAGGTGTTTTTGACTGGTCAATATAAAAATATATTATTTAAATTTTAAACCGTCTCGATTTTGCAACTTAAAATCTCGACCTCCAATCGAGGCACGCCGCTAGGCGTTCATACTGTTATACCCTTATTCCGAACATAATTGAAAAGGTTTTTAGTCCTAATTCGATCATATGGAGAAGATAGCTTTTTGGATCCCAATTATTATATTGAATTTTTGATATAAATTCAGTGCGTTTATAACCCGTACATCCAAACGATAACTCTAAATGTTACAAAATTTAAAATTCAATAATAGTACACTATTACGGATCCAATGGAACTGGCTTGGTCAAATTCGGAGACTGTGCTTGGAAGGCTATTTTTAAGTGTCAATTTAACGATATATTTTTAAAACTGAACAAATCACTTCCAAATTCAATTTTAAAGCTTTTATTATCTTCAGTATTATCAATATAAATTTTATAAACCCTTAAATTATTTTTAACAAGCTTAAAACTCCATATTCAATAATTTACCCATTTTCGATTATTAAATTCAATATAATTATCCAATAAATTGTGGTATTTGAAATTCAAGTTAAAAATTAACTTTTAAATATTTAAAATCAATTAAATATTCCCATTCCAAATATTCAAAATTATGGGTTGTTACAGCAGCCGAGGTCGACATGTCTGGGGTTAGGCAGCATGGCAGCAGCTTGCCGTAAGGTGCGTGCTATTGGAGAAGAACGATGGTTGGACGATGGGTCACGATGTTATGCTATAGGTTGGGGCTCGGTCACGTGTTCCAAGGATGCTGTCATGGTAATTATTATTATTAATTTTTCTAATTTAAATTTTAAATGTCGAATGTTCTAATATCTATAACTTTTTTCATACGAACTTGGATTTACGCACACTTTGCTCCACTGCAGTCGTATCAGAATTTCAGGCATTTTGGCATGGGTTTGGACGAATTCTGGGACTGTTGAATTTTAGGCTTATTTTGGATTATAAATCGATTTGAAATCAAAAGGTGAGTGTTTTAACCCACTCACAACTACTAAATTGTCTTATATTAGTTAAATTAAATTTATGATGTTATTAGAAATTGACCGCTTGATGTTTGGTATATTCAAATTGTCATTTCAGTTAAATGTGACTTTTATTGCATTTAATCATCATAAAATTTAATATTGAATTTTAAAATTTCCAGTTAATACCTGCTATTGATAATCAGTATATTGTTATTATTTATTGGTAGATTTGGATGATGATTGTGATGGATGTTTGATTGTTCATATTGGATGATTGGATGTTATATTTTATATTGTTATAACACTGCTAGTTCCCTATGGGTTGAAATGATACATACCCGAACGATCATATAGAATAGGGGAAAATCATTATGGGTTGTAATGATAAACCCAAGCGATTTTCATTGAATTAAAATTTTAGGATTGCGGGTTGAAATGTTCTATATCTGTAAATATAAAATATTTGCCGATTGAAATGATAAATATCCATATCACTTGACCATAGGGTAGAAAATTATATACGAACACCGGGTTGGTTAAATTAAATGATTTTAAATCCTTGATTTTTGATCAGTTAAATGATATTTTGAAATAAAATTTAATTTATATAAATTGAAATATTGTTGAAAATCCGAGTTTTAAATGTGAAATTGGGATTGGTTTAAATGAATTGTTTAAAGGACTTAAATTGAAATTTGAAAGCTGGACGTGGTCCAGATGTGTTGAAATGAAAGAAATAGTTCAATTTGATATTAATTTCAAATTTACTATAATTAATATAAACTGTTTTAAAACATATTACTTTCAAATCTTAATTATTAAGATTTTCAGACTATTAAACTAATTTAAGCTATTTTTAACTATTTGAACTATTTTAATTAATTTAAAATGACTTAATTTATTTTAATCTATTTAATACAATTTAATCTATTTAACCCTGATTAACTTATTTTAGATTTTTAAATCTATTTAATCTCTTTTAAAACTATTAATTCTATTTTAAATCTTTTTAATCCAATTTAATCTATTTTAAACTATATTAAACTATTTTAATCTATTTTAAACTATATTAATCCGTTTTAATCTATTTAAACTATATTGATCCATTTTAACCTATTTTAAACTATATTAATCTGTTAATCTATTTTAAACTATCTTAAACTATTTTAAAAACTAATTTAAACTATCTAAAAATATTTTTTAAATTTCAGGTTTTGTAAAGTGGAAGTTCACATTTAAATCTTTGATTTTAAGTAGAATTCGACTAAATGATGTAATAACCTAAGTTGGGAAATAAATGACATATTTTGAGTAAATATGATGATTTTGGAATGAGGATTTAATTAAGCTATATTATCGATAATTTCAAAAGTGAATATGATTTTGAAAGTGAATATGGTCTTGAAAGTAAATATGATTTTGAAAGTGATATGGTTTGAGATCAAATATAATATTTTGATATTAATTATGAATTGACTTTTGAAATGTAAAAAAACCATCTGGTGTGAAATAAGCATTTTGTTGTCAAAGAGACAGAGGGAATATTGTCATACTCTCTGCTAAAACCCACTTTAACAACTGTGCACATGGTGGAGATTCCAGAAATGAAGTAGGATGGTTTGGCGAATGATTCTATATGAGGTATTTACGTAACCTGACTCACATGAGTCAGCTTAGATGTGACTAAAACAGGAGTTATACCTGAGCCAAGTGAGGTCATTTCATCGATCGGACATGCTTCTTTGATACCATATTATGACTTTGTGAATGATTTGGTGGCCACCCTTGATTTGATTATGGGAGTGTGTTTCGAGGTGGGCAGTAGTAGCTGTTATGCGTTACCACCAGCCCAGTTTTGTAAAATGGTAGAGTCCTACCCTATCATTGCCTCATTTGTTATGTTCACATACCTTATCGCGCCTTCTATGAGTTTGTTTTGTACCATACCTATGGAGTGCCCTCTGGGTAAACCTCACGAAGGAGCTTAAGGTTCTGTATAGACTATGGGAATATATAAAATGTGTTAAAGGGGATATGGGAAATTCCTTAATGCTATTTTATTACTTTACTTTACCGTAGACATTGTTATAATAGCGTATTGTACTATGTATGTAAATAGTTTAACGGATCCCTATGAGATGGAAATCCCGGACATCTCTTAAGTTACTACACTCATCTTAGACACTAGATAGGAGATGTCAAACCCTATAAACATATTTGAAGCCATTATACTCATATTTATTTACTGTTGATTTAACTTACTTAAGATCTTTTAGTTCTAACTCGAGTGTTTTGTCTTTTCATTATGCTCGGGTCAGTCTAAGCTTTTTAGTGTATCGAAGACTGCTTTTATGTAGGACGAAAATGAAGATTTAGTACTATTACTATTTATTATATCCATACCACTGAATCATGTTATTCCACTGCATTGTTATTTATTTCTATCATATGTAGCTCTGATTATGTATTGTAAAAGTGTAATCAAATGTTATTTGTAAAACAGCTTCATGAACTTTTTATTTGATTATTATAATTTGTCATTCCACTGTGAGATTCTGTGTTTGTTTCTTTCTTTATCCGCTTTTCTTATTTACACTATTACAATATGCCCTTTTGAATGGTTTGAGTTTGATGTGTGTAGTTTATCATCAGTTTAAACCATTCAAAAAAGCAGGTGGTTACATTTGGTATCAGAGCTTTAGTTTAGCGATAACCTTAGCTTTGTGGGGTCTGACTCATATAAAATAAGGTTGTAATACCCTAGAATGAGTCGTTGAGTGTGTGTGTGTATATAAGAGCATACTTTCTAGTGTTATAGAAGGTTTTTGTATTGTGTTAATTTGTTCTATTTAGTATTTGTAAATTTTGGTTGGCACATAGGATGCTATGGCATTGATAAGGATTTCTAAACACTTAATAGGGTAGATCGACACAATATTTTTTTGAAATGTTGGTAAATGAAATAATTTTGCCTAGTATTATATTTTGTACATAAAAGAATAATTTTATAAATGATATAGTTGGATGTAATATGTTGTTTGTTAGGTAGAGAAATTTTATGAATATTGATTGTAAAATAGGATTTACAAGTAAAGTAAATATAAATTGGAAATTTAGAACTTAAGTTCCGAGATATTTAAGATTTCTTTCAAAAGATTTTGGAATATAATATTAGTATTACTTGGATGTATTTTCGGATAAATATTTTCAATATGATTAGAAAGAAAGTTTGAAAGGGGACTTTTAAAGGAAATAAGTTTTGTACTCCCGTCTATGCCGTTGGAAAATAATTTTGGTGATGAGTGCATGCAATATCGACGTTTATTTTCGAGTTTCGAAGTGGGTAGATGGTTGTAGTAGTTTTACTACACCTTGTTTTGATAAAAAAATCTTAAATTTTGATTTCTAAGAATGATTTGATCTAAAAAGGTATGAACATACATATGTATATATACATATACATATATATATTATTTTAAAATGATTTGGAAATATAACCCGTAATCAGTTCTTAAAACCTTCAGATAATTAGTAGTTTTCAGTTAATGTAATAAAATGAAATCTTAACTATTTTAATGTGTGGAAGCTGCTAAAATGTGAAATAAGAAATTGGATGTTAAGGGATTAATGAAATATAAAGAAATTGAAGGTTGTCGTTTATAAATTAAGAAATGGAAATAAGAAAATGTAACTATTGAACATTCTGTTAATTAACATAAATGAGATAACTTGTGTAACTTTCAATTGCATTCTTAAAACATATTTATAACTTACCAAAATTTTAAAAGTCGAAAATGATAATAAGAATATGTAATAAGATATTATACAAGTAAAAATTAGAAAATGAAAGAGTTCCATGGAATTTCTTCTGTAAATAAATAAGAATTTGATATTATAAATTTGTTATAAACTTAAGTTAATAATTTGAAGTACTACTGATTAAACGAAATAGAAAGAGTGAATACTGTAAGTAAATGATTATAAACTTAAGTGATATTTGAAACGAATTATAATTGGAATAAATAGAAAAAAAGGTGAATACTATATATGAAAGGAATAAATGTGAATGGAAAGGAATTAAATTTTAAATATAAATTAATTTACAAATAACGATTTATATTTAAAGGGAAATCAAGTATATAATTTAATAATGAATGTGAAGTAAATTGAAATAAAATGTATGTGATACTTAAATAATGAATTTATTGATCATTTTAAACCACTGAAATAAAAATAACTTATGTAAGCAATGAATGCTACGTAATGAAAAGAAGAAAAAAAGCATTATATAAATAAACGAGGAATGAAATTTTGTAGTAATGAATGAAAATTTAAGAGAATAATCACTATATGAAGAAAAATGATGAACGGTGAATAATGTGAGGAAAAAAGGATAAAATTAAGCAATACTTGAAATATTTGAATATTTTTTTTTTTTGGGCTTATGGGATGATTGGGAAAGAATACTTCTAACTGTATAAGATGTGTAAATATTCTATTGAGTTTTATCTAAGATTGTTGAATGTATGGTTTACTTAATAATTTATTAATCATTCTATACGATTAAAAGTTTCTAAAAACCAAACAAACCATTTGTTTTGATTGCTATGGATGGAGGGTAAATTAGTTTGATTGCACGTGATGGTTATATGGTTTTGTGGTTTGTGACTATTATATGTTATATTGATTTGGTTGTGACTAATAGAAACAACATGAATATTCTCTTTTACTTAATTATTAACCTCTTTGGACTATATAAGTGAAATACAGCTTTATGGAAGCAATTGCTACTGCTTTTGGTTTCATAAAAAAGCGTTGTTTGCCCGACAAATTGAACGTTCTCATATTATGGTTTTCTAGCGATATTATATTGTTTTTTCCAAGGTTTGGGATATATTATTTTGAAAAATATGGTACATATTGTTATTACTTATATTATTATTTCTCCCAAACCTCTTCGTACAAAGGAAACTTTGCCGAAATTTTCTTTGAATTTTGGACTTAGAAAAATTTTGTGAAATGTTTGCAAAACTTTTATTAACTTGAATATAAAAGGAATTAATTGTTTACATATTGATATTTTATTTAAATTATTTAATTATGTAAATTGATTGTTTATAAATTCAATATTTTGAATAAGATATATCAATTCTTTATCCTTTCTTTTCCCTTTTTGAGGACAAAAAATTTTGAGTGGGGAAGAGTGTAACGAACCGTAATTTTCGATAAATTAAAATATTTAAATTAAATAAGTTTTGGAGTTTTTGTTGTGAAAAGAAAAAAAAAATAAGATTTAATAGTAAGAAATCACTAGAATTGAATGTAATAGTATCATTTTAAGGTAATCGATAACTGCTTTAAATATAATTCCAATTAATTAAAATGATTAAAAGGTTATAATTTGTTATAGATTATAGATTAATTGTAATAATATGTGTAATTAATTTATAATTGGATTAAAAGAGTAATTAATAATTTAAATGTTGTATTAATTAACGAAATAATGTGTAATAAATTGTAATTGGATAAAATTAGTATAATGTAAGTTGTTATAACATTTGTTTGTAAATAATAAACTTATAAATGTGATTAAAAGTTAATGGTGATAGTTATTGTATGTTACCTTTGTATTTAGTCTGCTAAATTAAATTGTAATCAGTTGCAATTAAATGTAATTAAATATTATGTTAATGGAAATTAAGATGAAATTGGAGAATATTAATATAATAAGATATAAACCAATGTTAATTATGCCTATAAAATTATAATTACTTAAACAAAAAGATTGAAATCAAATTTAAATCAATTTATTGGAATTAAATTATAATTAATAGGATTCAATTACAGTTGAAATTGAGCACTATAATTAGTGTAATATTAAACACTGGATCGATACGTAAATTTGTTTTAAATTCTTGTAAATGTCTAAGTAATCAAAAATGATAAAATTTGTTAGTTACTAAAAGTGGAATAAAAAGTGATTTAATCAATTTAATAATAATTTATTTAATCAACGTGAAAATTATTTATTATCCTCAAATATCTTCACAAGATATAGTTCCATTTACAAATCTTTGAAAACAGTTTCAAACCATTTTCTTTTTACGGAATAAATTCCCCAAATATTTCTATTTCCACTGAAATCACCAAGTACAAACACTTTAGATTTTAGAATAATTTACAAACACTTTATTATAAAATATACTTTAAAATATTTAAATTAAAAACTACTTTAATACTTTATTAAAAATATATACTTTAAGAATATTTAAAATAAAGCTACTTTATAAAATATAAAACTAAATTTTCTCTTTTTAAAACAAAATACCAAGTCACCTTTAAACAATTACTACTAAGATAAATTTGAAAAATACTTACTTTAAAATTTAAACATTTAATAATAAGAGACTTTCTAAAACATGCTTTTAACACCTTTAACTTATACATAAAAATTTGCTTCAAAAACGTACTTGACTATCCAGGGAAACACACTTCTTTTCCACATCCTTTTAAAAATAAATCACTATTCATTTTTAAAAATTTACCCATTCCATTAACAAATTCCCACCATGAATTTATTCTTTCAAATATCTACTGATATATTACTTCACCTTTATAAACCCAATTTATAAATTTCTTAACCCCATCCTTCTTAAAAATCCAATTTCAAACACTTAAATTAATTTTCAAATTGATTTCCAAATTACTCTATTTTGGAATAAATCTGTGATATCCCGGAATTTTTGACAATATCAATTTAATAATCTTTATATAAAATTAAATTGATATTGACAATATTGATTAATAAAATATGTTTTGGTTAATAATCAGATTTAATAAATATTTAATTTGTGATTTGTCTTTTAAAAAGCTAAACTAAATGTTTAAATTATAATGTATATATATTTGTATATATATTATAATTTATCTTTGTTTTGGGATATAATAAATAAATGAAGTTTTGTTTTTAAATTCTAATAATATATTGAGTAATTAGGAAATTATGTTTTAAATTAATATTAAGCATTTAAAAAAAATCTATTTAAATTAGTAGTTATATGGTTTGATAATATTTAAAATAAATGAAACTGTTTAAAGTTTGTCTTAGCTTAATTTTTGTTTTAAATTTAAATAAAGGTTGATTTTATTTCTTTTTAAAATATTATTTGATTAAATATGAATTGAGTATATTTTATATAAGTTTAAAATATAAGATAGCATATGATTTAAATTCATTTAATAATAAAAGTGATTTATAATTTCTTTATAAATCATATAAAATTTGTTACTTAGTTATTTTAAGTCATATTAATTTTCATAAATGTAAAAGGAAAATAGAATCTTCATTTTTAAATTGATTTTGGTTTTATTTCAAAGAATTAATTTGATTTGGAAATTTTATTTTGAAATTCAAATTAATTGATTCTTTAAAATATTTTGTAAGTTTTAATTTATAAATTGTTTTATTTACATTTACTTTAACAAGAAATTCATACATATTCATTCTAACAAAAAATGAATTAAAGAAAACCCTATATAAACATTTAAAAACATAACTTAATTAATCAAGACATGTGTTAACTTTTGAAATAATCAAGTTACAAGTGTTAACATATTGGAAATCAAATACAAGTGTTAATATATGAATAAAACAATGTGACAAGTGTCATTTAATCTTTATTTTCTTTTATTTATTTTGTTAAATTTATTTCAGCCCTCTTTTAAAACATCTTCATTTCCCCTCATTCTCTTTTTCAAAACAAAAGATCAATGAATCAAAAGAAATCAAAAATTACAAATCTGGAAACAGAAGGAAAAAAACAAAACCTGCAAAATTCATTTCAAAAACAATTCTAAGATCTGTAACTCCTCATTCAAAACTAAGATCAATTTTCCCAAATCAAAACCTGCACTTGCAACTTCGGAAATTTCTGTAAATCAAAAGCATTAAGGAGTCTGCATTTTTCTTTCAACCTGAAGATTCTTTGCATTTTCATCTCTGGAATTTCACCTGCATGCATCTAATTTTGGGATTAAGTTTCAAATGCAAGCAATCTTCAAAACTAAAATCATTGAACCTGCAACAATCAATTCAGACAGGGTTCAAAGCTTTAAAATCTGGGTGCTCTGTTCTTCAAATTTTAGGTAAGTAACTTCTAAATTTCTTTTAACAAAATCTGGTTGCATGTTATTATATCTGGAATGAATTGATATGCATGTTCATATTGAAGCATAGGGATTTAAAATAAGGTAAATTGAAACCAAAACATCTCTGGAAATCAAAATGTCCTGAAACATGATTGTGTTTAAAGATGTAAATTACTTAGTTTATTGAATTTAGATTGTGACATTAATATTTAGAACTTAGGATTTAGGAAATATTGTTTGTTTAAGCTATGAACTAAATTATATATAAAAAAATTGATTTATTTTAATAGAACTGAAATCTTCTCAGTAAATCAAGTTTAGTGGTAAATAAAAATCATGTTACTGTTAAAATCCAAACACTGATGACTGTGCAATTCAGATATGCAAATCAAACCTTAGATTAATTCATGATTTTTTAAATGTAAAACCATAAATTAGAAATGGGTTTTTTACTGTGCTTTTGGATGTTGAGTAAAATTGGGGTTTTAGAGTGCTTTTGATGATTGTGTAATTCTGAAGTTTTGATATTTCTTCTGTATATAGTAATATGATCAGGCTCATCATAAAAATTATCAAATCTGTAAATTTATCTTTGAATTAGCAGAGGAATGGAAAATTTTCCTGTAAACCTAAGTTTTTAGAAAATTAAGAAATTTGATCTTCCTGATTTATTAGTGGATCGAGTGTTGAGCTGTTTAGTGGAAAGGTAGATGGGTCCCTGATAAAGTAGTGGCTGGAGTTTCAACTACATCGATGGTCGGAGGAAGGTGAATTCGCCGTTGACAGGTGAAGGGTTTAGCTTAGTACTGTGTTTCCAGGTTTTATAAAAAGAGTCTAGACTTGAATTTTTGGCAGTGGAAGATTTCTGATGTTCGGTGATCAGGTTGGATTCAAGAGGGGGTTTATGGAGGTGGATGATCATCACTGATGATCGGAAAGTTGGCCATAGTTATGTGCATGTGCACAGAGTCATTTTGAAAGGGGTTTTGGTTTTCTGTAAGTTGTAGGGGAAGACTCGAGTAGCTTGAAGATATGACTCGAAGCAGCAAGGCATAGAACTCGAAGTAGGATAACATTTTACTCGGGTAGTTTTTGTTTTCAGGTTGTTGTTCCTGAAACCTGATCTGTTTCAGGTTTTTGAATTTTAAACTAAATTTAAAAATAAACAAGGCAAGTTTAAATCTGAACTTAAGAAAGATTAAATGATGATTTCAAGTAGGTTTGAATTTCAGGTTTTGAAATAACAGATTTGCAAAAAAATAAAATAATTAAAAACTAAACCTGCACAGTTTTTATATAAGTGATTTATAAATCTGGAAATAGGATTTAAAACAAGATTTAAATTTTAAGTTAAATCTGAATTTGAAATCCTGGATTCAAATTTGGAATTTGAATCTGAAAATTTTCAAAGGGGAATAAGTTGATAAGTTTAAATGTTATAATTAAGTTGAATATTTTAGTATGTATAACATGTGTTTTATAAAATCTGAAATGAGAATTTAAAACAGGGTTTTAAATTTTAATCTTTGAATTTAAA
Organism: Allium cepa; assembly: GCA_030765085.1. NCBI lineage: Eukaryota > Viridiplantae > Streptophyta > Magnoliopsida > Asparagales > Amaryllidaceae > Allium > Allium cepa. Next base: position 569,715,544 of record CM060929.1, read on the forward strand.
TCTGAAGCAGGATTTGAATCGTGGTTGTAATGTAGATGAGATTTGAATTTAAATGTTTCAATATCATTTGAAATATTTAAAGTATTTTAAATTTTATTTAAATTGAATATAGGCTTAAGTTAAACTATTCTTCTAAAATTTCTTTAAGAGGTAAGTAATTCTTTAATTTGAAAACTAAAGAGTTTTTAAATACTTAAAACCTTTTTTAAGTTTGAGTTCATTTTAAATTTAATTTAAAATGGAATTTAGGAAAATTTAAAAGCAATTTTTTTTTAAATTACTTTAATAATGATAATTTAGTCATTAATGAGATTAATGATTTTCATTGTTTTGAACTTAATAATTTATTACCTGATTAAGGTAATTAAGATTTTAATTAATTAATTTAATTAATTAATAATTAGGTTAATTAATTAACTAATTAAGGGTTTATTTAATTAATTAAAAGTTTTAAGTAAGTTAATTAAATTTGATTAAAGTGTGATTTAGAAAATTAATTTAAATAAGATTTGATTAACTTAATTAATGAATTGAATTTATTAATCAAGTAATTAATAATTAATTAAGTTTTAATTATTACTTGATTAATTTAATAATTAAAAAACATTAATGAGTTTCTTTAAATAAATTAAGAATTAATATTTATTAATTCAATTAATTACTTTGGAAAAGTAATTAAAGATTTATTATTGGTTAATGAAGGTCATTAGCTTAGTATTATTTTATAATTAATCAATGTAATTAATTTTAATGATTAATTGAATTAATTAATTTAAAGATAATTATTTGAGAATTATTTAAGTATAATTACTTAATGAAAGTAATTAGGGAAATTAATTACTGATTGTAATTAATTAAGTTGTTGGTTAATTAAGTTAATTAATTAAGTTTAATTAATTTAAATTAATCACTGATTGATTTGAAAGGTAATTACAAATGTAATTAAGAATGAATAATTACTTAGTGAAGTAATTAAGAAAATAAATTAATGGATGTAATTTAATGGAGGAGTTTTGGAAATTAATTACTTTGTGTAATTAATATGTAATTTATATGTTGTATAATTCCTTAAGTAAGCAATTAATGATTAATTACTTAGTGTAATTAATTTAGTTTTTGATAATTAAGTTATTTGAGAATGATTAAAAGATGTAATTAATTTAATGTAATTACTTAATGTGATTAATCAAGAAGGATTAATCAATAGAGATAATTGATAATTAATTTAATGATGTTATTATAAATAAAATAATTTGAGATCATTAATTTATATAATTAAGGATTGATTAATTATGAACAATCAATCAATGAAGGAATTAATTAATGTAATTAATTATAATTAATTAATTAATAAAGTAATTACAGGTTAATTACTGAATTTGGTTTGGGATAATTAATTTGTGAAATTAATTAGAGGTTAATTACTTAAAGGTAATTAAAGTTTAATTAATCAAGATGATTAATTTGGGTAATTTGTTAAGAGTAATTAATTGATTGATATATAATTAATTAATTGATGTGTAAGCAAGATTTATATGGATAAGTGATTAATTTAATTTATTTTAAATTAATTAAGGAAGAAGTAATTAATTTAATTTATTTTAAATTAATTATAGAATGGTGATTTAATAAGTCATTGCTTATGAATGATGATTGATATTTATTACCCTGAATGATTGAGATCTCAGTTATGAGATAAATGATGTTGTGTGATTTGGATGCTATGGATGCACTGAGTTGATAATATGACTATGTGTTTAAGTTGATAATATAGATTATCTGATGTGATGATAATATTGATTATCTACTATGATGTTTTGATAATTATCTATCTATGTGTATATAGATAATGTTGAATTAAATTGTTTTAAACTTTAAAACAACTTGGACCTAAAAGACACGCTTGGGATTTCGATGAGACCGGGATCGGGTTTCCATATTTGGATATCCGAAAACCACATCGATTCCAAATAACGTTAGGTCGTGAATCCAAATGGAGCTTTGTGAAGACTCGAGGTGTAAGGGCTATACGTCAGTATAACTCTGTAGGTGATTCCGTAATGAGTTGACGGAATAGTACTTATTAGGTTCAAGATGGTGATTCAAAGTGCAAGGGTTATCGTCGTTAACTCTGAGGGTGATTCCAAAATGAGTGTAACAAGATAATGCCTTCGTTTTCGTTCGAACCCGGAACGAACTTGTATGGATTGAATGCTTTCAGAACATTGTCAGGTGGACGATGAGCATTCTAAGAGATGTTTTCTCTAAAGGTAATCGTAGCCTCAAGCCTCATCAACGGGGAATGGCTAAAACATGGGAGGTGCAGCAAGGCTTCGTGGGTATCCCTCACTAGAGAGCGAGATTGATCCCTGTCTAGAAGTCCCTTTATATTCGGTTGTGTGGGCGGTTGATTGCAACAACTGCCGGGGTTGTCTTGTTCGGAACTGTTCAGTAAGGAATGGTTCCGGCCTTGTGTTGCAGGGGAGTGGGCGTACTCCTCGGTACGGTGATCTAGGCGACGTACTGTGACGGACGGTACCCCAGTAGCCCTGCCATTGGTGGAATCCAAAATCCAATAAGTGCCAACGGTTTTGATTGTATTACCCACTTTTTTGGCTAGTAGCTGGAATTTAATAAATGTGACAATTTCGGATATTTCTTATTTACTTGAAAACCCTAGACATTATTATAATATCATCGGATTTCCTATAAAATGTTTTGGTTAGAGTAAGGTAAAAACTTTACCATGTTTATGTGTGGGAAGTCTTACGTGATACCTTTCTTTTCAAAAGGTTTTTAAAGTTAAGCAACCTTAACCTGTTACTCACACCAGACCCATGTCTGACCCGGAGTTTATTTTTTGTTTTCTTAAACTCTTGGGTACTCAAATTTTTACGAGTAGTCAGGAGATTCAGGTTTGCTTTGACGAATATTGGAGGAGCAATGGAGCAGAAGGCTTCTGCGTTATAGATATATAGTTCCACTGTGTTTTCTCTGTGTTGTGTTTGTATTGAGTTGTAAATATTAGACAGGTGTTTATAACTGTCTAGTATATGTGATGTGTATGCTACGTATCTCTGATTGGTATTGTATATTATGTAAATACTTATGTTGTTAATATAATTTATTCGTTCCGCTGTTGAGATTCTTGTGTTGTTTCTTCTTTCTCTTCTTTCTTTTCTTCTTCTATCCCTTTCTTTCTTAATTGATGATGCGATTTTCTAGGAGTGGAAAATCAGGTCGTCACAGGTGGTATCAGAGCATTAGGTTGAGTGAATACCTAGGCTCTGGAGTGGTGTCTATCTTGAGAGAGCGTATTTGTAAAATTTTAATATATTTATATATATATATATATATATATATATTTCTACCTATCCGTTGGGTTACCTATTCGGGTTTTCCAATATGGTTATAAAGGTAGATTGAGGTAGTGGTGTGTATAACACGACTGCCATTGGTTGGAGTTTGAATGTTTGAGGTTGGAAGTGTATCTGTCGAGACTGTAGACCTAATACCGTCTCGAATGAGATTTGCAGTGGTATAAGGACTTCATTGATCTCTGAAGGTAACCTGTTAAGATTCGGAGTTCATCTTTGAAGTTGGATGAGTAGAGTTTAGATCTGTTGGATGAACAGAAGTGAGTGATGATATTTTGATATCTCAGGGAATTGTAGCTGCGTGATGAGATGCAGTGACTATAGATGTTTCCGAAGATGTTTCTTTGGTACAAATTTTAGGAAGTATGTATGCTTCGGTGTTGTGGCTGAGTTCAGCAGGGTGTTTTTGTGTTGTTTGAAGTCCGAATTTCTCGAAGAGCTTTGGATTGAGAATTCTTTGGCATTGGTGTCAGCGGTGCAGCACGGAGTGTTCGGTGTGTCGGTAGAGTTTTCTGGCTTAGCGGTTTTCTAAAGGAGGAGTTCAGAAGCAGTGGAGTGGATCCATTTCTTCGATGGATTGGCAAGACCAGCATAAGCTGTTCTAATTGGTTTAGAGAGAACAGTTTTCTCTGGAATTAGATTGAGTTGATCGCAAAAGCGACTTGCGATAGTTGAGTGTTCCCTTGGGTTGTTGAAGATTTTTTTCTGAATATTTTCAGAAAAGTCAAGAGTTTGTCTTCATCTAGAGATTCAGTGGTACCGGTGGTTCAACTAGTTGAAGGTTGGTTCCTTGAGATGGAGTTTGGCGAAGCAACTTAGGATTTGTGGAACTTATGAGTTTTCTCTTGGTTATCTGAGATCTTTTTGGTTTTGCGGTCCGGTTGTGCTTGTGTTCTTCATCGGCATTCTTTTCTACTCCAAATCAGAGTCGTGCAGCGGAAGCAGTTTGGGAGTGCATCTGCTTTTCTTTTCCGGATAGGAGAAGTTGTTTTCTTCTGATGGTCGTGAGTGGAGATGTTCTTGATCTTGATTGATCGTGGAGGATCATTCTGATGGGTTTGGTATAGATTGTTTCTTGAGACATCAGCAAGGATTGAGCTGATCAGGTAGGATGTAGGCAGCCCGAGATCGTCCGAAGAGTTTTGTGGATCTGAAGTCTGGTTTTGGATAAGTTTCCCAGTTTTAGGAGCTATAAATTTTGGCAAGGTTGGGTAAGCTAGCTCCGAGATGTTTTGGATTTCTTCTGTGTTCTGTTTTGGATAAGTGTTTGATTATCTGGATTGAATTGCCAGTTTGGACAACTAGAATTCGTTGTGTTTCACGTATCTCTAAGGGAGTACGTGTATATCTATTTCTGGTTTTGGAATCAGCTGTCGGGGAGATTTGGTTGTTGAGTCGTACTTGTCTGTAGTCTGATGTCTTGTTCAGTTATAGGATCTAGATGAGTAGGAGTTCTGTAGCTTAGTAGTGTTGATTGTTTGGGTTTTATAGAGCAAGTAACCCGGTGTTTACTGGGGAAACTCGAGGAAACTCTATCCAGAATTTTGTCTGGATAGTAAATTTTGTTTGATTGGATGAATTGATTGCTTTGGTTGTTAGCATATGTTTGATATATGCATGTGTTTTGAAACTAAAATCTAAAGTAGGTTATTAAATTACCTTTGTTTTAAATTTCGGGGACGAAATTCTTTTAAGGGGGAAGGAATGTGATATCCCGGAATTTTTGACAATATCAATTTAATAATCTTTATATAAAATTAAATTGATATTGACAATATTGATTAATAAAATATGTTTTGGTTTAATAATCAGATTTAATAAATATTTAATTTGTGATTTGTCTTTTAAAAAGCTAAAATAAATGTTTAAATTATAATGTATATATATTTGTATATATATTATAATTTATCTTTGTTTTGGGATATGATAAATAAATGAAGTTTTGTTTTTAAATTCTAATAATATATTGAGTAATTAGGAAATTATGTTTTAAATTAATATTAAGCTTTTTAAAAAAAATCTATTTAAATTAGTAATTATATGGTTTGATGATATTTAAAATAAATGAAATTGTTTAAAATTTGTCTTAGCTTAATTTTTGTTTTAAATTTAAATAAAGGTTGATTTTATTTCTTTTTAAAATATTATTTGATTAAATATGAATTGAGTATATTTTATATAAGTTTAAAATATAAGATAACATATGATTTAAATTCATTTAATAATAAAAGTGATTTATAATTTCTCTATAAATCATATAAAATTTGTTAATTAGTTATTTTAAGCCATATTAATTTTCATAAATATAAAAGGAAAATAGAATCTTCATTTTTAAATTGATTTTGGTTTTATTTCAAAGAATTAATTTGATTTGGCAATTTTATTTTGAAATTCAAATTAATTGATTCTTTAAAATATTTTGTAAGTTTTAATTTATAAATTGTTTTATTTACATTTACTTTAACAAGAAATTCATACATATTCATTCTAACATAAAATGAATTAAAGAAAACCCTATATAAACATTTAAAAACATAACTTAATTAATCAAGACATGTGTTAACTTTTGAAATAATCAAATTACAAGTGTTAACATATTGGAAATCAAATACATGTGTTAATATATAAATAAAACAATGTGACAAGTGTCATTTAATCTTTATTTTCTTTTATTTATTTTGTTAAATTTATTTCAGCCCTCTTTTAAAACATCTTCATTTCCCCTCATTCTCTTTTTCAAAACAAAAGATCAATGAATCAAAAGAAATCAAAAATTACAAATCTGGAAACAGAAAAAAAAACCTGCAAAATTCATTTCAAACGCAATTCTAAGATCTGTAACTCCTCATTCAAAACTAAGATCAATTTTCCTAAATCAAACCCTGCACTTGCAACTTTGGAAATTTCTGTAAATCAAAAGCATTAAGGAGTCTGCATTTTTCTTTCAACCTGAAGATTCTTTGCATTTTCATCTCTGGAATTTCACCTGCATGCATCTAATTTTGGGATTAAGTTTCAAATGCAAGCAATCTTCAAAACTAAAATCATTGAACCTGCAACAATCAATTCAGACAGGGTTCAAAGCTTTAAAATCTGGGTGCTCTGTTCTTCAAATTTTAGGCGAGTAACTTCTAAATTTCTTTTAACAAAATCTGGTTGCATGTTATTATATCTGGAATGAATTGATATGCATGTTCATATTGAAGCATAGGGATTTAAAATAAGGTAAATCGAAACCAAAACTTCTCTGGAAATCAAAATGTCCTGAAACATGATTGTGTTTAAAGATGTAAATTCCTTAGTTTATTGAATTTAGATTGTGACATTAATATTTAGAACTTAGGATTTAGGAAATATTGTTTGTTCAAGCTATGAACTAAATTATAAAAAAAATTGATTTATTTAAATAGAACTGAAATCTTCTCAGTAAATCAAGTTTAGTGGTAAATAAAAATCATGTTACTGTTAAAATCCAAACACTGATGGCTGTGCAATTCAGATATACAAATCAAACCTTAGATTAATTCATGATTTTTTAAATGTAAAATCATAAATTAGAAATGGGTTTTTTACTGTGCTTTTGGATGTTGAGTAAAATTGGGGTTTTAGAGTGCTTCTGATGATTTGGTAATTCTGAAGTTTTGATATTTCTTCTGTATATAGTAATATGATCAGGCTCATCATAAAAATTATCAAATCTGTAAATTTATCTTTGAATTAGCAGAGGAATGGAAAATTTTCCTATAAACCTAAGTTTTTAGCAAATTAAGAAATTCGATCTTCCTGATTTATTAGTGGATTGAGTGTTGAGCTGTTTAGTGGAAAGGTAGATGGGTCCCTGACAAAGTAGTGGCTGGAGTTTCAACTGCATCGATGGTCGGAGGAAGGTGAATTCGCCGTTGACAGGTGAAGGGTTTAGGTTAGTACTGTGTTTCCAGGTTTTATAAAAAGAGTCTGGACTTGAATTTTTGGCAGTGGAAGATTTTTGATGTTTGGTGATCAGGTTGGATTCAAGAGGGGGTTTATGGAGGTGGATGATCATCACTGATGATCGGAAAGTTGGCCATAGTTATGTGCATGTGCACAGATTCATTTTGAAAAGGGTTTTGGTTTTCTGTAAGTTGTAGGGGAAGACTTGAGTAGCTTGAAGATATGACTCGAAGCAGCAAGGCATAGAACTCGAAGTAGGATAGCATTTTACTCGGGTAGTTTTTGTTTTCAGGTTGTTGTTCCTGAAACCTGATCTGTTTCAGGTTTTTGAATTTTAAACTAAATTTAAAAATAAACAAGGCAAGTTTAAATCTGAACTTAAGAAAGATTAAATGATGATTTCAAGTAGGTTTGAATTTCAGGTTTTGAAATAACAGATTTGCAAAAAAATAAAATAATTAAAAACTAAACCTGAACAGTTTTTATATAAGGGATTTATAAATCTGGAAATAGGATTTAAAACAAGATTTAAATTTTAAGTTAAATCTGAATTTGAAATCCTGGATTCAAATTTGGAATTTGAATCTGAAAATTTTCAAAGGGGAATAAGTTGATAAGTTTAAATGTTATAATTAAGTTGAATATTTTAGTATGTATAACATGTGTTTTATAAAATCTGAAATGAGAATTTAAAACAGGGTTTTAAATTTTAATCTTTGAATTTAAATCTGAAGCATGATTTGAATCGTGGTTGTAATGTAGATGAGATTTGAATTTAAATGTTTCAATATCATTTGAAATATTTAAAGTATTTTAAACTTTATTTAAATTGAATATAGGCTTAAGTTAAACTATTCTTCTAAAATTTCTTTAAGAGGTAAGTGATTCTTTAATTTGAAGACTAAAGAGTTTTTAAATACTTAAAACCTTGTTTAAGTTTGATTTCATTTTAAATTTAATTTAAATGGAATTTAGGAAAATTTAAAAGCAATTTGTTTTTAAATTACTTTAATAATGATAATTTAGTCATTAATGAGATTAATGATTTTCATTGTTTTGAACTTAATAATTTATTACCTGATTAAGGTACATAGTATTGTTATCCGTTGTACCATTCTATTGTATTCTGTTGTATCAGATATTGTATTAAATGTTGTATATCAAATGTATCATGTATATTTCTTCCGCTGTGTTGTACTTATTGTGTTATAAGCTCCGGCGAACCAGGTTCGACGTTTGAATCTACGGCATTTGAATACGAGTGTCGTATTCGGTGCCGATTTTCGAAGGTCGAGTCAGGGTCGTTACATTTTTAATTAATTAATTTAATTAATTAATAATTAGGTTAATTAATTAACTAATTAAGGGTTTATTTAATTAATTAAAAGTTTTAAGTAAGTTAATTAAATTTGATTAAAGTGTGATTTAGAAAATTAATTTAAATAAGATTTGATTAACTTAATTAATGAATTGAATTTATTAATCAAGTAATTAATAATTGATTAAGTTTTAATTATTACTTGATTAATTTAATAATTAAAAAAAATTAATGAGTTTCTTTAAATAAATTAAGAATTAATATTTATTAATTCAACTAATTACTTTGGAAAAGTAATTAAAGATTTATTATTGGTTAATGAAGGTCATTAGCTTAGTATTATTTTATAATTAATCAATGTAATTAATTTTAATGATTAATTGAATTAACTAATTTAAAGATAATCATTTGAGAATTATTTAAGTATAATTACTTAATGAAAGTAATTAGGGAAATTAATTACTGATTGTAATTAATTAAGTTGTCGGTCAATTAAGTTAATTAATTAAGTTTAATTAATTTAAATTAATCAATGATTGATTTGAAAGGTAATTACAAATGTAATTAAGAATGAATAATTACTTAGTGAAGTAATTAAGAAAATAAATTATTGGATGTAATTTAATGGAGGAGTTTTGGAAATTAATTACTTTGTGTAATTAATATGTAATTTATATGTTGTATAATTCCTTAAGCAATTAATGATTAATTACTTAGTGTAATTAATTTAGGTTTTGATAATTAAGTTATTTGAGAATGATTAAAAGATGTAATTAATTTAATGTAATTACTTAATGTGATTAATCAAGAAGGATTAATCAGTAGAGATAATTGATAATTAATTTAATGATGTTATTCTAAATAAAATAATTTGAGATCATTAATTTATATAATTAAGGATTGATTAATTATGAACAATCAATCAATGAAGGAATTAATTAATGTAATTAATTATAATTAATTAATTAATAAAGTAATTGCAGGTTAATTACTGAATTTGGTTTGGGATAATTAATTTGTGAAATTAATTAGAGGTTAATTACTTAAAGGTAATTAAAGGATAATTAATCAAGATGATTAATTTGGGTAATTATTAAGAGTAATTAATTGATTGATATATAATTAATTAATTGATGTGTAAGCAAGATTTATATGGATAAGTGATTAATTTAATTTATTTTAAATTAATTAAGGAAGAAGTAGTTAGTTTAATTTATTTTAAATTAATTATAGAATGGTGATTTAATAAGTCATTGCTTATGAATGATGATTGATATTTATTACCCTGAATGATTGAGATCTCAGTTATGAGATAAATGATGTTGTGTGATTTGGATGCTATGGATGCACTGAGTTGATAATATGACTATCTGTTTAAGTTGATAATATAGATTATCTGATGTGATGATAATATTGATTATCTACTATGATGTTTTGATAATTATCTATCTATGTGTATATAGATAATGTTGAATTAAATTGTTTTAAACTTTAAAACAACTTGGACCTAAAAGACACGCTTGGGATTTCGATGAGACCGGGATCGGGTTTCCATATTTGGATATCCGAAAACCACATCGATTCCAAATAACGTTAGGTCGTGAATCCAAATGGAGCTTTGTGAAGACTCGAGGTGTAAGGGCTATACGTCAGTATAACTCTGTGGGTGATTCCGTAATGAGTTGACGGAATAGTACTTATTAGGTTCAAGATGGTGATTCAAAGTGCAAGGGTTATCGTCGTTAACTCTGAGGGTGATTCCAAAATGAGTGTAACGAGATAATGCATTCGGTTTCGTTCGAACCCGGAATGAACTTGTATGGATTGAATGCTTTCAGAACATTGTCAGGTGGACAATGAGCATTCTAAGAGATGTTTTCTCTAAAGGTAATCGTAGCCTCAAGCCTCATCAACGGGGAATGGCTAAAACAGGGGAGGTGCAGCAAGGCTTCGTGGGTAGCCCTCACTAGAGAGCGAGATTGATCCCTGTCTAGAAGTCCCTTTATATTCGGTTGTGTGGGCGGTTGATTGCAACAACTGCCGGGGTTGTCTTGTTCGGAACTGTTCAGTAAGGAATGGTTCCGGCCTTGTGTTGCAGGGGAGTGGGCGTGCTCCTCGGTACGGTGATCTAGGCCACGTACTGTGACGGACGGTACCCCAGTAGCCCTGCCATTGATGGAATCCAAAATCCAATAAGTGCCAACGGTTTTGATTGTATTACCCACTTTTTTGGCTAGTAGCTGGAATTTAATAAATGTGACAATTTCGGCTATTTCTTATTTACTTGAAAACCCTAGACACTATTATAGTATCATCGGATTTCCTATCAAATGTTTTGGTTAGCGTAAGGTAAAAACTTTTCCATGTTTATGTGTGGGAAGTCTTACATGATACCTTTCTTTTCAAAAGGTTTTTAAAGTTAAGCCACCTTAACCTGTTACTCACGCCAGACCCATGTCTGACCCGAAGTTTATTTTTTGTTTTCTTAACCTCTTGGGTACTCAAATTTTTACGAGTAGTCAAGAGATTCAGGTTTGCTTTGACGAATATTGGAGGAGCAATGGAGCAGAAGGCTTCTGCGTTATAGATATATAGTTCCACTGTGTTTTCTCTGTATTGTGTTTGTATTGAGTTGTAAATACTAGACAGGTGTTTATAACTGTCTAGTATATGTGATGTGTATGCTACGTATCTCTGATTGGTATTGTATATTATGTAAATACTTTTGTTGTTAATATAATTTATTCGTTCCGCTGTTGAGATTCTTGTGTTGTTTCTTCTTTCTCTTCTTTCTTTTCTTCTTTTATCCCTTTCTTTCTTTATTGATGATGCGATTTTCTGGGAGTGGAAAATCGGGTCGTCACAAAATCCCTTTACTTACTCATTTACTTCTAAATCCCATTAACCTTAGATTTTTAATCCTCACTTATGATTTAAAATCTTTTAACTAAAAAATACCAATTTCAGATTTTTCAAATTCCTTCTTTATCCCTTAAAAGAAATTTAAACCTTGAATTTTAAAATAAGTTCTTTATTCCTTTAAACAATATCACTTGGGTTTTAAAATTCATTATTTCCTTTTTATTCAAAATCTCCCTTCCCATACTCGGATTTTATTTATTAAAATTAAAAAAAATCCACTTTTATCGTTTTCCATTCGTTCTTCAATTTATCCCAAATTCTCTAGATCATTTTACTTACAAATTCGCTCTCTTTTTATTTTATTTTCAAAATCCAATCTATATATTTTTGGTAACTCGGTATACCTAAATATATTCAACCAACCCATGGCATCCATTATTTCAATTTATCAATGTAATTTACCATGGATTTATCTAATAAATCATAACATCCAATAAATCATAACACATAATATTTAAACAAATCTAACTATTTTGAGCAATCCAGTTGGACCCTCCAACCTGTTTCCCTGCATCCACAGATGTTAGCACAATATAACATACCAATTCCACTTCGAGGTGGAATATCGTGGTATATGGGTTTTGAATATAATATCATCCGTTATTATGCGGCGCATAGGGTCTATTTCAATCCAACAAATAACAACCATCATTCCAGCACACAATCAACAATTTTAAATCTATTTATTTAAAATTAACCAAGCATCAATTTTTGAGTGAGAATGTCTCACCTTTGCTTATGCATGCAATCTATTTTCATTCCAGATTGTTTTCTTCATTGTATTAGACCTTGTATAAACAATTTTATACAGTTGATTAATATTTTGAATTAGTCAAACACATTTTCTTTTAATAAAATATTTAACTAAAAATTAACTTTCAAAACTAAATTAAATAAAATAACCTTTTGTAAAAATAATTAAATAAGTTTTATTAAAAAAACTACCTTTATAATATATATATATAAACTGCATTTAAATTCTTTACTGTAATTAAATTTTTATTTTATTTTTTTCCAAAACACAAAACTGTTTTTAAATCACAAATGTAAAATTACTGTTTTCAGAAAACAACGTTTTTTAAAAAAAATACCTCACATTAACAAGAGCATCTCACGCGAACTTCCTTCCTCACGATCATCCCGATTATCATGCCTTCCACCCATCGTAACGCTGCCGCCACTGCTCCAGACACGTCGCCAAGGTTCATCCCGCAAAGCCCGACCAAAACAACCCCCTTGCCCAAAGCCTCGCCGACCCCTGATGCTCTGCACGAGCAGCCAAGTCATGCGCGCTACCCCAAAGCTTGTCATGAGATCACGAATTGAGGAAGAGGAAGGGTGCGACTTTTTATTTGGGTAGAAAAGAACAGGCACGCGATCGAACTAACATCGTCCACGACTTCTTTCCTGCTCGATTTGACTGAGAGGAAAAGAAAAGGGGAGGTTGCGATCTATTTTGATTTTATTTCGTTTTGATGTCCAGAACAGGCCGAGTCAATCTGTTATGAATTTTACGAATGGAACTGTAAAAATAAAAGGGGGAAAGTCGCGTTTATTTTAGATTTTTATTCCGCCATTTTCTTCGTTTGTGATTTCGTTCGACTTGGTTTTGAATTGTAAGGAGGAGGCATGATTTGAAATGAAGGGAAAGAGCGATGTCGGACTGAAAGGGAGCAAGTGTCTACAGCACGCTTCCTAGGTCGGCTAGGATGGCTTGCACAGGTATAGGATGGAGGCTGAGATGAAAGGCTGATGGTGAAAGAATTTCAACTGAAGTTGACTAGTCAAACAAAACAAGTATATTTGAATTTAAATCATCTCGATAAATGCAACTCAAAATCTCGATCTCCTACCGAGGCATGCCGCCAGGCGTCTATAATGTTAAACCCCTATTCTGAACGCAATGGAAAAGGGTTCGAGCCCTAATTCGATCGTATGGAGAAGATAGCTTTTTGAACCAGTTATTTTCTTAAATTTTTGATATAAATTTCGTTATATATCGTACGCTCACACCACAACTCCAAACACTCCGTAATTTGAAATCTGATAATATCACACTATTACGGATCCAATGAAACTGGTTTCGTCAAATTCCGAGACTATGCCTCGGAAGGTTATTTTTAAATATCAATTTAAACGATATAATTTAAAAACTGAACAAATCACTGTTAAATTCAATTTTGAAACTTCTATTATCCTCAGCATTATCAATATAAATTTTACAGGCCTTCAAATTATTTTTAACAGGCATAAAACTCCATATTCAACATTTTACCCAACTTCAAATTATTTGATTTAATAACTAAATTACCTAATAAATGGTGATATTTGGATTCAAGATAAAAATTAAATTTTAAATATTTAAAATCAATTAAATATTCTGATTTCAGGCATCCAAAAATTCTGGGTCGTCACATTCCTTCCCCCTTAAAAGAATTTCGTCCCCGAAATTACTTGTTAAGAAGAATGATCCAATACCCATAACTATTTTTCAAAACCAAACAGTTTTATCAACTTGCCATTACATATCTTTTATTAAAGACCCACTATTACTTCAACCAACTTTCCAAAACCTTCCATAGTTTCCAACAATATTATTTACTCCACTTATTCAAATTTAAATTTAAATCCAAATTTAAACTATCAAAACTTTCTCAAAAATTTTCTAACTCTCTAAATTTTCGAAAAACCTCGCCACCGTCTCCTTTGCGCGGCTAGCTCGGTACAACTACAAAATTCCTCTACGGGCCCCCAGATTTCAAAAGAAAATAAAAGTCAAGTGACTAGACTAGAAAAACATCAAATTTCATACAGAAGTTTAATTACATACCCTTTTAACGAGCAATTCAAATTTATCTTCTGTAACCAAAACACCAATTTTCCTTTTGCTCTTAAATACCTGTATACTCTACTTAGCAATAATATCCAATCATAACATTCAAAATCATTTTGTTGACTTCTTTACAAAATTTCAATATTCATTCCATTAAGGCCGTACGATGTACCTATATCATTCGTATGCAATACCGAATCCGATCGCTTACTCGATCACACAATTTCATTTCCAAACTAGTATCGTCCACCCAACTTTCTAGTGCGGACTCAGATCTGGTATCTTGATCAGAAACCGTCATTCTCCTTGCATAGTCATAACTATGATAGAGAATTTCCAGAATCAATCAAAATCCATATCCAGGGTTCGCCATCGAAAATCAAGTGAAAAATCCTATCTCAGATCGATATAACTATCTCGAAATTCTATGCTCGAATCTGGATCAAATTGCTATGCGAATAAAATAATTTTCGTACATCCTACGTATTTATCTCAATTGATTATCAACTATATCAATTCTATTTTTATTCACATTCATTTTGATTTCTATCTACTTATCCACAATTATCCCATTTTACCAATTTAGTTAATCTCCTTTCCAAAATTACTTAGTATATTTCCAACACCAAACTTACTTAAGAATTTCACCATTCATTTCTTAACTTTAATATAAGCATTTTATATACTCTTATGTTATTACTCTACCACTTTAGCCTTTATATCCACTTATTTTTAATCTGGATTTCCAATTCCATATGAATTCAATTTATCTTCAACTCTGAATATTGAATTTTATTGACTATCTTCCATTTATAACTGATTCATATCATTATTTTGAATTACTTTCATCCACTAATTTATTTCAATTTCCAATTCATCTTATCTGGAACAATATTTAATTAACCATTCTTTAAATTAGTTCCACCTACTAGTTTATTTTTAAATCTCAAATAAAAGTTTATATGCAAACTTTTACATCCTTTAGTTTCTTCAAACAAATTCTTTAATTTTCACATTACTTTACATACACAATTTAAATTAAATTTCAATATTCAGTTTCAATTCTATTTGCTTACCAATTTAAATTTAATTTCAATATTAAATTTCACTTCCAAGTTGAATTTTATTTATAACACAAGTTTAACTCCACAAAATCCATTTTTAACTCATAATTCAAATTTTACTCAACCAATTAGAATTCCATTAACATACTCACTTAACTAATTTATTCAAATTAGTTCATTTCCCATTCTTAATTCAATATTTGATGTTTACCCTTCAAAAAATCACTTCACTTAATTTCTTGAGTTCAATCTATTTTATAATTCGAGTTTTTGATTTTTATTCATTTCCCAAAATACAAACAATTTTATTTTGGCTTATTTATTCCACTTCTAAGTTTTATAAGTCGCAACTTATTTATATCCATACTTTCATCCATTACCATCAATCCCGTTCACATTTTACTTTTTAACTCGGGATTATACATTTAATTTAGCCAAGTATATATTTTTATTCAATGGGTTTTCAATTTTTTTTCTTTATAAGTCATCGCAATCTATTTATTCCAATTCCATCTTATTTAACTTAACTCCAGTTAAATCTAACCTCATACTATTCTTTTGACTTCACCCCATTCATTCAAATTTTATTAAGTAAGAACTTAATTTCATTTAATGTATCCACCACATGATACAATTCCATTTCAATTATATTTCAACTTTAATTCAAATCTAATCACAATATAATTAAACTTAGCTTAAGTACATTTAATTCGACTTACTCTTCTAAATTATTAACTTTTTACAAGTTAATTCCATTCCAAGAAATTTCCAAACTTTATAAATTTCCAAAAATGTTTATAATCCACAACATTTTAGTTAAACCTCTAGAGCTTAAGTCATTACTTAGACACTCAAAACATTAAACCAATTCCAGAGACTCCAATAATCACTTAAGTATTTCAAAAATCATTTGAAATAAATTATATCCAAAATTCTTTGGTAAATTCAATTACCTCTTTGAATTTCAAAACCAATCCCAGTTTTTGCAAACATCTCTCATTTAAAACATTCAGGCTGCAATTCCTCCTTTGAAAACTCGAAAATGAACATCGATGATGCTGCAGTCATCACCGAAGTTATTTTCTAGTGACCGAAAGAGTTCAATGCTTTTATCTCTTTAAAAACTTTTTCAAATATTCTTAATTTCAAGTCTCACCAGATTTCAAATCCAATTCAAATATTTTTGAATAATATTCCTATTATTCCTTCCAAAAATCTTTGAAAATCATTTTCAACCCAAAGGAATTAAACTTCCCCAAAATTTCAAGTTCTAAAATCTTCATATTCAAATATTATTCTGAAATCTTATTTCAATTTATAAATCACATTTACAGTTTACATTTACAAATTTCCTTTGTATACGAATTTATTTCTTAGCTTTAGTTATAATTTCAATATCTTATTCAATTTTACACGACAATGATAATAATTTTGATATTATCATTCCTAACAACCAAGCATCCATATATAACTACAATAATTTACAAAAAATTATTTCCTCTATATACAAAAATAACTTGGGTAAAATTATTTCATTAACCTATCTAAAACAATACTGTGTCGGTTTATCTTGTTTAAGAGTTTAGAAACCCCTATCGATGACATGGCGTCCCACATATCGACCAGAATCCATGAACTCTCAACCGATAAGTCAACACAATATAAAACAATTTTTAAATTCACTAACAAATACGCACTCATATCTATTAATACACTCAAACTCATTCTAGAGTACACGGACTCTATTTTAATGAGTAATCCCCACCAGAGCCAAGGTTCTTGCTTAACCTTCAGCTCTGATACCAAATGTAACGACCCGATTTTTTGACGCCCGAAAAACTGAACCACTAGGTTAAAAAGAAGGAGGTAGAAGAAGTAATAGAAACAATGTCAGAATCTTACCAACATGGTGGCATAAAAATAATAGTTAATAACAGATCTTTACACAAAAGGAAAATATATCTATTTTATACATATATCATCAGAATACAATATCAGAGTTCAATACAATCAACAATACACTCAGGACGGTTATAATATCCCATCCTTCCAAATCTGAATACACAGCAAAATATATCAAATACGTCGGATACGTCTCGCCATCCAGCTCGTCTCCTGAGCTCCACAGCAGTCCATCCAGAATATGTACTCTATATTACTCGGTCTGACCCAAGCATTATAGTTAAATAACACCCGAGTCAGTCTGGAATACCAGCATGAGAAAAACACACTCAATTGGATTATTAAAGTTTCAAAATCCTTTGAAATCAAAAGCATCTCGTACGACCAGGCCACAAACAAACATGTCGGGTTTTTACCTTACGATAGCCAAAAAACTTTTTATCAAAATCCTCTGATATTATAATAGTGTCTATATACAAATACTTATTAAAATAGCTGAAATTGTTACATGATTAAATTCCAGCATACTAGCCACAAAGTGGGTTATACAATCAAAACCGTAAAAGGCACGTAGGGAGAATGGATTTCCAACTAATGACTAGGCACTGGGGTACCACCTATCACAGTATGTGGCCTAGATCACCGTACCGAGGATTACTCCCAATCCCCTGCAACACAAGACTAGGACTACCCCTAACTGGATAATCCCGAGTAAGATCACCCTACGGTTGGGATCAGCAACCGTACCACTAAGCCAAATAAAAGGGACATCTAGACAGGGATGACCTCACCCTAATGGGTGCTACCCACTTAGCCTTGTTGCATATCCCCTGATTTTCAGTCATTCCCGGTTGATGAGGCTCGAGGCTAAGCGTTACCTTTTAGAACATATCACTTAGAATGCTCACTGTCCTTCTGACGATGTTCTGAAAGCGTTCATCCATACAAGTCTGTTCCGGGTTTGAACAGAACCGAATGCACTACCCCTACCACATCCATTTTGGAATCACCTCAGGATTAGTAGCGACTAGCCCTTGCACTTCATAGCTCCATCTGTGATTCCAACTCTTGTTTTCCCCACGAAAACGTACAAATCGAATCGAAGTGGTTTTCGAGAAATTAATCTCGATCCCGGTCTCTTTGAAACGATCAACGCATTGGCCAATATTAATAGTCAGTTATTTAACTATCAATTAACATTCACAAGCATCCATCAACCATAAATAATTACCCAAATTATTTATTATCCTCTAAATATATTCACAAGATATATTTCCATTTACAACCCTTTGAAAACAGTTTCAAACCATCTTCTTTTTACGGAATAAATTCCCCAAATATTTCTATTTCCACTGAAATCATCAAGTACAAACACTTTAGATTTTAGAATAATTTAAAAACACTTTATTATAAAATATACTTTAGAGTATTTAAATTAAAAACTACTTTAATACTTTATTAAAAATATATACTTTAAGAATATTTAAAATAATGCTACTTTATAAAATATAAAACTAATTTTTTTTCTTTTTAAAACAAAATACCAAGTCACCTTTAAATAATTACTACTAAGATAAATTTGAAAAACACTTACTTTAAAATTTAAACATTTAAAAATAAGACTTTCTAAAACATGCTTTTAACACCTTTAACTTGTACATAAAAATTTGTTTCAAAAACGTACTTGACTATCCAGGGAAACACACTTCTCTTCCACATCCTTTTAAAAATAAATCACTATTCATTTTTAAACAAATTTACCCATTCCTTTAACAAATTCCCACCGTGAATTTATTCTTTCAAATATCTACTGATATATTACTTCACCTTTATAAACCTAGTTTATAAATTTCTTTGCCTCATCCTTCTTAAAATTCCAATTTCAAACACTTAAATTAATTTTCAAATTAATTTCCAAATTACTCTATTTTGGAATAAATCGCTTTACTTACACATTTACTTCAAAATCCCATTAACCTCATATTTTTATTCCTCACTTATAATTTAAAATCTTTTAACTGAAAAATACCAATTTTAGATTTTCCCAATTCCTTCTTTATCCTTTTAAAGAAATTGAAACCTTGAATTTTAAAATAAATTCTTTATTCCTTTGAACAATATCACTTAGGTTTTAAAATTCATTATTTCCTTTTTATTCAAAATCTCCCTTCCCATACTCGGATTTTATTTATTTAAATTAAAAAAAATCCACCTTTATCTTTTTCCATTCATTCTTCAATTTATCACAAATTCTCTAAATCATTTTACTTACAAATTCGCTCTCTTTTTATTTTCTTTTCAAAATCCAATCTATATATTTTTGGTAGCTCAGTATACCCAAATATATTCAACCAACCCATGGCATCCATTATTTCAAATTACCAATGTAATTTACCACTAATTTATCTTATAAATCATAACATCCAATAAATCATAGCACAAAATATTTAAACAAATTTAACTATTTTAAGGAATCCAGTTGGATCCCTCCAACCTGTTTCCCTGCATCCACAGATGTTGGCATAGTATAAAATACCAATTCCACTTCGAGGTGGAATATCGTGGTATATGGGTTTTAAATATAATATCATCCGCTAGTATGCGGCGCATAGGGTCTATTTCAATCCAACAAATGATAACCACCTTTCCATCACACAATCAACAATTTTAAATCTATTTATTTAAAATTAACCAAGCATCAATTTTTGAGTGAGAAGGTCTCACCTTTGCTTATGCATGCAATCCATTTTCATTCCAGATTGTTTTCTTTGTTGTATTAGGCCTTGTATAAACAATTTTATACAGTTGATTAATATTTTGAATTAGCCAAACACATTTTCTATTAATAAAATATTTAACTAAAAATTAACTTTCAAAACTAAATTAAATAAAATAACCTTTTGTAAAAATAATTAAATAAGTTTTATTAAATAAAACTACCTTTATAATATATATGTAAACTGCATTTAAATTCTTTACTGTAATTAAATTTTTATTTTATTTTTTTCAAAAAAAACAAAACTGTTTTTAAATCACAAATATAAAATTACTGTTTTTAGAAAACAAAGTTTTTTTAAAAAATTAATGGTAATATACCTCGCATTAACACGAGTTCTCACGCGAACTTCCTTCCTCACGACCATCCCGATTATCACGCCTTCGACCCATCGTAACGCTGTCGCCACTGCTCCAGACACGTCGCCAAGGTTCATCCCACAAAGCCCGACCAAAACAACCCCCTCGCCCAAAGCCTCGCCGACCCCTGATGCTCTACACGAGCAGCCACGTCACGCGCGCTACCCCAAAGCTTGTCACCAGATCGCGAATTGAGGAAGAGGAAGGGTGCGACTTTTTGTTTGGGTAGAAAAGAACAGGCTCGCGAGCGAACTAACATCGGCCGTGACTTCTTTCCTGCTCGATTTGACTGAGAGGAAAAGGAAAGGGGAAGGTGCGATCTATTTTGATTTTATTTCATTTTGATGTTCAGAAGAGGCCGAGTCGATCTATTATGAATTTTGCGAACGGAATTGTAAAAATAAAAGGGGGAAACTCGCATTTATTTTAGATTTTCATTCTGCCATTTTCTTCGTTTGTGATTTCGTTCGACTTGGTCCTGAATTGTAAGGGGGAGGCGTGATTTGAAACGAAGAGAAAGAGCGATGTCGGACTGAAAGGGAGCAAGTGTCTAGAGCATGCTTCCTAGGTCGGCTAAGATGGCTTGCACAGGTATAGGATGGAGGCTGAGATGAAAGGCCGATGGTGAAAGAATTTCAATTGAAGTTGACTAGTCAAACAAAACAAGTATATTTTAATTTAAATCATCACGATAAATGCAACTCAAAATCTCGATCTCCTATCGAGGCATGCTGCCAGGTGTCTATAATGTTAAACGCCTATTCTGAACACAATGGAAAAGGTTTTGAGCCTTAATTCGATCGTATGGAGAAGATAGCTTTTTGAACCAGTTATTTTCTTAAATTTTCGATATAAATTTCAGCACATTTATATATTGTACACTCACACCACAACTCCAAATACTCTGAAATTTGAAATCTGATAATATCACACTATTATGGATCCAATGAAACTGGTTTCGTCAAATTATGAGACTGTGCCTTGGATGGATATTTTTAAATATCAATTTAAACGATATAATTTCAAAACTGAACAAATCACCATTAAATTCAATTTTAAAACTTCTATTATCCTCAGCACTATCAATATAAATTTTACAAGCCTTCAAATTATTTTTAACAGACTTAAAACTCTAGATTCAACATTTTACCCAACTTCAAATTATTTGATTTAATAATTAAATTACCCAATAAATGGTGATATTTGAATTCAAGGTAAAAATTAACTTTTAAATATTTAAAATCAATTAAATATTCCGATTTTATGCATCCAAAAATTATGGGTCGTCACAGGATCATTGATAACTCGAAGGTTTCTATGTATGCTCATAAACAAGGAGTAGGTAAGGGTGCTCACCGTGAGTAGTCTTAGTATACCTATATCTCTAGGCGGTCCGAGTATGTCTGGTTTGTAGCCATTTGATTGGGCAAGGATTTGAGCATTGATGTAGCCATGATGTTGAGTAGTCGCTAGCCATCTGAGTGGTTCATTTGATTTATCTTATATTTAATGACACTTGAGTATGTGAGATGCAAGACTGTGGTTGTTGTGTTTGCTATGGATGTCGTGTGATGTAGGTATTAGTGAGTCTAATACCTCGACACCCTATTTTATACTTAGAGTAATAGTACACCCATATTCATGATAATAATTTAGCATATATTTTGTTTATTTGATAACTTGTGATTGTAGGAGCGGATCAGGTATGATTTTCCATATTATATGCTCTAATTATAATATTATAACTTATACCTAATTTTTATAGATCACCCTTTATCAGATTGTTGTTTGATCCAAGATGATTTGTATTGCTTCTTATATACTTGGTACACTTAGATGAGTAAAATGAGAGACATATATGAGATGGCATAGGAAGCTGTATGAAGGACAAGCAAGAGACTAAGCTTTCTTATATAAGTTATTTTATGGAGCTTTTACCACTTACTTTCGCACTGCGGTGCTATGGGGTTATTAGAACATATCTTATGTATATAGAGGAATAGAGAGTATTTCGATGTATGAAGACGTATAAAATCTTATTATCTGCTTTGTATAACTGATGAACCTTTGTTGCAACTAATATGTTATTTATTCTAGTTTATTTGATTATGCTACCACTTCACCTGTTTAAATTTATGTTTTTATTTTATTTTATGCGTTGTGAAATATATTATATCTTATCGTATTGGTTGCATCGTTTACCTTGGTGGTTTCCCTTCGTCGGTCAGGTGCCTCTAAATTACATTTATTATATATATGGATATGTGGGTATTGGAGGCGGAGGGTCACAACAGGTTTTCCACGAAAGAGTGGTCCTTAATTAGAGCAACCTTCTCCTTAGTATAAGTATAAGCACAAGCACACTTTCCTTAGACAACCATCAACTTTGAGTTTCTAAAAGTGGTGCCTTACGTGTTGGTTGATCATTTACATAAACACAATTTGGGCTCTGATTTCATTGTTGGATCAGGTATATTAGCAGTTGTGTAAAAATGGTGAATTTAAAAAAAAAATCCTTTTATTGAATTATACAAGATCTAATTTTGTGTTTATATGAATAAAATTTTATTTGTATTAAATCAAATTTAGTATTTAATTAATAAAATAAGTTTGAAAATTATTTAATTTATTAAAAATATTTTTTCGTTTATTGATAGTAATAATAATGTTTTATTATAAATCTTTATATAAAATTAATTTATTAGTTTTATTTTACTTTAATTATAGATAAATTTTAAGATGTTCATATTCAAAATATGAACATAGTACGAATAAATAGACTAGCCTATGGGTTTATAGGGAAAATTGACTATTGTACCTACAGTCAGTAAATGTCATGTGTCACAAATGTCATAAGGAAGTAATATAAATATTAGGATTTTAACAAATAATATATATATATATATATATATATATATATCTGTGTGTGTGTGTGTGTATTTTCAGCCACTATAAATTATAAATAATTTATAATACATTTATGTGTGTGTGTGTATGTCTCTATGTGTGTGTGTGTTTATAATAATTTGAAATATATATATGTAATAAAATAAAATATATGAAAATAATATTCAATTATATATATATGTATGTAGGTATGCAGGTAGGTATGTATGTATTACTATTTGGCATAATTTATATTTAAGATTCAAATAAAATTGACTTTTTCAAAATTTAAAATATATTCAATTGTTCAAAATAAATATCTTAATAACATATAATATATATTTATATTTATACTAATATTAATTTTTTTCAATTGCAACAAATAATATATATATATGATATATTATTTATTAAGTGTAAAACTCGGTCGAAATATATATTAGTTTGATAAATTCAATATATTTGAATTTTAAACTTTATGAGTTGGTCGAATTTTTTTTGTTTTAGATCCGAATTGGAGATAAAAAAATTTCATAAATATTTTTGTGTGGAAATTTTTAATTTCATATATGTATGTATGTATATGCATATGTATATGTATAAATAATTTTTTTCGTTAAATCGAAACATAGCAAAAAAAATACAAGCCAAAAACCATTTTAAGATAAAAATGATTTTAATACACACACACACACACAAATATAAATAGTTTTTTCAAAATTATTTTAGATATGTATGTATATACGTATATGCAACAATCCGTAGCTCAATGGGCCCAAATTCGACAAAAATCGAAACCTAAGTCCACTAAAGCACGAATCATTGAATTTGGTACCTATAATAAATATAAGCATATCAGAGATCAATCAAACTAAACTCACGGTGGAAGAATTAATATTTGGATATAAATATTGATAGTGGATACTACCTTGGAATTTATAGAAATCCTAGGACATCAATTGCCTTATCAATACCGAGCATGAGAGAGAGAAGACTATACCATCAACTGACCATATCTAGCTTCATTGATTGTCCCTCTAAACTATCATATGGGATATAATGAGGAGGGGGTCAGAACAACGTTTAGGTGACTGGAAAATCTATATATTGTCCATAACATAAATTTATTCTTATAGGTTCCCATTTAATTATAAAGTCTATTATTTAAGGTAAACCCAATTTGTTTACCATACACGATGATAGGTTATCTACCCAAAATCTACCTAATCTTTTCCAAAGATATGACTTATGCTATTTAACCACTTAATACTTCCTAAAATGAAGCAGACCCCCTAGCATAGTCAATGATGGTTTATTGGTCCTAGCTACCGATACGTTCAACCTCTATACATGGCTTTTTAGTATATAATTGTCATCTATTTACGCATCTATTGCCCCTAAAGTCTAGCGTATGAGGGAAAGTACCCAAGCCACTTAATACCTGTATAACAAGGATTAGGCAAACTTCTGACCATTTTATACTTTGAGAGAAGCGGGTCCTCAAACAACCATTTATTACCTATCCTCAGGCGGACTCCTCGAAGGTACAATCTAGCTGACATTGTTAGGAATATCGCTTAGTCGCTTAATAATTTTTTACAGGCAGAGGCGAACCCTATAACAGTCACTTATGGCCTCGAACCCAAAGCGAACTATTATTAAGATATCCTCTATTGCTCTTAACCGCATATACTGTCCATTTAATACTTCTCTAATCAAGGAAAGATGCAGACCCTCAAATAACCATGTAATACCTCAAATCCATCAGGTCCTTCATTTTTCTCATGGGTCGACCATTTAATACTTCAAGAGAGGCGGGTCCTCAAAAAACCACTTAATACCCTCAAACTCCCTAAGCAGGTTCTTCGCTTTATGACCTATACTCACAATGATATCTCACATTAGTCCGGCTATTCGTACGAACCGGTAGCTAGATTAGCTGGGCAGATTTACCCTACAGAATTTGATTAGCTGGGCAGATTTACCCTACAGAATTTGGGACTAACCTCACATCATCACCAAGTACTTAACATAGGAGATATTCCTATGACTTAGCTATATATACCACATTGTTATATATATACACACCTCTCACCATGTTAATTGATTAGGCTATATAAGAATTCCTTCCCCTTTTGCCTTAACAATCATTTATTTGGATTCTACGGCTGGAAATATCTAATATCAGTAATAAGTGTGCACAATTGATTGTAGCTTCTAAGAGAAGGGCGGACTTTTATTGTGAAACTCTATTGATGTCGCACTTCCAACCCACTAGGTCCAATTAATTAACCCAAGCTTATTATTGTATTATTTTTAAGCCATACAATCCTAGGCTTATTATTCTTAAAATTATTTATTTATTATTCCAAGTTGAACGTTGGACTTAACTTACTAATCCCCCTTTGTTATTTACGGCTATAAATCTACCTTAAATATTCCATTGCTAACCTATTCCCTTTTAGTAACGTATCCATAAATGTCAACTTGCCCAAGATAAATGAATATTATCCTAAGAACATTTCCTAAGACATTTATATGTTTACTAATATCCAATTAATAATCTTTTTAGCTATTCCATAGTTATTACTTCAACTTTTTTATTAATTAGTCACATTAATCCTTTTACCCTACCAAATTATTGCAACTCTCATATTTATTTCCCATTTATTTGAGTTACAACCTTTTAAATTCCATAGTTATCCTAAATATGAATATTACATGTAACTGTCGTTATTAGTTAAGTTTTATTTTAACTATTATAAGCACGGTAAAATACGTACAAATATCTACTTTATCAAACATATTCCAATTATACATCTTCACTAGAATATTCTTTTTCATATTCAATTGTTGGAATCATATTGAAAAAGATTATCCGTTAAAATTTCCAAAAATTAGTCCAAAACAAAAGACTTAACTTTAAAATATAAAAGATAACATTGCTTGAAATTACAAGGAGTGATCCTTTCTTTTTATTTTTAAAATAGATAGTGTATATCATAATGAATTTAAACATCACTTTCTCTTTTTATTTGCATCCATTCATTGTTAGATCAAATGCTGTATTTTTCTAAAAGGGAAAGAAATCAATCTAATTTACAAATATTAAACCGATTAAAATTCCAACAATTTGAACATAGAAAAATTTACATTCCAACAAGATTAGGATAATAATCCAAATTCATAACATTATTATACAACTTATTTTCAGATCTGGAATAAATTTCATTCAAATCAACATTCTAAATTCATACTTTTGGGACTGATTTCCAGATCAGAATGTAAACAATTCTAAATCAATTCATAAACAAGAATATGTAGGCGGTATTTATTATATTTGGATTATATTCAATTTTCCATCTACAACTCATATACAATTATCTAGATAGGCATAATAAGAAAAACACCAACGGGATAATATTCAAATTATATAAATCTAAAAATTTCTCACTCACGTCTAAAAAGTGATCCAAATCTCCAGATCGGAAGTTGAATCTTTCATTCAATTCCATCTTCTTTTAAATCCCTGAAAGATGTATAAAAAAGGGAATATACAAACGTTAGAATTTCATATCTAAAAAAAGATTTGGGTTAGAAGGGAATGAAAAATAAATATGAAAAAACGAATATAGATTTACCTCGAATACACGTATTGTAGGTTGATTCTCTTCCTTTTCTTTCTAATTTTTTTCTTCTCCAATTAATATACGTATGTATAAACATTTTATAATTTTAGAAAAGTAGTGAAGAAGAGAAATGGTAGAGCCTCGCTGCTTTTTTCAGAAAAAACATGATAAGAAAGGAGAGGGCTAGACCCAAATTTATTGGTGCTAGAATTAACCATAGCCATACAATTAAATATATTAAGTATGGCCTGTGGTGCCTAGGCAAACTATAGCCGCCACGTGCCTAGCGGTCGATCGCTTATAAGTCACCAATCGACCGTTAGTGGTTGACTGGCTCCAATAGTGGTCGGCCTGTGGGCCCGAGCTTTTAATTATGAATATTAATTAATTATATCGAATTATTTTCATTTTGATTTTATTTTCATTCGTAACTTCTTCATTGGACTCCGAAAGCATAACTCTAAATATAAAAGTTGCTCAGAATTTCACACAAACATAATGGTGTGAGTTTCGTGGTCAAGTTCCATCATTTGCGCAGTTTCCATTTTTGGCAACTTATTAACTATAGTAATTAACTAACATAAAATTTTCGGGATGTTACGTTCTTCCCCCCCCCCCCCAAAAGAATTTCATTTTCATAATTTATACCATTGACTAAGTCATGATTATTATCTGCACTTACCCTAAACTACACAACCAATTTGTATACATCCGATTTTACTACCAAACGTACACAAGTGCATTGTTATATCATCACACAGAAAACATATATGCAGAATGATTCTAAATCGAGCTCCACTATATGAATGCATTTCTTTTAAAAAAATAAAAATATAATGCAAACAACCTAAATATACTTGCAGTTCTACATGTATGCAAATTTTGAAAATCCTTTTTCATCTGAAATCGCCCATGCTTCTACGAATAGAAGCATGGTGCAACCAATTTTGCATCCAATGCCTAAAAATCTAACATATAGAAAAATCGCTCCTGAATGTTACTCCTATGTTGGGAAAAAGGAATTCAAGTGGAGAATTTAACATTCTTACCACTTTGTAAGCATCACATTCCCGTAGTACAGTGGCAATTTCCCTATTGCCCCAGATATACTTTAAATTTTCCAGGTATAAAATGCATAAGGAGGCTTGTTTTCAAGCTCTAAAACGGAATTAAGTCTAAAAATAGATTCACAATCTTCATCATCAAGGTATGGAAATAGAAATTCCAAGGCTAAAACATATTTTCACTTAATATCGCTTGCGTTTTATCGTACCGTTGATCCTAATGTATCGCTAAATCCATAAATTCTAGCTCTATATGTCTTTCCTACACCTAATATGTGGCCTTCAAAATCAAAGATTTCACTGAAATATTTCTCACCTTTCAAATTTGCATGTCATTTGAAAATTAACTTCAAAAATATTTAGAAGTATATTTTCCCTTGAAACCAAATTTTGGACAAAAACTCTAAAAATTATTCAAGAGCCAAAAATAACTAAAATCCAAAACTCTTATTTCCAATAGACAAACTTTTCATAATATTTTTCCCCTCAAAAATTTTGATAAATCAAGCCACAGTTCGGCGTAGTCGGAAATCTATTATGCGTGAAATGCATAAACCAAATTATAAAATCCCACAACTAACCTTAACACACAAAACATGATATTTTATAAAAAAATGTCAACACATCTATTACTAAAAAAAATTAGCTTTTAAGGAATAGGAGCAATGACCTGTGATACCGAAACAACTTTACCCTGTCTTTGGCTAAAATTTTCCAACTATTCTAAACTCCCAGACTTATATTGCATTTACTGTTAGTTATGTGTCTTTATGAGATTTCTATATTTATATTGTTTCTTCGCTATACATGTATAAGAGTGGCTCACATGTCCAGAAACTATAGTATTGTAAATAAATAGAAACAATCTCATAATATCATGAGTGCCTTTTTACAAGAGATAAAGTTACAATCCAAACACCCTAAAAGAAAAGAACAAATGCTGGAAGGGAAAAGACAATAACCCAACTAAAAACTATTTACAAACACCTCCTACAAACTATGAGATGGTCTTTCTCTAAGAATGGAGCTCGAACCATTACCACGACCTCTGAATGGTCACGGCATGGCATCTAAACACCCAATCTCATGCCTCTGGCTCTGATAGTGTTGTTGGCGGCTTCGGAATCGTCATCTTCCTAAGGGATGATATATCGATGGCAGAAGGAATCTTCTTTTAAACTGCCTTTTATGGAGATTCACCCATAATGCCTATGGATGAGAGCGAATAGGTGAAAATACGAAAGGTAACTCAGTGGAGTGTCGAATCCTTGATCGACAAAATGAATCATGAGGGTATGGGCCCAATGACGGCTATTCCATTAATAACAGTATATGTAACCTTCCACACCATAGGATAAATTTAATTGTAATTTTCTATCTTTGGGATGATATTATGCTGAATGACGTGCACAACCAGACAGGCAGTCGAATGTAGATCAACCATCTTCAAAACACTGACATCCAAGGAAAAGATCCACTACAAAGTCTTTAGGTCGGTCATCTCTAAATCATCCAAATCTGCATCCTTCGCGGAAACCTTCAAAACCTTAGTGAGATCATCATTAGTCAACTCAATCTGGACACCCTTCACCTTCGAGCGAATCAAACTGTTGCCTTTACCGAAACTCTATTCCAATAGGACATCAAAAAGGCAGATGCAATGTGGTTAGTGTAACGACATGGAATTTTACTGTACTAGTTTGTAAATATTTATATAATTTTAAATATTCAAAATAGTAGATTTTATAATCAAAATAAAACACTTCTTAATAATAAATAATAATAGTGAAATAGTTTTCAAATTTTGTCTACAAAATAATTAGTTCAAAGAAAAATGGAAAATGTGGCTGGAAATCATTTTCCAAATTCTCGGCTTTTCGAAGTCGAAAAGTTGTCAAAAAACATTTTGCACATTTATGCAACATATATACACATTTATAGACAAGCTAGAATACATTTTAGAATATAAATTTTTATTTATATTTTAATTTTTAAAATATGAAAAGACATTTTATGAAAAATAAATTTAAAAGGTAAAAAACTAAAATTGTCAAAAAATGCCATTTCTCTCAAAACATAAGTACACAATGTCATTAGTACATGTTGTCTCATCACAAGAGAGAGGGGGACAAGCAAAAACATGAAACATAGGGAAGGAGAACAGAAAAATAATATGGCAAAAATCTAGTGGAGGATATGTACCCTTAGGTTATTTTAGTAATTTAACTTTTCCACTAGTATATAACCCAGTTCCTACCATTTTCCCCATTTTCTAAGATCATTTCTACTTCCGAAAACCTCTCTTAGCTCTTGAGAAAACTCCCATGGCTTTCAGATATTTATAAAGCTCAAAACTTTAGTTTGTTAAATTTTAAAAACAATTTAGCCTTGTTAAAAAGCCTTACATCCACTTATACAACTCCTCCTCTACAAAACAAGACCATATGCCCATATTCATCTAGGAAAGGCCACCCTAAGCCCTAGGCCAAAACATATTGTCCACTTAAGCCCACCAAAATATCATTTTTTTCAAGTTAGAAGCAAAGATCTCGGCCGCGTTCAAGCTCTAGTGGAAGTTTAGAGTTGAATTTGCAAACTTTTGGCGAGTAAAATCTCACCTTTTAAACCAAAAGTTTTTAACTTTAACATTGTTCATCTTAGTAGCTTTTAAGTGCTTGATGTATATTTATGGCAATGTGATAGTTGTTGGTTTGGTTTATGCTTTGGAAAGATGACATCTTGGTAGTTATTAAGCGATATGAAAAGTTTGTAGAAAAAGTTATAATTATTACAATTAATGCTCTCTACATGTTGTATGATTGGTTATGGATGTTGGGTATATATATGCTTTACTTATGTTATGTGATGTGATGTTTGGATGAAAATCAACATGTCATGAAAGTAGTTCTCGAAGTGTCTGCATAGGGGCTATCGCTATATCGGACTTTTGGAAAATACTATCTCTTCAACATCTTTTGTTTTAGTCTCGAGCTTGGGTTTTACTTTACAAAACTAATTAAGTTTTTGCATAAGGATGGATTTAAAATTAATTTGCTAATTTAATATTGATTTTAAATTTTATTAATTATTTTAACTAAGAGGATTAAGGTTAATTAATTAACTTAATAATGATGTGTTTAGAGTTAATTAATTACTTTGTTAATGATATTTTAACTTAATTAATCATTTTATCTAAAGATGTTTAAGTTCGATTAATTATTTGAAAATGGTGGATTAAAGTTAAATAATTATTTTAAATAATGATGTTTAAAATTAATTAATCATTTTTAATAATTACTTTTACAATTAATTGATTAGTTTTAATTTAATTAAGCTTTTCCATTAATGATATTTTAAATTAGTTAATCTTTTATGATAAATGATATTTTAAAATTAATTAATCAACTTAATTAATGAGATTTAAAATTAGTTATAATTTAACCAATGATGTTTTTAAGTGATTAACCCTTTTTTATTATAGTATTTAAAGTTAATTAATCAAATTAATTAACGACGTCTGAAGATAATTAATCATTCTCATTAATAATAGTTAAAAATGATTAATCAATTTAATAATAATGTTTTAGGTTATTAAATCCTTTTTATAATGGTGTTTTAAAGTTAGCTAACCATTTTTACAAAGATGTTTAAAGTTAAAAACTTGTAATAAGAAGCCCAAGCACGAATTCGGTTTTAAAAGTAAAAGTTTGATTCATTTATGGGAATGAATTAGCTTCTATAAAGCAATATCACATATATGGAAAGCATTTAGTTGTATACTTAATACTAAACGTCAAAGAGGGAGACTTGCCTCTGTCCTAAAGTTAAGAATGTACGCCGAGACATGACTTTAAGGTAACACTACCTTAACTTATCCGGAATTATTGTTACCCAAGGGATAGCACAAGTTTCAAATCGACGAGTGGTGATGGGTATACAAGATTTAATTTCCATATACGATCATTTTGTTATCTCCATTAGTTGATTTTTGATTATCGATTACCTTAGCCTTCTTTATTTTTCGTCATTCTAAGACAATGTGTGGATCATTTGAGTTTTGTTATCCTTTATCCAAAATGACTAACCCAAAGAGCGAGTAGAAGCCAACTATGTGGGGTTTCTTCCATTAGGATATTATCACATCTTCTCTAGATTTGGTTTGGATATTTATGCACTAAGATGTGAATTACTCGGATACTCAATAACCATTGGGGGTCCGACTTAGATGTGTCAGAGAGCCATCAGAGTTCTCAAGTATATATTCTAGGGGTATACTTTTAGTAAAAGGAGTGCACCCTCCTAGTCATTGTTGGTAAGTTTCCTTTTCCTCGATTCGATCCTTTGAATTTGTTCTTGTTAATTGCATTGGGAATAGTATAGCACTCTTTACGATATTAATTATTTAGTATCCATTCTTTACATTTGGGCGTTGTTCTTGTGAGAGGAAACCCGTTTCGGGTTTAGCAGTGTTGTCTCACATGTTGTTGTTTGATTACACTTATTGTTTAGAATTTACTCCTACCGGACATTTTGTCTGACCCAGTTATTTGTTTTCCCTAAACACTCAAGTACTTATTTATATTAAGTAGTCTAAGAGTAGTAGGTCTTTATGAGCTCTTTTGAAGAAGGCATCCTAGCAGGAGGCCTTTATCTATTTGTTGACAATTTCTGCTATTTGTTTAGTTCTTGTAAGTGTATTTTGTTTCAGCGTTTGTAAAGGCAGGTTATTATAACTTCCTAAAATGATTGTAGTTCTTTTGTGCAGCTCTGATAACTCCAAGTTAGGGAGTAAACTTATACACTATATTCCTGCTATGTTCTATTTAACGGTTTTGTTGTGAGATTTTCTGTTCTATTCTTTATTTTTACCCTACTACAATTCATCTTTTGGATCTTGGGCAATGGAACATGAATACTGTGGACGTATTCAGTATCATTCCTAAGGTCAGAAAAATGGGTCATCACAGGTGGTATTAGAGATTCGATTGAGCGAATACATTAGCCTGATTGGTGGTACAATTCATTAGAGATAGGGTGAGAAAAGCCCTAGAATGAGTTAATCTTAAGAGTGTGTTTGTGTCACCCATCCTAAAGTCTCATTTAGATCCTTTGGTGTTTTTTGCCTTAAATCTTTTTGGTCCTATCGTTGTATTCTAATAATGCTTGTCATTGTTAAGGTAATTGAAAATGAGTATAGGAAGAAGAGGGAGAGGATCTGGAACCAACACGGCTATAAATGGCAGAGCTACTAGAAATAGATTGGTTGTAGAGCCGGTAGAAGAAGCAGTAGTACAAGTTCAACCGCCTTAGAACTTTGCTACTCTGTACAAATATTATACCGCTTTGGGTGGTAAACAATTATTTAGAACTGAAGATACTCTAGGACTTTAGACATGGCTCCACTCTTGTCAAAGGATATTCGAGGGTCTTCGGTTGGAGGAGGCAAGGAAGCAATTGTTGGTGTCGCGATAGCTCCAAAAGTCTGCAATAGATTGATGGGATTCATTGATAATTAATACCCAAGAGGAAGATTTTATTTGGGCTCAATTTAAGGAAGTCTTCGATGCTCGGTTTAATTCGGAGGCAGGGAGGACTCAGTTGTTCAAGAGTTTCGTGGATTTGAAGCAGGGAGATATGGCAGTGGCATAGTATGAGCATCGATTCAATTCATTGTCTTGCTTTGGACTAAGATTGATAGACATGCCACTTAGAAAGAATGAGATGTTCATGGAAGGACTGAGGCCAGAATTCCATCATGGGATAACCAATCATGTTAATGATACCTTTGCCAATCTGATCAGCATGGCCTTGAGGTTTGAAGCTTTGGATATAAGCAAGGAGTTCAAAAGGATGTAGTGCCAGAAGTTAGTGCTTAACCTTTATTAGTTATCTCAGTTGCAAATAAGGAGAATTTCAAGTGCAAGTTTAAAGGAAAGAAGCAGTGGTCAAGAAAGAAACTCAGAGGTGGAGCTCCAACTCAGAATAAGTGGCCCAACTTAGCCAATGTTCTTTGCTTCAAGTGCAACTAGATGGGTCTCTTTGCAAATTAATGTCCAAGTATCTTCTGTTATAACTACGACCAGCAAGGAAACATGAAGAATGAGTGTCGCTTCCCAAAGAAGAGTTCGCAAGGACCCAATTTTGTTGTTGAGGAGACACCGTCTACTTCTACGAATTAAAAGGGAAAGTAGGTGTTGCAAGGTACATTATCCATTTCTGATATTCCTACTGGAGCGTTGTTCGATACCGGTGCTTCCTGTTGTTTTATTTTGTATGACCTAATGAACCAGCTGAATCTTAAGTATGTTATTCTAAATAACCCTCTTTATGTGTCAAACCCAATTGGGGGTCCGACGAATCTTGAAGGCATGTGTCTAAATGTGCCTATTTCTTATAGAGAACGGCATTTCTCTTCCGACTAAGTCATCCTTGGGTTCATGGGTTTTGGGGTACTGTTGGGCATGGATTAGTTATCTAAGTTTAAAGCCGTATTGGATTATGTTAAGACAATACTTGTAGTAAATGATGCAATAGGAAGAAGCATTAATATACATTGTGAGAGGAAAAATGAGTTAATGAGCAGTTTTCTCTATTCGCTTGAAGTGGCTAAAGTGGAAATAAGAGATATGCCGATTGTTCGGGAATTCAAGAATATTTTTGATGAAATGCAAGGTTTACCTCCTCACCGTGAAATGGACTTCCGTATTGATTTGATTCCAAGAGCCAGACCAATTGTACAACCTCCTTGAAGGTTGGCCCTGAAAGAGAGAAGGGAATTAGAGAAGTAGACGTTTGACTTATTGTAGAAGGATTTGATCTGGTGTAACATATCAAGTTAGGAATCACTAGTAGTTTTCGTTACAAAGGCGGACGATTCTCTTAGGTTATGTGTAGATTACCAAGAGTTAAATAAGTGGACTATCAAGAAAATGTATTCTTTACCCAGGATCGATGACATGTTTGACCAGCTCCATGGTGCTCGGGTATTTTCTCAACTAGATCTTTCCAATGGTTTTCACTAATTAATGGTAGCAGAGGAGAGTGTTCCCTTAATAGCTTTTCGTACCCCTAACAGTTTGTATGAGTGGCCAGTCATGTCGTTCGGACTGACTAATGCATTCTCTTATTTCGTGGACTTAATGAATTGAGTATTTCAAGATTTTCTTAATAAATTTGTCCTCGTCTTCATAGATAATATTCTTGTTTATTCTAAGACGAAGGAGGAGCATAAGTATCATCTCCGAGTCGTTATAAATACTTTAAGAAGTCATGTATTGAAAGAAAAGTTTTCTAAGTTCCATTTCTAGAAATCCAAAGTTAGGTTTCTAGCGCGCATAGTTTCGAGAGATGGCATATCAATGGACCTAGCAAAAGTAGTTGCAGTTCAAGACTGGAAGAAGCTCAATGCAATAGGGTCAAAAGTTTCTTGGGAGTGGCTAGTTTTTATAGAGGATTTATTGAAGATTTCTTGAAGATTTCTTCTCATCTGATGAAATTGATGAAGAAAGATGCTAAGTTTGTATGGATAATTAAGTGTGTTCAAGCATTCAATGAATTGAAGGAGAAACTGACCAGTATTCCTGTTTTAACTATTCTAAATGGTAGCGAAGGGTTACCTGTATACAAGGTTACTTACAGAACTTGATTGGGAGCAGTTCTGATGCAACATGGAAAAGTTATTACATATGAGAGTCGATAGTTGAAACCACATGAGAAGAATTATGCTAAGCATGGTTTGGAGCTCATGGTAGTTGTCTTCACATTAAAGATGTGGACACAATATCTTTTGGGTGAAAAGTTCAACTTATATACGGATCATAAATCTTTAAAGTATCTCTTTACTCATAAGGACTTAAACTTAAGGCAACGGTGTTGATTAGAGTTTTTGGTGGCTTATGATCTTGAGGTTTTGTATACATTGGGGAAGGCTAATGTTGTAGCTGATGCGTTGAGCAGGAATTATGCATTTTTAGCTAATATGAAAGTCCGTCCAACTCTTATCTAACACATTGAGAATAAAAGGCAGAGGGACGTTCGTCTTTCACATATAGCTAAAGATGTTAGTGAAAATGTTCCGCTAGATAAGTGGCCAAGATTCATGGTAGATGACCGAGGTGTTCTAAGGATGAACGGTTGGTTGTGTGTTCCGGATGTGGATGGACTTAGATAGGAAGTTCTGACAGAGTCTCATCACTCTAAATTAACAATACATTTAGGGGCCAGTATGATATATTAGGACATAAAGCGTACTTTCTGGTAGGAAGGGATGAAATAAAACGTTGTTATATTTATAAGTAGATGTGCTAACTGCCAGTAGCTAAAGGAAGTCACCAAAAGATAGTCGGGCTACTTCAGCCCCTTGAGGTTCCCAAGTGGAAGTGGGACCAGATTTCTATGAATTTTATCACTGGGTTTCCTAGATTGAGAAAAGGTAATGAAGGAATTGGGTTATCGTTGATAGATTAACCAAGAGCGCTTTCTTCTTACCAGTCAAGGCAATAAGGACGACTGCTAGTTTGGCTTAGTTATATGTTAAAGAGATTGTTAGACTTCTTGGAATTCGATATGGAATTGTGAATGATTGGGATTCGATTTTCACAAGTCGTTTTGGAAAGGTTTGCATGATGCACTTGGGATAGAGCTGAGTTTGAGCACATCTTGTCACCCTCGGATATATGGGTAGACCGAAAGGATGAATAATCTTTTGAAGGATTTACTTCGAGCTTTGTGCTAGACTTTGGAGGTTCATGGGAGGACCACTTACCATTGGTTTCATTTGCTTATAATAACAATTTTTAGGCGAGTATTGGGATGGCGCCTTTTGAGGCATTGTATGGAAGGCTATGCAGGTCTCTGTCTTATTGAGTGGAACCAGGAGACCGCTTAGTAGTTGGACCAAATATAAATCATGATGCCACGAATACGATGGATTGGATTAGGAAGCACTTAAATATAGCTTAGAGTCAGCAGAAGGACTATGTAGATGTGAGGTGTCTAGATTTGGAGTTCGCGGTTAGGGACTATGTATTCCGATAAGAGATGTAATTCGGTTTGGGAAAGAAGGAAAGCTAGCTCTTCATTTTATTGGACCTTTTAAATTACTCAAGAGGATAGGAACGCTTGCATATAAAGTGGAGTTACTATCCAGATGGTCAGGTGTATATGATGTTTTCCATGTATCACATCTACCTAAGTATGTACATGATCCTACTTTGATTATTCCACCATCTAAGCAGGAGGATGTGGAAGTTGAGCCTGACTTGAGCATTATAAGATAGCCTATTTGAATTGTTAATCGAGATAAGAAACAGTTAAGGACTAAGGTCATGGACTTGGTCAAAGTACAGTAGAGTGAAGATCCTAGAGAATGCACTTGGGAGACTGTAGATAGTATGAGGGAAGCTTGTTCGGAGTTGATGTTAGGATAATTGTTTATTTGTATATATTATATATGCACTATTATGGTATAGGTGCTTAATTTGTATTTATTATATTAGTTTCCTGATATAGTATATGTCCATTTTGAATTATTTTTGGGTTATCTCCTTAAGTATTAATTTTGAGGACGAAATTCTTTTAAGGGAGGGAGAGTGTAATAATCCGAAATTCCATTGCTTTAATTTTGAATATTTATTTAATTTTAAATATCCAAAATAGTAGATTTTATAATCAAACTAAAACTCTTTTTAATAATAAGTAATGATTACGAAATAGTTTTCAAAAAAAATTACAAAATAATTAATTCAAAGAAAAATGGGAAATGTGGTCGGAAATCACTTTCCAAATTTTCGACTTTTCGATGTCGAAAAGTTGTCGAAAAACATTGTGCGCATTTGTGTGACATATATACAAATTTATATACAAGTTATAATATATTTTAGAATATACATTTATATTTATACTTTAATTTATTAAAATATAAAATGACATTTTACGAAAAATAAATAAGTTTAAAATGTAAAAAAGGAAAATTATCACAAAATGTCATTTCTCCCAAAACATAAGTACACTATGTCATTAGTAAATGTTGGCCCACAACAAGAGAGTGGGTGGACAAGGAAAAATGTGAGGGAGAGGGAGGGAGAAAAGAAAATTGGCGTAGCAAAAATATAGTGGAGGATATATACGCTTAGGCTATTTTAGTAATTTAACTTTTGCACTAGTATATACACCCATTTCCTACCATATTCCTTATTTTCTAATTTCATTTCTACTTCCTAAAACCTCTCTTAGCTCTTGATAAAACTTTCATGGCTTCCAAATATTTATAAACCTCAAAAAAAAATAGTTTGTTTAGTTTTGAAAACACTTTTGTCTTGTTTAAAATGCCTTCCATCCACTTATACAACTCCTCTATAAAACAAGCCCATATGTACTCATATTCCTCTAGGTTGAGCCTTCCTAAGCCCTGGGCCAAAACATATTCACTTAAGCCCACCAAA
The DNA here is from genome assembly GCA_030765085.1 of Allium cepa. Classification (NCBI taxonomy): domain Eukaryota; kingdom Viridiplantae; phylum Streptophyta; class Magnoliopsida; order Asparagales; family Amaryllidaceae; genus Allium; species Allium cepa. Next base: position 569,754,046 of record CM060929.1, read on the forward strand.
CTATCAATTTTCCAAGTTATAAGCAAAGATCTCGGTCATGTTCAAGTTCTAGTGGAAGTTAGAGTTGAATTTGCAAACTTTTGGCAAGTAAAATCTCACCTTTTAAACCAAAACTTTTTAACTTTAAAATTATTCATCTTAGTAGCTTTAAATGCTTATCGTATATGCATGATAATGTGATAGCTGTTAGTTTGGTTTATGCTTTGGAAAGATGACATCTTTGTAGTTAGTAAGCGACATGAAAGTAGTTCTCGAAGTGTCGGTATAGCGACTATCGCTATATCGGCACTTTCGGAAAATACTATCTCTTTGACATCTTTTGTTTTACTTTCGAACTTGGGTTTTACTTATAAAGTCAATTAAGTTTTTGAATAAGGATGGATTTAAAATTAATTTACTAATTTAATATTGCTTTTAAATTTAATTAATTTTTTTAACTAAGAGGATTAAGGTTAATTAACTTAATAATGATGTGTTTAGAGTTAATTAATTACTTTGTTAATGATATTTGCACTTCATTAATCATTTTATCTAATGATATTTAAGGTTAATTGATTATTTATCAATAGTGGATTAAACTAATTAATCATTTTGATTAATGGTGTTTAAAATTAATTAATCATTTTTAATTAATTAGTTTAAATTTAATTAATCTTTTCCACTAATGATATTTTAAATTAGTTAATCCTTTTTAATAAATGATGTTTTAAAATTAATTGATCCACTTAATTAATGAGTTTTTAAATTAATAAATTAATTTAATTATTTTTAAGTGATTAACCCTTTTTAATTATGGGTATTTAAAGTTAATTAATCAAACTAATTAACGAGGTCTAAAGATAATTAATCGCTCTTATTAATGACAGTTAAAGATTATTAATCAATTTATTAATGTTTTAGGTGATCAAATGCTTTTTATAATGGTGTTTTAAAGTTAGCGAACCATTTTTCAAAGACATTCCAAGTTAAAAACTTGCAATGAGCAAACCAAGCACAAATTCAGATTTAAAAGTAAAAGTTTGATTCATTTATGGAAATGAATTAATTTATGTAAAGGATATAACTTATATGGAAAGCATTTAGTTGTATGCTTAACACCAAAAGTCGAAGAGGGAGACTCGTCTCTATCCTAAAAGTTAAGAATGTACATCGATACATGACTTGAAGTAACATTACCTTAACTTGTCTGGAATCGCTGTCACCTATTGGATAGTACAAGTTTGAAATCGACGAGTAGTGATGGGTATACAAGATTTAATTTCCATATACGATCATTTTGTTATATTTGGTAGCCGGTTTGCCAAATATCGATTACCTTAGCCTTCTTTGTTTTTCGTCACTCTAGACGATGTGTTGCTCATTCGAGTTTTGTTATCCTTTGTAGGAAATGAATAAATCCAAAGAGTGAGTGGAAGCCAAGCTATGTAGGGTTGCTCCCATTAGGATATTATCACATCTACTCTAGATTTGGTTTGGAAATTTGTGCACCAAGATGTGAGTTACTCGGATACTCGATAACCGTTGGTGGGGTCTGGCTCTGTCATGCCTGAGAGCCATCAGATTTCTCCAGTATTTATTCTAAGGCACACTTTCGGTAAGCGGTATGCGCCCTCCTAGTCATTGTTGGTCAATTTCCTTTTCCTTGTTGATTCAAACCTCCAAATTTGTTTTCCTTAATTGCATTGAGAAGAGTATAGCACTCGTCGCGATGTTAATTATTTGTATCCATTCTTTATATTTGGATGTTGTTCTTATAAGAGGAAACCGGTTCCACGTTTGGCCACGTGGTCTCTATGTTGTTTGATTACACTTATTGTTTAGAGTTGTACTTATACTGGACGTATTGTTTGACCCGAGTTGTTTATTTTTCCTAAACTCTTGGATACTCATTTATATTTTAATAGTCCGAGAGTAGCAGGTCTTTATGGGCTCTTTTGAAGATGGAATTCGAGCAAGAGGCTTTTATCTGTTTAGTTGACTATTTTCACTATTTGTTTAATTCTTGTAATTCTATTTTGTTTTAGCATATGCAAAGGCAGGTTGTTATAACTCCCTAAGCTGATTGTAGTACTTTTCAGTAACCCTGATAATTCTAAGTTAGGAAGTAGCCTTATGTACTATATTCATGTTATGTTCTATTTAATAGTTTCGTTGTGAGATTTTTTGTTTACCCCATGACAATTCATCTTTAGGATGCTTGGGCAACAGCATATAAATATCGTGGACGTATTAAGTGTCAATTCGAGGGGTCGGAAAAGTGGGTCGTCATAGGTAACATTCCCGCTCAAAAGGTCTCGAAGGGGAGGATCGATGCAAGTCGTACCGCGATGAATAACTCCTCTAGCCCAAAAAGCGGAAAAATCTACTACTCATTCCGGTCCAGCCAAGCGGCCTCTTGAGGGGTGAGACCAGGATGGCATGAGGAAGAACTGGTAGTATACGAAGGTGCCAGGCGATAAGAAGTGGTCGGAAGGAAGACATAAGGTTTAGATATGGACACTGGTGAGGCAAGATCTAACGTGCAAAAAACATCACGAGGGGGAGGCAAGGCTATTGCACCTAGGAGAAGGAGATAAAAAGCATCGTCGGGTGGTGGAATGGAGGAGAGTGGCTGTTGCGTTGGAGAAGAGAGGTTGAAGATTGGTTTTGGCTAGTTAAGGAAGGAGGAATGAAAGATTGCAACCAGAGGAATTCAGATGCGACTTTTATAGTCACGTTCCAGGTTCAAGTTATGCCATAACTCGTTGACTGGTATATCGCTCTAAGTTTCCGCTAGGTGGTCAACCGCTAGACGGGCTTTGGGCGTTGGTTGAACCTGGACCTAATTAGGATTGGATTAAATAATAATCCCTTCGAGCCGTCTCCTTTGAATCAACACGATCTGAAAAATTCTTATCCTCATCACAGTGATATCAATGCTAACCATCTAGTTCTGAACCATTCTCTAGCAATTCACTGTAGTCCCAACAAAACTGCTGCGACTAACAACAGTACTAAAAACTCAAAAGTGTTCCAACTATTATTTTGCATTACACGAAAATATTCCTTCTAATAACCGGCGGGTAGAATAACACTTAAACAACACAGCCTAATGGAATTAAATGTTATTCCTACTTTGTCCATCCATTTGAATAGAGAAAACTTTTTAAAAATCTCCATTATATAAACCAAAAAAATCGTCGACCTAGATACTTGTTTCTAAATAGTACAAACTATTTTATACCAAAACTTCCTTTACAAATCAAACTTACATATAAATATTATATATTTAAATATTCTAGGGTTTCAAAAACCTTTTAAAACATCAACTTCCCAAATATATCTAGAAGCAAAATCCTTTGAGACCTTTTCTCCATATTCAAAATCCATTCCAAATATATATAATAAAATCTCTCTCAGAGGGTTGAACGAAGGAATTGACTAAACTTCTCCAAATAAAAAGATTCGGTTTTCCATTTAAAGAGGTGATTAATGAATGCACCCTTGCAAAAACATGCTTCAGGACTTTGCGGCATACAAACTCCAATTTTCTACCCATTTCGAGTAAATGCGTATCTCCTACTGGAACTCGTCATCAAAATTCAAGATCACAAGTAGCTAGATCTCAACTATCAAGTCGAACACATCCATTTTTTTGGAATCTGCCATATGTCGTATTTATGCTCTTCCAAACTATCACCTAACGCACCAATGGGTAATTCGAGGTTGGCGAGAGAATGTTGAACTCTAAAATATTTCCAACTCATGGTTGTTTTGCCTATTCCTACAAGGTAGGACTACAACTAAGCTATAGTCAGAATTCTTAGAGTCAAGTGAAAATATGATGATGATAGATAGAAAATATGAATACATTCCATTAATTTATCCTAATTCCATTAATCAAATAACCTAAGCTCTGATACCAAATGTAACAACCCAAACCACAATGAGCCTAAATTTTGACAAAAATCGTAACAAAAGTCCACCAAAGCACAAATCATTGAATTTGGTACCTATAATAAATGTGATATCTCGGGAATTTCAAGCAAATTTGAATGTGATAATTCACATTATAAATTATTAAAATTTGTAATTTGTTATTTTAAAACAATAATAATATATTGTATATATATTTGGATTTTAATAAAATTATTACATACAAATTGAATTTGGGTTTGTTTAAATATATATATATATACATATATATGTATATATATATATATACATATATATATATAATTGACTTTTAAATTGGATTTGAAATTGAATTTGAATTTGGATATTTAAATTTGAAATTCAAAAGATAGATATATATCTTAAATTATACTTTGGTTTTAAAATGTATTTTATATGATTTTATTTAAAACATAAATTGTTTTATATTATTTTCTTTTTAAAGAATTTATTTATATATGTATTTATAAATTAGGACATTTATTTTTTTAGCTTTATAAACATTAAAAAATTAATTAATGCATGTAAAGTTACATGGGTTAAGTTATAAACATCTCTAATAACATGTGTTAGGAAATTATTTAAGGATTATGACAAGTGTTAATAAAATTGTACATATATGTTTTTATTTTTCAAAATAATTAATAAAAGATAATATAAACATTTTAATACCTATCTCTCATTCTCTTTAGTTAGTTCAAATTCAAAAAGAAAAAAAGATAAAATAAAATATAAACCAGATCATAATCTGTTTCAATCTCATCATCAACCTGTTCAAAAAGAATTCAAATCAAAGCCTCAGTTTTAGATCATCATTTTCAGAACAAAGCATAGGCCTGATCATCTCAAAAATATCAACTACAAAACCAAATCAAAGATAACAATAATCTTTCAATTGTTTCAAACTTGAAGATAAAATCAAGATTAAAATTCAAATGAAGATCGGCAATCAAATCAAAATAGTTTGGTTCTAGGGAAAATTGTGAGTTGTTCTCTGTTTCCAAAAAACAGGTGAGTAAATATATTTTTTAGAAATCAGGATTTTTCTTGCTGTTTGAAATCATGATTGAAGTAAAGTGACAAAGTGGAGAATGTATACAAATATGAATGAACATATATATGGATTTGAACATGCATGTTTGAAAATAGACATATGTATCTCTGTTTTAAGTTATACAGGTTTCAAATATGTTCAAAAAAAAAATTAAATCTCATCCTCTGATCATCAATAGACTTTGATATTTAAATAAAGCAAGTTTGAATTGGCAAGATCAAAATTTTAAAATTATTTTTAAGTGTTAAAATGAATGGGAGTGCTGGAGAATTAATAAAACACAGTGAAATCAGATTTTTACTAAAATTTAGTTCATTAAAATTTTGGGTTTGATTGCATGATCCTGATCATTTTCTTAAATCATGAATTTTAAAAGAGGAATTGAGATTTTTAATTTAGTATTGTGTGTGAAATTGGAAGTTGAACGTGAAGTTGTTTTTTTTGAATTCCGGCGATTGGAAAGAGAGATAGGTCTCGTGGTTGAGGCTGGAGTAGGATTGGTGGCCAGGGATCATTGGAAAATTATTGGATGAAGTGATAACCCTCGTTGGCAATGGCGCGGCAACTTTTTAGGGTTTAAATCCCTGTTTTGCTCGTCGATGATGCAGGGGCTTGTTCGTTGTTTAGGTCGAATCGGACTTCATGGGACTGAGGGGAATCGGTGCGTGGATGGTCATTGATGCTTTGGCCGGAGTTGGAGGGCCTCGGATGGCCTAAGTTGTCGGAACATGATGTTTATCTGGCGATCTTGTTAGTTCCTGTAGGTAATAAATGGCTCGATTTTGAGCTGATTGTTAATTCATCAAATTGGGTGAGCGGAGGTTTAGTTGGGGTGAACGGCGGCTTGCCAGCGATGGTGGTGTGGGTCGGAGGTCGATCTGGTGGTGGTGCATGTGCACCACGTTTCAGTGCACAGGTTGATTTAGTTTTGGGAACATGGAATTTGACTCGAGTGATAACTCAGGAAGGGAAAGGAATTTCTTGAAGATGGATGCGAGTTTGTGAGCAAGTGTGGAATTATTACAGTTTTAATTTTAACCAAGTAAAAAAAATATGGGAGAAGAGGAAACTCGAGGGGAGACTCGAGTAAATACCGGGTTGAACCTGAAGCAGTAGTTTAAATCTTATTTTTGAAGGTTTTGAAAAGCAAAGTATTTGATATTATAGGTTTTAATCAACTTAAATTTGTTAAAGTTATTTTAGAACTTAACTTTTAAATATAAATTAAGGTTTGATGAATATGTTAAAAATATGTGATTAGGTAATTAATAAAGGAAATGTTTTATCTTAAACATTGATCAGGGTTTGATAAATTAATGAGGTAGTTAAAGAATCATTAATTAGTTTAATTTGTTAGTAATTGGAAATTTAGGATTAATTAATTAGGAATTAATTAATTAAAAGCTAACTACTTAATGTAGGTAATTAAAGTATTAATCTGTTGAGGGTTAATTAATTTGATTAGAAATTAAAGGTTAATGATCAAGGTTAATTAATTAAGGATAATTAACCAATTGAATAATTACTTGATGAAAGTAATTAAAGGTATATTGCTTATAAGAAGTAATTAAGGATTAATTACTTAGTGTAATTAATAAAAGAATCGATTGATTAAGAAAATTAATTAAGACTAGTTAATTAATGAAGTATGATTAATTAAGGGATAATTACTCAATGTAAGATATTATAGGATAATTAATTTGAGTAATTAATTAAGGATAAATGTAATAAATCATTATTAATTACTTTATAAGAGTAATTAAGGGATTATCTAATGTGATGGGTGAAGGCTAATTAATTTGTGTAATTAATTAAGAATTAATTTCTTATTGTAATTAAAGGATATTAGTCAAAGCTGGTTAATTAAGATGGATAATTAAAGGATGATTAATTAATTGGTTTGTAATTAATCAATGTTAAGTAATGGTAATCTAAGTGATTAAAGTTAGTTATTAATTTAATTAGAGATGAATTAAATTAATTGGGAAGTGATCAATCTTGTTTAAGAATGATTGAATGATGTTAAATGCCTTGAATTGGTTGATATCTCTGACATGAAATGATTTGAGATATAATATGTTTGGTTTGAACTGTGATAATGTGGTTATCTATCGGTGATGAATTACTATGTAAAAGTTGGCATCCTATGTTTAAAATTGAATTGTATTCACTTGAATACTTGGGTTAAGGTGTCATTGGATTCGAAGAGACAGGGGTCGGGTATTAGTAAATACCCGAAACCACTTCGATTTGGAATACAGTAATTCTTTATAAATTTGATATGTGAAATCAATAGGCTGGGATAGAAAAAAATGGACCTTTGAAACTAAGTAAGAATACTTAGAATTTGATTTGTGAAAATAAATGTTGACTATTACAAGTTATGAACTCGTTGTAAGGTACGAGTTACCCCGGGTTTTAAATGAGTTCCATGCATTAGTATTTCTTGTTAGATGGATTTACTCACGCTGGTTTCCATCCTGACCCAGGGGTTGCTTTGACGTAATGCTCAGGTCAGACCGAGTATTACTGATTTCTAGGTAAGGACATTTTGGAGCTTAGGAGACGAGTTGGATGGCAGGAACGTATGGAGTGTTTCCGTTGGGTATATTATTGTAGTTATCTGGGACATATTGTTTTTAACTGTCCAATGTTTATGTAAATATTTTAACTCTGATGTAATGATGTAATTAACTAATATAGTTTTACCCTTGTATAACTGTTATTTTATGTGATACTATATTTTATCCGCTGCGAATGTGAGAATCTGTGTTTTGTTTCTGTTTCTTCTTCTTTCTCTTTCCTTCTTTTCCCTAACCATGTGGAATTCTCGGGATCGAAAATTCTGGGTCGTTACATTTGGTATCAGAGCTGAAGGTTAAGCGAGAACCTTGGCTCTTGTGGGAAATACTCATTAAGGATGGGGTAAGTGGAACCCTAAAATGAGTTGAGTGTGTGTGTGTGTGTGTGTGTGTGTGAGAGAGGGTACTTGTTATTTTCTTATATAACGATTTTAAATGGTTTAAAAAAATAAGTGATTTATATATAAGATTATATTTGATATATAAAGCAATATTTCTTCTAAATAAATATTAAGGTAATTGGTTGTTAAATCATTGGAATTAAATATAAATGGCAATAGTAATACAACCAAATTTAAATTGAATAAAGATAAGTTTGAAATGGATTCAAACTGAAATTAAAATCTTGAATATGGAGAAGAGTTTCAGAATAAGATAATAATGAATTATTTTCCAGATATGATAATTTTGGTTATTATCATAAATGATTATTGTGTTTAATAATAAAATGTGTACTAATGAGCAAGCAAAATGAAATGTTTTAGAGAAGTAAAACATTTAGGTAAGTATGACTTATAAATTGGAATTGAAGATGATCTAGATTGTGAAGTTTTAAATCTGGGTCCAGAATTTGAAAATTGTCTCAAAGTGATAAAGGAATAATAAATAATGTTATTTAATGTATTTGAATAAAGGGTCCTGTTTCAAACAAGAGTTGTTAGAAAATTTAAAGTGATTTTTTTTTTTGAATTAGAAACCAAAGGTGGTTTAAAATTTAAAGATGACTTGGTATGTAAAGGAAATAAATATGTATAAATGAGGAATATATATAATATCAAAGGTGATTTGAAATAAACTCTAAAGGGTTGAGTTTTGATTTTCCACAAAGTGTGATAACCCAAAGTGATATAAGTTTTGAACCTATAAGTGGAAAGGTTATAAATCTGAAGTTTGAAATTTGAATGGGATTAATTCAAACTGGAATTGAAATGAATTGAAATTGGTTCAATTTGAAATTTGTTTGAATTAATTGGAATTATGATTGAAGATGGATAAGTTTAAAACTCAAATGGAAATTTTGAATTGGATTTGTTTAAACGAATGAAGAAATGGAGTGTGGTAATATATCCCTTTTTTGAAATAAAAAGGAATTAAACTTTTATTTGAAATTAAGGAGATGAAATTACTTTGAAATTAAGATTTAAATGTTCAAAAGGAACTTGAAAATTTAAATTATTAAGGATTGGTTTCAAAAACTGAAATTGAGTAATAAATTGGATTTCAAAGATTGAGTTGTTTAAAAAGGGTTTGAACTATGATTTGAACTTAGAAATAAGTCTATGAAGAAGTAAAGGTTAATTTGATTTAAAGGAATTAAATCAACATTTAAAAATTTAACTCGAATTTATATAATTTGAGATGATTTAAAGTGAGATTGAATTTGAAATTAGTTCAAATTGAAATTGGATTTAAATAGTTTGGATTTGTGATTAAAGTTGAATAGTTTTAAATTCAAATGGAATTTGATTTGAAATTGGAAAGAATCGAGGTTAATTCAACTTGAATTGAGATTGAATAAATTTAATGAAGATTGGAATTGAGATTGAAAGCGAAGTTGAATAAATTTTAAATTTGGAATGGGAATTGAAGTTATTTAAATTGAATTGAAATTGAGTCAATTCAAGAGGAAATGGAAATTTAAATGGAATTGATGGGAATGAAGGTTTGGAAGTTAAACGGTTTAGCTCTGGACTATTTTCAAAATAAATTGTTTTAATATAAACCTATTTTTTCCAAGCTATTACTATACAACCTTTCTTTTCAAAATCAAACTATCTTATACTTATTTTATAACTACTTCTGGAACTATTTAACTATTTTACAACTGTTTTATAAACTAATCACTATTTTTCAACTACTTTACAACCAATTTCTATTTTACAACTATTTTGCAATGATTTAAAATTTCTATAACTATTTAACTATTTTCCAACTATTTTACAGCTATTTTACAAACTAATAATTATTTTATAACTACTTATCTATTTTAAACTTTTCAAAATATTTTCTAAATTTAAGCTAGTCAGAGTTCTAACTGTTTATGATTAAATACCCAATTGAGATAAGAATTAAAGTTATAATCCAAATGGGATTGAAGCAAGTGTGGATTAGTGAATGAAAATTAAAGTGAATGTGAATAGAAAGAGAATTGATTTAGTAAATAATCAATAAAGACAAATACGTAGGATGTACGTATATTATTCTATTCGCATAGTGATTTGATCTAGATTCGAGCATAGAATTGCGAGATAGTATATCGATCCGAGTTGGGATTTTTCACTCGATTTTTGACGGCGGACCTGGATATGGATTTTTGATTGGTTCTGGATATTCTCTATCATGGTTATGGCTATACAAGGAGAATGACGGTTTCTGGTTAAGGAACCAGATCTGAGTCCGCACTAGGAAGTCGGGTGGACGATACTAGTTCGGAAGAGAAATTGTGTGATCGAGTAAGCGATCATATTGATACTGTGTATGGATGATATGTGTACATCGTACGGGTTTGAATGAAATTGATATTGGGAATTTGTGAATAAGAAATGTGAAATGATTTTTGAAATGAAAAGTATGTTTTGTGAAAATATACAATGAATAAAGGTGAAAGTTGGATATTTCTATGGTGATAAGTAAGATGGAAACAACTTTATAAGAGTAATCAAATTTGAATATTTGATTTGGAATAAACAAAGTTATATATATCTTTGTTATATAATTGATAAACTCCCCTTGTTGAGTCTATTGCCAGAAGAAAAGGATTTTTGAAAATATTTATTGTATAAAAAGGGACTTTATACAAGTATGAAATGATCCAAAGATTTTTCAGTGTTATATATATCTATATATATATATAAAGGATTTTATGAGAATGATTTTGCAGAAAAGGTTTTTGGAACCTTTGGAATTGGAAAGGCTTTTGATTTTTGGGAAAAATCAATTTTGAAATTTTGAAAAGCCTAGTTTTGGAATTATCGATTTTGAGAAAGGAAATTATTTGAGATTCATACTAGGTATATGATTTGGAAGATACTATATGTGTATAGTATAAAGTGTTTTGAGAATGGCTTTGGGAAAAAAGGCACTCCCTTGAAATGAACCTCTCAGGAGTGCCATAGGGTGGTACTGCCTTAAACCCTGGGGGTTCTAAAGTTGATCATGTGAGGAGTCCGGACAAGCTAGTTTCTGAGGATTATGTGTAGTGGGTAGCGAAAGTCGAGGACGTTGATGCCTACAGAGACATTAGGTTATGTTGTGACGACAGTGTAGCTCGATGTCATTGCGATCTACTACAGACCATAGCGAAAGTCGTGTGTGCCGCTGAGAGCCAACAGTCTATGTTTGATTTTACATCAGTAGATTGCGACCTATGGTAATATAGCAAAAGTAATATGTGCTGCTGAGAGCCAACAGTTTACGTTTGATTTTACATCGGTAGACTGTGATCTATGAAGACATAGCGAAAGTCGAGAGGCTGTGAGAGCCTAAGGCTACATTGGAACTTAACTGATGTAGTCTGCGACCTATGTGGAAGTGGAGAAGTTCCATTTTTTTGGCAGCGAAATTGGAGGGCGCTGATGCCTACAATTACATGGACTTTTGTTGTGATGGCAACGTAACCCAGGATGTAACTGTGATCTGTAGCGAGTTCCATGGCGTAATCGAGGGGAGCGGAGTGCCTACAATTATCTTTGGATTTTGCCAGGACAACAATGTAACCATCGGGTTAACCGCGAGCATGGATGGGGGTGATGATTTCCAGAGCATTCTCACAAAAAGATGTTTCCTCTATTTTCAAAAATGTTTTCTTTATTTTCAAAAGAATATTTTCCAAGTATTTTCGCTGGGTGTTGAAAAGGGTTTACCAAGTACTTGTAGATTTTCAGTCCTACGTCTGATCAACGTATGACTAAATTTCTGTGAGAACGAGAATGGACTTGTTGAAACATCGAGTTATAAAAAATATTATAAAACTATTTTGGTAATATTATATAGATTTTAAAGTGTTTCAAAGATCAAAGAGTAATCTTTCTAATATTAAGCATTTTAATAAATTCTGGTTTCGTTCCTTTTCGAGGACGAAAAGATTCTAAGGGGGGAAGAATGTGATATCCCGGGAATTTCAAGCAAATCTGAATGTGATAATCCCCATTATAAATTATTAAAATTTGTAACTTGTTATTTTAAAACAAAAATAATATATTGTGTATATATTTAGATTTTAATGAATTATTATATACAGATTGAATTTGGGTTTGCTTAAATATATATATATATATATATATATATATATATATAACTGACTTTTAAATTGGATTTGAAATTGAATTTGAATTTGGATATTTAAATTTGAAATTCAAAAGATAGATATATATCTTAAATTACACTTTGGTTTTAAAATGTATTTTATATGATTTTATTTAAAACATAAATTGTTTTATATTGTTTTCTATTTAAAGGAATTTATTTATATATGTATTTATAAATTAGGAAATTTATTTTTTTAGCTTTATAAACATTAGAAAATTAATTAATGCATGTAAAGTTACATGTGTTAAGTTATAAACATCTCTAATAACACGTGTTAGCAAATTATTTAAGGATTATGACAAGTGTTAATAAAATTATACGAGTGTCTTTTACATATTTTTATTTTTAAAAATAATTAATAAAAGATAATATAAACATTTTCATACCTATCTCTCATTCTCTTTAATCAGCTCAAATTCTGAAAGAAAAAAGGATAAAATAAAATATAAACCAGATCATAATTTGTTTCAATCTCATCATCAACCTGTTCAAAAAGAATTCAAATCAAAACCTCGGTTTTAGATCATCATTTTCAGAGCAAAGCATAGGCTTGATCATCTCAAAAATATCAACTACAAAACAAAATCAAAGAAAACAATAATCTTTCAATTGTTTCAAACCTAAAGATCAAATCAAGATTAAAATTCAAATGAAGATCAGCAATCAAATCAAAATAGTTTGGTTCCATAGGAAAATTGTGAGCTGTTCTCTGTTTCCAGAAAACAGGTGAGTAAAAAAAATTTAGAAATCAGGTTTTCTCTTGCTGTTTGAAATCATGATTGAAGTAAAGTGACAAAGTGGAGAATGTATAAAAATATGAATGAACACATATATGGATTTGAATATGCATGTCTGAAAATAGACATATGTATCTTTGTTTCAAGTTATACAGGTTTTAAATCTGTTCAAAAAAAATTAAATCTCATCATCTGATCATCAATAGATTTGGATATTTAAATGAAGCAAGTTCGAATTGGCATGATCAAAATTTTAAAATTATTTTAAGTGTTAAAATGAATGGGAGTGTTGGAAAAGTAATAAAACACAATGAAATCAAATTTGTACTAAAATTTAGTTGATTAAAATTTTGGGTTTGATTGCATGATCCTGATCGTTTACTTAAATCATGAATTTTAAAAGAGGAATTGAGATTTTTAATTTAGTATTATGTGTTAAATTGAAAGTTGAACGTGAAGTTTTTTTTTTGAATTCTAGGCGATTGGAAAAAGAGGTAGGTCTCATGGTTGAGGCTGGAGTAGGATTGGTGGCGACGGATCATCGGAAAATTATTGGATGAAGTATAACCCTCGGCGGTGACGGCACGACAACGTTTTAGGGTTTAAAGCCCGGTTTTGCTCGTCGATGATGCAGGGGCTTGTTCGTTGTTTAGGTCGAATCGGACTTCATGGGACTGAAGGGAATCGGTGTGTGAATGGTCATCGATGCTTTGGCTGGAGTTGGAGGGCCTCGGATGGCTTGAGGCATTGGAGCGTGATGTTTTTCTGGCGATCTTGTTAGTTCCTATAGGTAGTAAATGGCTCAATTTTGAGCTGATTGTTAATTCATCAAATTGGGTGATCGGAAGTTTAGTTTGGGGTGAACGGCGACTTGCCAGCGATGGTGGTGAGGGTTGGAGGTCGATCTAGTGGCGGTGCATGTGCACCAGGTTTCAGTGCACAGGTTGATTTGGTTTCGGGAACATGGAATTTGACTCGAGTGATAACTCGGGAAGGGAATGGAATTTCTCGAAGATGGATGCGAGTTTGTGAGCAAGTATGGAATTATTAGTTTTAATTTTAACCAAGTAAAAAAAATAGGAGAAGAGGAAACTCGAGGGGAGATTCGAGTAAATACCGGGTTGAACCCGAAGCAGTAGTTTAAATCTTGTTTTTGAAGGTTTTGAAAAGCAAAGTATTTGATATTATAGGTATTAATCAACTTAAATTTGTTAAAGTTATTTTGGAACTTAATTTTTAAATATAAATTAAGGTTTGATAAATATGTTTAAAATATGTGATTAGGTAATTAATAAAGGAAATGTTTTATCTTAAACATTGATCAGGGTTTGATAAATTAATGAGGTAGTTAAAGAATCATTAATTAATTTAATTTGTTAGTAATTGGAAATTTAGGATTAATTAATTAGGAATTAATTACTTAAAAGCTAATTACTTAATGTAGGTAATTAAAGGATTAATCTGTTGAGGGTTAATAAATTTAATTAGAAATTAAAGGTTAAATTAATTAATGATCAAGGTTAATTAGTTAAGGATAATTAACCAATGGAATAAATAATTGATGAAAATAATTGAAGGTATATTACTTAATAAAAGTAATTAAGGATTAATTACTTAGTTTAATTAATAAAAGAATTGATTAATTAAGAAAATTAAGTAAGGTTAGTTAATTAATGAAGTGTGATTAATTAAGGGATAATTACTCAATGTAAGATATTATAGGATAATTAATTTGAGTAATTAATTAAGGATAAATGTAATAAATCATTGTTAATTACTTTATAAGAGTAATTAAGGGATTATCTAATGTGATGGGTGAAGCCTAAATAATTTGTGTAATTAATTAAGAATTAATTACTTACTGTAATTAAAGGATAATTAGTCAAAGGTGATTAATTAAGATGGATAATTAAAGGATGATTAATTGGTTTGTAATTAGTTACTGTAAAGGTAATCTAAGTGATTAAAGTTGGTTATTAATTTAATTAGAGATGAATTAAATTAATTGGAAAGTGATCAATCTTGTTTAAGAATGATTGAATGATGTTAAATTCCTTGAATTGATTGATATCTCTGATATGAAATGATTTGAGATATAATATGTTTTGTTTGAACTGTGATAATGTGTTTATCTATCGGTGATGAATTACTATGTAAAAGTTGGCATCCTATGTTTAAAATTGAATTGTATTCACTTGAATAACTTGAGTCAAGGTGTCATTGGATTCGAAGAGACCGGGATCGGGTATTAGTAAATACCCAAAACCACTTCGATTTGGAATACAATAATTCTTTATAAATTTGATATGTGAAATCAATAGGATGGGATAGAAAAAAAATGGACCTTTGAAACTAAGTGAGAATACTTAGAATTTGATTTGCGAAAATAAGTGTTGACTATTACAATTTATGAACTCGTAGTAAGGTACGAGTTACCCCAGGTTTAAAATGAGTTCTATGCATTAGTAGTTCTTGTTAGATGGATTTACTCACGCTGGATTCCAGCCTGACCCGAGGGTTACTTTGATGTAATACTCGGGTCAGACCGAGTATTACTGATTTTTAGGTAAGGACGTTCTGGAACTTAGAAGGCGAGCTGGATGGCAGGAACATAAGGAGTGTTTCCGTTGTGTATATTATTGTAGTTATATGGGACATGTTGATTTTAACTGTTCAATGTTTATGTAAATATTTTAACTCTGATGTAATGATGTAATTAACTTATACAGTTCTCCCCTTGTATAACTGTTATTTTATGTGGTATTATATTTTATCCACTGCGAATGTAAGAATCTGTATTTCGTTTCTGTTTCTTCTTCTTTCTCTTTCCTTCTTTTCCCTAACCATTTGGAATTCTCGGGATCGAAAATTCTGGGTCGTTACAATAAATATAAGCATATCATAGATCAATCAAACTAAACTCACGACGGAAGAATTAATATTATGATATAAATATTAACAATGGCTACTACTTCGGAATTTAAAGAATTCCTAAGACATCAATCGCCTTGTCAATATCAAGCATGAGAGATAGAAGACTATATCATCAACTGATCATATCCAGCTCCATTGAACTGTCCCCCTAAACTATCATGTGGGTTGTAATGAGGAGAGGGTCAGAACAACATTTTGGTTATTGGAAAATCAATACACCGTCCACAAAATAAATTTATACCGATTGGATCCCATTTAATTGTTATGTCTATTGTTTAAGATAAATCCAATTTGTTTACCATGCATGTACGA
Organism: Allium cepa; assembly: GCA_030765085.1. Taxonomy (NCBI): domain Eukaryota; kingdom Viridiplantae; phylum Streptophyta; class Magnoliopsida; order Asparagales; family Amaryllidaceae; genus Allium; species Allium cepa. The sequence goes on from CM060929.1 coordinate 569,770,185, forward strand.
TAGGTTATCTACCCAAAATCTACTTGATATTTTCAAAGGTATGACTTATGCTATTTAGCCACTTGATACTTCCTAAAATGAAGCAAACCCCCTAGCATAGTCAACATTGGTCCTAGCTACTGAGACATTCCACCTCTATACATGGGTTTTCAACATATATAATTTACATTCTACTAATGCATCTATCACCCCTAAAAGCCTAGCTATGTGAGAGAAAGTACCGAAGCCACTTAATACCTTTATAACAAGGATTAGGCAGATTTCTGACCTATTAATACTTCGAGAGAATCGGGTCCTTAAACAACCACTTAATACCCTCAAAATCCCCGAAGCAGGCCCCCATCATTTAATACCTATCCTTAGGCGGACTCTCCAAAGGTACGATCTAGCTGACATTGCTTAAAATATCACTTAGTCACTTAATACTTTTGTTACAAGCAGAGGCGAACCACATAATAGTCACTTAGGACCTCAAACCCGAAGTGGACTATTCTCGAGATATCCTCTACCGCACTTAACTGCATACACTGACCATTTAATACTTTTCTAATTAAGGAAAGAGACGGACCCTTAAACAACCATTTAATACCTCAAATCCTTCAAGCAGGTCCTTCATTTATTTTCACGAGTCGACCATTTAATACTTCAAAAGAGGCAGGTCCTCAAACAACCACTTAATACCCTCAAGCTCCTAAAGCAGGTTCTTCGCTTTATGACCTATACAATGACATCTCATATTAGTCCAACTATTCATAGGAACGGTATCCATACTAGCTGGGCAGATTTACCCTAAAGAATTTGGGACTAACCTCACGCCATCTCCAAGTACTTATCATATGAGATACCTCTATGACTTAGCCATATTTACCACACTCTTATATATACACAGATCTCACAATCTCAATTGATTAAGCTATATAAGAGTTCCTTCCTATTTTGCCTTAATAATCATTTATCGGATTCTATAGTTGTAAATATCTCACATCAGTAATAAGTGTGCACAGCTGTTGGTAGCCTCTGAGTAAAGTGCAAACTTCTATTGTGAAACTCTACTGACCTCGCACTTCCAATCTACTAATTCCAATTAATTAAAGTAAGCTTATTATTATTTTATTTTTAAGCCATACTATCCTAGGCTTATTATTCTTAAAAAAAATTATTTTTTTTATTCCAAGTTGAACATTGGACTTAGCTTACCAATCTCCTTTTATTATTTAAGGCTATATATCAACATTAAATATTCCATTACTAAACAATTCCTTTTTAATTACATATCCATAAATATCAACTTGTCTAAGATAAATGAATATCATCCTAAGGATATTTCCTAAAACATTTGTATGTTTATTAATGTCAAATTAGTAATATTTTTACATGTTCCATGGTTATTAATTCAACTTCTTTATTTATCAGTCTCATTACTACATTTTCCCTATCAAATTATTACAGCTAATGTATTTATTTCCATTTATTCGAGTTACAACCTTTTAAATTTCTTTCCCGTTAATTAGTTATCATAAATGCGAATATTATGTGTAAGCGTTGTTATTAGTTAAATTTTATTTTAATTATTATTAGCGCAGTAAATTACGTACAAAAATCTACCTTATCAAATATATTCTAGTTATACATCTTCAGTGGAATATTCTTTTCCATGTTCAATTGCTTGAATCATAAAAGGATTATCTGCTATAATTTTCAAAAATTAATCCAAAATAAAATATTTAACTTTAAAATATAAAAGATTACATTCCTTTAAATTAATGGGAATAATCCTTACTTTTTATTTTTGAAATAGACTGTGTAAACCACAATGAGTTTACACATCTCTTTCTCATTTTATTTGCATCTATTCCTTGTTAGATCAAACGCTGTATTTTTCTAAAGGGAAAGAAATCAAACTAATTTACAAATATTACACGAACCTAAATTCCAACAATCCATACATAGAAAAGTTTACATTCCAACAAGATTAGAGTAATAATCCAAATTCAAAACATTATTATTCAACCTATTTTCAGATCTGGAACAAATTTCATTCAAATCAACATTATAAGTTTATACTTTTGGGACTGATGTCCAGATCAGGTTGTAAACAATTCTAAGCCAGTTCATAAACAAGAATATGTAAACGATATTTATTATATTCGGGCTATATTCAATTTGTTGTCTACAACTCATATACAATTACCTAGTTAAGCATAATATTCAAAACACCAATGTGATAATTTTCATATTATAACAATCTATAAAATTTTGTACTCATCTTTAAAAATGCTTCAAATATCTAGATCTAAAGTATAACCTTTCATTCAACTCCATCTTCTTTTACATTCATGAAATATGTATAAAAAGGGGAACATACAAACATTAAAATTTTAGATCTGAGAAGAGATTTGGGTTGGAAGGGAATAAAAATATACATATGAAAATACGAATATAGATTTACCTCGAATACACATATTGTAGGTTGATTCTTTTCCTTTTCTATCTAATTTATGTTCTTCTCTGATTTGTATATGTATATACAAATATTTTATAAAAAAAGTAGAGAAGAAGATAAATGGCATAGCTTTGCTGCTTTTTCCAAAATAATATAAGAAAAAAGGAGAGGGCTGGACTTGAATTCATTGACGCTAGAATCAACCACAGCTGTATGATTAAATATATTAAATCTGGGCTGTTATGGCCTAAGCAAACCTTAACAGCCAAACACCCAGCGGTTGACCGCTTATGGGTCACCGGTCGACTGTTATTGGTTGACCGGTACAAATATTGGGTCGGCATGTGGATCCGAGCGATTAATTATAAACGTTAAGTAATATATCGAATTATTTTCGTTTCGATTTCATTTTTCATCATTAACTTCTTCGTTTGAAATCCGATCGTAAAACTCCAATACGAAAGTTGCTCAGAGTTTCGCCACAAATGCAAGGGTGTAAGTTTCATGGTCAAATTCCATCATTTGTGCAAATTCCATTTTTGGCAACTAGCTTTAATAATTCACTAACGTAAAATTTTCGTGATGCTACGGTATACATATACAAAGTTAAAGTAATAGACAATATTTCATGGCAGACGAGGCATACGCTATGGAAATGGTTATAAGAGATGAGATTCCTACAAAACCACCTAATCCACAACCCATTCAAGCATCAATCTCTTTGCCTTAGCCTTCGTCGTCGACATAGAGCCGGTCGTAGGCATAAGCGTTCAAGACAATCAACGATGATAACTGTCCAGTTAATGATACTGATGTACAATTCGTGGCAGCCCTATAGGAAATTGGTAAACAACTTTTCTCATTCTTGAATCAAATAAACATATTGCGGAATCCAAATGGAAAAATTCACTAGTGGCATATGTAATTAGAAGTAGACGTTTGTATGAACAATTCTGCAGGTATGTCGAGAACGTTTTGAAACCGATTGGAGCTGTTGACATTTTTTACACGAAAAGTGGTTTTATCATCATCGGAGACTGCGCCAGAATGATTAAAATTGGCCCATTAACCTTCTTAGAAATCATCATTTTGAAGATTTAAAAACTAGGCATGCAACTCAGGAAAGGTTACTTTTCCACTATACCAAAATGGATTAAATCAGTAGACTTAAATTTGGAATTGTGAAATAAAGATGCAATTAGTAGAACTGCAAGTTTGCTGGGTAAACCGCATGGATCCTACAACCGATAAATTCAAATTTTGATAATGGAAATCAGGCTAAACTTTGCTAGAATCCTTGTTGAAATAGATTCATCTTTCCAATATCCACAAACTATCCAAGGATTTAATTATGATGGGTAGACAATTAAATTCAAATTTCTTATGAATACAAACCGAAACCATGCAAAAAAATTAATGTCTTTGGTCACAGTACAGGGAACTACACTACCACTTTTCAGAAAACATGGCAACCAAAAGAGCAGAAAATATTTTATTCAAATACAAAAATTAATACAACCGATAAACCAAAGGTGTAGGGGAAATCTACATCTCCCCTTAAACATGTGGATACAAATGATAATGCATATAATTATGAAGACAAAAGAAACAATATAGGAAATACATAGAGAAAACATAATTTTGATAATGGAAAGACTGCTTACTCCTTCACTACATCAAATAAATTTGCCTGCTTGTCAACTGAAGAAGAGGGTCCTTCAAATTCAGATAACACGCCATTGGGATCACTGCAAACTAGTCCACTTTATAATCAAAAAGAGCAGCCTGATCAGTTAGATATAGACATAGAACTATGAGTAAAAGAGATGATACAACAAATCAGGATCTAGAGCAACATGCAACTATTGGGAATTCAGATGCGTCAAATAATTCTATTAGGCGCATGAAATACTAGATGAACAACAATAATGTATTGATGAAGTGGCACAACACATAGAAGAAATAGGCAAACCAGAGCCAGTAAACAAAACTGTATCCCATATGTAGGAGACTAATATGAAACATAAGATGAAGCATGAGATGAAACAACAACACTCAACAGCTCCACCTAAAAGACCAACTAGGAGCTCAACTAGAGATAAATGAATGTTTTTTCATGCAATGTGAGGGGTATGAATATAAATAACAAATGCAATCTGTATTCACATTTCTCCGATCTCACAGGTTGTCTATGATAAGCCTACTTAAGGCAGAATTATCTACGACGGCATATACAAGTTTATGACTAAAATCCAAATAATAGGACTTGTTATCATAAAAATGATATGGGTACTAAAGGAAGGATAGCAATCATCATTGAGTAAACATATAGAGTATGAACATCTCATATAAAAGCTCTTAGTTTATTAATACTACACTTACAAACGGTGGAGGCTTTCAATGCATCATTTCTTATATTTATGCAAGCAACTCATACATAGAGCGGGAAAAGCTTTGGAATGATCTTATTCTCAATGCTTCATCTATTCATATGCCTTAATTAGCATGTGCGGACTTTGATAGTGCATTGGATCCTAAAGACAAGAAGGGAGGATTGCCAATTCCCTTTTCTTATCTTAATTGTTTCGAAATTGTAATTTACAATATGGGCTTGTTGAATGTTCTTTGCAGGGATGTAAATACACTTGGAAGAAAAGAGGGATGGCAAGCAGTATTGATAAATTGTTAGTAAATCATTAATTTTTGCATAATTTTCCAGACCTCACAACAATTACAGTACCTACTGCTCTATGTGATCACACCTCTATTCTTACCAGCTTCAAAGTGTACAAGTAGCAAGCAAAAAATGGCCCATTCAAATAAATAAACACGTGGTGCAACATAGATGGGTGTCAGTAATATGTTTTAGAGGGACTCAAAAATACCATTTGGGGAGATTTTACCTATAATTTTATTATTAGTTTAAAGCAAGTAAAAAAATACATGGAATGGAATAAGAATCTACACAAGAGTGGTGCTGCCAAATTACTACAAGAAGAATACAATCAAACCTTTATGCAAATTGATGAAAATCCAGAAGATACAGAACTATAAGAAAACATGAAGCAAATTAACTAGGAGATGAAAAAACAAGTTAAATTTCAACATGAGCAATTGTTGTAGAGAAGCAAAATTTTATAGTTACAGGAGGGAGATACTGATTCCATATTCTTTTATGCCAAGATGTCCATGAGAAAACATAAAAATAGAATTCAGGATTTATTATCCCCTACAGGGAATTATATCTATGATAGGGAGGCTATAGTTCAGTAATCTCTGAACAACTATTATAAAATGTTTAATGGTGAAAATGCAGTTTACTTCCCTATAGTTGAACCTAGAATGATAATAAACACTTATGGTAAACAATACTTATCTCACCAGTTGATATAGTAGAGATAAAGGCAGCTTTGGATTCAATTCATGATGCAAAAAGCCCGGGACCTAATGGATTTCAGCAAAAAAATTCAAAATACATTGGGACCTTCTAAAAGAGAAATTACATGGTTATGAAAGAGATATTTCAACAAGGGATGCTTGCAAAGGGACTTAATCATACATTCATAACATTGATCCCAAAATGAGATAAGTCTCCACTAATCTCTAATTATAGACCTAGCTTGTGCTAATGTTGTATATAAAATTATCATAAAAATTATATACAATAGAATAAAACATTTCTTGCCTTTTTTAATTGAAGAAAATCAATCTGCATTTATTCCTAGCAGAAGCATTGGGGAGAACATCTTGCTAGCATGATTTGATGAGGGACTTTAAAAAAATCAGGGAAACCTAAAATGGGCATCAAAATAGAATTACAGAAAGCATGTGACATTGTTAATAGAGAATTTATATGTCATATGCTTCAGGCAATGGGCCTTCCTATTTCTATTATCATTTTGATATATGAATGTATTAGCACTCCAACATCTCCTATTCTAGTTGAAGGCATACCACATGGAATTACTGAGTCAAATAGGGGACTGAGGCAGGGTGATCCCCTCCCTCCTTACTTATTTTGCTTGGAAATAGATTATTTTTTAACTCAGGAAGATGGGATCTCATAAGGTTTATTGAATCCTATTAACAAAGTTCAACCTATTATTTCACACTTACTCTATACAGATGATATAATGAATTTCTTAGAAGCTACTATGGACACTGCTTATGCCATCAGAAATATGCTGAACAAGTTAAAATACATCTGATTTGTAGATTAATCAACTTAAATCAAAAGTGTATCTTAGCAGGAATGTCACAAACAAGCAAGACATATTGCAAGCTTTGGGTATTGCAGAAGAAAACTTACATGTTAAATATTTAAGAGTCTCGTTATCCTTAGAAGATGGTGACTTCTGTTCCAACTGAACCGGGGACGGTCAGGCGCACCCATTGGACCCTGGAGCCAATGTTCTACACACAGAAGGACAGACATAAATAAAAGAAGAAAACTCTTCTATTTTACACCTTTCTTGATCACGTCTGATTCTTTCTCGAAGAGAAAGAATTCCTTATTCTCTAGAAAAACTTGAAGTCCCCTAAACGGATAACTGTAAGGATTTTATCCCGTCATAGAGTTTCTCAGGCCTCAATGCCTCTTAGTGTTTACCATTGTTGCAAAAAATAATAACAAAATTAGAAATATAGTATAGTAATTTATTATCAAGTGCAGACAGAGCACAACTGACACAAAGTACAATAACTTCAATAGTACTTTATCGGTTGCTAATATATAATTTTCCAACATCAATACTCGATAAATAGAATTTCCATGTACTGATTTTTTATAGTCTGGAAAGGCACATAAGATTACTTGGACAACTCTCTGCTCTCCAAAAAAGGAATGGGGAACTGGATTAAGAAGAGTTGTTGGCTTAAGGAAAACATTAATACTCAAACTTTTGTGGAATTTGTCAACCAAAAATGCCTATGGACAAATTGGATGAAAGGCAGGCATTTACATAATACTCCGGCAATTAACAACAATTTCTTAATAACTATGAAACACATGTTTAGAAATAAAGAAATTTTTGATAGTTTATTTTATAGAGTTATTATAGATGGAGCTACAACCTCATTATGATTTGATCCATGGATCAACCATAAACCATTGGTAGATCTGCTTGGATGGGATATGGTAGCTAATATTTCTACTATTGAGAGTATGGTGTTGCAATCATTCATAACAATCAATTTAAGCCTGATTTACTACCTGAAACTAGAGAGATTAAACAACATATTAATTTAGTTCCACTTGCATCACATAAGCCGTCTGATTATTGGGAAATAAATGGAAAGTAAGCATTCGCTTTTTCAGATGTGGAATGAAATTCGCATCAAAAATCCTACATTGGACTAGCATCAAGTTATTTAGCATAAATACAATGCAAAGAAAATGTCCTTGTGTCCTTACAAAGCAATAAACAGAAGATTACCTACAATAGATTGATTATCAAATTGGGGGCTTCAATTTGATACTCGATGTACACTGTGACAAAGAAGATGAAAGCCATGAACGTCAATTTTTTCTGATGTGACTATCGTAGATACCAGATTTCATTTATCATTGACCAAAGCTCTTGATTTGATTCAAGGAAGGAGGTGGCCTATATTTCATGTTCACTGTAGGAGGAGGAAAATAAAACGAATTGAAATATCTGAGTAGGGTGGAGCTTATATAATATAATAATATATATTATATTTAATTCCTCAAATAAATCGCCACACGTTTTGAGCTCGTGTACATATAGTACATCGGATTGCCGCAAAACTCGTTGGTGTACACCATCCCATTTTTACGGTTTCAATGGTAAAAATTTCACCATAATCCAAGATAGCGCACTGGGATGATAATTTCACATATTTTGATGTCGTTTTAGCCATCAGATCACCTAATTTCAAAAATTCACCGACCGTACGTCTCGTGATGAAGTCTTATCCCAGAAACATAAGCCGTCAATCGAGATATCTTTGGATTGAAGTAAGCAGGTGTTTTTATAAAATACGTATGACAATACGTAAATCATAAAAATAACGTGACTTTAAATGTAATGATATTTATACTCAATGTCGATTCTGACTCAACAAAAGTAGTCTCGGGTTCTAATTTGACCGTATGGGGAAAAATAGATTTGGACCTTTAATCAGTTAATGATCCAATACTTAAATTAATTATTTAAATATCTAGTCATTAAAATGCGGGTTGTTATAGAAATAATTAGACACTTTTAGACAAAAAACGATTGAGTTGAGTTAAGTTGAGTTAACTTCTTTCTGAAATGTCTTATACTTAAGAGTAAGTACATAAGGTTAAAATTAGTTTCATCAAAAAAATTGTTTATGAGATCATACAAGATAAGAGTTTATTAGAAATCCCCACATATCCTACGTAACGACCCAATATTTTCAACCATTCGCATCCACACATGTCGGACTTGAATTGCTCAAAATACCGAATTGTAAAATAAATTTGGCAAATCTCAGTATATAGAGCAAATAAATAAATCACAGAATCACAGACGTAAAGTAATATAATGCAGCGGAAGCAAAGAGATAGTAGTTTATGAAGCTACTATATAAATACATCAGAGTTATACAAGATACAACAGAAGTTCAATACAATAATCAAGCACAAAGCTGAATACAACACTGGAATCAACTGAAGAACTAGAATTGAAATAGATAGTTGGATCTTTAAGTAAAGCTCCAACTCCGAAAGTGAGTCTCTAATGCTGTATCACTTAGTCTGACCCGAGCGTAAAGCAGAACACAAAACACTCGAGTCAGGACATACATACTTATACAATGTAAACCAACTTAAGTGAACTGTAATATTAGATACAAGTAACTTAAATGATGCTTGGGACCGCCCATCCTCTAAGGATCCGTTAAACTATTTATTATGTAGTAATATTTCGCTATTATAATGCCTATATTATAATGCCTATAGTAAAATAAACTTACTTTTAAATAGCGTTAAGAAGTTACCCAATCTCCCCCTTAACACATAATAGTCACAGTAGTCCATCCAGTATCATGGTCCCTCCTAATCGGGAAGCCACCAGAGGATACTTCACGGGCTACGGGAGAAAACCAAACTCGTACAAGGCTCGCTAGGGTAGGTGACATGGCACAACAAGGCAATACCAGGGTAGATATACCAATTACCCACACAGGCCGGTGGTAAAGCGTAGCAGCTACTACCGCCCACCTCGAGCCACACCCCAAATCAAAAATCAAAAGTGGCCACCAAATAAATCTTAAAGTCAGAATATAATATCGAAGGAGTGTGTCCGATTAGAGGAATGACCTCATTGACCCGAGATCGCTCCTATTTTAGTCACCTTATGCTAAATCACGGGAGTTGGGTCCACGTATAAACCTCAAAGGAACGCCACTGTCATCCTACTTCATTTTGGAATCCTCGCCGCGTACACGGTTGTTAAAGTGGTTTTCGGGGTCGGCAGAGAGTATGACAACTTCCGATCCCGGTCTCTTTAACAACACAACGTTATTATAACTCATGGATATTTATTTCAAAATCATTTATACTGTAAAACCAAAATATCATATCCATTTCAAAAACCGAAGTAATGATATCTCATTTAAATTCCAAAACCAAATCAATATATTATTTAAATCAAACTCAAATGTCAAATCACTGAATATTTCATTCGATTTATTAAACTTGAAATATTCCTTTAAATCATCTTAAATCAAACAACTTTATAATGTTGTATTCTTAAATCTTCAATTTCAATAAGTTCAAATTTATATATTTAAATACGATTCTTATTTAAATACAATTTCAAATAAATTCATTTCCAAAGCTATATTACTTTCAAGTTATAACAACTCTGAAACCAAATACTTTGAAACATATTTATTTAGACCATTTAAATTCAATGTTAATATCTTTCGAATAAGATTTATTTAACCATTTAAATTCAATGTCAAATAATATTCATTTCAAAGCTGTAGCATTTATAAGTCTATTCATTCAATTATAACTTTCCACAACATTGTATATTTCAGCTACACTAAAATTTCAATTTTTAGCCAATTTAACTTATAAAATCACATTTCACGCTTCAAATATATTCGTTTGGATATCATTTAACTTATGATTTAACAAAATAAAATTTTATCAATAAATATCCAAATTAAACTATAATTCATTAATAAGCCAAAATAACCCTATTTTACTTAACTTTTATTTTTAACAAGGAACTTTACACTTTATTTTAAAATATCCATCCCACAAATAAAATACCCTTATCACTAAATGTACTTAACTTTCATTTGAAAACTAAATTTTCAATTATCAAGCTAAGTCATTTTAAGTTGCATTTTTCCATTTAAATCATAACCATTTATTTTTACAAAACATAACCATAAATCAAGTATTTTCTCATAGTTAATATAACAGTCCAATCCTCTTTATAAATCTATTCATTTAGGCATCAATTAACTATTTTTTTTGATTCCAAATCAAATAAATTTTATTACTAAGTCCAATAAAAACCGCAATTCATTTTATCCACTCAAAATACATTATTTACTATACAAACCTTATTTATTTCAAGAAATAATCTTATTAAATTTACTAGGTTAGATTTTAGATTCCAAATTAAATCAAACTTAATTATTAAGTTATTTATCATAAACAAAGATCCTTACATTCACTACAACAAAAATACCCTATTACAACGCCCTTTTTACAACGGGCATTGGCTGCCCGTTGTAATAGAAGGCAATTACAACGGTCCATTCAGGCCCGTTGTAAAAGATGTCATATACAACCACCTTTTTACAACGGGCATCGGTTGTCTGTTGTAATAGAAGGCTATTACAACGGTCCATTCAGGCCCGTTGTAATAGATGTCAATTTTACAACGGGCTAAAAACGTCCGTTGTAATAGGTGCCAATCAAAACCCTAATTTTCAATTAAAAAACAAGGTCGACCATTTTTTCTTTTATTTCATTCCTCTATTGCTCTATAAAAATGTTGGCCGCTCGTTCCTCAAAATCAAACGAAATCAATTTCTAAGAACAAAAGTCGATTTCCACAATATCCTGAAAATCAAAATCACCTTCTCAAAACCGAAATTAAAATTTCCAATTTCGTCTGCGTTTGATGTTGTGGTTGGTTCACGATGTGGTGGTTTCGAGGAATTAGGCTGTAGGCGATTTGGGTTCGACTTGGGTTATTCGAATTCCAGCAAGCGATAGGGTTTTGCGATTTGATGTGGTGAGGCGACAATGATTAGGAGGATGGTTGTAGAGATGATGGAGGATGCTTATCCACGACTTGGGAGGTTTACTCTTCGTACAGAAGGTATTATCAGTAATTTGAATCACATGATAACATAGAGTACTTTTTGGTGTAAAAATTGTTCTAATCTTCCTTTTTTCTCTCAGGAAAAACAATTGTTGTTGGAAAAGTTGTTGATCTTCCAACTTCAGGAAGCACTATATTCGCTTAATTTTTCTGTTTTGGTATGCAACCTTTTGTTTTGCTGTAGCTTTTTTTGCTAGTATATTTGGAAACATATTTTTAAAAGTAAATATAAATAAAGGCTATCTTGTTTGAATGTTGGATTTTCAAAGCTATAAAAAGTTCCTAAATAACTTTGGAAGGCTAGCAGATTAAACAACCCCATATAAGGTGATCTGAAACCATTAACCGGAACACACATCATCTTAGTGTTAATTGAGTTGTGGAACCAACCTATTCTGCAAACATTTCATACATTTGAATTTTACATTTCTAGAATTTAACAGCAGCTTCTAATTTATCAACTGGCTATTACAAAAACTAACAAGATAAACAGCATTTTTTAAAAACAACATAATAATAATTCTTTTTACTGTGTCTGATGTTATTTTTTACTAAATAAAAAAACATATGCTACTTTAACATTAACAGCACTTGTATTTTCTGTATCTCTGGCAGGATATAGTGAGAGACGTCATTATGCACGAGAACATAAGATGGTTTACATGATGGTGATACCATGTGGAGTTTATTTATATCTATATACAAACTTGGATTTTTTGATCCGATAAATATCATATGATGAGTTTATTAAAATTATGAACAGTAGATCAAGTCTGTTATTACTTATTTAATCTATTGTGGTAAGCGGAGGAAAGTGTGCCAGTCTTTTACGTTCATGTTTATGCCTTGACATGGCTTGCTTGGTTTCTTGAGTTGGTTTTACACTTCCTTTTCTTATGGAAGTTGTTTTTTGTGTTGGGTATTGCTACGTAAGGTGGATGTTTCTGAAGTCTTGGATGTGATCAGAAGTGATAACACGGTTGTGAGACGTTGGTGGAACAGTTTGTGGATGCCAATGATTTATAGTAAGGGTTGGATTGTGTTTGGGTCAGGATTAACCACGGTGTAGAACAATCATTTTTCTTCATTATAAACAAATAATAATGCTAATTTTGTCATGTCAAACTGAGCTTTAGTTTTTTGCAGATTGCAATTTAAAATCATGCCTCGTTATGATGATCGTTATGGCAACACAAGGTTGTACATTGGGCATTTATCATCAAGGACCCATTCACGTGATCTTGAAGACTTGTTTGGATGATATGGCAGGTATTGTTTTAACTGCTATGACATACTCATGTCTTTCATATGAAATTTCATGTTGTCCCTCGAGATTTGGTAAATAATCACATAAAATAATTCATTCTTGTTCTTTGCATTAGAAGTAAAGACCTTCTCATTTCTTTCTTTCCAAACAGTAGCAACCACTCTCTTGAGGCAAATGATTAACATCTTTGCCCTAGGAGTCTTCCATCTCGTGTTATTGAAAATATTGCCCTACTCCAAAATACTGCTTCTAGTTGGTCTATGGAAGTTCCCCGTAGCTAGGATCTAGACCAGATGTGGAATATATATCGGCAGTTGAAGATGATGTTAATGTTTGATTTAAAAGTTTGGCCACATAAAGCGTTAAGATCATCATTAATGATTCCACGACAATAGAGTTTGTCCTTAGTTTTTATTGCATTTTCCATTACCTTCCATAGAGTAAAATTATTTTTCATTACACCACCCATATTCTTCTCGCATGCCAAGCAAAGGTTTCCTGTGGACGAAGAAGGAGTTTATAAATATTTGAGATCCTTAATTTATGACTGCTAGAGGACTAAAGGAAAGAATTTGAGATATTATTGAAGTTGATTTGCATTACGTTATTCCATACTTGCCTAATAAGAGTTAAACTATAGTGTGGGAAGCAAACTTTACCATTATGGATGAACTTGCAAGCTTTGGCATCATTAGGAATTCTAGTTAGAAATATATGGTTTGAGAGGATGATGGTGTAAGGAATAACACCATAAGCTATCTATAAATCATTCTAGAACTTGGTATGGGGATTGGAGATGGAACTTTATTTTAAGGAATGAGAGGAATGTGTATGTTCTTAAGAATGTACCTCCAACTCCAACTTAAAGTAGAAGCAATATCCATACTCCAGAATTTTTTTTTTTTTTGATTAGGCTTGAGTGCACTCATGTAGACCAGAAGTTAGTGTTAGGAGAAAGGAGGAGATCATAGTACCTGACCATAGCAACAATATTTCATTTTTTAAGTTTGTTACACCCAAGTCCACCATTTTGCTTTGAAAGCTGGACTTTATTGAAGGCAAATGGGACGAGTTTGCTAGATAATGGGTCACTATGCCATAAGAATTTATTAAGAGCATGATTAACCATGCTAATAAGCTTCTAGGGTAAGATGAAATGTCTCATCCAATAATTCATTATGGCGGTCATAATAGATTGAATAGTAATTAGCCTTTCTACGTGAGATAACATGGTATTAGGCCATTGAGTCAGTTTAGATGTAATCCTTTCATAGAGAGGAAGGAAATCAATGGAAGAGATTCTTACAAAGATAAGAGGAATTCCATGATAGGTAGAATTGTTTGGCATTTCGAAAAGGGAAGATAAAGATATCAGGTTGGATTTTGCTCAAATGAAATGCCAGCAATCAAAATTTAGGATTTTTGCAGATTATAGCTAAAACAGAAAGAGCTTTAGACTTAGCAAGAGAATCCAAAATACAAAGAATGTTTGCAGGTGATGGTTTAGTAAAGCACACAATATCATCTACAAATAAAAGGTGGGTTATCTATGGATACTTGAACACGGGATGAAGCTCAAGAAGATTATAAGCAGCCTTTTATGAGAGAAGAGAGTTTAGAGTTTTCATGACAAGAACAAAAAGAAGAGCTGAAATGGTATCACCCTACCTAACACCATGCTTACTGTTAAAGTGGCCAAAAGAAGCACCATTTCTGCAAATGCATAAATAGGGAATTGAAACGCAAGAGTAAATCCAAGCTAAAAAAGGATGAGGGGCACTCATTGTTGAAAGGACAGCTGTAATTGCTCCCTAAAGGATAATGTCAAAAGATTTTTGAATATCTAGCTTAAGCATGCACCGTAGAGATATTGACTGTCTACCATAACCTTTAATTAACTCCTGTGTAATTAAACTATTATCACTAATGGACCTTTGAGGATTATAAGCTGCCTGAGGGAGATAATGGAATTTATTAAAATTTTGAGATGATTGGCCAGTATGTTAGAGATACATTTATAAAATACATTTACACATGATATAGGTCGAAAGTACTTCACAGAAGTAGGGTTCTTAGGGATGAGTGTAATATTTGTTGCATTAATTCTTGAAGTAATGTTGCTAGGAGAAAAGAATTACCGAATAGTAAGAGTGAAGTCAAGTTCAATGATATCCTAAGTCTTTTGGTGGAAAAAAACACTAAAGCCGTCAAGTCCTTCTAAACTATCTGAATTGAGAGAGAATAGAGCTGCTTTAATTTTTATAGATGTAGCATGAGCTATCATAGAAATAGATTAGTCAGGAGAAAGGATTGGCAGGTTCATATTATAGAGATTAGAAAGATTTAACACATGAGTATTGAGAGAAGCAAGGACTGATTAAAAGTATCTAAGGAAAGCTTCATTAATGTCCTCTTGAGTGGTTTGGACATTGTCATTCATGTCAATAATGGAGTGTACCATTTGGGAAGCTTGCCTATTTTTAAGTTTGGAGTGAAATTAAGAAGAGTTCCTATACTCATGTCTTTTGTATGAAAGGCGCCCATGGTGGACTTGGTGGCCATTCTTGCAAAAAAAGTTTATAGGAGAATATGGCGATTCTTTCTGTGTTATATTATATGATTTTTTTTGGATCAAACCGATGCTTAGTTCATGTTGTGAGCGCGAAGTAATACACCCTTTGGTTTCTTAAGTAATGATGGACTTTTGTTTGTGGAAAAAATTTCGCAGAGTACGAGATGTGGATATGAAGCGCGGCTATGCATTTGTTGTATGTATTTCTTACACCTATTCTCCTTGTCATATCTAAGTATCTGACATACTAACCATTTCCGGTTTTCCATAACATTTGTTCTTTGTATTTTTTATTGTATTATAGGAATTCAGGGATCCTAGGGATGCAGATGATGTAAGGTACAGCTTGGATGGTAGAGAATTGGATGGAAGTCGTCTTATCGTGGAATTTGCAAACTTGATGGTACAGTATGATTGTACTTAGAACATGATATTTGTAGCGGACTGTTATGTGTTAATGCTTTATGTATTTGGCATGTAAACTTATCTAACTTTTTGGAGTGTTGGAATTCTATGACTCTAGCTTTTAGTCTTTTCGTATGTGATTCTAATTATTTTACGACAATATTTAGTATTAGTATGGATGTATTGCATGTATGCTGCTGTAATTTTTTTTTAAATTTGCATTTATTTTGCAACGGGCAATGTGCGTTGTTAAATATGTATTTTACAATGGTCAATAAATGTTGTGAAATAGGCTATTGCAACGGGTTATGGCCAGTGTAAAAAGGTATACTGCAACAGTTTTTACAAAGTGCATTGCCCGTTGTAAAATGTGATGGATCTATTACAACGAGGCCTATTACAACGGGCACATGCCCGTTGCGATAAGCATATTACAACGGGAATTGCCCGTTGTAAAAAGACTGTTTTGTTGTAGTGATTACAATTTAAAACCAAATAAATATTTTAAATTACAATTAAAACCAAAATCAACTTATAAAATTTTAACTTATAGAAATCCAATATATTTCAAATCTTTAAATCAAATCTTTAAGCTAAAATCTCATATATCATAAAACCTAAAATACTTAATAATTTTTAGGAAAATATTATTCAAAATTTAACCATGGGTCTGTATATAATTTTTTAACCTAGGTCAAGTGATACGGATATGTATCATTTCAATCCGTAATTTAAAAAGAAAAATTCGGGTTCTATCATTTCAAACCCGCAATCCCAAGTAAATCAAATGCAATAGAAATCATTCGAGTCTGTCATTTCAGCTCATAATGATTTTTCCTTATGTTAATGTCCATTCCGGTATGTATCATTTTAACCCATAGTGATAGGGAATTTGCAGGGTGAGATACAGTAGATAAAATGAACAGTATGTCATATAATAACATATTAGATAATATAACAAATGTATAAACAACATTTAACATCATATAACATATCACAGGCATATATGGGCATAACATATAAATTTATATAATTCACTTGTCATTATTCCACAATAATATAAGTACATATGTCTAGAGTGATAAAAACTCGCCTTTTTAAAGCTAGGATTGAAATTCAAACTCAAATCTAAACTCCGCAAAGCACGAAAAGGCACAACAAGCACGACTATTTTCTTTAAAGTGGATGAAGATTCGGACCTAAATCTTGTATACAAAAAATTACAGAAACATAAGTGTAAAATCCAACATACAAGATTATGAATCAAATAATGAACAATATGGATCAAAGGGACATAACCTTTTGATAAAACAAA
Source organism: Allium cepa (assembly GCA_030765085.1). Classification (NCBI taxonomy): domain Eukaryota; kingdom Viridiplantae; phylum Streptophyta; class Magnoliopsida; order Asparagales; family Amaryllidaceae; genus Allium; species Allium cepa. The sequence goes on from CM060929.1 coordinate 569,787,528, forward strand.
GCAAGATGCAAACTTGCATGAAAAGAGAGCCAAAATCCACATCTTGTACATAATAAAATAAAGTAAACAAATATCACAACCATAAGAACATGATTCAATACAAAGAATAGAGATTACAACAATGGAAAGATAGGAAACAAAACGACATAACTGTTTGCGCCAAAAATGGTCACAAACCCCAAGTATCGTGAAAGCACCAGTGTATGAATAAAAATCAGTGATATTCAAACACAAATCTCAGATCTAAGCAATACCAAGCACAACAATTCAGAAATAACAATCAGAAACACAGAATTTATAGTGGTTCGGCTATCTCCGGCCTACGTCCACTTCAAAGTTTTATCTTTTATTGATTATCCTTGCTGGTTACAGATGATTACAGCAATTACAATGAAGTAATTTTAGTACAACAGCGATGGTAAGGTGTAGAATTGAATCCGACAGAGTCTGGACGTTGAATAGCCAAAAGATCCCTTTTCTGTAGGCTCCAGGGGGATATTTATAGGCGTAGGAGGCTGATTTCGCGCTCAAACTTCGGGAGACTTCTTTTGGCACGTGAGTGGGCCCACGCGATCGACCACACCAAGTTTCGACTCGATCTGTAATCGATACGAATCGATTTCGTATCGATAAAAAAATGATCCAATTGGGCTAAAACTTGGCAGGAACGTTCTTTACCTTGTATGCAGGCTGCTGTGACAATTTCGTTGCATTTGGATCAATGGTTTAGGAGATATGATCGATACGAGTTATGATTTTCTGGCAGGCCGTGTGGTTCGAATCGATTGTTTCATATCGATGTCTTCGAGTTGATCAGGGCACGTGATTATAGGATGACATGTTACGAATTTCCAAGATCGATCCATCTTATGCGCCGATTTGACCGAGTTATCCGCATCCAATTCCGAAGCTTCATTCGCACCGATCGTTGATTCATATCCACTCACTTCAGTCCTTCCTCGAATCAATTACCAAGTCGCACCTGCCATTGAATCCCTTGTTCGTATCGATAAATGTTGGCACACTTCGTATCGATCGATCATCGATACGAAATGAACTCACTCGAGCATGATGGATGCGAACAAGGACTCCGGCGCTACCGATTCGAACAACCACGAACTGGATGGATACGAACTATGCTTACCTACGATCGATGCGAACTGAACTAGCCCCTGATCGATACGAAGCAGTCCTACCATGTTGGATACGAACCGAAATCGACTCGACGCTGTGGCTTTCGGATCGATGCGAAGAACCTAACCCCATATGGAGTCGAACATCATCGATTCGAAATTGAGCTCTATTATGGATATGAAACCCATCGATTCGAATAAGCCAATGTCATGAATTCTTGATGGATGCGAATATGATGGATTCGAACATACTGAGGCGATGTCATTCCGATGGATACGAACCTGATGGATTCGAATAGGACATCACCTTAACTTTTTGATGGATACGAATAGCATATTCTTTTCACCTTGTATCGATCATATCTTCTTCATATGAACTCCGATTAACCTAAAATTTGAAAAATAGCTTCTTCTTGCTTTGATCATCATCTCCAATCAATTCCGTCCTGATCGGAGCTCGGCCAAATTCTAACGACATCGATTGCAGCCTTGTTTCCAATCGATCTCCAATCCTGATATCCATTCTTCCTTGCCAATTTGTTGATATTCCAGCCTTGACCAAAAGGTGAGATAACATTTGCCTCCCAAAACATGCCTTGTGATAATAAGGCGTGTTTTGAATAGTTCCGAATCCGATATCCGAAGTCCATAGCCATATCATTAGAGTACATCATCCTTGACTGCTCCGAGTCGATGCCCAATTCCATATCCATTCGAACTCGACAACCGAGTCCTAATCCATCCTTATCCAATAGCCAATAACCGAATCCAGGACCTCTCTGGGTCGATATCCATATCTGTAACCTCTCCGGGCTCTTGCCAAACGCAATCCACACCTGACGACCATGGTCCAATGTCCCTGGACATTGAGCTAACCTCTCCGGGTTCTTGCCAAGCGCAATCCACACTTGACGACTATTGTCCAGTGTCCCTAGACGTCGTACAATGCCATGGGTTAAGTCCTAAGCCGAATCCTGGTCTCTCCAGTCCCTTGTTGAGCATAGTCCATACTCAACGACCTGAATAAGCCAATTCGTCATATACGGACGTAGAGACTTACCCCTTGCCAGATATAATCCATACCTGACGATCATTTACCAAAAACCAGATAAAAATCCAATCAAAATCCAATCCGAAATCCAAATCAAATCAGAAAATCAAAAATCCAAACCAACATCCAAAACAGAAAACAATCATCCAAACGAAAATCCAAACCAAAAAGCAACAAAACCAAGAGTTCAAACCAAACTCCAAAACCAAACCAGAAAAGCGAGTGTCCAATCCAAAAACAAAAGACAGATTTCACAAACCATAGTATCGCGGTTTATCATCATTCAGAGCATGCCTAGGGGCTATCTCTGTCCCTATACATGTGTAAATGACTTTGCCATTTGTCAGTAGCTTATTACTTATTTCATATTATCCCGGTCAATTGATAATCAATCGACCATCATTCCTGGGCCTCACACCATCGTTGCTCAAGGTAGGCGGTGGTTGCTCCTACTCCACCGCTGCATTCCGAGTTCCAACATATTGTCGCAACTGTCCATTCCTTACATGCTCCTCGATTATATCCTTTAAGTGTCTGCAGCTGTTGGTACCATACCCATCCAAATCGTGGAAGAGGCAGTGCCTTCCTGATGCCCTCTCCCATTCAGAAGGCTCTCTCCTAGCCGGCCTTCGGTAGGGAAGGCGATTCCGGGTTTCCAGGTATATCTGCTTCAACGTCTCATTCAATCCTGTGTATGTGGAAAACTTTGAATCCTTCCATCGCTTCCTAGCTTTTCCAGAATCATCATCCAACTTCCTTTTTCCTTTATTTTTATCCGAGCCTCCGCTGGATGGTCCTCCACCCTCAGTCGCATTCACTTCCTTTAACTTTAAATCTGCACATGCATCCTCTTGTCAAAGGAATCTTTCAGCTTCGTGAAAGAATTCCCCGAGATCTAGTGGTGGGTCTCATATTAAAGATACCTTGAAATCCAAATCCTCTCTAACACCTGACACTGCTACCATTAAAACCATTGATGGATCCGGTCGATCCACCGAAACAACCGCCGCATTGAATCGAGTTAGAAAAGCTCTTAGTGACTTATCCATCCTTTGCTTTACCGACGTTAGCGTCATCACGTTCTTAAGCCTCTTAATATGAACCCAAAATTTTCTTAGAAACCTATCCACCAGCTCCGTCCATGTTCTGATAGATCCTTCCTCCAATTGCCTAAACCACATTGCAGCTATATCTGTCAGGTACGGGGGAAAACATCAGGCCATAACTTCCTCTGATGCCCCCAGCACTTCCATGTGTCTAGTGTATCTCATCAGCTGATCTGTCGGATCAGCCTTGCCATTGTATGCTTCCACACTAGGTAGCTTGAAATCAGGCGGATTTCGAGCCATCCTGATTTCCCGTGTGAACGGACTTTTGTTCACCCCTTCCAAATCTCTATTGGTCATACCTCCACGCATAGTTCTTCTAATAATCTAAGCTAATCCAGCATTATATGTTAATGGTTGCCCCTCATGCCCCCTAGGGAATTCCGGTACATACTCCTCATGCGGTTCACTAATGTTAGCGCTCACTCTAGCCTGTTGAGCTCCATCCATAGGCCTTCCAATGTCAGATCATGCGGGCCTACCCCCAAGCCTTTGTTGATTGCCTTCTGGTTCTGTATTCTGTCCTTCATTGGGTTCCGCGACCCTAGTTCCTTGTTCCATATCCGCAGTCACTGTAGTCGGTCTAAGGTTTTGTATTCCTATAGCTCTCATCAGTTCAAAGAAAGTCTGCATCATTTCCTGTTGACTTTTCAACAATCTCTCTTGCAATGAATTGGCCATAGCCTCCATTTCATCCCTGGTGATGTAGATCGAAGCATGTCCTTCTCCAGCTCCAGAGGATGCTTCCTGACTACCTTCCTGTTGGCTTCTCTCAGCCCTTTGTCTTATGCTTGTTTGTGGAGTCGTTGTCTTTCAAATCTAAACTCTTCATGCTTTTCAAATCCGAACTTCAATTCGATTTAGCGGGTGCTAGTCCTTCTCAGTGAAAACACCAAAGTGTTTGTGCCAAAAATGGTCACAAACCCCAAGTATCGTGAAAGCACCAGTGTATGAATACAAATCAACGATTTCAAACACAAATCTCAGATCTAAGCAATACCAAGCACAATAATTCAGAAATAATAATCAGAAACACAGGATTTATAGTGGTTCGGCTATCTCCGGCCTACGTACACTTCAAAGTTTTATCTTTTATTGTTTATCCTTGCTGGTTATAGATGATTATAGCGATTACAATGAAGTAATTTGAGTACAACAGCGATGGTAAGGTGTAGAATTGAATCCGGCAGAGTTTGGACGTTGAATAGCCAAAAGATCCCTTTTTTGTAGGCTCCAGAGGGCTATTTATAGCCGTAGGAGGCTGATATCGCGCTCAAACTTCGGGAAACTTCTTCTGGAACGTAAGTGGGCCCATGCGACTGACCCCACCAAGTTTCGACTTGATCCGTGATCGATGAGAATCAATTTTGTATCGATCAAAAAATGATCCATTCGGGCTGAAACTTGGCAGGAACATTATTTACCTTGTATGCAGGCTGCTGAGAAAATTTCGTTGCATTTAGATCAATGGTTTAGGAGATATGATCGATACGAGTTATGATTTTCTGGCAGTCCATGTGGTTTGAATTGATTGTTTCGCGTCGATGTCTTCGAGTCGATCAGGGCAAGTGATTATAGGATGACGTGTTGCGAATTTCTAGGATCGATCCATCTTATGCGCCGATTTGACCGAGTTATCCGCATCCAATTCCGAAGCTTCATTCGCACCGACCGTGGTTCGTATCCACTCACTTCAGTCCTTCCTCGAATCAATTATGAATTCACACCCTTCCATTGATGCCCTTGTTCGTATCGATAAATGTTGGCACACTTCGTATCAATCGATCATCGATATGAAATGAACTCATTCGAGCATGATGGATGCAAACAAGGACTCCGGCCCTATCGATTCGAACAACCACGAACTGGATGGATACAAACTATGATTACATGCGACCGATGCGAACTGAACTAGCCCCTGATCGATATGAAGCAGTCCTACCATGTTGGATATGAACCTAAATCGACTCGAACCCGTGGCTTTCAGATTGATGCGAAGAACCTAACCCCACATGGAGTCGAACATCATCGATTCGAAATTGAGCTCTATTATGGATACGAAACCCATCGATTCGAATAAGCCAATGTCATGATTTCCTGATGGATGCGAATATGATAGATTCGAACATACTGAGGCGATGCCATTCCGATGGATATGAACCTGATGGATTCGAATAGGACATCACCTCAACTTTTTGATGGATACGAACAACATATTCTTTTCACGTTGTATCGATCATATCTTCTTCATACGAACTCCGATTAACCTAAAATTTGAAATATAGCTTCTTCTTGCTTTGATCATCATCTCCAATCGATTCTGTCCTGATCGGAGCTCGGCCAAATTTTAACGACATTGATTGCAGCCTTGTTTCCAATCGATCTCCAATCCTGATATCCATTCTTTCTTGCCAATTTGTTGATATTTCAGCCTTGACCGAAAGGTGGGATAACAATAACCTTGATAAATCAAAGCAAGGTGATGAATACATGTGCTTGGCTAGGCTTTGCATCAATTTTGGTGATGTAGTCTTCATCCATAGTCATGGCTTGGTCTTTGTGGTGATGAAAGGGTGACGGTTGATGGAGGTGGTCATGGTGGTGGCTAGAGGCAAGAGGCCGAGCCTAGCTTTGAAGCAAAACAAAGAAAATAAAAGAAAAAGGAGAAGGAAAGAGAGGAGAAGCCATGGAAATAACCTAGAGCTTGATGTTTTTTTTCACACAAATAGAAATGAGGGATGAGAAATTTTTTCACATGAATAAGAATATTGGATGGTAGCTAGGGTTTACAGAAAGCACGGCTAAGATGAATGTACGGGTAGGAGATTTGAATGGTTAGGAAAAGGAAAAGGCAAAGAATAAAGAGGCTAGTGAATGCATGGGATTTTTTCCTATTTAATAAAAGAAACTTACTGTAAACTCTTTCAATCAGAAGAGGCAAATGAGGAAGTGAGATATTGAGAAGATTTTTATGTGATTTGAAATAAAGAGTAGGCAATTTAAAAAGGCATTAAGACAATATAACTTATACCCCTTGATTTTTTTTCCAAACCATAAATAAAAGATATAAACAAGCAACAATCAAATAAACATGACTTTCTAGACAAAATAAAAATAGAAAGATAAAATAGAGATGGATATAGAAAAAATAATATATATATATATATATATATATATAAGTAAAGAAATTTATTACGTGTAAAACGTTGTAATTTATCCAGTTTAAAAAGGATAAGTTTTAAATTCTTAATAAATCTGTATATTTGATTTCTCAATCCTGTTATTGAATCAATTATTAAGTTATTCTCTTATGGGTAGTATTAATATTGGTTTATATACTAATACATTAATAATTCTCAATTCATCCAAATTTCAATTTACATAGTATTAAATTTTATTTACCTACAATAAATCCATTTATTACGGATTGAATTCCAATTAATTAATTTCCAATAACTGACTTGCTTCAATTCTACTCTTTTTATTAAATCTATTATCACTATGTAAACCTAGTTATTATTTGTTTATCTTTCATCACATAAATATATATTCAAATTTTCATTTTCCTTTTGTAATAACCGTTATTTTCAATTATATTGAATTTGCCAAATATATACAATTATTATAATTAAAACCTCAATCAATTTATTCAACTTGGTTTCATTTATTTATTTCATCTTATGAATAAAATATACATTCCCATTTATGTCATTACATTCACACTTTATAGTATAGTTCTATCTCACATTAATGAACATCTACCTACAGTAACTTACAACCGTTACTATAGCCTTTAATTTACATTTCATTTTTAACACTCAGTTCATTATATATTATAAAGTTTTTTTTTTCTTTTTTTTCTCTTTTATTTCTCTCTAAATTAAATTACAAAATCTTATTAAATTAACCAGATTAATTATCGACATTTACGGGTCGTTACACTCTCCCCCTCTCAAAACTTTTCGTCCCCGAAAAGGAAAAAAAAGGGTACAGCAAGAATTAAGTAAACAATACATCTTATTCAAAAATACTAACTTTATAAATAAATAAATTTTCAAAATTAATTAATTTGAATAAAATATACCAATTTATTTAAAAATTTCCTTTAACATCGTTTTATATTGTAAGTTATTCAATTAAACTTTCATTCTATTTACCTCTATTAATCTTTTTATAACTAAAATTTAAGTGTATTACATTTATTATAGCCACTCAAATTTTATTTATAAAATGCTTTTATATTGTATATTATCCAATTGCATTGTTAGCTTCTAATAATTAAGGTAAGTTATATTGGAATGCAATAGGATAATACAAATAGAATTTTCTAATTCAATTATTCAAGTTTATTCATAATTTTATTTCCTCTTATAATTGAAATTTTTCTTTAAGATAAAATTTTAGAATTAAATTTTCGATTAACTTCAAACCGTTCTAGAGATAAATAATCTTATATACATAATATATATCAAAATAGAATTTTAAATCATATACCAATATATATGTTTGCGCCAAAATTGGTCACAAACCCCAAATACCGTGAAAGCACCAGTGTATGAACACAAATCAATGATATTCAAGCGCAAATATCAGATCTCAACAAATATCAAACAGCAATTCAGAAATAATGCACAAAGACACAAGATTATAGTGGTTCGGCTATCTCCGGCCTACGTCCACTCCAAAGTTTTATCCTTTTTATTGATAATCCTTGCTGGTTACAGATGATTACAGCAGTAATAATGAAGAATTTTGAGTACAATAGTTGTATTGAAGTATAGAAACGAATCAGGCAGAGTCTGGACGTCCAATCGCCAAAAGATCCTTTTTCTGTAGGCTTCAGGGTGCTATTTATAGGCATAGGAGGCTGAGATCGCGCTCAAACTTCGAGAGACTTCTTCAAGCACGTGAGTGGGCCCACGCGACCAACCCCACCAAGTTTCGACTCGATCTGTGATGGGTACGAAGTGATTTCGTATCCATCATAGAATGATCCAATCGAGCTGAAACTTGGCAGGAACATTTCTTACCTTGCATGCAAGATGCTGTGAAAATTTCATTGCATTTGGGTCAGTGGATCTTGAGTTATGATCGATTCGAAATTGGGTTCTCCATTGGCTGTTGTCTTCGAATCCATCTGCTTGAATTCATCACCTTTGACTCGATCCAATGCGCGTGCGCGCAATGACGTGGCCCTACCTTCCCGGATCGATTTGAAAATCGCGGCGTGTTGACTCCACTTGATGCGCCGAGTTGAACGCTTCCTTCCTAGAGACGCGCACGTATCCACGCGTCACACTTGCACGTGTCCATCACTCCTTCATGTACCCAACTGTTTGCTCTCGCATCGATCGCAGAGGAGTATTTCGTATCGATCTAATCGATACGAAAATGTTGAATGCTATCGATTCGAATGGAAGGCCAACAGATGGGTACGAAACCATACTCGATGATGGATACGAACGAAGCCTTACCTGATGGATACGAGAATGCCAAAGTCCATCTGCTATCGATACGAGAGTACCGATTCGAAGTATGCCACCTCTTCCCATCCTGACCGATACGAAACCATCGAGCCGTGTCCATGCTGATCGATACGAACAATATCGATTCGAAGTCATCACTTCCTGATCGATACGAAGTGCATCGATTTAAACCATCCCTGTGCCATGCCTTCGATCGATGCGAACCTGATGGAGTCGAACTGAACAGAACCTGATGGGTACGAATACGATGGATTCGAAATGAGCATCGCCTCGACCCCCTGATGGATTCGAACAGTATGCCCTCCTTACCTTGTATCGATCATATCTCCTCCACTCGAACTTCGATTGACCTGAAACTTGAAACTTAGCCTCTCCTAATCCTCATTATCATCTCCAATCGATTCCGTCCCGATCGGAGCTCAACCAAATTTTGACGTCATCGATTGTGGCCTCGTTTCCAATCGATCTCTAATCCCGATATCCATCATTCCTTGCCAACTTGTTGATATTCCAGTTTTGGCCAAAAAGTGGGATAACAATATATATTATAAATCAAGTCATATTTTAGAAATCCAAATCAATTTAATTCTCCAAAGCAAGATTGTAGCGAAACTACAGAATGGTCTCTTCACTTTGAAACTCGAAAATGAAAGTCGATGATGCTGCGCTCATCATCGAAATTATTTTCCAGCGACAATGAAAAGAGCACTGATTTAACTTAAAATTCTTTGAAATATTTTCTACTTGAAATACTTTAAATAATACACCCTTTAAAACTTTAAACACAAAGTTTGAAACTGTCGAAAATTAAATTCTTAGTTTCTTGTTTTGAATTCATTTAAATCTCCAAATTAATTCATAACCATGTTTTATAGTTCAATCATTTATATATGAAATAAAAGCTAATGGTTACAAGCTATATATATACAGAGTCAAATATTATTTCCTAACATCCAACTAACTATGAAATTTCAGAAAACTATACTATAATTATACAAAATTTATTTCATTTACTAAATTTGAAAACTATATTGTGTCGGTTTGCTCTATTCAAGTGTTTTGGAGATCTTATCAATAACGTTGATCAGATGAATCGATCGGAAACCCAAATCAACATAAGCAACTCAAACAACACAATATATAAAATACTTTAAATATAGATTTACAAATATACTATATAGGAATAGATTTTTTCAAAGCAAGGATAGAGATTCAAATTTGATTATCCTCAAATCAAAGAAAGGATAAGTTGGAACAAAAGATACGATGATTAACTAACTGAATGAGAAAATGGATAAGCTTATATAAACCGCGGGCAACCTTAATCGGGTCAACCGCAACTTCAAGAATCAGATCTATGTGGAATTCTAAGGCAAATCTACATTCGATCTCAAGAGATAGAATTCGGGATACCAGAGATACTAGCATATAAACTGAGGATATATAAATCTCTGGTGAATCAGTGCCTATTGTAAAGGCGTTTCCCCCTTTTACAAGTCATTTAAAGATTCGCGAGACCGCCTACTCACAAAAAGATCATTCGAAGTGGAGTTATAGGATACTCCAAAATCAAAAGAAGATGAATAGTGGGGAACAAGAATGAATTTCGGAACCGGGGGAATGTTCCAAAATCCAAAGGAAACAGAGTCAAAGAGAAAAGATTCAAGCTCGAATGAAAGTGATTCTGTAAATAAATTTACTATATATGCTAAGTTTTGTTTAGAGCCAGAGCTCCGATACCAACAATAACGACCCGATATTTTCAACCATTCGCATCCACACATGTCGGACTTGAATTGCTCAAAATACCGAATTGTAAAATAAATTTGGCAAATCTTAGAATATATAGCAAATAAATAACTCAAAAAATCACAGACACGAAGTAATATAATGCAGCGGAAGCAAAGTGGTAGTAATTCATGAAGCTACCATATAAATACATCAGAGTTATACAAGATACAATAGAAGTTCAATAAAATAATCAAGAACAAAGCTGAATACAACACTTAAATCGATTGAATAACTGGATGTAACGATCCAAAATTTTCGATCTCGAAAATTTCGGATGGTTAGGAAAAAGAAGAAAGAGATAGAAGAATAAGAAGAAACACAACAAAGATTCTCACATTCGCAGCGGATGGAAATATAATATCAAATAATAACAGTTTACAAAAGAATTCTGTATCTGTCAAATACATTTATAATACATCATAGTTGCACATTTATATACAAACACTGGATATACACAATCATCATGGCTCAAATATACAAACAATATAATACAGCGGAAACACTCCATACGTTCCTGCCATCCAGCTTGCCTCCTAAGCTCTTGAACGTCCTTACCTGAAATTCTATAATATTCGGTCTAACCCGAGCATTACATCAAAGTAACACCCGGGTCAGGCTGGAAACCAGCGTGAGTAAACTTATCTAACATGGAAAACCAATGCATAAACTTATTTAAAACTCGGGGTAACTCGTGCCAATTTACAAATTCATAATCTGTTATAGACATCACTTATTTCACACATCAATTTTCTAAGTACCAAAACTTAGATTAAATAGTCCAATTCACTTAAATCATTTCGTTCCAGCCTATTGATTTCACATATCAATCTATAAAAATTCAAAGTGGTTTCGGGTATTTCTAATACCCGACCCCGGTCTCTTCGAAATCCAAATGCCATTTTAAAGGTCAAGTTGTTTAGTAGTCTAAACAATTTTAATTCAACACTTTGAATTCACATAGCATATATCACAGATAAATCATACTCAAACATCACAGATATATCCAAAGCATATCACAGAGTATCACAGAATATCACCAAATAGATATCCCAAATCCAGATATTCTACTTATACAACATCCAAATAGGAATTATCAATCCATAGTATAGTTAATTTAATTATCTTAAATTAAAGTAATTACTTAAGAATTAATTACTAATCCTGCTTAATTAATCATCAATTAATTATTCCATTTCAAACCAATTTTATTAATTAATTACATCTAAATCAATTTATTACCCTTTTGAATCAGTTTAATAAATATTAATCATTTAGTTAATTACCCCTTAATTACTAATTAATAACCTTAATTATTAATTAATAAAACTTAATTATCCATAAATAAAACTTAAGTACAAATTAATTAAACATTTAGTTATTAATACCAATCTTCGATTACAAACTGATAAATCCCTAATTACTTGTTAATTATAATTATTAATTAATCATTCTTAACTACTTTCCAAAACAATGGATTAATTAACAAAATCATTTATCTATTTATCTTCTTACTTATCATTTAAAAATCTTCCTTAATAACCTTGAAATCAAATTATTTCCAACTTAAAATAACTTTAATGTTAATTAAATTAAACACTTATCTTAAATTTACTGCTTAATTAAAATATTAATTAAGAGTTAATACATTCTTAAGTGTTCACTTGGTTAGTTAAAACTTAAAATAAACTCATTAATTAAGTCATTAATACTTAGAACTTGTGGAAATGATTTGCTTAACCTTACTTTGATTATACTGTAGGTTTGAAAATTAACCCGAGAAATCCCCAGGTTTACTCGAGTAAACACTCGAGTTTCCCACTATCTTCCCCGAGTCTTCCTTCTACTTCATCATTATAAATTTTCTTTACTTAAGTTTAAGTTTAAGTTTAAGCTTTAAACTCCAATAGAAGGAAAGCATGTTTACGCACCCAGGTTTAATACGAAGCAAACCTTCCATCTACCCGAGTATCAACTCGAGTTACTCATAACCCAAAAATCTCCTAACACCATCTCAAGTTCGTGCATGTGCACGATGCCTCGCCGGCTCTTCGGCGAACCATGCATACTCCGGCAAGTCACGAACAATCACAAAAATTGAAAGCGAAGATCAATTCGACGCTAAAAATTTCAGATCGAGATTTGGCCTTTCGTTCAAAAACTGGAAGTCGACCCTACCCCACAAAATCCCTTCGCCTCTCTCGCGCCGACCATCAGAGGCGATACAACTCCGGCCTCACCTCGCTGGTCCTCCACGCCATCATTTCCCTGAAGCTCGTGCAACTCGATCGACCGGAGGAGACGAACTCATCACTTTTACTGACCACGACAAACTCGAGCATTAAACCCTAATTTCGCCTCGTCCCATCATCTCTTGCAATAGAAAAATCTTTTAACAATTTTCCTAACTTCATCAAGTGCCAAACTAGCTTCAAGCAAAATTACAACATCCAATATTTCTTTGATTGCTGGAAATTGGTTAAAAAGCATTTTCGGTTCATCTATAAACTGCTCGAAACATACTTAACTAAAAATTTCCATTTTTGTTTTAAAAATCCTTTTTTCGAATGTAGATTCAAGTTATATAATCGAATCAATAATCTATAACATTCGAAGTTAGCATATATTTAAATTTTGCTCTGTAAAACAAAATTTACAGAGTCAATACATCACTATCATACTTAAAAAAAAAAATTAGATCATAATCTATGCTTAAACAAACTTATTTAGTTTGATACTTTAGGCCTAACAAAGGTTGGATGATAATATTTTGAATTTTGATTAAATATTCAACTCTGTAACTACAATCAGAGAATACCAGGTAAAATAGATTTACACAGAACACTCATATATAAACACGGAGCTATATGAACAAAATACATAAGCAAGCACAATATTATCACAGATTTAATTATACTTACGTCTTTAAAAATTGTGTTTACTCACCTGAAAAAAAAGGTTCAGAAAACAAATTCTGGAAGCTACACTTGATCTTCCTTTAAACCTTCATGTTTTTGTTTAGTTGAATGATGTTTAAGTCTGTATTTGAGTTTGTACAGGGTGATGTTTATGTTTTTTCTAGTTTGCTGAGTTTTCTTTTGTGAGCGAACTAGAACAAAAAGAGATATATATAGAAAACAGGTTTACAGGAATAGGTGTTTACTGGTGCAAACGTTTTCTTCTTGCCTCCTTCTTTGACCATACTAGATTTTTGTGGAAAATGAAATGGTTCAAATACATTTCGAAATGACCTGGTTTTTGTGCTGAGATGATGTCATTTAATGCTGATGTTTCCTTACAAGTTAACATATTTATCCATTTGAATTTTGTATGTACATTTTTGTTTATATTTTTGTCTCATTTACTTGCATATCTACATGTACTTCAATAGTTAATATATCTCTAGAATTACTTATGTTTCCATATAACCATATAATTTATTACTAATATAAATCCTTAGTTTTTTTATTTATATTTAAAGTTTAACTATCAAACATTTAATTTATATTCATATATTTTATACTTATATTTAGCATTGACAAGATTGATTTTATTTTAAGCATTATTATCTAGCTTACATCCATATACATATATATATATATATATATATATATATATATTTAGGTTAAATGTAAGGTAGAGCTTTTACTTTAATTTAATGTGAATAAGATAGATTATATTTTAAATATTTTTAAAAGATTTTATTTTAAATTTTCAAATCAAAGTTTCCTTCACAATACACATATATGTATAAATAACTGGTAAATGTCCAAAGTCTTATTTAATTAGATTAAATACATATTGAAATAATATTGCCAAAATCCTGGGTCATCGCATTCCTCCCCCATTTGAATCTTTTCGTCCTCGAAAAGGAACGAAGCCAGAATTATTTAAAATGCTTAAAATCAGATAAATTTTCTTTGATCATTTTTAAACTACTTTGAAAATCTAGATAATATTTCTAAATAGTTTTTATACAAATACTTTTATAATTTGATGTTTTAACAGGTCTATTCTTGTTCTTATACAAATTCAGTCATACGTTGATCAGGCGTATGACTGAAGATCTATAAGTGCTTGGCAGACCCGTTTCCAATATCCAGTGAAAATATTTTAAAAAATAATTTTATTGAAAATATAGAAAACAGTTTTTGAAAATAGAGGAAATATCTTTGGTGAGAATGCTCTGGAAATCATCAACCCTATCCACGGTCGCAGTTACATCCTGGGTTACGTTGCCATCGTAGCAGAAGTCCATATAACTGTAGGCATTCCGGGCCCCTCGATTACGCCATGGAACCCATAACAGATCGCAGTTACATTCTAGGGTTACGTTGCCATCGCAGCAAAATTCCATGTAACTGTAGGCATCAGCGCCCTTGATTTTCGTTGTCAAAATGAATCTTCTCCACTCCCACATAGGTCGCAATCTACCGATGTAAAATCGAACGCAGACTGTTGGCTCTCAACAGCACACTCGACTTTCGCTATGTTACCATAGGTCACAGTCTACCGATATAGAATCAAACGTAGACTGTTGGCTCTCAACGGCACACACGACTTTCGCTGTGGTCTGTAGTAGATCACAGTGACATCAAATTACGTTGTCATCATAGCATCACCCAAATGCCTCTGTAGGCATTAGCGCCCTCGACTTTCGCTACACACTACTCATAATCCTCAGGAATTAGTTTTGTCCAGACTCCTCACAGGATCAACTTTAGAACCCCCCCTTAGGTTCAAGGCAATACCACCCTATGGCACTCCTAAGAAGTTCATTTCAAGGGAGCGCCTTTTTCTCCAGAGCCATTATCAAAACACTTTATACTATACACATATAGTATCTTCCAAATCATACACCTAGTATGAATCTCGTATAAATCTCCTTTTCTCAAAATTGATTATCCCAAAATCGATAATTCTCAAATTAGGCTTTCCAGATTCCAAAAGTTCCCAAAATCTTTCCTCAAAATCCTCATAAGATCCTTTATATATATATATATATATATATATATATATATATATATATATATATATATATATATATATATAGGTATATATATCCTTGAAAAATCTTCGGATCATTTCAAATTTGTATAAAACCCTTTTTAAACTTCAAATACTTTCAAAAACCATTTTCTTCTGGCTATAGATTCAACAAGGGGAGATTTATTTTATATAACAAAGATATATAACTTTGCTTATTCAAAATCAAATATTCAAATTTGATCGCTCTTTTATAAAGTCACTTACCAAATTTACTCACTTCCATAAAGTAAATTTTTACCATAGAAATATTCAATTTCCACCTTTATTCATTGTATATTTCATAAAATATTCCTTCCATTTCAAAAACCCTTTCACCTTTCTTATCCACAAATTCCCAAATCAATTTTATTCAACCTGTGCGATGTACTCATATCATCCATACGTTATATCAATCTGATCGCTCACTCGATCACACAATTTCACTTCCGAACTAGTATCGTCCACCTGATTTCCTAGTGCGGACACAGATCTGGTTTCTTGATTAGAAACCGTCATTCTCCTTGCATAGTCATAGCTATGATATAGAATATCCAGAACCCATCAACAATCCATATCCAGGTTCGCCATCGAAAATCGAGTGAAAAATCCCAACTCAGATCGATATAACTATCTCGAAATTCTATGCTCGAATCTGCATCAAATCACTATGCGAATAGAATAATATATGCACATCCTACGAATTTAACTTCATTAATTATTAGCCAAATCAATTTCCTTTCTATTCATCCTCACTTTGAATTTTATTCACTTATTCACATTTGCCTTAATCCCCATTTGGATTATCACTTCAATTCTAATCTCAGTTGGGTATAACAGTTTGAACTCCGACCAGTTTATATTTAGAAAATAGCTTGAAAATTTTAAAAATATATAAGCAGTTGAAAAATAATTATTAGTTTGCAAAATAGTTGTAAAATAGTTAATTAATTGTAAAATAGTTGGAAAATAGTAAAATAACTACAAAATAGTGGTAAAATAGTAACTAGTTATGAAGTAGTTGGAAAAATAGTAATTAGTTTATAAAATAGTTGTAAAACAGTTAAATAGTTCTGAAAGTAGTTGTTAAGTAAATATAAGATAGTTTTGGAATTTTAAAAAAACCGTATAGTAAAAGCTAAGAAAGTAGATTTAAAATGGTTTATATCAAAATGATTTATTTAAAAATAGTCCAAAGCCAAACTGTTCAATTTCCAAATCTCCATTCTCATCAATTCAATTTAAATTTCCACTTCCATTTAAATTGACTCAATTACAATTTAAATAACTTCAATTTCCGTTGAAATTGATTTAACCCCAATTCAAGTTGAATTAATCTTGATTTCTTTCCAAGTTCAAATCAAATTCCATTTGATTTTAAACATATTCACTTTAACTACAATTCCAAATTATTCATATTAATTTAGACTAATTTCAAAATGAATCCACTTCAATTTCAAATCATTTCAATTTTTATGAATTAGTCCCAATCCCATTTGAATTTGAACTCATTAAACCTTCGATTTTATTTCAACTTAATCTAATTCAAAATTTTCCATTTGAATTTTATACTTATCTATCTTCAATTCTAATTTTCAAACTAAATTCAATTTGAACCAATGAATCTAAATCTCAACTTTAACGCATCTCGAATTATATAAATTCGAGCTAAATTTCCAAATGTTAATTTAACCCCTTAAATTAGATTAATCTTTAATTTTAAATCAATAATCCAAATCTTTAAACAATTTAATTCTGAGTCCAATTATCAATAGATAAGGAAAATTTTATATTAGATTGTATTACCACAAAATATTCCATACATTAATTGACTACCTACTAGTAGTTCATACATTACATACATTTACCCAAAATAAGAGTCTTACAAAAGTCATAAATCTAGATGTCTTTCTATTACCTAGAGGTTTGGAAAGAACAGTGCCCTAATATTCTTACAAGAATCCTTACTATGGACTTCCTTCCAAAGGGCAAAGCTCGAACATACACTTCTCAACAGGGTGTCCCCACTTATAACATTTACGACCAAATGTTTCTACCCTGTCATCAATCTGGATAACCTTCACGCCTCCAACAGTACGTTCCACAGCTTTACTCCTCTTCTGCCTCTCGGAACAATTCCTAGCAATGTGCCCTGTCTTCTTACAATGATAGCAAATAGTCGAATCATTGACCGGTTCAACTGGTTTACGCTTCGCCTTCCTTACTTCAGGGCAATGATTTAGGAAATGTCCTTTCTTATGACACTTAAAGCACAAGGTCTCAGAGCGAAACTAATGGAATATACCCTTCAATTACTCCCTTGTTTTACTGCACTTGGCTGCGTAATGACCCTTATTGAAACATCTGTAGCAGGTGACATTATCATAAGGTCCTAGTTCAGCCCTTTCCTTAACCTGTTTCTCATACTCTTGAATTTCTTCTTCTCGATTCATATGTGCAGTTGCTCTTTGCTCTCTGTGTCTAACCTTCCATTCTTCACTCTTAGTCATCTCTCTCAAAGACTGAATTCTAGAGGGACTTCCTAATCTATAAATTAGACCTAATTAGTAGAATTCAACTTTTACTCTGATATATATATATATATATATATATATATATATATATACATATATTTTCTTACCAAGTTATTCCTTATGTTTTAACACCTTTGGGTTTTTAATTCCAAACAAAATTTCAAACAACTTCTTCTTTCAAAATAAGATTACTTTCAGAAATATTCTTAATATTATTATTTATCATTCCCTTTTAACAGTTTGGAAACAAATTTCGAATGTTTTTTTAATACTTTACAATTTAAAACCCCACTTCAATTTACAAGTCATACTTATCTAAAAGTTTACTTCCTTAACATACTTCATTTTGCTTTATCATTAATAGGAAACAAACATCCCAGTATTTGATAAAATAATCATTTTATTTTATTTTAGTTTAAAACCAAATTTAATTCTAATTCTCCTTATATGAATTGTACATTCTATTCAATTCCTACTTGGATATATATATTTACCACATAAATTCTTATTTAATTTCAGTATTCAACAACCAATTATTGCCTTATATATATAAACTTATATAAAAATCCTTCACCTTTAAAACCATTATATAAAAATAACAAGTACGCTCTCATACACACACACACACACACACACACACACTCAACTCATTTAAGGTACTACTTGCCCTATCCTTAATGAGTAATTCCACCAGAGCCATGGTTCTCGCTTAACCTTCTGCTCTGATACCAACTGTAACGATCCAAAATTTTCAATCCCGAAAATTTCGGATAGTTAGGAAAAAGAAGAAAGAGATAGAAGAATAAGAAGAAACACAACAAAGATTCTCACATTCGCAGCGGATGAAAATATAATATCAAATAATAACAGTTTACAAAAGAATTCTATATCTGTCAAATACATTTATAATACATCAGAATTACACATTTATATACAGACACTGGATATACATAATCATCATGTCTCAGATATACAACAATATAATACAGCAGAAACACTACATACATTCCTACCATCCCGCTCGCCTCCTAAGCTTCGGAACGTCCTTACCTGAAATTATGTGATACTTGGTCTGACCCAAGCATTACATCAAAGTAATACCCAGGTCAGGCTGGAAACCAGCGTGAGTAAACTCATCTAACATGGAAAAACCAAAGCATAAAACTTATTTAAAACCCGAGGTAACTCGTGCCAATTTACAAATTCACAATTTGTTATAGACATCACTTATTTCATACATCAATTTTCTAAGTACCAAAACTTAGATTAAATAGTCCAATTCACTTAAATCATTTCGTTCCAGCCTATTGATTTCACATATCAATCTATAAAAATTCGAAGTGGTTTCGGGTATTTCTAATACCCGACCCCGGTCTCTTTGAAATCCAAATGTCATTTTAAAGGTCAAGTTGTTTAGTAGTTTAAACAATTTTAATTCAACACTTTAAATTCACATAGCAAATATCGCAGATAAATCATACTTAAACATCACAGATATATCCAAAGCATATCACAGAGTATCACAGATTATCACTAAATAGATATCCCAAATCCAGATATTCTACTTATACAACATCCAAACAGGAATTATTAATCCATAGTATAGTTAATTTAATTATCTTAAATTAAAGTAATTACTTAAGAAGTAATTACTAATCCTGCTTAATTAATCATCAATTAATTATTCCATTTCAAACTAATTTTATTAATTAATTACCTCTGAATCAATTTATTGCCCTTTTGAATCAATTTAATAAATCTTAATCATTTATTTCATTACCCCTTAATTATTAATTAATAACCTTAATTATTAATTAATAAAGCTTAATTATCCATAAATAAAACTTAAGTACAAATTAATTAAACATTTAGTTATTAATACCAATCTTCAATTACAAATTGATAAATCCCTAATTACTTGTTAGTTATAATAATTAATTAATCATTCTTAATTACTTTCCAAAATAATGGATTAGTTAACAAAATCATTTATCTATTTACCTTCTTACTTATCATTTAAAAATCTTCCTTAATAACCTTGAAATCAAATTATTTCTAACTTAAAAAAACTTTAATGTTAATTAAATTAAACACTTATCTTAAATTTACTACTTAATTAAAATATTATTAAGATTTAATACATTCTTAAGTGTTCACTTAGTTAAAACTTAAAATAAACTCATTAATTAAGTCATTAATACTTAGAACTTGTTGAAATGATTTGCTTAACCTTACTTTGATTATACTACAGGTTTGAAAATCAACCCGAGAAATCCCCAGGTTTACTCGAGTAAACACTCGAGTTTCCCACTATCTTCCCCGAGTCTTCCTTCGACTTCATCGCGTATAAATTTTATTTACTTAAGTTTAAGTTTAAGATTTAAACTTCAATAGCAGGAAAGCATGTTTGCACACCCAGGTTACAATACGAAGCAGACCTTCCATCTACCTGAGTATCAACTCGAGTTACTCACAACCCAAAAATCTCCTAACACTATCTCAAGTTTGTGCATGTGCATGACGCCTCGCCGGCGCTTCGGCGAACTACGCATACTCCGACAAGTCGCGAACAATCACTAAAATCGAAAGCGAAGATCAATTCGATGCTAAAAATTTTGTATCGAGGTTTGGCCTTTCGTTCAAAAACTGGAAGTCGACCCTACCCCACAAAATCCCTTCGCCTCTCTCAGGCCGATCATCGGAGGCGATACAACTCCGGCCTCACCTTGTTGGTCCTCCACGCCATCATTTCCTTGAAGCTCGTGTAACACGATCGACCGGAGGAGACGAACTCATCACGTTTACTGACCACGACAAACTCAAGCATTAAAGCCTAATTTCGCCTCGTCCCATCATCTCTTGCAATAGAAAAATCTTTTAACAATTTTCCTAACTTCATCAAGTGCCAAACTAGCTTCAAGCAAAATTACAACATCCAATATTTCTTTGATTGCTGGAAATTGGTTAAAAAGCATTTTCGGTTCATCTATAAACTGCTCGAAACATACTTAACTAAAAATTTCCATTTTTGTTTTAAAAATCCTATTTTCGAATGTAGTTTCAAGTTATATAATCGAATCAATAATCTATAACATTCGAAGTTAGCATATATTTAAATTTTGCTCTGTAAAACTAAATTTACAGCGTCAATACATCACTATCATACTTAAACAAAATTTTAGATCATAATCTATGCTTAAACAAACTTACTTAGTTTGACACTTTAGGCCTAACAAAGGTGGATGATAATATTTTGAATTTTGATTAAATATTCAACTCTGTAACTACAATCAGAGAATACCACGTAAAATAGATTTATACAGAACACTCATACATAAACGCAGAGCTATATGAACAAAATACATAAGCAAGCACAATATTATCACAGATTTAATTATACTTAAGTCTTTAAAAATTATGTTTACTCACCTGAAAAAAAGTGAACAGGGAACAAATTCTGGAAGCTGCTACTTGATCTTCCTTTAAACCTTCCTGTTTTTGTTTAGTTGAATGATGTTTAAGTTTGTATTTGAGTTTGTACAGGGTGATGTTTATGTTTTTTCTCTGATTTTCTTAGTTTTCTTTTGTGAACGAACTAGAACAAAAAGAGATATATATAGAAAACAGGTTTACAGGAATAGGTGTTTACTGGTGCAAACGTTTTCTTCTTGCCTCCTTCTTTGACCAGACTATATTTTTGTGGAAAATGAAATGATTTAAATACATTTCGAAATGACCTGGTTTTTGTGCTGAGATGATATCATTTAATGCTAATGTTTCCTTACAAGGTACATATTTATCCATTTGAATTTTGTATGTACATTTTTGTTTATATTTTTGTCTCATTTACTTGCATATCTACATGTACTTCAATAGTTAATATATCTCTAGAATTATCTTATGTTTCTATATAACCATATAATTTATTACTAACATAAATCCTTAGTTTTTTTTATTTCTATTTAAAGTTTAACTATCAAACATTTAATTATATTCATATATTTTATACTTATATTTAGCATTGACATGATTGATTTTATTTTAAGCATTATTATCTAGCTTACATCGGTGTGTGTGTGTGTGTATATATATATATATTTAGATTAAATGTAAGGTAGATCTTTTGCTTTAATTTAATGTGAATAAGATAGATTATATTTTAAATATTTTTAAAAGATTTTATTTTAAATTTTCAAATCAAAGTTTCCTTCACAATACACATATATGTATAAATGACTGGTAAATGTCCAAAGTCTTATTTGTTTTTAAAATAATAGGCTTGTATTTATTTAATTAGATTAAATACATTTTAAAATAATATTGCTAAAATCTCGGGTCGTCACGTTGGAATTGAAATAGATAGCTGGATCTTCAAGCAAAGCTCCAACTCCGAAGGTGAGTCTCTAATGCTGTATCACTCAGTCTGACCCGAGTGTAAAGCAGAATTAAAAACACTCGAGTCGGGACATACATACTTATACAATGTAAACCAACTCTAGCAAACTGTAATATAAGGTACAAATAACTTAAAAGGATGCTTGGGACTGCCCATCCTCTAAGGATCCGTTAAACTATTTACTATGTAGTTATATTTCGCTATTATAATAATGTCTATAGTAAAATAAACTTACTTTTAAATAGCATTAAGGAGTTACCCAATCTCCCCCTTAACACGTAATAGTCCCAGTAGTCCATCCAGTATCATGTTCCCTCCTGATCGGGAAGCCACCAGAGGATACTCCACGGGCAACGGGAGAAAACCAAACTCGTACGAGGATCGCTAGGATAGGTGACACGGCACAACAAGGCAATGACAGGGTAGATATACCAATTACACACACGGGCTGGTGGTAACGCGTAGCAGCTACTACCGCCCATCTCGAGCCACACCCCTAAATCAAAATCAAAAGTGGCCACCAAATAAATCTCGAAGTCAGAATATAATACGAAGGAGTATGTCTGATCAGAGGAATGAACTCATTGGCCCGAGATCGCTCCTGTTTTAGCCACCTTATGCCAATTCACGGGTGTTAAGTCCACGCATATACCTCAAAGGAACGTCGCCACCATCCTACTTCATTCTGGAATCCCACCGCGTACACGGTTGTTAAAGTGGTTTTCGGGATTGGCAGAGAGTAGGGCAACTTCCGATCTCGGTCTCTTTAACAACCCAATGTTATTATAACCCATGGATATTTATTTCAAAATCATTTATACTTTAAAACCAAAATATCACATCCATTTCAAAGACGGAAATAATGATATCTAATTTAAATTCCAAAACCAAATCAATATATTATTTAAATAAAACCCAAATGTCAAATCACTAAATATTTCCTTCAATTTATTAAACTTGAAGTATTCCTTTAAATCATCTTAAATCAAACCAATTTATAAAGTCATATTCTTAAATCTTAAGTTTCAATAAGTTCAAATTTATATATTTAAATACAATTTTTATTTAAATACAATTTCAAATAAATTCATTTCCAAAGCTATATTACTTCCAAGTTATAACAACTCTGAAATTTCCTTTTGAATATCTAAGGTTTGTGATTAGACCTTCCAAACTCAAGCATGATGATTGGATTATTATTATAGATAAAATTAAAAATAAGATATCTAATTGGAATGGGAGATTTCTTTCTAGTGCAGGTAGGCTTGTTTTAATAAACTCGGTTTTATCAGCCTTACCGTTCTATTGGATGTCTATGCATCTGTTTCCAGATTGGGTTATGGATAAAATCGATAAAATTAGAAGAGATTTCTTATGGAGTGAGGATAATATTAATAATAGTATAAAATGTCTTGTAAACTGGGATACTGTTTGCAAAGCTAAAGAAGAGGGTGGTTTAGGAGTTTTAAATTTGCGCAATATAAATTTGTCCCTTTTAGGTAAATGGCTTTGGAAGTTTATAGATTTAATGATAATGCTATTAGGAAAGAGATTATTTCCAAATATTACTATAATGGTAATTTTAATTTACACCAAATTGATTATTCTTCTTCCCATAATTTTTCTAATTTTTGGAAAAATATTTTAAAATGTCATGATATTTTTAATTTAGGAATTAAGACGATAGTTCACTCAGGAAATTGTACTTCTTTTTGGCATGACTGTTGGATTTCGATCTTGCCTCTTAAATTCGAATTCAGAGATTTGTATGACATTTGCAACTTTAAGTATGCTTTAATTAATGAAGTTTATTCTCCAGATAATGATCCTCCTTGGAACTTTAGCTTTAACAGAATTTTAAATGGTCCTACCCTTAGGCAGCTTTCTTTGCTTTATGCCAGACTAAATCTTTATAATATTGATAACGATTATGATTTTATTAGTTGGGAATTGGATAAGTGTAAGAAATATACTCCAAATTCTTTTTATAGATTTTTAAATTTTTCGGGTACTTTAAATAACTCTTTTAAATTTATGTGGAAATCTAATGCTCCTACTAAATCTAAAATTCACATGTGGTTAATTCTTCATGGTAAACTTAATACAATTGAATTTTTAAAGAGAAAAAACATTCATAATGATAATAAATGTTATTTTTGCAATCTACATCTTGAAGACATAAATCATATATATTATGATTGTTTGGATACTAATTATATCCTTATTAATACACTTAAAATTTTTAATTTTAATATAATAACTAATATTTCGGATTGTGAATTCTACTGGAAAAATTGTAGATTCAAATTCAATAAAAATATTAGATTTTTACTAGACACTTTATTTATTATTATTAGTTGGTTTATTTGGTTTTAGAGAAATCAAAGAATTTTTAATAATAACAATAGTCATCTTAACAAATTGATTTTTTCAATTTCTTCTTTTGTCTTAATTGGATTTCTAATCCTAATTACAAATTAACCAAAAATATCCTTTTTAATCGGTATCTTAACAAGGTTAGTTATAATATTAATTTTTTTAAATATAACAATAACTTTTATAGCACCAATAATAGTATTATTACTATTTTTCCTATTTGTAATCATGATCTCTCTTTAAATCATAGTTTACTTATGATTAAAGATAATTAAGTTTGATCTATCTCAATTTTTTTTAGTCTCTGTTTAGTAATTGTTTTCAGTTTATTCATTCCTTTAGTTTTTGTCCTGTTGGTTTTATTTTGGGTTTTTATTTCTTTATTTTTAAATACATATATATATATGTATATTTGTTTTATGAATTTACACACATACACACACACACACACACATATATATATATATATGTATCTTTCTAATTTTTTCCCTAGTTTTTTTTTAGATACAGGTTTGGGAGATTGGTTATCAGGTTCTTTTTGCAGTTTTCTCTTATCTTTAGATTGCTGGCTATCAGTTTGTGGAGAGGTCATCAGAGCAGAGTTTCTTCATCTAGGGTATTCTACCTCTTCAGCAGATCCTCTCTTGAGTTGTTGTTTTTCCTCTTCTTCTGTCTCAGACTTTAGGTTTTTTTTATTAGTTTGAGTCGTCGCTCTGTGTCTTTGTTTTTTTCTCTTTGTCTTTTTGGTACTTCTAACATTTTAATATTGGGTGGTGGCCTTGCCGGAGCTTGATATTGAGGTGTGATGAGTGGTGGCCTTGTCGGACCTCATCTTAGGAGTACCTGTGATTATCTATTTGTATTTTTTCTCTTGTTACCTGCCAGGCATGTTGGCAGCTCATTATGTTCGTGTTATATATATTTTCACATGTGTGCCCTCCTCTATGTGTAGAGGATCACACATTTTTTCTCAGAAAAAACAACTCTGAAACCGAACACTTTGAAACATATTTATTTAGACCATTTAAATGCAATGTTAATATCTTCCGAACAAGATTCATTTAACCATTTAAATTCAATGTCAAATAATATTCATTTCAAAGCTGTAACGACCCAGAATTTTGAACAATTTGATTTGGAAATATTTAATTAATTTTAAATATTTGGATGATGGTTTAGATTGAATTTTCAATGTAACTATGAATTTGACGATTAAATTACAAAATTTAATCTATTGAGAGTAGGATAACAATAAAAATATTTCAAAGGCTTGTAAAATTCATATTGATAATACTGAAGATTATAGAAGCTTCAGAATTGAAATTTGAAGTGAATTGTTCAGTTTTGAAATTAAATCGTTTGAATCGATATTCAAAAATAGCCGTCCGAGGCACGGTCTCGGAATTCGACGAAACCAGTTCCATTGGGTCCGTAATATTGAATTATTGCCGGATTTCAAATTTCGTATTTTTCGGAGCTGTTATGTGAGCACACGGTAAATAAACGCGTCGAAATCAAATTGAATTCAATTTGAATTTTAAATTTGAATTGGGTCAACATCAGCACTTTTGGCCTCAATTCAAAACACTGCAGCAAGGTAAAGAAACACGTTCTTCCTAAATTCATGCCTAAAATCGCGCCTAGGATCACGCCTAAATTCACGAAAATAAATCGTGTAGCGCATACCTCAGTTAAATTTAAATAAGCGTTTCCCCTCTTCAATTCAATTCTACAAATCAAGCAGAAACAAAAAAAAATGGCCGCAGCCAAATCGAAGTCGCGGTCAACAGGGGAAGCGCGCGCGTAGGTGGAGCGTGGTTCACGAGATGGCGGCGCTGTCGTGGTAAGGCGACGAGGCGGCGGCGCGCGTTGGATCCGGGTGCGTTCGCGCGATGGTGGCGCGCGATGATGGTGGCACGCGTGAGGCGGCTACTGGGAGTGGAGCACGCGATTGGGGTTCGATGATGGGGTCGCGCGTGATACTGTTGCGGCGTCGATAGGGGTTGTGCGCAGGCCGAGGCGGCGCTAGGGCGCGCGCGTAGCGGCGATGGTCTAGGTTGCTCGAATTATCAGTGAAGTAATTTTAAAATTTTTTTGTTTTCAAAAATTTAATTTATATACAGATAGAAAAAAATAATAATAATAAAATGTTATTGTAATAATTTTTAGAAGTATTTAGAATAACTAAAATAATTACAGTAAGTTTTACAAAATAGCGATTTAAAGATTTATATGTATGTATATACAGTAAATTGCACAACTGTTATTGTTATGAAAAATAAATTACTGCTTTATTTAATTACCAAATGAGATTTTGGTTTAAAGTTAAAGGAATCAGTTCGAACTTTAATAAATGCATATAGATTAGAAATAAATAATAAGAAGAATTTTAAAACTTGAAGAAAATTTAGTTTAAAACTAAATTATTTGTTGCACAGGAATTATGGATAAAGTAAATTATTAGTTTATAGGTGTTAAATTAAAATTTATAAAAGCAGTTCTATAGATATATATATATATATATATATATATATACATTTTAAAATCACTGATTAGTTTAGAAATTTGTAAAAGGAAGTTTAATTGTTTAAATTAAATTTTTGTTAAATAAATTATAAAAAGGAAAACTTGTTTTATAAAAGAGATTTGTTTAAAAATTTATAAAGTTATTTAAAAGGAAAATTTGTTAGAAATTCAATTTATTGAGTGAAATGATTTATTAAAGGAAATTTAGTTTTTAAATTTAATTTTTTGTTAAGTAAATGTTATAAAAGGGAATTTAATCATTAGTCTAAATAAAATTTATAAACAGAAAATAACTAGTTAACAGAAATTTGGTTGAAAGGAAAATAATTTTTTTTAAGAAAAATTAGTTGATTTAAAATTTATAAAAAGGAAATTAAGTTCAATTGGAAATTTCTAGTTAGAATTATTTTCAAAAGGAAAATTAATAAATAGTTAGTTAAGAAAGTTTATTAAAAGAAATTTAAATTTTTAGTCAAACAAATTTATAAATAAAAAATTGATTTAAAAATATCAATTTTAAGTAAAATGAGTAGTTAAGTTGTTATAAACAATAGTTTACGATAATAAATTTGTTTTATCTATTTTAGTTACTAAAAAGAAAATTTTTAGTTAAAAAAATTGAATTTATAATTGATTAAGTTATTAAAAGAGAGTTTGGTTAATTAAATTTAATTTTTAGTTAAAATAAATGTATTTAAGAAGAAACTGGTTTAAATAGAACTATCAGTTAATTTAGCTATTAAAATGAAATCACCAATCAATCGAAACTATCTAATGAAAATTTATTATTCGATCTGTTCGAATATTAATAAATTGTGTAAATATTTATACAAGGTATAAATCAAGAAAATCGAGTCAAGAAGGAAATGGATTGCTAATGAAAGCTAAGGTGAGAACTTCTCACTCAAAAGGAATTTTATTGTTTATTTAAATTTTAAATAGTTAGATTTAAAATTTGCTTGACTGTGTTGATTGAATGATTGAATGATGATTGTTATATATAGTTATTGGATGTGAATAGACCCTATACGCCGTTAGTAAGCGGAGGTTATTTATTACACACATATACCGCGATATTCCACCTCGAAGTGGGATTGGTATTATATTATATATAGCAATATATATATATTGGCATATGTATATATTGTAGTTGATTGATTTCCCGCATTGTATAGCGGATGAGACCCTATGCGCCGTTAGTAAGCGGATAATATTTATAAAATCCCATATACCGCGATATTCCGTCTTGAAACGGAATTGGTATTGTGCTAATGTCTGTGGATGCAGGGAAACAGGTTGGGGGGATCCAACTGGATTCCTCACAAATATTTATTTGATTTCATATATTGTGATATTTGATTGTTTATCTTGGATGATATATGATGTTTGAAAGTCGTGATTGACTATTTGATGTGTTGCATCATCGGATCCAATTTTGAAGTTTAAAAATAACGATTTTTATTTTAAGGGATTTCTAAAGTGATTTTGAAAATATACGTTTTATAAATATTTTTGGAATTGATTCATCTTAAATAAATAAACGTTATAATTCTAATTATGATTTTTGAGAAATATAGTTAAAAGTTGATTTTGAAAGTATGGGATTAATGATTTTATAAAATAGCTTAAATTTGGGATTTCTGAATTTATTATAAAAAGATTAAAAATAGGATTTATGAAGTTTGATTCTTTTTATAAATCAAATGACGAAATTATAAAGGACTTTTAAGACGTTTTAAAATAATAGTATAAATTGATTTTTATAAAAGATTTATAAATTGATATTTATAAATATTTGAGTTATAAAACGAGCTTTTCTAAGTGTTAGAATGAATTGTGAATGAATTTCACAAATGAATGAAATTTATAGGATTATAACGATGAAGTTATAAATAGAATTTTATAAATAGTAGGTTTATAAAATTTGTAAAGGAAAACAAAATAAAATTCATAAAGTTATTAAAGGAATGGATTTGGATAAATAAATGAATCTTATAAGTTATAAGATTTATAAAATTTATGAAGTTTAAAGGAACGATTTTATAAACAAATAAATTATAAGTATTTGACTTATCATATGAATTTTTAATATATCATTGTGATATGAATTGAGATAGGTTAATAAAGGAAATTTATAAAAGGAAGTTGTTATAAAATAAATAGAAATAGAATTTATAAACATTGTTTTATAAATCCGCAACGACTTATTTTGATAAGTGAATTGTTGTAATTTATTTATGGAGTTATATTCATGTTTTAGACAGTGAATAATTCTTTAAAATAAAATGAATAGAAGTGATGAAATTTATTAACAAGGTATATTCACGTTTTTGAATAGTGAATAATAAGTTAAATAAATTATTTTGGATGTGATGTTTGAAATAGAATTAAAACGATCTAAAGATGTTTTAAAAGGTGTTGAGATTCGAAACCATAGATTTCAACATTTATTGTTGAAATAGATGTTTTCGAGAAATAAAAGGAAATGGTGGACTATAACACTGTTGTTATAGTAAATGATTTCCGAAAGGAAATGTTTTGTATAGTATTGGGATTTATATATCTATTTTAATTTCGAATCCCTATACTAGTGATTTTGGGTTGTCGTAACGATGTTTTACGCAACATTCGTTTTAACCCAAATAAATATGTTTAAGAGAATAATTTTCTTAAAGAATGAAATATATACTTAATTTCGATTTAAGTATATTGAATATTTTCCAAGTGTTGAAAATAAAAAGATTTGTGAATTACTTATAAATAAATAAGTATGGAAATATTTTTCCAATGAGAAATGAAAAGTTTGGAGAATTTATCTTTTTAAAGATAAATTGAAAATGAATAGTGGAAATCGTATGTTCACAAATATTTTGGAAATATAAATTCAATATGGAATTTATAAATGGAACTGGGAAAATGGGTTTAAAAATAAATATTGATTTATTTTGAAGTATGGAAAGTTTATATCTTCTAAAGATATTTTTGGAAATAAATAATTTGGAAAATTATTTGGAATCTGGTGATGTTGTGCATATCTATTGATAGTTCAATAACCGACTATCAATATTTACCATTGAATGTTATTTGTTGTGATTTGCTTGAAATTGAATGCCACACTTATTTTTAAAAAATAAATAAATAAGCGCTCACTATTCGGGTTAACCGGAAAAGGACCTTGGGGTCGTATAACCCATTCCGAATATGTGATACGTCGTTATGAATTGCATTCGAAGACCGGTGTTGAAGACCGGATATTTTCGAAAACGAAAGGGTTTCTTGTCAAATGTCTTTGCATCGACTGGTCCCCGGTATAGAGACTCCATATGTGATGGGAAGTCCGAACGTGATTAGTGAATATCCGGATTGCAAGGACTTCTTTGTAAGTGCCTTCGGTTCTGTTCGAGCCCGGAACAGACTTGTATGGATTGTATGCCTGACATTACAAATTGAGATATAAAGCCGATTTCTTTCAAATATATTTCTGTTGGTGGCGGAGAATTTATTCTCTTAGCTTAACACCCTTCTCTGAGACGTACGAGCTCAGAGGTTATATAGTTGAAGTTATCAGCAATATATTCCCAATTTGGTAATGTGACATACTGAGTGTTGCTGTGAAATGATCATTGTGTTGATTATTTGTGATAGGATCATTTGTTTGATCGTCTATCTTGGTGATCATTTCTATGATCATTTGTTGACCCAAAGCATGGCTTTTGTATAAAGTATGTTTTTGTGGACGAGACTGCGTCGAGCCTCACACCCCGGAATGGTCAAAACAGGAAAGAAGCAGCAAGGTTATGAGGGGTAGCGCCCTTTAAGATGTGTGCATTTCCTTCTGGAAAAGGGTGGTATCATGGTATGGAGCCCAGATACTTACTCATGTTGAAAACACTTTATGATTGTGTGAATTGATTACGAGCGCTCGGTTGAAAGGTCCCAAAGGACCGGGGGATGGCATATTCGGTCAGTTGTTACTCAGTTAGGGGTAACCCGGCCTTGTGTTGGTAGAGATCCGATTTGGTTCTCGGGGATGTCCATCCAGAGGCATTCTCATGTGGCAATGGGAAGTTCCTTGGCCTGATTATTCGTTGGAAATCCAAAGAAACAATACGAGACTTGTACGGTATTAGTTGTGAAACCTATCATTCACTTATGGTGGCGCCCCACTGTTTGGATGGTAGCTATAGTAGGCATAGTTCGGAATGTCTATGTTGGCTAAGATTTATATCTTTATTTTCGAAATGAAATTTTCCTACACTATGCACTAGTAATAATATCAAATGTTCTTTTTAAATGCGTATCAAGCATCTTTGACTATCATAAGGAGAAATCTCCTCCGATTCTGCGTTTGCATTGTGTGTGTGTGCGGGAGGCCTTATGGTAGTCTCATTTTTTAAAAGCATTGCGAATTGACCTTTAAAAGTATTAATCTATTTTGATTTTAAAGTAAATAAACTGTTTTGAGTTCTCGCACCAGTCACATGACTGACTCGGAGTTTATTGTTTTCCTTCCTAAACTCTGGGTGCCCACCAATTTTCCACACGGGCAGTCAAGAGTTAAGGTTTATCAGGATATTCTGGAATTCAGGAATTGCTGGAGGCAAGCTGGATGGCATGGCGTATTACTAGTATATAGTATTCCTTTTCCGCTGTTTGTTATTGTATGATGTTGTACACTCTGATGATTTGATGTAATGTAATATAATGTGATGTAATAACTGATATAGTTCTTTGTTTAAAGATTATTCATTTATCTATTATATGTTGTTCCGCTGCGAATTGTGAGATTCTGTTGTTGTTCTGTTGTTTCTTTCCGTTCTGTTTTTCTTCCTCTCTTCTTCTACCTCTTTCTTGTTTTCTAAAACCATAATGGTTCGGTTTTTCGACAATGAAAAATCGCTTCCGTTACATTTGGTATCAGAGCATATGGTTAAGTGACAACCATGGTTCTGTTGGGTGTTACTCATTAGAGATAGAGTCAGCAGTACTCTAGAATGAGTTTGAGTGTAATAATAGATATGAGCGCGTATTTGATAGTGAATATAAAATTATTTTTGAATCGGGTAAATAAGATAATTTTGCCCAAAACTATTTTGTATAGAAAAGAAATGATTTTCTATGGATTATTATAGTATATGGTTGCATGATTGTTTAGAAGTGATAATATTGAATTATTATCATTAGTATATCAAATTAAATAAAATAAAATGGATTGAATTCAAGTAAACTAACTTGATGAATTATTAATTCATGGACTAATGAATTGGAATTTGAATTGGTTAAATTAAAGTTTAGTCGTAAGCTAAATTTGAAGATAAATTTGAATTTGTATATAAATTCAAGTAAGTAAAAGAAATAAATTGAAATTCTCTTTGTTGGTAATTAAGTAAATTCGAGATGAATTGAATATTGAAATGAATTAGTGAATGAAACTAATTTAAAGTAGTAATATGAATTACTAAATAAAAGTTAATCAATAGAATTCAATATTTAGAATTGAGAATTGAATTCGAATGAAATTTACATTGTGTATTAAATTCAAATAGAATTGAAATTGTGAATTGAATTCAAATGAAACTGAAATATAAAATTGAATGAAATTGGATATGTAACTTCAATAGTGAAGTAAAAATGTATAAGAAGCATATATTGAAAATTTTGTAATGGAATAGGCAAAATGGTTTGAATGTTGGAATTGGATGCTACTACTAGCATGTTATACAGGTGTATAAAGGAAATTGAGATTTTGATTTCAAAGATAAAATTTAATTGCTCGACAAAAAGGTACGTATTTCAATTTCAGTATGAGATTTGATGACTTTCTTCTCTAGCCACTTGGCTTTTCTCTTTTCTTTTTGATTCTGAGGGGCCGTGGTGCCATTTTGTAGTCGTACCGAGCTAGCCGCGCAAAGGAAACGCTGGTGAAATTTTTCGAAAATTTAGGGTGTAAGAAAAATTTTGAGAAAATTTGAAAGTTTGAAATTTGAATTTGAATTTAGACTTAAATTGTTAGGAAAACAATGTTGTTTGAAACCTATAATTGAAGTTGGAAAGCTAGTTCAAATGATAATGAATCTCTAGTAAAAAGATTTAGGCTAGTAATTTGATAAAACTATTTGGATTGTGAAAAATAGTAGACGGGATAAGGGCATTCTTCTTAACTTGTAATTTCGGGACGAAATTCTTTTAAGGAGGGAAGATTGTAACGACCCAGAATTTTGAACAATTTGATTTGGAAATATTTAATTAATTTTAAGTATTTGGATGATGGTTTAGATTGAATTTTCAATATAACTATGAATTTGACGATTAAATTATAAAATTTAATCTATTGAGAGTAGGATAAAAATTTGAATCTTCAATTTTAAGCCAATTAAAAATATTTCAAAGGCTTGTAAAATTCATATTGATAATATGAAGATTATAGAAGCTTCAGAATTGAAATTTGAAGTGAACTGTTCAGTTTTGAAATTAAATCGTTTGAATCGATATTCAAAAATAGCCGTCCGAGGCACGGTCTCGGAATTCGACGAAACCAGTTCCATTGGGTCCATAATATTGAATTATTGCCGGATTTCAAATTTCGTATTTTTCGGAGCTGTTATGTTAGCACACGGTAAATAAACGCGTCGAAATCAAATTGAATTCAATTTGAATTTTAAATTTGAATTGGGTCAACATCAGCACTTTTGGCCTCAATTCAAAACACTGCAGCAAGGTAAAGAAACACGTTCTTCCTAAATTCATGCCTAAAATCGCGCCTAGGATCACGCCTAAATTCACGAAAATAAATCGTGTAGCGCATACCTCAGTTAAATTTAAATAACCGTTTCCCCTCTTCAATTCAATTCTACAAATCAAGCAGAAACAAAAAAAAATGGCCGCAGCCAAATCGAAGTCGCGGTCAACAGGGGAAGCGCGCGTGTAGGTGGAGCGTGGTTCGCGAGATGGCGGCGCTATCGTGGTAAGGCGACGAGGCGGCGACGCGCGTTGGATCTGGGTGCGTTCGCGCGATGGTGGCGCGCGATGATGGTGGCACGCGTGAGGCGGCTACTGGGAGTGGAGCACGCGATTGGGGTTCGATGATGGGGTCACGTGTGATACTGTTGCGACGTCGATAGGGGTTGTGCGCAGGCCGAGGCGGCGCTAGGGCGCGCGCGTAGCGGCGATGGTCTAGGTTGCTCGAATTATCAATGAGGTAATTTTAAAAATTTTTTGTTTTCAAAAATTTAATTTATATACAGATAGAAAAAATAAATAATAATAAAATGTTATTGTAATAATTTTTAGAAGTATTTAGAATAACTAAAATAATTACAGTAAGTTTTACAAAATAGCGATTTAAAGATTTATATGTATGTATATACAGTAAATTGCACTACTGTTATTGTTATGAAAAATAAATTACTGCTTTATTTAATTACCAAATGAGATTTTGGTTTAAAGTTAAAGGAATCAGTTCGAACTTTAATAAATGCATATAGATTAGAAATAAATAATAATAAGAATTTTAAAACTTGAAGAAAATTTAGTTTAAAACTAAATTATTTGTTGCACAGGAATTATGGATAAAGTAAATTATTAGTTTATAGGTGTTAAATTAAAATTTATAAAAGCAATTCTATAGATATATATATATATATATATACACATTTTAAAATCACTGATTAGTTTAGAAATTTGTAAAAGGAAGTTTAATTGTTTAAATTAAATTTTTGTTAAATAAATTATAAAAAGGAAAACTTGTTTTATAAAAGAGATTTGTTTAAAAATTTATAAAGTTATTTAAAAGGAAAATTTGTTAGAAATTCAATTTATTGAGTGAAATGATTTATTAAAGGAAATTTAGTTTTTAAATTTAATTTTTTGTTAAGTAAATGTTATAAAAGGGAATTTAATCATTAGTCTAAATAAAATTTATAAACAGAAAATAACTAGTTAACAGAAATTTGGTTGAAAGGAAAATAATTTTTTTAAGAAAAATTAGTTGATTTAAAATTTATAAAAAGGAAATTAAGTTCAATTGGAAATTTCTAGTTAGAAATATTTTCAAAAGGAAAATTAATAAATAGTTAGTTAAGAAAGTTTATTAAAAGAAATTTAAATTTTTAGTCAAACAAATTTATAAATAAAAAATTGATTTAAAAATATCAATTTTAAGTAAAATGAGTAGTTAAGTTGTTATAAACAATAGTTTACGATAATAAATTTGTTTTATCTATCTTAGTTACTAAAAAGAAAATTTTTAGTTAAAAAAATTGAATTTATAATTGATTAAGTTATTAAAAGAGAGTTTGGTTAATTAAATTTAATTTTTAGTTAAAATAAATTTATTTAAGAAGAAACTGGTTTAAATAGAACTATCAGTTAATTTAGCTATTAAAATGAAATCACCAATCAATCGAAACTATCTAATGAAAATTTATTATTCGATCTGTTCGAATATTAATAAATTGTGTAAATATTTATACAAGGTATAAATCAAGAAAATCGAGTCAAGAAGGAAATGGATTGCTAATGAAAGCTAAGGTGAGAACTTCTCACTCAAAAGGAATTTTATTGTTTATTTAAATTTTAAATAGTTAGATTTAAAATTTGCTTGACTGTGTTGATTGAATGATTGAATGATGATTGTTATATATAGTTATTGGATGTGAATAGACCCTATACGCCGTTAGTAAGCGGAGGTTATTTATTACACACATATACCACGATATTCCACCTCGAAGTGGGATTAGTAGTATATTATATATAGCAATATATATATATATATATATATATATATATATATTGGCATATGTATATATTGCAGTTGATTGATTTCCCGCATTGTATAGCGGATGAGACCCTATGCGCCGTTAGTAAGCGGATAATATTTATAAAATCCCATATACCGCGATATTCCGTCTTGAAACGGAATTGGTATTGTGCTAATGTCTGTGGATGCAGGGAAACAGGTTGGAGGGATCCAACTGGATTCCTCACAAATATTTATTTGATTTCATATATTGTGATATTTGATTGTTTATCTTGGATGATATATGATGTTTGAAAGTCGTGATTGACTATTTGATGTGTTGCATCATCGGATCCAATTTTGAAGTTTAAAAGTAACGATTTTTATTTTAAGGGATTTCTAAAGTGATTTTGAAAATATACGTTTTATAAATATTTTTGGAATTGATTCATCTTAAATAAATAAACGTTATAATTCTAATTATGATTTTTGAGAAATATAGTTAAAAGTTGATTTTGAAAGTATGGGATTAATGATTTTATAAAATAGCTTAAATTTGGGATTTCTGAATTTATTATAAAAAGATTAAAAATAGGATTTATGAAGTTTGATTCTTTTTATAAATCAAATGATGAAATTATAAAGGACTTTTAAGACGTTTTAAAATAATAGTATAAATTGATTTTTATAAAAGATTTATAAATTGATATTTATAAATATTGGAGTTATAAAACGAGCTTTTCTAAGTGTTAGAATGAATTGTGAATGAATTTCACAAATGAATGAAATTTATAGGATTATAACGATGAAGTTATAAATAGAATTTTATAAATAGTAGGTTTATAAAATTTGTAAAGGAAAACAAAATAAAATTCATAAAGTTATTAAAGGAATGGATTTGGATAAATAAATGAATCTTATAAGTTATAAGATTTATAAAATTTATGAAGTTTAAAGGAATGATTTTATAAACAAATAAATTATAAGTATTTGACTTATCATATGAATTTTTAATATATCATTGTGATATGAATTGAGATAGGTTAATAAAGGAAATTTATAAAAGGGAGTTGTTATAAAATAAATAGAAATAGAATTTATAAACATTGTTTTATAAATCCGCAACGACTTATTTTGATAAGTGAATTGTTGTAATTTATTTATGGAGTTATATTCATGTTTTAGACAGTGAATAATTCTTTAAAATAAAATGAATAGAAGTGATGAAATTTATTAACAAGGTATATTCACGTTTTTGAATAGTGAATAATAAGTTAAATAAATTATTTTGGATGTGATGTTTGAAATAGAATTAAAACGATCTAAAGATGTTTTAAAAGGTGTTGAGATTCGAAACCATAGATTTCAACATTTATTGTTGAAATAGATGTTTTCGAGAAATAAAAGGAAATGGTGGACTATAACACTGTTGTTATAGTAAATGATTTCCGAAAGGAAATGTTTTGTATAGTATTGGGATTTATATATCTATTTTAATTTCGAATCCCTATACTAGTGATTTTGGGTTGTCGTAACGATGTTTTACGCAACATTCGTTTTAACCCAAATAAATATGTTTAAGAGAATAATTTTCTTAAAGAATGAAATATATACTTAATTTCGATTTAAGTATATTGAATATTTTCCAAGTGTTGAAAATAAAAAGATTTGTGAATTACTTATAAATAAATAAGTATGGAAATATTTTTCCAATGAGAAATGAAAAGTTTGGAGAATTTATCTTTTTAAAGATAAATTGAAAATGAATAGTGGAAATCGTATGTTCACAAATATTTTGGAAATATAAATTCAATATGGAATTTATAAATGGAATTGGGAAAATGGTTTAAAAATAAATATTGATTTATTTTGAAGTATGGAAAGTTTATATCTTCTAAAGATATTTTTGGAAATAAATAATTTGGAAAATTATTTGGAATCTGGTGATGTTGTGCATATCTATTGATAGTTCAATAACCGACTATCAATATTTACCTTTGAATGGTATTTGTTGTGATTTGCTTGAAATTGAATGCCACACTTATTTAAAAAAAAAAAAATAAGCGCTCACTATTCGGGTTAACCGGGAAAGGACCTTGGGGTCGTATAACCCATTCCGAATATGTGATACGTCGTTATGAATTGCATTCGAAGACCGGTGTTGAAGACCGGATATTTTCGAAAACGAAAGGGTTTCTTGTCGAATGTCTTTGCATCGACTGGTCCCCGGTATAGAGACTCCATATGTGATGGGAAGTCCGAACGTGATTAGTGAATATCCGGATTGCAAGGACTTCTTTGTAAGTGCCTTCGGTTCTGTTCGAGCCCGGAACAGACTTGTATGGATTGTATGCCTGACATTACAAATTGAGATATAAAGCCGATTTCTTTCAAATATATTTCTATTGGTGGCGGAGAATTTATTCTCTTAGCTTAACACCCTTATCTGAGACGTACGAGCTCAGAGGTTATATAGTTGAAGTTATCAGCAATATATTCCCAATTTGGTAATGTGACATACTGAGTGTTGCTGTGAAATGATCATTGTGTTGATTATTTGTGATAGGATCATTTGTTTGATCGTCTATCTTGGTGATCATTTCTATGATCATTTGTTGACCCAAAGCATGGCTTTTGTATAAAGTATGTTTTTGTGGATGAGACTGCGTCGAGCCTCACACCCCGGAATGGTCAAAACAGGAAAGAAGCAGCAAGGTTATGAGGGGTAGCGCCCTTTAGGATGTGTGCATTTCCTTCTGGAAAAGGGTGGTATCATGGTATGGAGCCCAGATACTTACTCATGTTGAAAACACTTTATGATTGTGTGAATTGATTACGAGCGCTCGGTTGAAAGGTCCCAAAGGACCGGGGGATGGCATATTCGGTCAGTTGTTACTCAGTTAGGGGTAACCCGGCCTTGTGTTGGTAGAGATCCGGTTTGGTTCTCGGGGATGTCCATCCAGAAGCATTCTCATGTGGCAATGGGAAGTTCCTTGGCCTGATCATTCGTTGGAAATCCAAAGAAACAATACGAGACTTGTACGGTATTAGTTGTGGAACCTATCATTCACTTATGGTGGCGCCCCACTGTTTGGATGGTAGCTATAGTAGGCATAGTTCGGAATGTCTATGTTGGCTAAGATTTATATCTTTATTTTCGAAATGAAATTTTCCTACACTATGCACTAGTAATAATATCAAATGTTCTTTTTAAATGCGTATCAAGCATCTTTGACTATCATAAGGAGAAATCTCCTCCGATTCTGCGTTTGCATTATGTGTGTGTGCGGGAGGCCTTATGGTAGTCTTATTTTTTAAAAGCATTGCGAATTGACCTTTAAAAGTATTAATCTATTTTGATTTTAAAGTAAATAAACTGTTTTGAGTTCTCGCACCAGTCACATGACTGACTCGGAGTTTATTGTTTTCCTTCCTAAACTCTGGGTGCCCACCAATTTTCCACACGGGCAGTCAAGAGTTAAGGTTTATCAGGATATTCTGGAATTCAGGAATTGCTGGAGGCAAGCTGGATGGCATGGCGTATTACTAGTATATAGTATTCCTTTTCCGCTGTTTGTTATTGTACGATGTTGTACACTCTGATGATTTGATGTAATGTAATATAATGTGATGTAATAACTGATATAGTTCTTTGTTTAAAGATTATTCATTTATCTATTATATGTTGTTCCGCTGCGAATTGTGAGATTCTGTTGTTGTTCTGTTGTTTCTTTCCGTTCTGTTTTTCTTTCTTTCTTCTTCTACCTCTTTCTTGTTTTCTAAAACCATAATGGTTCGGTTTTTCGGCAACGAAAAATCGCTTCCGTTACAAAAGCTGTAGCATTTATAAGTATATTCATTCAATTATAACTTTCCACAACATTGTATATTTCAGCTACACTAAAATTTCAATTTTTAGCCAATTTAACTTAT
This sequence comes from Allium cepa, assembly GCA_030765085.1. NCBI lineage: Eukaryota > Viridiplantae > Streptophyta > Magnoliopsida > Asparagales > Amaryllidaceae > Allium > Allium cepa. The sequence goes on from CM060929.1 coordinate 569,827,619, forward strand.
AAAATCAGATTTCGCGCTTCAAATATATTCATTTGGATATCATTTAACTTATGATTTAATAAAATAAAATTTTATCAATAAATATCCAAATTAAACTATAATTCATTAATAAGCCAAAATTACCCTATTTTACTTAACTTTAATAAATAACTTTACACTTTATTTTAAAATAACCATCCCACAAATAAAATACCCTTATTACTAAATTTACTTAACTTTCATTGGAAAAATAAATTTCCAGTTATCAGGTTAAGTCATTTTAAGTTGCATTTTTCCATTTAAATTATAATCATTTACTTTTACAAAACATAACCATAAATCAAGTATTTTTTCATAGTTAATATAACAGTCCAATCCTCTTTATAAATCTATTCATTTAGGCATCAATTAACTATGATTCCAAATTAAATAAATTTTATTACTAAGTCCAATCAAAACTGCAGTTCATTTTATCCACTCAAAATACATTATTTACTATACAAACCTTATTTATTTCAAGAAATAACCTTATTAAATTTACTAGGTTAGATTTTAAATTCCAAATTAAATCAAACTTAATTATTAAGTTATTTATCATAAACAAAGATCCTTACATTACATTTTAAAACCAAATAAAGATTTTAAATTACAATTAAAACCAAAATCAACTTATAAAATTTTAACTTATAGAAATCCAATATATTTCAAATCTTTAAATCAAATCTTCAAGCTAAAATCTCATATATCTTAAAACCCAAAATACTTAATAATTTTTAGGAAAATATTATTTAAAATTTATCCATGGGTCTGTATATAATTTTCTAACCTAGGTCAAGTGATACAGATATGTAACATTTCAATCCGTAATTTAAAAAGAAAAATCCGGGTTCTATCATTTCAAACACGCAATCCCAAGTAAATCAAATGCAATAAAAATCATTTGAGCCTATCATTTCAGCTCATAACGATTTTTCCTTATTCTAATGTCTATTCGGGTATGTATCATTTCAACCCATAGTGATAGGGAACTTGCAGGGTGAGATACAGTAGATAAAATGAACAGTGTGTCATATAATAACATATTAGATGATGTAACAAATATATAAACAACATTTAACATCATATAACATATCGCATGCATATATGGACATAGCATATAAATTTATATAATTCACTTGTCATTATTCCACAATAATATAAGTACATATGTCTAGAGTGACAAAAACTCACCTTTTTAAAGCTAGGATTGAAATTCAAACCCAATCTAAACTCCGCAAAGCACGAAAAGGCATGACAAGCACGACCATATTCTTTTGAGTGGATGAAGAGTCGGATCTAAACCTTGTATACAAACAATTACACAGACATAAGTGTAAAATTCAACATATAAGATTATGAATCAAACAATGAACAATATGGATCAAAGGGACATAACCTTTTGATAAAACAAAGCAAGATGCAAACTTGAGTGAAAAGAGAGCCAAAATCCATGCCTTGTACATAACTAAATAAAGCAAACGAATATCACAAGCATAAGAACATGATTCAATACAAATAATAGTGATCACAACAATGGAAACATAGGAAATAAAATGACATAACCTTGATAAATCAAAGCAAGGTGATGAATACATGTGCTTGGCTAGGCTTTGCATCAATTTTGGTGATGTAGTCTTCATCCATGGTCACAGCTTGGTCTTTGTGGTGACGAAAGGGTGATGGTTGATGGAGGTGGTCTTGGTGGTGGCTAGAGGCAAGAGGCCGAACCTAGCTTTGAAGTAAAACAAAGAAAATAAAAGAAAAAGGAGAAGGAAAGAGAGGAGCAGCCATGGTATTAACCTAGAGATTGCCGTATTTTCTTCATGCAAATAGAAACGAGGGATGAGAAATTTTTTCACATGAATAAGAATATTGGGTGGCTGCTAGGGTTTACAAAAAGCACAGCTAAGATGAAAGTATAGCTAGGAGATTTGAATGGTTAGGAAAAGGAAAAAGCAAAGAATAAAAGGGCTAGTGAATGCATGAGATTTATTTCCTATTTAATAAAAGAAACTTACTGTAAACTCTTTCAAGAGGCAAATGAGAAAGTGAGATATTGAGAAGATTTTTATGCGATTTGAAATAGAGAGTAGGCAATTTAAAAAGGCAAGCAATTAAGACAATATAACGTATACCCTTTGATTTTTTTTCCAAGCCATAAATAAAAGTTATAAACACGCAACAATCAAATAAACATGACTGTCTAGAAAAAAAATAGAAAGATAAAATAGAGATGGATATAGGAAAAATATAATATATATATATATATAATAAAAGTACAGAAATTTATTGCATGTAAAACGCTGTAATTTATCCAGTTTAAAAAGTATAAGTTTTAAATTCCTAATAAATCCATATATTTGATTTCTCAATCTTATTATTGAATCAATTATTAACTTATCCTCTTATGGATAATATTAACATTGGTTTATATACTAATACATTAGTAATTCCCAATTCATCCAAATTTCAATTTACATAGTATTAAATTTTATTTACCTACAATAAATCCATTTATTACGGATTGAATTCCAATTAATTAATTTCCAATAACTGTCTTGCTTCAATTCTACTCTTTTTATTGAATATATTATCATTATATAAACCTAGTTATTATTTGTTTATCTTTCATCACATAAATACAAATTCAAATTTTCATCTTTCTTTTGTAATAACCGTTATTTTCAATTATATTGAATTTGCTAAATATATACAATTATTATAATTAAAACCTCAATCAATTTATTCAAATTGGTTTCATTTATTTATTTCATCTTATGAATAAAATATACATTCCCATTTATGTCATTACATTCACACTTTACAGTACAGTTCTATCTTAAATTAATGAACATTTATCTACAATTAAATATAATTGATTTCCTACTCAGAATTTAGCAGCCTAAATAAAAAGGCGACTTTCATAAATGTTATCACTAACTTTATATTACACTCGAGTTTATTATTTCACTAATTATCAGGATTGCTTATATAATGTTGAATTCATTCTATTACCATACATTTATTTACTTATATTCAATTTTATACCCAAATGTAACCATTACAACTACATCAATAGACCAATTAAATAGTAACATACAACCGTTACTATAACCTTTAATTTACATGTCATTTTTAACATTCGCTTCATTATAAATCATAAGTTTTTTTTTTATCTTTTTATATTTTATTTCTCTTTAAATTTAATTACAAAATCTTATTAAATTAACCAGTTTAACTATCGAAATTTATGAGTCGTTACATCCTAGGTCAAGGAGTTGACAAATTGTGTAAGTCAAGAGATTGCCCATAATATTCATATGGGATCTTCTGTCGACCACTCTAAATGAGTATGATTTATGTTATGAACATAAGCTTCATAAACTTAAAAACCAAATCAATTATATACATACTAGTATAAACCGCACATACGTGCATCTAAGAGGTAGAGATATTTATATTTTATTTGATAAAAAAATGAGTGGATGGATGTGTGTTGTAAGTGTAAATGTTTTGATACTCACAACACTTTTATTTTAAGTTATTTTGTTAGTGGTGTCGATGATAATTGATAGTAAAATTCCTTTGATATGTAGTTAGAAAGAATACATGGTGGAGGTAGCAAACCGGTGGTAAGATTCCATTGATGGATAGGGGTATTTTTGGAATTCTAAAAAGATGCCGTGGAAATTCTATTTATTGAATTCTCTTTATTAATAGTAGAGATATATAGGCAACTCATAAAATGTTTATGAATACCTATTATGTTGCACTATAAAATTATTGTTGTTTCAAGAAACACAAACTTCCTGATGACCAAATTTATTTTAGAAATTATTGGTAGTGAAATGTATTTGGATATGATATAAAGATCAAATTGATTACGTAAGAAGAAATAAATTAACAAGTCAAAATAGATATGATACATTAAAATGTTTAATAAGAATTCTCGTAGATTAAAGAGAAAGTATGACTTTCTTATTAATGTTGAGAAAAGCATTTCCTTGGTTGTCAATATGCCATTAAGTGTGTTGACTCTACCATATTACATGATGCACAAATCTGGAATGGGTTCCAAGTTATTATCAAAATATGATTTTGATGGTTGTACCCAAAGGGATATGATTCATTCGCTACAAAAGTGTCTCCGAGAACAAGACTAATGCAGATGGAATATTGTAAGTTAGGTTGATAGAATAACACCATAAATTACAATTGTTGAAATTAATGTAATAGGTTCGCCATTCAACATACTTAAGTTAATTTGGATTTTTCTCACAAATTTATAGCTCTGTATGACTTTGATTTTTGGTACATACATGTTGTAATAAAAAATTTCAATAATGCTTTAGAATAGACTATTGTACATAACAACCAAAATGTCTCAAAGTCAATGGGAGTGATAACTTAGTTTGTGAGTATTGAAAATGATCCAAGAAATAATACGAAAGTGTTATTTGATAAGCATCATAGTTAAGTAAGTATTATGATAGAGAAATCAAATAGTTTGAATTTTATTTAAAATGCAAAGGAAGCATATGTCTATAAAAAAGAATATTAATAGGTACCAAAATATTTTTAAAAACTATAGGTAAATGACAAATTTATTAACGATGTATTCATGTTAAAATCATTTTGATCTGGTTGTTTAATTCTCGGTATAGGATTAAAAAATACGTCTTTTAAAATCAATATAAATGGACATTGGGAATGTCCCAAAATGATATACACGGACATTATATTAAATTGTGTAATATGGAGCATGTAAGATAAGTTTCTTATACATTGATAATAGGAATTATCATACATGCTATATTGTTTACAATATCATATTTTGGTTATGTATTCAGTACATAGAGCAAGTATCAAATATGAATTAAGATCACTAAATGACAGTTTAGAGTGTTCTTGAGTATTTACGAAGTAGTAGAGAATTGTTTAGAGAAATAATGAATTCCTTATGAAGGAGTGTACATCGTAAGTGATATCGAGTGTAGCATGTCAATCCTAGATTCATATTCAATCTTAAGTTGAGAACATTAAGTTGAAAATGTTTCAAACTATAAATAGTGGTTGATTCAACCAAAGGTGAAGTACATCGCCTTGAATAAGCGCTGTAATAAAAGAACTATAAATAAATACATAAGTTTATAGCTGAGCTAGAGGCGATTTCAAATATTGAGAATCCCATGACATCATTATATGATACAATGCAACGACACAATTCGTAAAAGAATCTAAAGACCACTTGTAATCGAGAGGCATCCTCCAAATAGTTCCACATGATAAAGACTATTTATCAACATAAAAAAGAGTTGATTAACATTGTATATAATTATAACAAAATAGCATATGAGTGTAACGACCCGATTTTTCAACGTCCGAAAATCGACATCCATACGTCCACTGTATTAAATGCCGAACAATCGAAAGCCCAAAAAATCAAACCATTAGGGTTAAAGAAGAAGGAGGTAGAAGAAGAAATATAAACAATATCAGAATCTCACAAATGCAGCGGAACAATATATAATAGATAAATGACTAAATCTTTATATAAAAGAACTGTATTAGTTATATACATTACATTATCAGAGTACAACAAAATCAACAACACAAGCCAGGACAGATATAATAACTTGTCCTTCTAAAGCTGAATATACAGCTTACACTGCACAGCGAAATATAAATCTATGGAAATATGCCTTGTCATCCACTTCGTCTCTTGAGCTCCACAGCAGTCCATCCAGAATCTGTACTCTATAATACTCGGTCTGACCTGAGCATTATAGTTAAATAACACCCAAGTCAGTCTGGAGAACCAACGTGAGAAAATATACCCAATTGGATTATTAAAGTTTTAAAAAATCCTTTTAAAAATCAAAGGTATCTTGTAAGACCATGTCACAATAAACATGCCAGATTTTTACCTTATGATAACCAAAACATTTATTATCAAATCCTCTGATATTATAGTAGTGTCTATATATGAATACTTATTCAAATAGTCGAAGTTGTTATATTCATTGAATTTTAGCATGATAAATATACAAACAAGTCCGAAGGCACTTATTGGAGATTGGGTTTCCATCAATGGTAGGGCTACTAGGGTACCGCCTGTCATAGTACGTGGTCTAGATCACCGTACCGAGAATCCACCATGATTCCCTACTACACAAGACCGGAGCTACCCCTTACTAAATAGTCCGAAGAAGATCATCCATGGTTGGAATCAGCAACCGCTTACACAGCCGAAATAAGGGACATCTAGACAGGAATGACCTTACCCTAATTGGTTAATAGCCATTTAGCCTTGCGTGCACCTCCCATGTTTTAGCCATTCTCATTTGATGGGGTTCGAGGCTATGCATTACCGTTTTAGCACACAATCACTTAGAATGCTCATCGTCCTCCGGACGATGTTGTGATAGCATTCATCCATACAAGTCCGTTCCGGCTCCGAACAGAACCAAAGGCACTACTCTACTACATCCATTTTGGAATCACCCTCAGGATTAGTAGCGATTAGCCCTTGCACTTCACAGTTCCATCTTCGACTCTGAGCTCTTGCCTTCCTCATGAAAATGTTCAAACCGGATCGAAGTTATTTTCAAGAAATTAATCCCGACCCCGATCTCTTCGAAACGATCAGCGCATTGGGCAATATTGATAGTCGGTTATTTAACTATCAAACAACATTCACAAACAACCATCAGGGCTTAATAATTTCCTAAATTGTTTATTTCAAAATATCTTCGCAAGATATTTTTCTACACTTCAACCCCTTTGAAAAATAGTTTCCAAATCACTTTTCTCTTACGGAATAAATTTTAACCCAATTGTTTTATTTCCACTGAAAATCACCAAGCCTTAATACTTTATGTTTTAAATCACTTTATTCAAAAATATATACTTTAAAATATTTAAAATAAAAATTGCTTAAAACACTTTATTTAAAATACTAGTTATGAAACTTTATAATAACTTCTCATGTAAAACTTAAGCCAGAACTAATTTTAAAATAAAATTTATTCTATAAGGTATTAAATAATTTTCTTTAAACCATAATACTAATTAAACCTTTTAAAATAATTTACTTATATAATTAACTTAATAAATATTTACTTTTCAAAAATTTAAAATTACTAAATAATAATTTCTTTCTAAAACGTTCTTTTTAAATCCATTTTAAAAACTCTAACTTTTACTTGGAAACCTTTCTTGATAATATACTTGGCTTTTTAGGGAAATACACTTTCCTTTCCACACCTTTAAAAATAAACCACTATTTATTTTTAAACAAATCACCCCTTTTCTTATAAATTCCCATGCTGAATTTATGCTTTCAAATTATCCTCTGATAAATATTTCACTTTATCTATAAATCCTGTTTATAAATTTCACAATCTCATTCTCCTGTATTCACATTTTCAACACTTAGTCAGCTTTTAAATCGATTTCCAAAATTTTACTCCATTTAAAATAAATTCCTTTACTTATCCAAATTTATCTCAAAACCCATTAACTCCATATTCACTCCTTTACTTAGATTTAAAATCGTATTTAAAATCTTAAATATTAATTCTATACTTAAATTTAAAATTCTTCCTTTATTTCTCCCAAACCATTTTAAATTCTGAATTTAAAATAAATTATTCAATTTTTAGACAATACTACTTAAGTTCTCAAAATTCATTTATTTCCATTTATTAAAAATCTCTTTCCCCGTACTTGGAATTTATTCGATAGAATTTCAAAAAAAATCAACTTTTATCCTTTTCCAAATTCCTTCTTTTAATTTACTCAATTCTCTAAAATTATTTTACTTAAAATTCTCTACTTTAATTTCCTTTCAAAAATACAATTTTTATATTACTGGTATCTTAAAATACCAAAATATATTCAGACAAACCATAACATTCAAAAATTTCAATAACCAATATAATCTATCATAGATTATCAATAAATCATATCACAGAATATGAAATAAATTCAAACATTTGAGGAATCCAGTTGGATCGCTCCACCCTGTTTCCCTGCATCCACAAACGTTAGCATAATATAAAATACCAATTCCACTTCGAGATGGAATATCGCGGTATATGAGGTCATCCGCTATTGTACGGGACGCATAGGGTCTCATCCGTTATACAATGCGGAAAATCAATCACTCCAATATATATATATATATATATATATATATATATGTACACACTACTAAATATAATATCACATCCATACTGATAATAATTCATCAATTCAAGCAATCAACCAATAATTTAAATTTTAACTATTTAAATTAACCGATATCTAGATGTGAGTGAGATTAACTCACCTTTGCTTGTTTTTGCAATCCACTTCAATTTCGACTAGTTTTCTTCACGATTTCAGACCTTGTACAAACATTATATAATTTTATTAACACTTGGAATAATTGAACGATTAATTATCATTTAATAGATTTAATTAACCAATAATTTAATTTAAACTATTTTCTTCTAATAAAATTATTTTTTAGTGATACATAATTAAATAGGTTTATTAGAAAAATTAATCATCCTAACTAACATATACTTAGAAGCTTAATTTATAACGATTTAAAAATCTAATTTTTACATAAACTTTCAATATTTGAAATTCCTATATATATATATCTTTAAAATCTTATCTGTATAAAATTTTCTGTTTATCTCGGTATATTAAACATGCATGTGTATTTTCACATATATTTGTATATAAAAATCTGTTTTCTCCTTTCCTCTAATGACAACAGCAATTTATTATACTATATATATATATATATACACATATGTATACATACATACATACATACATATATATATATATAAATCACTGTTCTTGTAAAACTTACTGCAATTTTTTATAATTTTTTTTCTCTGCATGTATTTAAATTGAAAAGAAAAATCATATATGTATTTATTGAATAAATTTACATCGAAGAACGATCGGCAAAAACCTTACCTCGACCTTGATGCGCCGTCGAACTCCTTGCCCTTGCGACCTCCCATCGTGCCTCTTCAACGAGTACGAGATCGACACACGACCCATCACCGAACCTCGCCGAACTGCCCACCAGAACATGCCGCGACTTCGACCTCACATCGATCGTACCAAAGCACGCCGCCACTGATTCAATCGAATAGCCCTTGCACTGCTTCGCCAACCCCTCCGTACGAGCGCCTCGACTTTGTTGGATTCGAACCCAAAGACGGGCGACTACTCGATTTGGGCGTGAACTCTATCGAACCAATTAAGATTACAGAAAGAAGGGGAAACTTGCGGCCCCAAAATCGAATAGCTCCCATTTGAATAGAATAGGCAAGGAGGAGGAAACACGATTTTGATTTCGAAAAAGTCTCGGCATTCCCCTTTTTTGAATAGTTTTGCTGAGATGAAGAGAAGGAGGAACGAGGCTTGATTTTGTTTTAAAGTTTTTGATTTGTTCTCGTGCATTTTAAAAGAGGAGGGGAACAAGACACAATGTTGAAGAGAACGTGACGTGATGGTTAAACATGCTACAGTAAGCATGAGATGACAACCAAAAAGGTCTGATGGAAACACAAATTTTGAAAGATTGAGTATATATAAAATTTTATTTATATTATTAATCGTCACGAAATCGCATTCAAAATCTCGATCTCCTATCGAGGCGTCCCGCTAGGGAATCATAATATTATACCCATATTCTGAACGCAATTGAAAAGGTTTCGAGTCCTAACTCGATCGTATGGAGAAGATAGCTTTTTTGACCTAGTTATTATATTGAATTTTCGATATAGATTCGGTGCGTTTACCTACCGTATGATCTCATGACAACTCCAAAAACTACGAAAATTGAAATCCGATAATAAAACACTATTACGGATCCAATGGAACTGGTTTCGTCGAATTCCGAGACTGTGCCTTGGAAGGTTATTTTTAAATTCAATTTAAACAATATATTTTTAAAACTTAGCAAACCATCTTAAAATTCAAATTTAAAACTTCCATCATTTCCAGTATTATAAATATAAAATTTTCAAGCCTTTGAAATATTTTTAGCCAACTTAAAAACCAAGATTCACTATTTTAACCAATTTTTAATAATTAAATTTAACAATTTAATTGCCAAATAAACAGTGATTTTTGAAATTTAAGTTAAACTAACTTTCAAATATTTAAAATCAATTAAATATTCCAATTTCAAATATCCAAAAATTCCTGGTTGTCACAAAGAGGCTGACCCAATTAGTTTTGAGAAAATCTATTAAAGAAGTTGGAATATGATTACACAATTGACCTCAGGTGCAAATGGGAGATTGATAGAGTTAGAGGTGTGTCCTTAGGGTGATTATATAATTTGCTAGTTATATCTATCTCGATAACAACTTTTATTCACAAATAAAATGTGTTTTCTTTCTATTATATACTTGTTACATTGTCATATAATTGATTAAATAGTTAGTTTAAAGTATATGAAATAGAAAATCCCTAAACGGTTGTTATGAGATAGTAATCATAATATGTTGTAATCATGAGAAATTTATCACATAAGAAATAACATATTATTTTAAATACTTCTAGTCAAGATGTTTCGAGATGAGATATCGATACATTCGTTGAGACTATAATGCGTAATACTCTCCAAATGTCGGATAGTGTATTACACATGGCTGCTAGGGGCACCAAATGGTGACGTACTGATAGTTATTTGGTTAGTACAACTAAGGTCAAACAGAGAATCTCAAAGCGATAATGTTACACGGTTCCCTCGACTTGAGAATACCATGGAACTTTAAAGTGGATGCTCCACTTTCATTATAGTTAAATCATGGCATGGTGTCCATTGAGCAACTATGTTTGGGCATGAGTTAAAGCATTGGAAGTGAAACACTATTCAATGAAGAATTTGTCTTCTTGGTTATATGAGGTTAGTATCACGGTCAAATGTATTCAACTCAAAATCAAAATCTCCGGTCAGAGTAGTACAGTTAATAATAAATGTTATTATTGAACCGGTGATTTTGTTTATTGACTAATCAAGTTGAATGTGGATGATACTGAAATTTTGACCAAAATCAAATTCCATAAGTCATAATGTGACATGGTTTTGACGAACAAAATTGATGTAAATATTCATTGCCGGTTACCATTTGTAATTAGTAAAATTGGATTTTTACCCAAAAAGTGTAAGCGATAAATTCAGCCAAAATATCCACTATTAGATTAGATGATGTGTGAACGTTAATATTCAAATTGTTTGATATTAATCGCTGATTGAGTTTACACCTTTGAGTCACACAAACGCAATGATGAATACTCTTAATAAACCACACGATTTAATTAATTTATAATTATTGTAAATTAACTAAATTAATAAACATTTGCGAAATGTTAATTTTTTTATTTAACGATTGAATACCATTGATATTTATTAAAATGCGTATATATAAAAAAAGTTGACCATACACATATAGATACAAGATATTGGTAGAACATTTAAATTAGATTTAAATGAAATAAATACTAATTGGGCTTTGGAAATCTTTTAAGTCACATTCCTTTCATGCCTGAATTTGAAATGAAAGGGCTAAGACATAATTAAGGGAAGATGGATCCTCCCTACCCTTTATGAGATTGAATTCATTGAGTCTTTTCTCTCCTCTTCCTATCAAGTCATGGCCGAAATTTCTAAGGTTGTCTAAGGATAAAAATCCCAACAAGTACAAATTAAATAAATTTATTAAAGGTGGTTTTTAGCTCTTGATCTTTGCAGCATCCGAAGGTTGATTCATGATTGAACTTTTGTATGAATTCTAAATCTTTTTTGTTTCTAAATTTTGAAGTTTGTGTAAAATCCTAAAATTTAGTTTTCTTTCTAAGATAAATGTTTGACTTAAATTATTAACTTTAAAATCTAACACATACATAGATATGTGTGTGTGTAATAAATTACAATGAAGAACATTTATCGATACAAGATATTGGTAGAACATTTAAATTAGATTTAAATGAAATAAATACTAATTGGGCTTTGGAATTCTTTTAAGTCATATTCCTTTCATGATATGGCCTGAATTTGAAATGAAAGGGCTAAGACATAATAAAAGGAAGATGGATCCTTCCTATCTTTAATTATCTTTTATTGCCCCTTTATGATATTGAATTCACCGAGTCTTTTCTCGCCTCTTCCTATCAAGTCATGGCCGAAATTTCCAAGGTTGTCTAAGGATAAAAATCCCAGCAAGTACAAACTAAATAAATCTATCAAAGATGGTTTTTAGCTCTTGATCTTTGCAGGATCCAGAGGTTGATTCATGATTGAACTTTTGTATGAATTCTAATTCTTTTCTATTTCTAAATTTAAAGTTTTGTGTAAAATCCTAAACTTTAGTTTCCTTTCTAAACTAAATGTTTGACTTAAATTATTAACTTTAAATTCTAACACATTCACGGATATTTGTGTATGTGTTATAAATTACAATGTTTACATATAAGTTGTTTTAAATCTAAAATATTAATTGCAATACACACACATACATACACACACATACTTACATATACATACACACACAAAAATATATATAGATGTGTGTGTGTGTGTATGTGTGTGTGTGTATTTCTATAGTATAAGTGCATACTAGTGCGAACCTGTGCTTCGCACACGGATGTTGAAAAAATATTATTGTTGCGTAGGTCATATCTAAGTGTATAAGAAATTTAATATGGTGTTAATGAAAAAATATTGTTGAACGATAGTGTACATCATGAATAACAATTCGGTAGGGTAAAGAATACAAAGATATATTTGATTACGATAATCACAATTAAAATCGAACAAAACAATTACAGTGAATATGTTAAAGTTCACAAACTATTTAGAGTAGTTAAAAATTTATTCGCTAATGCATAGATATATTCACTGTGACATATAACGCCAATGTTGTTTTTGCAATTACACATCTGCTTCAATGTGCATAGATATAGTTGAAGTATTCACTGTGAACTGCAGGCACAAAGACACAGTGAAGTTCGATTCAATTAAATAAGAGTAACAAAAGCTTTTTGCAATGGGGAGAAATATAGTAATAGGACGAAATTTGTAAACAGTCGGGAAAAGTATATGTCAAAAGCTGAAAAAAGGAAGGGGAAAAAAAGGAAAAAGCAACAGATGTAGTACATGGAAAAAGTAGTAAAACAGAAGATTCAATTGAAATAGAAATGATGATGCAATAAGAAAATAACATGGGTTCCAATATAAATTACTATTGTTCACTGAATCTGATCTATGTCAATGCAGTGTACAAAACACGACATACAGCTGGTCACAGTAACCAATATTTGGAAATATCCAAAACATGCAAAGAGAACAATTGTGAGAAGTCTATTCATTTTTCTGCCTCAGAAATAACTGCTAGCAACGCATGTATGATATTGGGCTTGAGCGCAAATAGTTAATGTTTTCTTGGCCCTAATAGATGCATTACATCAGTCAATTATTTTAACCATTGAAGATATTTGTACCTGCAACCAAAAAAGGCAATAGTGTCATTGATGCAGTATTATTACTAAATTCTCTCACTGCTCGTCTGACCTAGTTAACTATATCTAATAATCAAATTATGACTACATGATCATATATACAAAGATACATTCATCAATTGTTTTCTTGAAGTTTTTGGACAGTGGTGGTGCAAGTGATTTTAGAATTTACTGCAAAAAATAAAAAATAAACTCATTTAAGTGGTTATCAACATTATTCTCACTACAGCACATGTTTTGAGCCAGCACTTAAACTGTGCATCTACCTTAAGCTCAAATACTACAACTTATATGCTTATCATATTATTGATCATCGTAATTGTAAACAAAATTGAGTAAACTTAGCCAAATTATGTCATCAAACCTGGAAGCAATGTATTAAATGCTGAGCTGCACGGTTGAATCAAGCATTAATTATGTGAAGTCATCATTTAATCATCTCACGCTATCAAAAAGCAAAATTCATTTTTCAATTACATTTTCATAATGCGGTTAAAATTATTATCGTTAACATCAAACAAAATCATTACTACAGCTAAATTAGTATTGCATCACACAAATGTAGTTAAAATATTCAGTTGCAACAATAATTGCTTAATTTCGAAAATACTGCAAAATAATAATCGCTTTGCTTAATGCATTTAAATTTTAACTATAGTAAGCTCGAATAAATCATCATGTACAACCAAAATTATTACTGCATCACATAAATATAGTTGAAATATTCAACTTCTACCATGCCTAATTCAAAATTGTCATTAAATTATAACTGCATTTTATTAATGTAGTTAAATTTCAATTGTATTAAGATTGAATAAATTCCTGAAATTTAGCCAAATTTATTACTACATCACATAAATGTGGTTAAAAATCTTCAAATATAGTTAAATTTACCAAAAACTTGCTGGTAAATTATAATTGCATTTTCTTAATTTAATTAATCTATAACTGTTTTAAAATTGAATAAAATTATCAAATATAGTCAAAATCAACAATAGTAAATGCAATAATAAAAATGCTAATGTAGTTAAATTAATTCAAAAAAGGCCTATAAATTATTACACCATTTTTTGATGGGGTTAAATTGTAACTGCACTAAGTTTGAATAAACTATCAAACACAATCAAAATTATTACTTATTATATAACGCAGTTACAATATTCAAAGGCAACCATAATTGCATAATTCAAAAAAAATATTCCTTTCAAATATGTTAAAAGATAATAAATACATTATAATAATCTAGGTAAAACTACTATGTAATGTTTATGATCATGATAATAATGCTGTTACAGAAACGCAGTACACGGCGGTGACACAAAATAATTGGATTATATAAATGCAGTTGAAACTACTATACAAAATTACGATTTTAAAATTTTTATTTTTAGCTATCAACAATGGATATCATTGGCAATTACACATCTGCTTCAATGTGCATAGATATAGCTGAAGTACTCACTGTGAACTGCAGGCACAAAGACACAGTGCAGTTCGATTCAATTAAATAAGAGTAACAAAAGCATTTTGCAATGAGGAGAAATACAGTAATAGGACGAAATTTGTAAACAGTCGGGAAAAGTATATGTCAAAAGCTGAAAAAAAGAAGGGGAAAAAAAGGAAAAAGCAACAGATGTAGTACAGGGAAAAAGTAGTAAAACAGAAGATTCGATTGAAATAGAAATGGTGATGCAATAAGAAAATAACATGGGTTGCAATATAAATTACTATTGTTCACTGAATCTGATCTATGTCAATGCAGGGTACAAAACACGGCATACAGCTGGTCGCAGTAAGCAATATTGGGAAATATCCAAAACATGCAAAGAGAACAATTGTGAGAAGTCTATTCATTTTTCTGCCTCAGAAATAACTGCTAGCAACGCATGTATGATATTGGGCTTGAGTGCAAATAGTTGATATTTTCTTGGCCCTAATAGATGCATTACATCAGTCAATTATTTTAACCATTGAAGTATTTGTACCTGCAACCAAAAAAAGCAATAGTGTCATTGATGCAGTATTATTACTAAATTCTCTCACTGCTCGTCTGACCTAGTTAACTATATCTAATAATCAAATTATGACTACATGATCATATATACAAAGATACATTCATCAATTGTTTTCTTGAAGTTTTTGGACAGTGGTGGTGCAAGTGATTTTAGAATTTACTACAAAAAATAAAAAATAAACTCATTTAAGTGGTTATCAACATTATTCTCACTACAGCACATGTTTTGAGCCAGCACTTAAACTGTGCATCTACCTTAAGCTCGAATACTACAACTTATATGCTTATCATATTATTGATCATCGTAATTGTAAACGAAATTGAGTAAACTTGGCCAAATTATGTCATCAAACCTGGAAGCAGTGTATTAAACGCTGAGCTGCACGGTTGAATCAAGCATTAATTATGCAAAGTCAACATTTAATCATCTCAAGCTATCAAAAAGAAAAATTCATTTTTCAATTACATTTTCATAGTGCGGTTAAAATTATTATCTTTAACATCAAACAAAATCACTACTACAGCTAAATTAGTATTGCATCATACAAATGTAGTTAAAATATTCAGTTGCAACAATAATTGCTTAACTTCGAAAATACTGCAAAATAATAATTGCTTTGCTTAATGCATTTAAATTTTAACTATAGTAAGCTCGAATAAATCATCATGTACAACCAAAATTATTACTGCATCACATAAATATAGTTGAAATATTCAACTTCTACCATGCATAATTCAAAATTGTCATTAAATTATAACTGCATTTTATTAATGTAGTTAAATTTCAATTGTATTAAGACTGAATAAATTCCTGAAATTTAGCCAAATTTATTACTACATCACATAAATGTGGTTAAAAATCTTCAAATATAGTTAAATTTACCCAAAACTTGCTGGTAAATTATAATTGCATTTTCTTAATTTAATTAATCTATAATTGTTTTAAAATTGAATAAAATTATCAAATATAGTCAAAATCAACAATAGTAAATGCAATAATAAAAATGCTAATGTAGTTAAATTAATTCAAAAAAGGCCTATAAATTATTACACCATTTTTTGATGGGGTTAAATTGTAACTGCACTAAGTTTGAATAAACTATCAAACACAATCAAAATTATTACTTATTATATAACGCAGTTACAATATTCAAAGGCAACCATAATTGCATAATTCAAAAAAAATATTCCTTTCAAATATGTTAAAAGATAATAAATACATTATAATAATCTAGGTAAAACTACTATGTAATGTTTATGATCATCATAATGATGCTGTTATAGAAACGCGGTACACGGCGGCGACACAAAATAATTGGATTATATAAATGCAGTTGAAACTACTATATAAAATTACGATTTTAAAATTTTTATTTTTAGCTATCAACAATGGATATCATTGGAAAGCATATTAAATTTGAGATTTTATAATGAAAACGATTCTTAAATCCAATTAATGTTGAGACATTTTAAAGTTTGGAATAGGAAGAAATTGAAAATATGACTGTTCATTTTCCAAAATATGAAGGAGGCCTGTGTGCTCTTGAAATCTATCTCAATAATAATAGTATAGTATAGATATATTAATATATAGGGGTGTGTGTGTATATGTGTGTGTCTGTATGTACATGTATGCATGTATCTGTGTGTGTATACGTATGTATGTATGTATTTATATGTATATGTATATGTATGTGGGTGTGTGTATTGAAACATACATGTGTTTTTTAGTTCAAATTCACAAGATGGATATCTATTTAATATCAAACTTTACTTTAATTGGAACGAAATTCATTACTGTTAATTTTAGATTTCAAAATATATAAAATTTTCTAGTATGCTAGGTATATGTATAAATATCTTGGACAAAAAAGCATATGCAAAGGGTAAATGAGCACGTTTCGGTGTAAATTCCAGCAATTACATACAGTCATATTAATCATGTGCGCTTCTTATGTATATCACGTGCACTTCACACTAACAAATATATATAACATAATTGAAAACTAAAAACAACCTTTTTAAACATTTTAATGAATAATTTATTTAAAATATTTTAGATTGGATTGGATATAAAATTCACTTAAGCTTCATAGACTCAATTAAGATCAAAATGTAATTTTTTTGAAATTCACTCATTTAATCCGCTTCTGATTAGCTCTGCTCCTTCAAATATACTATGTAAATTAAATTTAAATATTTTATAACTTAATAAATTATATCTTTAAGAGTGTTGTGTGTGTGTATAATAATAATAATAATAATAATAATAATAATAATAATAATAATAATAATAATATACTTATAATATAAATATTAACTTAAGATAAACAACATCGAAAAGAAAATAAAACAAAATGCCTAGTTTATAATAGCGTAAGTATAAAACATATTTATAACATAAGTCATTACACCATTTTGACATTATGTTGACATATTTATCACTTGGACATTTATTGACCATAGAACGCAATTGTCAAAATTTCCATTATACCCCTAGGATAGTTTGTATTTGTATTGCAAATATTGATATCACAATATTATAATATAGATTAAATTAAATCAATAAACTAATTTCAATTAAATCAATAATTAAATATTATTTTTTAACATCAACGAAGAAAGAAATGTTTTGAATATATTAAACAAATCAAAACATTTTCCAAACACTTCTATTAGTAAATATTAAATTTGATTTGGTATAAAGAAAATTATTTAAATAAACACAAAATAAGATCTTGTGCAATTTAATTAAAATAATTTTTAATTGAAATTTACCCTTTTAATTTCCCTGCCAATGCATCTGATATACCAATCAGGAAAGATTATTTTTTGTTGTGAATACTTCTAAGCCATCCAAAATGATCTAGAGTATGTTGGACAAATATAAAACAACTTATTACTGCTGTCTGTCTACAACTTAGAAGAAGATAAAATAAGTAGTTAATTAGTTGATGAATCATATTTCTATGACTTATTTCAAGTTTTACAATCAAAATTTGTTACCATACCTACTTATTTATCTGAATTACTATTCATTTAAAGTTACCTAAAAATTACTATTTAAAACCGCTTTAACTTGGAAGGGCGCAAGAAGTTAAGAAATCAAACTATCGTAGAAGGTGCATGTTAACGGGAGCCGAATCAATCAAGTGCTGAGATTGTTTTCGGTTGGCTTCAATGATTCAGAATCTGTCGACGTAGCTGCTTAACTTGATTCATGGGAAAACAGAATTGAACAATTGGTAGTAAAACCGAAACTAAACGAACAAATTTTGTCTTTTTTGTTTCCCTGCCTTTCTTTCTTCCTTCATCTTCGCAGACAGAGAGAGACAACTCAATTCTCTCTCTCTTTTTTCTTCATTCTTCCTTCTCTCTCTTCTTCCATTCACAAATTCATGGCGACGGTATGTTGTATTTTATCACCCCTCCTCTGTTGTAACATTTCTATTTACTTATTTGATCCTTACTATTTTGTGGTCGCCTTTTCCCTTTTCTGATATTGATGGCCATTGTCATCCTTTTGTTCTTAAACCATATTTGCAATTTGGGTTTCGTAAACCGCAAAAAATAAAAATGCGGTAAAGTTTGATTTTTGCAGGACATCAAATGAATACAGTCGATCAATCGTATTCTCGTCATCAAGTTGATTGTGTTAATGCTTCAGAGGAATGCTGAAAATTGATTGTTGTTTATACAAACATGTTCGTTCAGCAGGGTAGCAAAAACTGTTATCCAATTTTTTCGAAATTGTTGATGAAAATTTCACAACAACAACAGCATATTCATGTAAATAGTCCATATAACAATAATTTGACCCTTAAAGCGGAAGCCTTAAAAACCATATAATTTAGCATGTTTGCCAATTAGGAGTCATTTGCATAAAGGTGTCGATATGAAATCTGTTACGTTTTGGAACTAGGTGTATAATGAGCTCTATAAGTATACTGTGTTCATCAGTCAATAATAACAATTCAAATTTGAAGCACGCCTGCCAATTAAACTATGAACTAACAACCTTTATGGTGTCATGATTCATAATCATACTCATATCACACTCATAGCTTTCCGAATGTCGTAATGTAATTATGATGAAATCAAAGCAGGATAAGGGTCGACCCCTGCCAAAATTTGGAGAGTGGGATGTGAATAATCCAGCATCAGCAGAAGGGTTTACAGTTATATTCAATAAAGCTAGAGATGAGAAGAAGACTAATAACAACCCAGCCGCAGTTACACAACATGCTCAACAGCGGCAAAATGTGAATGTGGGAGGTTATGGACAGGAAGATCCTTACCAATACCAAAGAAAGAGTGTATGTTTCTTTATTATCTCTTATCACTGTTTAAATTTTTATTTGCACATGCGACACAACCAAGATGGAGAACTCTCTACGGTTGTCCATGGACATAACAATGTGACAAACTAACAATTTTCATGCACATAATTGTACCACCCTCCTTCATAGATAATTTGGACATGGGAAATCCGACCAAGTAAAACGGTCTAAGATTCTATGAACTGGAAATGCTGGTCTTTGAGTGGTGGTCACACAGGTTGAATATTAAATTGAAAATTAAGTAGTACTAAGTTGAAAATTAAGTACTACGTAGCATAATTTTTTGGTTTCTTGAATGAACGTTGGAACCAGTTGTACATTCTTCATGGTTCACGAACAATATTTGTTTTCTCTGTCTTTGAAAAAAAGTTGTTGCTATAGCATTCTCATGATATAGACGTGTTGAATTAATATGTACTAGTCCAAACTCAAGTTCTACAGTCAGTCTAATCTATCATAGAAATGTATATACTAGACCGATCAATGGATCGGATTCGGATCAAGTCAACCTCAATCCATGTCATTTGTAATTTAAAGAACTCACCATCTAATTTGTTTATCAAGCTAATTACAAAGTGTTATATACAATTTTTGATGCATAAATATTCAACAGTTATCTAATCCATTATCATTAATATCCTTTTGCAATTACAACCAACCACCCAAATGTAAGCTGACTATTATATGTGTTTTTTGATGACAAGTTTTATATGCCTGCCATGACTATAGAGATTCAAACTCATGATAGTTGATTACTCAACGTACAGTATACACAATCTATGAGGTTAATAAAAAGTGGCAATTTGGTTCATGTTCTATTTTTCAAATTTATTCCATTATAAATCTCTCCCAAGTTCCAAACATTGAATTTCAAACTTTATAATCATTTCAACAATATTAAAATGTCATATGATTTAGTAAAATTTTGTTGATGCAAATGTTTTGCAATTCAAAGTAGAAATTGCATATATTCACAATTACTTGCATTTTATCTGCAATTCAAAGCAAAAATAGTCATTACAATTTTTTTTCTTACATCACAATTGAAACATTCGATTGGAATTGCTATATTTTTTATTATCGTTAATCACAAATTACATAATTTTCCAAGTTAACCTATATGTTATAAATGTCGATAAGTTTTATTGGTGCGAATGTATACATGTAGTTCGAAGCAATTTTTGCTAATTTTTACAACTTTCTTCTGGTTTAACTATTTCTTTTATGATGTATGGATCTTACTGAAATGCCTTAAATTTATGATTTTACGGTGAAATCAAAATTTCATTTTCTTTTTATACGAATCTATTAAATAATAATAAAGCAGAAGAATTTCCTGCTCTATTATAAATTATGGGATTTCGTCCTCTCTTCTTAGTTCTCTCCGAATATTTTAATTTTAAATCCCTACAATTTATCATTCTAATAATTATGACAAAGTTCAACTAATTTACTTCATTCTAATTTTACATTTAAATATCAAAATTTAATAATTTCTACAATTATCTACAAAATTCTCCTAAGTTTTATCTTTTTGTTTTACGTTCAAGACCATTTATTTAAATGATCTAAAATTTGAAATTTTTAAATAAATCTAATTAACTAATATTTATTATTTGGTCCGATAAATTCTAAAATAGACATTTCAATGTATTGAATACCATACTTATATTGACAAAAACCGAAAAACTAACTTGTCATTAAGTTCATATAATTTAAAATTATTTACATTAATCTACATTCAAGTTTACATAATTAATTTCTTTCTAAAAGCAGTAAAATATACATAAATTTTCGTTCTAAAGTTAGTATTTCATTATGGAAAAGTCTATTTAGACACAAAATATAAATACAATTAGTGACATAAAGAATCTCCAACGTTGGATTGCCTCCTGAATTCCACCTTTCCTATAAAGACAAAAAAATCCAATGATCTGAATCTTTTGTGTCATCATTTTATGTTTAATTTTGTGTTCAAATAGCCGGCCCCTTTCATTACAAACAACCATATGCATAATTTCTTCTTTCTAAAATAGGATATTATTACAAACATATACAACATGCGAAGAACCAACATCTTAAGGGGCAAGTGGTAAGCATTCTAAATTGAGGTTTTAGTTTTTTTTTTTAGAGGTTTTGAGTTCGAATCCTTAAAACGTCAAAATGAGTGCTCTGCTTGAATAAAGTATCACTTTTATTATAAAAAACAAACAAACATATACAATGTTTTTTTTAAAATTGGTATATCAAGTGTATTTTTTATCATTAATAAAATTTGTTTTTGTTAAAAATAACATTAAATTGATGATAAGTGATCAATAATGTAGTTTGTAATTCTAAAAAGTAATGAATATTTTTAGTTGATATGTTTTGTGAAAATGTTAAATTTTAATTAGGTATGTTCGTAATTTACGTTAATTAATGGATAAAAATATACAATATTTTGATTAAAAATATTTCTCTTTTGTATTTTATTGCCTTTTGAGATAGATGTTAATTATTCTTTGAAATTAATTAAAATTAGTGAGGTATGAATTGATGGTTTAAAAACAAAGTTATTATTTTTATAAAATTAAAATAACAATATGATTTGTAATGTTTTTTTAATCAACATTTCCTTTTGTTGTTAAATAAATATTTCGTTTACCACTTTGATAATATAATACACTAATTTTTAACGTTGATATTAGCTGCAAGAGCTTTAAATGCATAAAAATATATTGATTCCTTACTAAAACGCTTTCATTTTTAGGTTTTATTGTCATCCTTTGAAGTAATATTTGAGATTCAATTTATATATCCTTTTTCTTTTAGAAAATACTCTAAAAGAAAAATGTTAAACTCAAAATCTATGTATATAAATATTCATCCATTAAAGTTCATAAAACTATTATTCTTAATTTTTTTAATAAGAACACCATCTTTCATTTATTTTCTTAACAAATATTAAATGCTAAAAATTAATAAATCAGTATCTGGCTCATTATTATCTACAAAAATGACAATTTAATTTTTTATACATACCTAAAAATACGTAAATCACTTGACAAAAATTACATACTTAAAAAATAATAAGTCTGATACGTTACTTAGTTACCTTAACAAATCCACCATATGTTACAGAATAAATTCAATTCTTTAAAATTGTTTTATAAAATTATTTTTCTAAAACATATCGTATGCAATGCACGAGTTACACACTAATCTATTAATTAATAGAAAAGCAGAAGAATTTCCTGCTTCCTTATTGATTCTAGGGACGTCCAGCTTTCTCCTTAATTTTCTTTGTATATTTTATTTTTAAATCGCTACCATTTATCATTATTATAACTATTAATTTTCTCCATTAACATTTTACATTTAAATATCAACATTTAATAATATCTCAATTATTTACAAAATTCCCCTAAATTTTGTCATGTTATTTTACATTTAAGTACATATATTTAAATTAATTTAGTGATCTAAAATTTGAACTATTAAAATAAATCCAATTAACTAATATTTGTTTAGTCTAATAAGTCATAAAAATGACAATTCAATGCATCTTATATGCCACATTTATATTGACAAAAATTGTAAAACTAAAAAAGTCCATCTAACTTAAAATTTTCACAATTATATAAAAAATTATGTCGCTTGCATTATTATACATTCAACTTTACATAATTATTTATTTTCTAAATTTAGTACTTTATTACAAAGAAAAATATACATAATTTTCTTTATAAAATTGGTGTTTCATTATAAACAAACATACACAAATTTTTGTTTCTAAAATAGATATACTAGTACACATATACGCGTTTTTCCACTCTAAATATTATACAACAAGTGAATTCTTTATCATTAATAAAAAAATTGTTAACATTGATACTAAAGAGATGAATATTGTAGTTTATAATTTTGAAAAATAATGAATATTTTCAATTAGTACATTTTGTAAAGTGTTAAATTTTAATTATATGTATCCTTAATTTAACTTAACTAATGGATAAAAATATATGATATTTTGGTTAGAAATATTTTTCTTTTATATTTTATTGTCTTTTTAAGGCAGATATTAATTATGTTTTGAAAATTTTTGTTATAAATTAAAGTTTTTAAGGTATGAAATAACGGTTTAAAAACCAAGTTTTCATTTGTACATAATTAAAATAAAAATACGATTTGTAACTTTTTTTTATTCGACGTTCCTTTTAGTCGTTAAATAAATATTTGTTATATTTATCACTTTAATAATGTAATATACTTATTTTGATATTGACTGCAAAAGCTTTAAATCATAAAATACACTGATTCATTAGTATTACATTTTCATTTTTAGGTATTTTTTCATTCTCTCAAGCAATATTTAAAATTCAATCTATATATCATTTATCTTTCAAACAAAAGTACTAAAATCTAAGTGTTAAAAATAAAATCTATGCATATAGATATTTATCTGTTGAAATTTGTAGAAATATTAATTTTAAAATTAATTAAGAATAAAAACTTTCATTTATTTTCTTAACAAAATCTAAATGCTAAAAAATAATAAATCAGTGTTATCTCATTAATATCTACAACACGACTTTTTTTTCACAAATACAAAAATACATAAATCACATAATAAAAATTACATACATAAAAATAATATGTTTGCACCTAACTTAATCATCTTAAGAAATTCACCATATATTGCATAATAAATTCAATTTTGTGAATATATTTATAACATTATTTTTATAAAACATACCGTGTGCAACGCATGGGTTAAAGTGTTACATACTAGTATAATAATAAGGCAGAATAATTTTCATTTATGGCAATTTTCTCTCTTCTTAATTCTCCATGATATTTTATTTCGAATTTTTTTACTGTAATTTATGATTTCTAATTATTCACTGTTTTATTAGTTCTCACCAACTATATTACATTTAATACTAATTTATTGTAGTTTTTAGAGTTAAATACTTTTTACTCAATTCTCTGCAACACTTTTCAAAATTTATACATTTAAGTAATTAAATATCCTAATTTAAACTATTCAAATTAGACTCAATTAACTATTATTCATTGTTTTGTCTATTAAATCACAAAAAATAACAATTTCAATGCATATATCATATTTATATTAATAAAAATGAAAAAATTAGTTGTTTATTCAAATATAAATTATCTAATTCACATAATAAAGATTGCATACATAAACGTTGAAAACAACTTTAATTTATATTTTATTTATCTCAACGAATTATCTGCTAAATAAACAATAGTAAGGCAAAGAACTTCCAGCCCCCTCATTAGTTATAGTAGTTGTCTCCTATCTTATATTCACTACTAATATTTTTTAATAAATAATGTAAGTTGCCATTTTTACAATTATTCATAACGTTTATTAAATATTTTCATGATTTTACACTCAAGTACCTATTCTTTTATGACATCGACAATAAAAAGTTCTTTTCGATTCAATCTTACTATTTTTCATTTAACTCTAGATATTAAATTAATTAATCAATTTGATAATTAAATATAAACTAATTAAATAAATTCAAGTAATTGATATCTATTAATTTGTCTTATAAATCTCAAAAACTATCAATTTCAATATGCATACCACGTTCTTATTTACCAAATGTTCGTTTGAATATAAAAATTTACAAGTCACTTAACAAACATTATATACATAAAGAGTAATAAAATGTTTGATTGATAATTCATAACATAACATATTTATTAGAGACCACGTAACAATTTTTTATTTTTAACAATATTTATTAGTGTTATGTTTTTACAACTTTACCAGGTGCAACACGCGGGTTACGCACTAGCATATATTTATGATTTTGTGTGTTAAAAAGTGGTCACGGTGTTTATAAAATGACATGTCAAAAAATATGGATCTAATTTATAAGTTGTGGATAAGAGGGACTTCAAACCTGTTTTGCCAGATTTTAATGACTTTAGACATAAGATCGGTACAAAAATTCGTTTATATTATGCTTACAAGGTATTAAATATTGAGAATTAACATGGAAAATAATAAACGGGTCATAATATGTCATCAAAATTTGTATTCATCAAAATACGTATTATTAAAATTGTACAATATGCTTATTTCATAAAAATGTTTGTAGGATGCACCGAACTTTCTCTTATTTTTTGACTTTTTGTTTGATGTGTACGCTTATTTATAGTTTATGTAAATATTCTATTATACAAATATGGTTAATAAAATTGTTAGTTTATGCAAAAGATTTTAAGTTATTCGTATGATATATATATATATATATATATATATATATATATATATATAAGCTCTAATTGGTAAGATTATTTACGGTTCAAATCAGCATTGATTCATACAGGACCCATTATCTAAATGAGTAAGCGGAAATGGATTACAGATCCAAAAATGATGTCTAATCCATTTATTAAGTGTTGGTCTGGATCAGGTGCAGGTTAGAATTCAATCCACTACTAATAGATTTGCTACAGCGAACTCAAATACAGTTTTAGTAGTATGAATGTGGCATTCCTTTTGGACGAAATACATGTCATCATGTAAAGCATTTTATCTTTTTTAATCTGGAAAAACATGCCTGATCATACAGGATAACTTCAAAGTTATGCTCATATTCTGTGAACGCATCTTTTTGTAAAACATTTGGTGCAATAATATTATTATTTGGTATGCAGAAGAAATGGTTTTGTTTCTGTTGAGATGCTGATGCCCAAGCCTTGAAGAAATTGGAAATATATTTGAAGGAATGCCGTGTTTTTTCTTCAATATCTATAAAATACCATTCTCATATAGGTGGTGTTTGTTTAGACATGTGAACCATGAATTGAATTATGTTTATGTATATGTATGTTGTGTATATAAATGATTATGTTACAAACATAAGAAAAGAGGAGAGAGATGGATGCTGAGTAATGTCATCATTTTATTACATATTTGGTTCAGTTTTGGGCTTTGGCTGTTTACTTTTGATGGTTAAATATTTTCTATTCGTTGTGTATAAAGTAATGCAGAATAAAAGCAAGTATTATGCAAAGCCACTTATAATTGGGAAAATATCTGTTTTGAATTATGCCAAGTTTGGATCGGCTTGTATAAGCTACTTTTTAGCTTTTGATTTTGGTTTTCAAAGAAATAAAAATAGTTAACGAGGTTTTATTATTAAACATGTGGATTCCACCACATAATAATACTTTTCAATCATCTGTAAGTAAAGAGCAACTCTAGCGTCGCCTCGGTCCCTTGCGCACTAATACAAATGATACTCTCTTTGGCGCTTCCAACGAAAACTTTCGGTTGTGTATAGTGCGTTTAACTGCATTTGAAATCATTTTCGAATATAGTGCATTAACCGCATTCGAAATTATTTTTCAATATTCGCATCTGCGGATACGGATGGATGTCGAATAATTATCCTAACCACCAACGAAGGATAAATCAACAAATATAAAAAGAAATTTTTGGTTTAATATTATTTGTTTTCAATCAAATTGATTATTAAAGTATGCAAAATTAATAAATACGATGATAATAAATAGATCTGAACAGTTATCACGAATAAATGCATATAATATAAACTATTATTTTATAAAATAATAAACGCATGTCTAACATTGAACCAAAATATACACAAAATAAACCATAACCTTGGCAAAAACCAGAATTATAATTTGCGGATGCAAATGTCTTCGTATCCGTATCTGTATTTGTTTTTTTCGAATTTGATATATTTATCTGCTTTTCGAACACTGACGTTGATGAATTTTGAATTTTTTAATATCTTGGACGCAGTAACTTACTTTGAATTAATACTACATGGTGGGACCCACTTGTTTAATATAAAAAAAAGCCCAATGCTACAGGACTTAGAGATTTCAGTGCAGGATTGTGCAAATTTCAATTTGACGGCTGGACATCGGGGACGGTAAGTTTGTATGCTTTGATTGCTCCAACTTCAATTCGAACTTCTTTTCCTCAGGCACTTTAGCGTTAACGAAAAATAAATACTAGCCAATCATGGAGGCGCTTGCATATTCCATTCGCCTTTAAGCGTATCACATTACTATTCTTAGTATTATTCTGGACGACCAAGATTAGCATTATTCTAACGAGCTCTAATGGCACACACTTCTGCATGGCCTGCCCAATAATTTTGACGCCCCTGCCCATTTATGTTTTATATTTCTTTTTGGTAAAATGTTTATTAAAATTCCAAAAATAAATATTTTGACCCCTTACCAGATTTGAACAATGCTTATCAGAAAATCAATATAACACCATACCCAGTAGAATACAGTGTCACGTTATATTATTTTATCAACTGCCTATAGTATAATCACTTAACATGTTATGTTAAAATTTCTCATATTGCCCCTGCCCAAGAGGTTGTCCCAGCTTAGGGGCTTGGTGGACTGCCCTTTGAGCCGTGTGTGCGACCGTGCAAGACAAAATGATTAATACAAAGGTAAACGCGTGTTGCACGTATTTTAGAGAAAAAAAAAATACTTTTAAACAAAGTACATACTTAAAATAATCAAAATTTTATGTAGTTTTAGCTGTTTTTAATACAACGAGGAAATTTAAAGTTAGAACTGATTTCAAAACATTGAATTCTAAATTAAAATAATGTAAAACTATATATATTTGTGTGTGCAAGTGCGTGCTTGGCACAAAATGATACTTGAAAAACGATTTTGTATACGATTAGGTGAAACAATTTTCTACATTCAAATATTTGAAGAAGAAAAAAAATCTTCTTCACGAAGTAAGCTAAAATTCTAAAACCAAAATAATGAGTGCATTAGATATAACTTAGGAATAAATGAAAAAGTTATATTGATTATCTGATACTTATAAGAGAAAAAACAAACACACACACATATACACATACACATACATACACAGATACGTGTATGTGTGTGTGTTGTGTGCGTGTTTGTGCGTGTTTGAAAGTTTGTCATTGATATAAAATGATACCTAAACAATGATTTTATACACAATTAGGTGAAACAGTATTCAACATTCAAATATTTGAAGAAGGAGAAATATTATTCACAAAATAAGCTGGAATTATACGAATCCAAAACAAAGAGTGCATTCGATATGACTTAGGAGTAAATGGAAAGGTTATATTATTATCTGATACTTATAAGAGAAAAAACAAATACACACACATATATACATAGACATACACACACATTTGTGGTGAGAAACTCTTGTAGAAAGGAATTCCTCAACAATGAGTAGGAGATGGGGCAATCTCTATCAACGGCAACAGTTTAAATTTGGACAAAAAGACATTCGCCCTTTGGATGCAAATGATTTCGGAGACTAGGAAAACCCAAACAATGATTCAGCAATACACTTCTTTTTCTACTACTATCAACAACGTAAAATCCAAATCTGATTCTAAGATGGATTGCATCGAAGCATCGAGTTTCTCAAGTGGCTCGAATTTTATGTCGATTAATTTCCATGGTATGTTTGATACTCTCAAAATTGCACGAACCCTAGCAATTTTAAGGATATAGCCTCACGCTTTGGGAGGATGGAGTGAGATGGGTGGAGAGGAAGATAGGATTACAATGAGTTGTTTGGATGAATCAAGATAATACCCCCATTTGTGCCGATTCTTCATTGAGATTAAAAACATACATGATTGGATCTGTATCCTACGGTTTAAATCTAGCGATAATGTCGATTCAAATCTCCGCATGTAAATAAAGTCAGGAAAGCAGTCTACATCATTTTCAATAACAAGTTTAACAAGATCTGGTTAAACAATGATATTTTGAGACGGATCTAGGTGTTTTGCTGGTGCTTCTATTGATTGTTAAGGATCATGACAAGGATTGTTGATCTGAAATTAATTTAGATATGACAATGACTCAAATCGACTTTGGAAATTCAAATATGGATCCTAGGGAAAAGAATGAAAGCGACGGTTGGGTTCTACCGTGACTCGATTCATCCATAGTAGTTCTGACATCGTTAGGCGATGATCATAGTTACAGGAATACGATAACATATGGGACTACTCACGTTAGATGCAGCAGAGTCACGTGTCACGATTATATTGACGTGGATTTTAGAAACCGTTTCTATTATTTATCGTCTTGGATTAAGGAAGAAGCTGCAATGGGTATAAGAAGTTAAAACAAGCCTAATTTGTACTAAAATTTCTTCACACCGTGCTCGGTTCTTAACATATAATCAAATTGTGCATAAAAGAAGAAAGCATATAGAATTTTCACGAAATAGAATCTGGAATCAAACTGTGACATCACTACCTGCATGGTTGCGTGATAAAATGCTCAACGACCTATTTGTGTTTGTTTTTTTAGGCTGTCGCATGTATAGCTAGGTAACTCAACAAGAGTTGCGTAGTATGTAATGGCATGATATGTATTGTAATATGTTTTTTATTAATAATAAAGGAACCCATTTTTAATATATATATGTATGTATGTATGTTCGTATGTGTGTTTGAAAGTTTGTCTTTAGTAAGATTTGAATTTGTGGCCTAAATAACATCTCAAATTTTGCTAGAGATTAATTTTTGTCATAAGCGGGATTTGAACTCGTGGCCTATGGTCCTTATCTCTAAATAGTAAAGGTATTTTTGAAACTTCACGTTTGACCAAAAATATGTATGTTTATTCCAATTTTTAATAAAGATTATATTCATTGTTTCCATATTAATTCGTTTCCATCAAAACCAGAAATCGTCTTCATTTTAGGATACAAAATCTTCAAGTCAAGCGATCCTTTATCATTTTCATCCTAGAACACAATTGACGATACTTTCAGTCTCAATGTTTTCTATGAAAAGATTAACATGTGTATTAATATTGTTTATTATAATCATTATGATGCTTTTAAAGGATTGCTGGAACTGGGTCAACCTGCAGCGAAAGTTATGAGCGAATTTCAAAAAAAAAAATCTTATTGGATCTTTATTAGACATTTGAAGTCTAACTCATTTTGGACATTTCTAAATATTATTTAAATAAAATCTTTTATTTTATTTAAATTTATGAATTATATAGTTTTATTTAATTTATATATAGGTGTGTGAGTGCGCATGCTCACGCGCTCGACCGTGCGAACATGCGTGTATCATATACACATATATACGTGTGTGCATGTGTAACATATCAACCCGTATAAGGTATAACATGTCCATGTATAGATATTAGGACATCGCAATTTGGACATGTTAGCTCATCTAATATGCAAGTATATGTTGTCCAAATATATGTATGTATATAATCTATTATTATTATATAACTATTATAAATTGTGTATGCTTATATATATATGTATATATGTATGTTAAGTTAGCTTAAATAATTATGTATATAATATATATATATATATATATTATCTTCAAAATAAAATATCAATATTATGTATATAAATATTATTACAATATATTAATATATATAAGTTATTTTAAATATTAAAATATACATTTATATTTTATAAGCCATGAATAATATGTGTATACATATACACACCCACAAACATATATTTATAATATACACACACACATATATGTATATTATTAATAACGTTATTCAAGATAAAAAGATAATTTTATTTCCAAGTTATGCGCACAACACAAAAAATTATTTTTATTTTTATATATTAAAATGCATTTTTAATTTAATATTCATTTAAAATTAATTTTATAATTTTTATTTCAAATTTCAAAATAAAAAAAAATCCTAACTGATATTTTATGGCTTGAAGAATTCTTTCACATTATTTCTGACTTAAATTTTATTTTTAATTTTATTTTTATTCACTACCATTTTAAATAATTAAATTTTAAAAATAAAAATACCTTTTATATTATTTTTTGGCCAAAAGTTTATCTGCTTTTAATATAATTCTACAAAATTTAAAAATAATTTTTCTTGACATTTTCGAATTAATATAATTTATTAATGAAGTACATTGATTAAGTAATAAAAATAATAATAGAATAATTAAAAAAAAAATTGCTATCGAAAATTAGTATCACTGTAATATATCATAAATAAAATTATATGATTAATTTTAACCATGATATAATGTAGCAATTAATTATATGATATATATATATATATATATATTTGTGTGTATATATACTGATTTAATAAAATATATTAATTATATTATTTTATACGGCTGCACCGACTTGACATATACGATTAAAAAAGTTAATGTTTTTATTTTATTAAGTACAAATACTTGACATATACGATTAAAAAAGTAAATGTTTTTATTTTATTAAGTATAAATATATACATGCATATAACCAAACTAATTTATGGCAATATGGCTTGCATACCAGGATCGTTACCTAACTAACGATGTAATGTACATACAAAAATATGATAAAACATCATACTAATAATTATTAACTACAAAATCACACCTTAATCCAAAGCATTAAAGTACGCCTTGAAATGATAAACTCTACTCTTTAAAACCTTTTCTGATTCGGTAGATTGTTAGTCCTTGAACAGTTGACCTTTAGTTATCGAATAACGTTCGAATCTGACTAGATTTGAGTTTGTATTAATGGAGAGGCTAGGGTATGAATTCAGCCAGCAAAGAAGGGAAGAAGAGGCAGCAAATGATCATATCTAAATAGACTTAAGGTTTCTTATATAGTAGATAAAATGGAGAGAAAAATGGATGTGATCTCATACTCTTTCTCCTTCAATCCAAGCCATCCAAAATCAAGCCCAATGTAACATCCCCTATCTAGAGGCCCAAAACTAAGCATTATAGATAATGTAGTCATCTATAGTATTAGCTTCCAGCGACTAAATAGGGCTATGTTAATGGTATCAGTAATATCAGAATTACTTGAATATGAAACAAAACAAAGATTTCCAAAATCACAGATTACTTCATTACATTTTCATATAAAATTTGTTCCACATTCACGTCACATAACCTAAAACATTTTCCCAGTCGCAGATTAAATATAGTTATTAAAAATTACGTCTAGAGCGGTATATGAAGATACCCCCTCGATTGATCAGAGCCGAATGGTCATATAAGACCTAATACATCATAACACAGCGGACAATCATCTAAACATAAATAAAAGCAGCAAATCGTAAATAGTTATCCGTTGCCTCCAGCTTCCTCCAGTAGCTTATTCGTCAACTTTATGAAAACATAAAAAGATCCTTAACCTCTCAACCTACTCAAATTAATTCCGAGTACCGAGAGTTTAAGGGGAAGCATAACTCCGAGTCAGACATAAAGTCTGGTATGAATAATACTATACATCCCGGTTTAATTATGTTAAGTGAGACCACGCCGCTTAGTGGAATGAGTTTCCTCTCACTAACATCCTTTTTAAAACATACCTTTGCAAATCCTTACTTATAACCATACACTATGCACCTACATCCATAATGGTTAAATTCTACAAAATAAACATTATGTAAACCAATATTAATATCGAGTAATAATGAACTATCTATTCAAACATAAATAACTTTTAACATTTGGCCGACTCGAGCTTACCAGACAACATAATCAAAACTTACCTAACATATGTTAGATATTCATATTTAGCGTTATCTATCCTTATCTATTTGTTTAGCATTTTCCATTAGGACAGTCTGTCCTAAACTATCTATTAAATATCTCCCTTCTGGACGGTCTGTCCCTAACTTAATCATCTCCTAGGTTTTCCCAAGCCAAATGGTTTTTCGGGCTTACCAATAGCCTATCTATAAACAACATATATTCCTTTCGGTGTGTAATCATAATTTTAGTCTACCTGTGATCAAGCTCTACACACTGGAATTTTGGACAATAATTAGCTGGGGCTACATGCTAATGTATAGGGTGCGATCCCATACTATTCCCATTTGTTTTTCTAATATCTGAGTCATTTATACTTAAGGATGAAAAGAAATAAGTCTTTATACTTTAGTCAAATCATATTACCATGTTAGATATATATATCCTTTACTCAAAACTTAGTTGATGAAAACACTTTACCATTTAAAAGAACCTCTTTCCATACTTTGAAATTATCTCATTCAAATCAATGTTTAAAACTTTCAAATCTTCTCTAAAACCTTTCGAATTCATTCAAAGCAATCCTTTCAGGAGCTATAGACTTTAGACATCCTTTTTAAAATCATATTAAGTCATTGCCTTAGAAAAACCTTCGGAAAACCTTCCTTCGAAAACCTTTTGAAAACATCTAATAAACCTTTCGAAACAGAACCCTTCAAACACCTAAAACCTTCTAAAGTAGAAACCTTTCGAAGGTAAACTGGGTTCAGCTTATAAAAATCTGGAAAGCTTCTTTTAAAACCTTTTGTCTTTATATAAACAACCTTTCAAAAAGATCTAAATAACCTTTCGAAAGCCTTTAGTTGTATTTCACACAACAAGGGTAACCACCTAAGTCAAAAGCTTCCCTCCGAAAGCATTGGAGAAATGGTTAGTTTTAAAAATAGGTAAACCTTTCGATTGGGTCGGAAGGTTTAAAGTAGAACCTTTATAAAAGCAGCAGAAACCCTTCGACCATGTCGGAAGGTTTTAAAACAAAGTAATGGTGGCATCAGCTACAATCTATCGGCTACGTTGGAAGGTTTTAAATTATTTTCTTTTAAATAACTTGACCTGGCTAGAAGTGACCAAGTCGAAAGCTCAAATTCGAAAGCAAAGCAGGTGAAAGCTTTTCACTTATAAGACAATCATATTTCAACCTTTTAGGCCATCAAACTTTGGATTAAAACCTTTAGCTATATTCAATTTATTACATACCAATAACTTGATACCTTATGCACTGGATTATGGCCTTATCGAAAACTAACCCTTCGATTAAGACGAAAGTTCTGCGGCGGAAGGTATATTGCCGTATGGACTGAAACACGGAAAAAGAGAAAATTTTGTTTTAAACTTAAAAGGAAACTTTTCAACTAACCTGCCTTTGTTTGTCAAATTTTCATTGGTCAACGATATACTTTTCAGAATTTTGCGATCACAATTAACGGAATTTATAAATCATTTTATTTTGCAAAATGCTCCTTCTCCTTTGTAAATATATAAAATATTTAAGTGTCATACCTTAAATAATTGTATATATCCCTCAAATGACTTAGGAAAATTCTGGAAAAATTCCAGAAAATATATTTTAATATATTGCCTAACATGTTAAAATCTCAAACCCAAATACTTATTATTTCAGCCAAAAATAATTTAAAACCCAATAAACAATTTCCTTCATTCGAAAATTCATATAAAATCCATAATAAATCGAAAAATTATGAAAAAAATCCATCTTTGAAATATTATTCCAGACCTATATTTAAATTTCTAAGGTATTCAGATGTCATTAAATAGGGTTTTCATCTTAAACATTATCATAAAACACGAATAAACATTTATAATTTCATCAATAACAAACATATGTATCTTAAAACATCAAACATGGTAATATTATACCAAAAGCATTTCAGATCTAAGCAAAAAATCGAAAACTAAAATTATTAGGGATGTAGTAATTATTAACCTTAGCTTTAGAGATTATAAATGAGATTTTGAGTGTTGGTTTAGTTGATTTCTTCTTTCCTCTAAATATTAGCTTTATTTCTGCACTTGAGATTGGAAATGGTGGTCGACCTTAGCTATTTTCATTTTTTTTAATAAAATGAGAATAATGAGTGAGTTACCCATTTCCTAAAGGTTTAGGGTATAAGGTTTTTGCTATTTCCCAAAATACCCTTCTCATTTCCTAACACATTACCTAGTGTTATTTCATTTTAATTAACCCCTTTAACATGGCACGCTACCTCTAACTAATCAAATCTCAACCTATTAATCTTCATATTATTTACTTTAATTTAACTAATTAAATATCTTAGATAAGGTTATAAAATATATAGGGTGTTACAGACTCTCCACCTTAAAGAATTTCGTCCTCGAAATCACGATAAGGTACACAACAAAACAATTAAAGGTAAAAAATACCATCAAATAAATCTGGGTAAGAGTCTCTAATCTTGCTCTCCATTTTCCAAGTACAGTCTCTAGCATCATTACTCCACTGGACCTTTACTAACTTGACTGTCTTTCTCCTTAACTTCTTCTCATCTCTAGCCACAATCTGAATCGGTTTCCTAACTATAGTCAAATCCTATTCTACTACTAAGTCTTCTAATATTGTAGGTGCTATAGTAGTCTCCAGGTCTCTAACACATTTCCTAAGATGAGAAACATGAAAAACATTATGGACTCCAGCCAAACTACTCGGTAACTCCACTTTATAAGCGAGTTTCCTGATTGTCTCAATAATATAAAATAGACCAATGAACCTAGGTGCCAACTTCTTTGACTTCCCAAATCTGATTACACCTTTCATCAGTGAAACCTTAATAAAGACATAATATCCTATAGAAAATTCCAAATCCTTCCTTCTTTTATCTGCATAACTTTTCTGCCTTGATTGAGCTTCCTTTGTCCTAGCTCGAATCAACTCAATCTTCTCTGCGGCTTCCTTTACTAAATCCGCACCAAGAACTAATCTATCCCCGGTTTCCAACCAACATAGAAAGATTTGAAAGTACTTCCATTCAATGCTTCAAATGGTGCCATCCCAATACTAGTCTGATAACTATTATTATACGAGAACTCGACTAGATGAAGACGATCTTCCCATGATCCCTAAAGTATAATATACAAGCTCTTAACAGATCTTCCATGACTTTGTTAACTCTTTCTGTTTTCCCATCTATTAGTGGATGGTAAGCGATACTCATGTTGAGCTTGGTTCATAATGCTTCTTGTAGACTTTTCCAAAACTCACTAGTAAATAAAGAATCTCTATCACTGACAATACTACTGGGAATCCCATGCAGTCTAACCACATTCTTCATAAGTGACTTCGCCAAATCAGGTGCCGTTCTAGTTGACTTTACCAGAATAAAATGGGTACTCTTAGTCAGTCTATCTATTAGGACCCATGTGCTTTCATTTCCTCTCCTAGATCTCGACAACCCATCAATATAATCCATAGAGATTGAATCCTATTTCCATAATGGAACTTCTAACGGTTAAGCAATCCATTTGGCTTCTGGTGTTCAGCCTTTGCTTATTGGCCATTTAAGCACTGCTTAACACACAATCCAATATCCCGCTTCATACCTTCCTACAAAAAATTTCTCTTTATCTCCTGATACATCTTCGTTCCTCTTGGGTGGAGAATGAATTTCGAACGATGGAACTTGTCCAAAACCTCCTTCCTCATATTTTTTACATTCGGAACACATAACCTTCCTTTCTTTCTTAACCACCTATTTTGGTCAAGATTGAAATCCTTTAAGTCATCGCTCTCCATTTCTTCCTTCAATCTTCTGATCAGGTCAGCCAGTACCGGATCCTCCTCTTTCTTAGAAGCTATCTTCTCAATCATTACTGGTTGGACTTCTAAACAAGACAATATAGTATTTCTTGCACTCGATCCTACGTCAGACCCAAACCACATGCTACAAGCCGATAATGCCTCCAAGTCTTTCCACTCAGTGATCATAACCAATACTACATTGTGATGTTTCTGACCGAGTGCATCCGCTACCTTGTTTCCTTTTCCGAGCATGTACTCAATTCTAAAATCATAGGTTGCAATAAACTTCAACCATCTCTATTGTCTCATATTCAGCTCCTTCTAAGAGAATAAATACTTCAACGACTTGTGATCAGTATATAGCTCAAATCACTCTCCCAAAAGATAATGCCTCCACACCTTTAAAGCAAATATAACAGTAGCTAACTCCAAGTCATGCGTTGGATACCTAACCTCATGTGTTCTGAGCTGTCTAGAAGCGTAAGCAATTACTTTATCCCTTTGCATCAACACATCTCCCAATCCAGTTCCATACGCATTTGTATAAAAAAAATAAATCCTGATTCCCCTCCGGAACTACTAACACTAGTGCATGAGTCAATAAGTGTTTCAAGCTTTGGAATGCTACTACACATATCGGTCCACATGAACTTCACATCCTTTCGCGTAAGCTTAGTCATCGATGCTGCTTGTAGGATCGATTTCACCCTAGAGGGGGGGGTGAATAGGGTGATACTATCAATTATAAAAATTAATTGCGGAAGCTTATAAAATTGTTTCAACGCAGATCATAGAATAATAGCAGCACAGAAAAGTAGCAGAATAATAAAATGCAGAAATAGAACGACATAGAATTTACCCAGCTTCGGCAAAACCCTGCCTACGTGCTGCCCCCAAGGTTTCTACTAGAAATTAAGTAGTCACACGCTTACACACGTAAACTCGCGACACTCGCTACTGACTAACCTAACTCTATGCTCAAAACCCTGCCACAACTCAGCCACTGAGTTGCGAATTCTTAAACTACGCCACGTAGTTCGTCCCCTAGTCACACGGCTAGAAATTTAAACGGTTTAAAAAGAAATTACAAATTAAAAACAATTTAAAATAAAATAACCCTAATTAAAAAATTAAAAGCCCTTATTAAAAAAGAAAGCCGACCCCTTTTATATTATTTAGCCCATTCCTTTCTGTTAGTGGCGGCTTTGTTCTTTCTTTGCAATTTAGGGCTTCGTTCCCTTTGTTCCAAATTAGGGTTATTCTGTAATTCGAAGTAGCCGACTTTGAGTTGATTGATCGTGGATAATCGCGAGTAGCTTCGATAGTTTCCTCGTTGCTCACTTTGGCTGCTTCGTCGGTCGAGTTCTATCTTTGCTTCAGTATGTAATTTATGCTTTTGTGCTTTAGTGTTTTCGTACTTGAACTCGATATCCAATAGCCGATGATGATTCTGGGTTATATATGCGTTCGATCTCCTTTATTTGCATTCGTATAAATTTGTTTGAATTTGTCAATTACTTTGCTCGGCCGTTCGATTTCGCTTTAATGCTGATGATTTCTTTGACTTCTTCAATTCATTTGTTTGATACTGACGGTGTTGATTCGTGACTTGGTAAAATTACTTGGTCACTATGTTTTTGGTTTGAAACTATTACATTTGATTTTAATCTTCATTTCCTTTGACTCCGGTCAGATTTTATGTATGCAAATCCACGTCTTTGACCATTTTTGATTTCTTGAAAAAAACTGGTGATCACGTTCGAACTGTACCATCTGTTCTATGACATTGCTGGTTTGATCCATGACTTAGTTCACTGTATCTATGTGTTGCTGCATCATGTTGTTTGCTGTGGATATTGCTGAGTGGTCTGATTCATCTTGTATTGTTTCACTGTGCACTGTTGTGTCACTTGTGTATACTGTGTCATTTATGTTGGTTTGATTTCGGCATTGATTATGTGCACTAGTCGGCACTTGCAGTTCACTAGTCTTGGCCTTTGTGACATATTGTTGATGCTATGTTCAGATGTTAACTTCTTTTCTCTGGCATATTAGTCCCTCTGTTGTATTGGTCTACTTCACCTTGAACTTCATGCGTGCTTGAGTCTGGTTCATGTTACATTGTGCTGGATTGTGGTTTCGCACATGTAGCGTTTGTGTTGATTCTGTTTTTTCTGTAGTTGAATTCACTATTCGCTACGAGTCTGGGTTGCTTTGACCAGTTTATTGTTTGAAGTTGTTTCATGTATTCATTGTGTGATGCCATTTTGTAACTGACTTGTATTTATAAGCTGGTCTTTGCATTGAGTACAGAATTTTCATTCACTTGTGTATATGAGCAGTCACTTGTCCTGTCCACTGCCCTTTTTCATATTGATTCGAGCACTTTCACTTGAGATTGTATTGTCCACCTGAGGTTGCTTTGGTTTCATGTTATAGTTGTAGTCTAGTTGTTGCTTGATGAAGAGGCTGAACCTGTTAGTCGAGCTTGCATACTTTGATCTTCTACATGCCTGAAGTGTTCATTAGCTCATATGTGTAAATGTTTGCGCACTTGTTATCTTCACTTGAGTTGAATCCATCTTAAGCTTGGATTTGGCCTTGTGCTGAGAGTTGTGAAATTTATTTTATTGCACTTGAGTTGAATCCGATAATTTGGGTTTGACCTGTGCTTACCTGTCCCTGTAAATTTATCAAGTGTATATATATCGGTGTGCACGGCCTTATGGCATATACAGTGATACACTGTGTATGTCACAAGCTGTTCGTGTATGATGAATTCAAAGTTAAATGATGACGAACAACCCAAATAACTAAGGCAAATATTATTATCAAAATTCACATTTTATTTTATGCTGCAAAAATATTTCCCTTTCAATTTTACCGCGTCAATATTTATATTTGCAGATTGCTCAGATGCTGGATTCAATTTGGAATAAAGTTGAAGATAAAATACTAGTTGAGTGAATGAGTGATTATGTAGTGAGGTCTGATGTAAAAGTGAGATTGTGATGTAATTGAATATTGTAATCAAAGTTGTACAGTGAGAGCTTGAATTTGTACTATTCAAAATTGTAATAAATAATTGTTTGAATAAAATTTCTGTTTGAATTTAAATTTTGTGTTATTTAATTTTATTCAGCAAATATTTTATTTAACCTGTGAAAAATAAAAAAGTACATTAACAAATACATTTAAACGAATATATATATATATATGTTTATTATCATCAAACAAAAATCATATAATAGCATATTCAATACTGCTATCAGCGAAAAATCTTTTATAAATCTTCGATAATACCCCCCAACCCAAGGAAAATCTTTATCTCGGCCACCATCTTGGGTCTCTTCCAATTTTTCACCGCTTCAATCTTAGTCGGATCTATAGACAACCCTTTCTCAAATATGACATGACCAAGGAACTTCACTTCCTTCTTCCAAAAATGGCACTTTGTAAACTTAGCCTTCAACTGATGCTCCCTCAATGTCTCAAGCACGACTCTGAGATGGACTTCATGCTCCTTTTTGTCCTTAGAATATATCAAAATGTCATCAATGAAAACCAACACAAACTTATCCAAATGTTCTTGAAAAATCCTATTCATCAGATCTACAATGAACGCCGATGAATTAGTTAGTCCGAACGGCATAACTAACCATTCGTACGATCCATATCTTGTTCTAGACGCTGTCAAAGGAATGCTATCCGCTGCCATCTAAGCTGATGAAATCCCGTCGCCAAATCTAGGTGAGAAAATACCTTTGATCCACTCAACCGATCGAAAAAATCATCAATTCTCGACAATGGATATCGGTTCTTTATCATTTTATCATTCAACTTATGATAATCGATACATAGCCTTAACAATCCATCCGGCTTCTTAGCAAACACAGCAACAGCTCCCCATGGCGAACTACTTGGCCTAATAAAACTTTTGCCTTCCAGAGCTACTAACTGCACCTTCAGCTCTTTCATTTCTGTAGGTGTCATCCTACTCGACGGTCTACTCACTGGTTCAGCTCCAGGCACTAAATCAACCCGAAAATTCAATAGCTCGTTTCGGTGGCAGCCCAATGAATGGTTCAAACATATCGGCAAACTCTCTAACTATAAAGACCTGATGCAACTCATCCGCTAACTCCATAACATCGGCATAACATTCACCTCACAACTAGGGTTCTCTACAGCATAAATAATCCAATCACTACAAACTGGATGACTAAGTGATATTTTCCTACCTTGGACAAATATCCTACCATCATACCTACTCAACCAATCCATCCCCAAGATAATCCCAAATCCCACAAAATCAAACACATGCAAATAACAATCAAAGGTCTAGCCTAACAAATCAAATTTTAGATGGTCACATATCATCCCAAGTGTTGCATAACCTCCTATTGGATTAGCAACTCTTAAGGAAGTAACTAAGTAAGTGGGTTCTAGGTTAAGTCCATCTACCAGACATCGAGAAATAAAAAAAGGGGATGCCCCAGTATCAAATAGGACGCTAACAGACATATATTGCATCTGCAGTGAGCCTTCTAAAACTATTTTCCCTTTTCCTAAGCAACTAATTTTGCGATTGTGGGCTCCAAAGCATAAACTCGCCTTTTTCCTTCCTTTGGTGGCTCTGGGCACTTGTTCGTGAAATGACCCACTTGATCACAATTGAAGCATTTGACATTCTTCTTCCCACTAGCTTCTTTTCTTTTTTCCTTGCTGGCTCGACACTCTTTGGCATAGTGTCCTTTTTTGTTGCAGTTGTAACAAACCACTTCAGCTTTACTCTTCTTTTGTGCCCCTTCCTTATGAGCAATCTTCCTTTGGAAAAATTTCCTCTTCTAAGCCTGTCGAGTCTAAGCCTCTTTCACTTTCTTCCTTAGCAAGCCAATGCTTCTTCTTGCCTCAATGCTATCTTAACAACAACATCACCAGGGTCTCTTAAGTGTGGTAAAGTAACACTTATCAGTTCTGGCCTTAATCCACTAATGTACTTCTCATTTCTACTGATAATAGTATTGACCAAAGCATAACCATATCGGGATAGTTCCTAGAACTTCCTGGTATACTCCAACACACTCATATCTCCCTGCTTCAGTTCTACAAACCTCCTTACCAATGCAGCTTGCACTATAACAGACATGAATCTCTCCAAAAACCTTCTTTTGAATTCCTCCCAAGTAATGGTCTCTTCATCAACTCCGACAGTGACGGTGTTCCACCATAATAATGCTGCTCCCTGCAACTGCCTTAAGGGAAACCTCTTTTTCTGTGCATCATTTAGCCCTAAATCAACAAAAATTCTTTCAAAATGCAGTAGCCAGTTCTCCACTTCGACTACATACTCGATACCAATGAACGGCTTCCCTCCGAGCCTAATGTAATCTCTACTCAGTTGGCATACTGATTGACCGTAGGAACTCTTGAGCTCTTCCTTCCATAGTGTTTCCTCCAACAATACTGCCGCTACTCCATCTTGCACCATATTCACAAAGAATTGATACATTGCCCCCATGTCTACTTGGGGAACTCCTGCACTAGCATTTTTAGCTTGTGTCTGACCAGGACCTCTCCTTGTGTTTGGTTGGGCATTTCCGTTGGTAGTGGTGTTGTCTCCTTCAACATTCAATCGGCTTCTTCTTCTCTCCATATCTGTATTCAAACCTCGTGAGATACAGATGAATAACCTAATTAAGATAGGAGTCTAAAGATTGATCGTATACTTATATATGTAAAAATACAAGTATGTTATTATATGTTATCCCATACCCCGATCCTAACTTTAATTCCTATGGATTAAGCTTTCAAAATCATTTTTTAGTTGAAATATTTCATAAACCATGCTCTGATACCAAGCTGTAACATCCCTTATCTAGAGACCCAAAATTTAGCGCTACAGATGTTGCAATCATCTATAGTATTAGCTTCTGATGACTAAATATGGCTATGTTAATAGTATCAATAATATCAGAAGCACTTGAATATGAAACAAAACAAAGATTTCCAAGATCATAGATTACTTCATTACATTTCCATATAAAATTTGTTCCACATTCACGTCACATAACCCAAAATGTTTTCCCAAGCACAGATTAAATATTGTCATTACAAATTACGTCGAGAGTGGTATATGAAAATACCCCCTCGATTAATCAGAGTCAAATGATCATATAAGAACTAATACATCATAACACAGTGGGAAATCATCTAAACATAAATAAAAGCATCAAATCCTAAATAGCTATACATTGCCTCCAACATCCTCCTGTAGCTTATTCGTGAACTTTCTAAAAACCTGAAAAGATCCTTAACCTCTCAACCTAATCAAATTAATTTTGAGTACCCAAGAGTTTAAGGGAAAACATAAACTTCGAGTCAGACATAAATCCTGGTATGAATAATAATACACATCCCGATTTAATTATGTTAAGTGAGACCATGCCGCTTAGCGGAACAGGTTTTCTCTCACGAACATCCTTTTTAAAACATATCTTTGCAAATCCTTTCTTATAACCATACACTATGAACCTGCATCCACAATGGTTAACTTCTACAAAATAAACATTATGCAAAACAACATAAATATCGGGTAATAATGAACTATCTATTCAAACAAAAATAACTTTTAACATTTGACTGACTCGGGCCTACCAGACAACATAACCAAAATTTACCTAACAACCGTTAGATATTCAAATTTAGGATTATCTATCCATATTTATCTGTTTAACATTTCCTATCAGGATGGGCTGTCCTAAACTATTTCTTAAAT
The DNA here is from genome assembly GCA_030765085.1 of Allium cepa. Lineage (NCBI taxonomy): Eukaryota > Viridiplantae > Streptophyta > Magnoliopsida > Asparagales > Amaryllidaceae > Allium > Allium cepa. The sequence continues at coordinate 569,871,686 of CM060929.1, forward strand.
ATCTCCCTTATGGACGGTCTATCCCTAACTTAATCATCTCCCAGGTTCTCCCGAGCCTAATGGTTTTCCGGCTTACCAATAACCTATCTGTATAAGACACATATTCCTTTTGGTGTGTAATCATAATTTTAGTCTACCTATGACCAAGCCCTACACACTGGAATTTTGGACAACAATTAGCTGGGGCTACATGCTAATGTATAGGCGCTCATTTGGTTTTCTAATATCTGAGTCATTTATACTCAGGGATCCCCTCCCAGAATTTTCCTTGAAAACAATTTCAGAATAATTTAAACCATTAAATCAAACTTCAAACAAGGAAAAGAATAAGTCTTTATACTTTAGTCAAATCATACTACCATGTTATATATATCCTTTACTCAAAACTTAGTTGATGAGAATACTTTACCATTTGAAAGAAACTCTTTCCATACTTTGGAATTATCTCATTCAAAATCAATGTTTAAACCTTTCGAAATCTTCCCTAAAACCTTTCGGATTCATTCAAAGCAATCCTTTCGAAAGCTATAGACTTTAGACATCCTTCTTTAAAATCATATTAAATCATTGCCGTAGTAAACCTTTGGAAAAAAACCTTTCTTTGAAAGCCTTTCAAAAACGTTTAATAAACCTTTCGAAACAGAACTTCGGACACCTAAAACCTTCTAAAGCAGTAACCTTTCGAAGGTTATACTAGGTTCAACATAAAATAATCCAGAAACCTTTTTTTCAAACCTTTTGTCTTTACATAAACAACCTTTCGAAAATATATAAATAACCTTTCGAAACCTTTGGTTATATTTTACACAAGAAGGGTAACCACCTAAGTCGAAAGCTTCCCTACGAAAGCATTGGAGAAACTGTTAGTTTTAAAAGTAGGTAAACCTTTTGAATGGGTCAGAAGGTTCAAAGTAAAACCTTTATAAAAAGCAGTACAAATCCTTCGGCCATGTCAGAAGATCTCAAAACAAAGTAATGGCGGTAGCAGCTACAACCTATCGACTGCATCGGAAGGTTTTAAAGTCTTTTCTTTTAAATAATTTGACCTGGCCGAAAGTGACCAAGTCGAAAGCTTAAATTCGAAAGCAAAGCAAGCGAAAGCTTTTCACTTATAAGACAATTATATTTCAACCTTTTGGGCCATTAATCTTCCAGCTTGCATTGAACTTTGACCTTATCGGAAGCTAACCCTTCGATTGAGAGGAAAGGTCTATGGCGGAAGGTATACTGCCATATGGGCTGAAACATGGAAAAAGTGTGAATTTTTTAAACTTAAAAAGGAAACTTTTCAACTAACCTGCCTTTGTTTTTCAAATTTTCATTGGTCAATAAAATACTTTTTAGAATTTTGCTGCCGCAACTACCAAAATTTATAAATCATTTTATTTTGCAAAATGCCCCTTCTCCTTTATAAATATGCAAAACATTTAAGTCTCATACCTTAAATAATTTTATATATCCCTCAAATGACTTAGGAAAATTCTGAAAAAATTCCAGAAAATATATTTTAGTATATTGCCTAACATATTAAAATATCAAACTCAAATACTAATTATTTCAGTCGAAAATAATTTAAAACCCAATGAACAATTTACTTCGTTTGAAAATTCATATAAAATCCATAATAAATCAGAAAATTATGAAAATCAAAACCCATCTCTAAAATATTATTCCAGACTTATATTTAAATTTCCAAGGTATTTGGATGTTATTAAATAGGGTTTTCATGTTTAAAATTATCATAAACGCGAATAAACGTCTATAATTTCATCGACAACAAACATATATCTTAAAACATCAAACATAGCAATATTATAGCAAAAGCATTTCGTTCTAAGCACAAAACCAAAAAATAAAAGTATTAGGGATGTAGTAATTATTCACCTTAGCTTTAGAGATTATAATGAGATTTTGAGTGTTGATTCAGTTGATTTCTTCTTTCCTCTTAAATCTTAGCTTTACTTCACCTCTTGAGATTGGAAATGATGGCCAGCCTTAGCTATTTTCGTTTTTTAATGAAATGAGAATAATGAACGTTTCCTAAAGGTTTGGGGTATAAGGTTTTGCTATTTCCCAAAATATCCTTCTCATTTCCTAACACACTACCTAGTGTTATTTCATTTTAGTTAACCCCTTTAACATGGCATGGCTACCTCTAACTAATCAAATCTCAACCTATTAATCTTCACATTATTTAATTTAATTTAATTTAATTAATTAAATATCTTATATAAGGTTATAAAATATAAGCGGTGTTACACCCACCTACACCATAATTGAGCCGTATATTCTATCTGATATCAGCTGGAATTTTTAACTCTATAATGCGCCTTAAACCCATTTAAGGCCATGGCAAAATATTATGCAATTAAATCAAATTTAATTGTTTATCAATATCGTATATTAATTGATATATTTACAACTATTATAAATATATATTGTAATATTTATTTCTCAAATCATAATCAACTTTTACTATTAATAATTCATAAATATTAATTAATTTAATTAATTTATAATAATATAAACTAATTTAATCGTTTGGTCAAAGGAGAATTCATCTTTTCGGTTTTGTGACTCGTTAGGTGTAAATTTAGTTAAAGATTAATATCGAAATGTTTGAATATTAATGTTCACATGTCATTTAGCAGGCATTGTGATATTTTGGCCAAATTTGTCGCTTACTTGGTTTTGATAAAATCCAATTTTACTTTATTAAGTGGTATCTGGTTGTGATTTTTATTTACACCAATTCTCTTCGTCAAAACCATATCACCCTAAACTTATGAAATTTGGTAATGGTCAAAATTCCAATACTGTTCATGTTCAACTCTATAGTCCAAACCAAGGACATAACAACTATTATTAATCGAAATGCTCTGACCAGAGACTTTGACTTTGAGTTGACATTAGATGACCGTGATACTAATCCCATATAATTGAGGAGATGATCCTCTCTTGATTAGTGTTTTATTTCAAATACTTCCACTTGATCCAACTATAGTCACTTGGTGAATGTTGTGCCATGATTTGATTATAATAAAAGTGGAGCTTTCATACTGAAGATTGACAGTATTCACAAGTCAAGAGAATTGTATAAATTAGCCACATCGATATTTCTGTTTGACCTTTGTTATATTAACCAATAGAAAACTACTGAGCGAGCCATTCCATAGTTATCCAATAACCATTAGCACATAAATCCTTGGTGCTCCCAGTAGCCATGAGTAATACACTGCACAATATTTCAAGAGCATTACGTACTCTAATATTAATGGATGTATCGATATCCAGCCTTTATACATCTTGACTAGGAGTATTTAAAATGATATATTTATTTTCATTGCGATAAATTACCCACGATTACAACACGTTGTAACTACTATCACAAAACATACCATTTATGAATTTTTTTATTAAATATACTTTAATTTTAATTAATTAATTAATATAATTCATTATATTAAGTATATACTAGAAAGAAGACATCTTTTATTTCGAATAAGATTGATTACCGAGTTAGATATATATAACAATTATATAGTTGCCCCTAGGAATACCCCTAACTCTATCAATCTCCTACTTACACTTGGGGTTAATTATAGACTCTTATTCCAACTTCTCTAATCAGTTTCTCAAAACCAATTAGGTCAGTCCTTCAATGAACAGGTACACTATTACATTTTAAATATCAGCTTTATCAATCAACTCACTCTGACTCTAATAAACTATCTTTATCATATAGAACAATTCGGTGTATGTCTGCAATAACCCACCCTGAAATAGGCCTAAATTCTGACTCGGAAAAAGGCCCATTGAAACTTAGACCCATTTTAACACCGGTTGTTGGTTAGTAAAGGTAATAACAACATAGTGCTATAACTATTTTTCAGAACTCATAGCGGAAGAAACAAAGTATAATGCAAATTGTATACATATATTTCAAAATAAATTCAAATGTCATACTACTGAACAAAACATAGTCGCCACAATAACCATTACATCATTTTTTCAGAAGTATTCTTTTATGGGTACAATAAAAAGCATCATAAATATCAATAACCGCCACAAGTTTTGCTCACACCATCTTTGAGCATCATCATCGTCATCACTTCTTCATTAACCTATGTTGTAACTGAAAGTGACTACTGTGTAGCTAGTTATCACTTAGGATCGTGTAGCATGGAATGTATTATAATCTAAATGCGGAACACATAATAATAGTAAAGTAAATAAGAATAAGCACACCAGGAGTTTTTATACTAGTTCGAACTTCCCATTCTACGTCCAGTCTCAGACTTCTCTCTGGAATTTCACTCAATAACCCCTCGCTTAATCTGGAGGAATAGGTAAATAACACCTGAGCAGCCGAACAGGATTTTTTCGCCTCAACAACCAAAGAGGACTTTTCCGCCTGATACAACTACCAGGACTTCAACAGTTTCAATAAAATTGTTTTGACACTTTGTGTTCTTGATAACACTGGTTTGTCTTTGATAGTACACCATTCCTATAATCTTTTCCTCAATTATATATTATGTGTGTAAAGATTAGAAAGGAAAATATTGCTTTGAATCGAAGAATAAGTTAATTAATTCAGGGATTCAAGCAATATATAAATTTTGATTGCTTGTAGAATTCAGAGATAGATAGTAGAGAGTATAATCATAAGAAAAAAATTCGGTGATTTGATAAGTGAATCTCATGTGTTTATATAGTAGATAAACAACCACAACTATTCATGAAGAGTTTTGATCGAAAGGTGCAGCCATATATCTTCAAATTGAATTGTATCTCTTTGCAAATGGAAGTGTCTCTTCAGGAAAAATAGCTGTTAGAATCGTTTAGTCGACTGACCAAAAAACGACCAGTCAACTGAATATTCAAAGATAGTGTAAAACAGAGTGAACTTGCACAACTGAACAGGTTCAGTCGACTGGTCATTTTTAGTCAGTCGACTGACCTAGTTGTCAGTGCACAGTTCACACCTTTTTTTAAGGACTTTGAATTTTAAAACAACTTTGATTTCATGTAAACTACTTGAGGATAGATTTAACAATTTTAAGATTAAAAACTTCAATAAATAAACATCCTATATTCAGTTTCGAAGTCTTGTCTCCTTTGTAGTTTTAGTTGCATATCTCATTCTCTTTTTGTCGCTTGATCGTATAGTCTCATCACTGATTGTTTAAGCTTTTTGTCATGGATCAAAACTCATGATTCAACATTCTCTCCCTTTTTGATTGATGTCAACCTGTTTTAGATGATACTATATTTTAAGAAATATATAACAGAAGTTATATATATCTCCTCCCGAATATTTGGCGACATATCTAATCCTGCAAAAAATGGTTAGTCATACAAATTTCTCCCCCTTTGTCATCGACAAAAAGGAAATAAACAATAATTTTATCATTGTGAACTAACAACATAACAATCACAAAAAAATAATGTTTTGAATTGTACAGAGCTACTTATACAAGCTCATAAAAAATAAACAGTCGTAGAATGTTTGTGAAATAAAAATAACTTACTATCACCAAGAAATATCAAGATCACTCATCAGAGTCAGGCTCTGTTTCTTCTTCCACTTACATTGGTCCTTTGCCACTTGAATAAATTTCCACAAATTATCTATCACCCCCATTTCAGCTTGTGTCAGAACTTATGTGTTCTTCAGATGTAGACCAATTAAAGCGAGGAACTGGACGTCTACCCGGATCACGATGTGAACTGTCCGCGGTTGTGGAAGAGGAACAAGAGATTGCATCCCATAAAATACTGAAAAAGCTTTTAATTTTGTCAAAGTTCTTGTTGATATTTTTGTCGAGATTTTTGATGCGAGAATCCAAAATGACTCTATTTCACACAAGTTGATCAATGGATTCTCGGGTGCTTTGGGATGGTGTTGGTGTACGAATGTCATCTCTTTGTTGCTGTGGAGTAGCAGCTTGTTGACGTGGTCGTGATTGCCTTTCTTGGAAAGACATGATAGTGAGAGGTCTAGAAGGAAATTTCATTAGACTAATTGTGCAGCTATTTAGAGTTTTAGTAATGGAAGTATCAGATTCCAGAATAGGAATTTGTAGGTTCATAAGTAGCCGCACAATATAGTCGCCGTAATAGATGATGTTCATTCGACCTTGGTTAAAAGACAAGAACTCATCAAGAATAAGCTTAGGCCAATTGATTTAGACATCTCCCCAAATGTCATACAATGCCCTATAATTTTCCGGATATACAAACTCATAAGAACCAGTACAAGGAAGAATTGTACGCATTAAGGCTCGATGCATAATTCGAGTTGTAGGGCGTAGGCGATAGATTTTAGTTCAGTCATGTCGTCTTCCAAAAACCTATGACTTACTTCATCTTATTCGCCTAGAGGAACATTTAAATCTTCTAACGGAATACCATTTGTTGGAGTGTGGAGAATGTGTCCAATTCTATCTAATGACAAGAAGACAAGAATACTTGTTGACCAAAAACTAAACTCCATATGCAATTGTCACGATTTCGTGGATTTTGATGACCCAAATTTAAATTTGCATAAAAGAGTTTTACCATAGTATGATTAATTTTGAGATTGTTCTGATTGTGGTCAAGAAGAGATTCTAGACGACTTCTTCTTGCAAGCTCTTGAATTCTATATGAAGCAAAGTCTGGAAACACAACAAAAGATCCTTCGAGAAAATGAGCTTCCTTCATTTTGTTCCATCTTTGAATAGCGGTAGCATCATAAAGTCATTAGCTATTTGGGTATCAATAGGTTCAGAGGAAGAGGTAGAGGATTTTCTAGATCGTTTAGGTTGTTTTGGAGCCATTTGAAATTATAATTGAGAAAAGGAATTTGGAAAATTTTGAGAGCTAGGGTTTTGAAATGCTGATGATGGAGAATAAAAGTGAAAAGTTAAAAAGAAAAGGGTAAGTTAATAGGGTAAAGAGTAGGTGAAATAGAAGTTCGTATGCTCAGATTGGTCATTCAGTCGACTGATCGTATATGGTCAGTCGGCTGATCGTATATGATCAATCGACTAATCAATATCTTGAAACTCTTTGTTTCCATATTCAGTCAACTGACCTAAAGCATTCAGTCAATTGAATGCTGTTTTTCAGCAATATTAGTCTTTTTGAATGTTTTAACAAATAAAATACAATATATTCAATATATTAAACAATGAAACATACAAAAATAGATTGAATTAAATAAAATAAAATAAGACTTAGTTAGAAGAAGAAGAAATGGATGAATGCAGAGTCTTGCAATCTTCTGGTTCTACTTTAGTCTTTTCTTTATATGGTTTTAAAGCAGACTTTCCACGTTCCCATGAATTTGGAGACACAGGAGGAGGTTGTGGTGACTGATGATAAGGAGACACTGTAGGTTGATGAACATTAGATGAAGACGTCCCATAGAATTTCCATCCAACTCGCTCCATAAAACTAAGTCGTTTTGAATTCATCTTCTGTTCATAGTACATTTCACGTTGAATTGCTATTGATTCCCTTTGATAATGATGTAAATCATCAATCTTTTGCTTTCTTAATGGAGAACCAAAGAATAAAAAATGATGTGCCTTCTTTTTTTTGGAGTTGACCAGTATGATAGCTGGATGGTCTGACTGGTTCATGATATGGGGTAGGTGTAGGTAAATTTGATGATCCAGAAGAAGGTGTTGAGAAATCGACAGAGGAATATTCAAAGCCATATGGAGAGTTGTTTGGGAGGATATTGTTGTTAGTGTGGAATAAAATATGATTATGATGGAGAGATAAGCAGAAACCGTTCAGTTACTTATAATAATAAGAAGATAAAAAAATAGGTAGATGGAATAAAGGATAACCAGGAAATAATAAGAGGAGGAGAAACTAGTTAGAATTTTCATGGTTAAAAATTATCCATGAGAAGTGAAATAAATATGAAAATATATATTATAAACATAGTTGTGAAACAACAAATAGTGAAACTGTAGAGACATAGGATTACCAAGCTAGAGGTACTGAGTTCAAGTACCAGCCAAAAAATTATTTATTTTTAAAGAAAAATATTTATTACAGAAATTTTATAGTTCTTTTAAAGGAATTATACCTAGTTATCTTCTTAGTTTTATAAAACAATTTCATTGAGTGGTTTAGTGAAAAGATCAGCTAACTGATTTTCAGAATTTACAAATTCTAAATTTACTATATCCTTCTCAATATTATCACGAAGAAAATTATGACGAATGTCAATATGTTTACTTCGTGAGTGATTGACAGGATTTTTAGATAAATTTATTGCACTGGTATTATCACAATATATTATAGATTTACTTAATTTTATATCAAAATCTTGCAATATTCGTTGCATGTAGATTGCTTGAGCACATGCTAAAGCTGCACACACACACACACACACACATATATATATAATGCTTCACATGTCGATGGTGAAACACAGTTTTGTTTCTTGCTAAACCAACATACTAAGGATTGTTCGATGAAATGACAAGTTCCACTTGTACTTTTTTTATCTGTCCGACTTCCTCCAAAATCAGCATCACTATAGGATACTAATTCAAAAGGTCATTCTTTTGGATAAAACAGTCCTAATCGTTGGTCTTGCTAAGATAACGAATAATACATTTTACTGCTCGCATATGTGATTCTTTAGGATTTGCTTTAAATCAAACACATAAATAAACACTCATCATAATGTCAGGTCGACTAGCAGTTAAGTAAAGTAATGATCCAATCATGCTATGATATAGTTTTTGGTCGACACTCTTACCATTTTCAACTCTGTCGAGATGTATAGTTGTAATCATAGGAGTTGGCTTGGCAGAAGTGTTTTCCATACCAAATCGTTAATTAGATTATTACAATACTTTTCTTGATTAATAAAAATGCCATTTTGCAATTGTTTGATCTGTGGTCCAAGAAAACATGATAGTTCTCTCATATGTGACACTTCAAATTCATTTGTCATGATAATCGAAAATTCTTGACATAATTTTTCGTTTGTTGAATCAAATATAATATCATCAACATATGTTTGTATAATTAAAATATCTTGTTTAGTTTTCTTAATAGATAAAGTTTGATCAACTTTTCCAATTTCAAAACCAGAGTCTAGTAGATAGCTTTTAAGTCGGTCGTACCAAGCACGTGGTGCCTATTTTAAACCATATAATGCCTTTTAAGTTTATAAACATGTTTTGGAAATTTTTCATGAGTAAAAAGTGGAGGTTGTTCAACATAGACATTTTCTTTTATATATCCATTTAGAAGAGCACTTTTAATATCCATTTGATATAATTTAAAGTTATTAAAACTTGCAAAAGCTAATAGAATACGTATAGCTTCTAGTCTCGCGACAGAAGAAAATGTTTCTTCATAGTCTATTTCCTCTTCTTGATTATATCCTCGTACTACTAATCTAGCTTTATTTCTAGTTATGTTACCTTGTTCATTAGCTTTGTTTTTGAAAACCCATTTTTTACCAATGACGGATTGATTACTTGGTCTAGGAACTAATTCCCAAATTTCGTTTCTTTTAAATTGATTTAGCTCTTCTTGCATAGCTACAATCCAATGGTCATCAGTGGAGGCTTCCTTAATATTTTTAGGTTCTATATTAGAAAGAAAAGCTACATGGCCCATTTGATTTAATTAATGTCTTGTTCTTACATTTGAATTTACTTCTCCAATTATATTTTGAACATGGTGATCTCTAAGAATTCTTGGAAGAGATCTTACAACATTTTCATTATGTACACTGTTTTCAATTTCTCTAGTATTATCAGTGTTATTATTTTGAAAAGTAACAACATCATCTTTTGAATTATTTGTTAAAATTTCATTTGAATTATTTTCCAAGTTTGTAATTTTAGAAGAAATTTTAACATTTTCATCGAATGAAACATGAAGAGTTTCTTTGATTACTCTAGTTTATATATTAAAAACTCGATAATCTTTGCTTCTTTCCGAATATCCTATGAATATTCCTTCATCGAATTTTGGATCAAATTTGCCAAACCGATCTTTAGTGTTAAGTATAAAACATTTTGATCCAAAAATTTAAAATATGATATATTTGGTTTTCTGCCATTTAAAAGTTCATATGGGGTATGTTTTGTTAGTGATCGAATAGAGACACGATTCAAAACATAACAAGCAGTTGCAACAGCTTCTGCCTAGAAATGCTTAGGTAGAGTGCTTCCATTTAATAAAGTTCTTACACATTCTTGTAATGTTCTATTTTTCCTTTCTACAACTCCGTTTTGTTGTGGTGTTCTAGAAAAAGAAAAGTTATGATTAACTCCTTTCTTGTTCAAAAATGTTTAAAAGCTTCATTTTCAAATTCACCTCCATGATCACTTCTAATATTTTTAACTTTCAAATTCTTTATATTTTGAATTCTTTTTACAAAAATTTTAAAATACTCAAAAGTATCACTTTTATGTTTCATGAAAATAGTCCATGTATATCTTGAAAAGTCATCTACAATGACAAACACATATCTATTAATTTAGTAGATTGAAATTGAGTAGGTCCAAAGAGATCCATATGTAGTGGTTCAAGTGGTTGTGTTGTAGATATGATTTTCATAGATTTAAAAGAAGACTTCGTTAATTTTCCTAACTGAAGTGTGTCACAAATATTATCAATTTTGCATTTCATATCAGGTAGTCCTTTAACAAGTTTATTTTTAGTTATTTTATTAATAGTATTAATATTTATATGGAAAAATCTTTTGTGCCATAGCCAAGAATCATTCTCTGTAGCTACTAAACACATGTTTGTGTTATAATTTATATTCATGTTTAAAATATAAATATTTCTATTTCTTATACCTTCAAAAATTGAATTTTAATTTTTATAAGAAATATTACATTTATTTTCTAAAATGGATATATTAAAGCCTTTATCACATTATTGACTTATGCTTAATAAATTATGTTTTAAGTTTTTAACTAATAAAACATCAGTAATGAGAGGTAAGCTAGAGATTCCATTATTGCTCACATCTCCGTTGCCGGATGATATAACCTTTTGAATTATCTCCAAAAGTGACCGATCCTCCATTTGAGTAGAAATGTTTGTTAACATGTCCTTATTACCAGTCATGTGTTTCGAGCAATCACTATCTAAAATCCATTTTCCTCTCTTTTTAAGTGGTATCTGCAAAAAATAAAGATTAAGTTGGGACCCACTTTTCTTTTTAGGGCCCTAAGAGTTAGGTCTTAGGAAACCAAACCCAAGAGGGTTCATAATTCCCTTTATAAATATAATTCTCATTTTTATGAACAGTTTCCATATATGTTTTGATATGCTTATTCCTAATTAAATTATTATTTTTAAGAATCCATATTTTAATAGTTTCAAAATCTTTAGAAACTGATTTCTTAATATCTTTCTTAATTTTGTTTTTAAACTTATTTTTAAACTTTCCATATTTCTTTGGATTTTCAATTTTCTTATATCCTAGTCCCATTTTATTTGAAGTAGACTGCGAATTTTCTATTATTTTAGAAAGATTTTCTTGTCCTTTACTAAAGTTAGAAATATTTTTATTAATATCTTCAACTTAATTTTGAGACTAGATTTTTCTAACTATAATACTTTAGTGTTAGATTTTAAATCATTAATTTCAACTGATAAATCATCATTTTTATTCTTCTGAATTTATAATTCCTGAGTTATCATAGAAAGTTGAGATGTTAAATTAAAATTAGATTCTTGAGATTTTTCAAGTTCTTCTTCCAGAATTTTCTTTTCATCTCTTATCATACTAATTTTTAATTTCAGATCTATTTAGTTTCCTTGTAACTCCTTATTTTTCTTTTTAGTTTGTATTACAAAATCCACTAGTTCTGAATTAATTTCAACCAAACCTTCAAAATTTAGTTCACTTACATCATCACTTGTAGCCATGAAGTATACATTTGCTTGCTCTGTGTCACTATCATTGTCGCTCTCTGATGAAGAAGAATCTGAATCATTCCATGTTACCGAAAATGCTTTCTTCTTGAATTTGTCCTTCTTGAATTTACTTTTCTGTTTTTCTGGTCAATCTTTCTTCATATGACCCTTTTTATGACATTCATAACATCATGATAGAAGATGATGGTTTATTGCTATTATTATTGTTGTTAGAGTTATTTTTGTAACTCATGAACTTGTTATTCTTTTTGAATTTCAAAAACTTTTTAAATTTTTTAGCAATAAGTGCCATATCCTCTTCATCTGAGTCAAAATCATCTTTTTCTACTTGAAATGCTAGATTCTTCTTATCCTGTGCTAGAACTTTTCTTTACCTGCAAATTTACTTCATATGACATTAGATTTCCTATTAACTCTTATAGTTTCATAGTGGAAAGATCATTTGCTTCTTCAATAGCTAGGACCTTTCTTTCCCATTCATCCATTAAAGAGTTTAGGATTTTTGATATTATGTCAAAGTCAGAGAATTTTTCTCCTAGTGCCAATAGTGAGTGATATATATCTTGAAATCTAGAGTACATGTCATTTATACTTTCTTTCGATTTTATTTTGAAATTTTGGAACTGATTTTTCAACATAGATATTTTGCTTTGTTTGACTTTTTAGTTCCTTCATGAGTTACTTCAAGCTCTCCATATCTCATAAGCAGTTGTACACATACTGACTCTATTAAACTCATTTTTATCTAATGCATAAAATAACATGTTTATATCTTTATTATTTGAAGTAGCATCAGTTTTTTGTCCAGTAGTCCAAGTTGAAAAATCTTCTGTTGGCATGGTATATTCCTTTTGGGTATGATCCAGGTTTCAAAACCATTAGCTTGCATATATATATATATATATATATATTCTCATTCTAGTTCACCAATAATTATAGTTAAGACTATTAAATAGTGGTGGTCGAGCAGTTGACTGACCTTCAGTGAAACTAGAGTTAATGTTAATGCTAGAATTGGTGTTACTATCCATATTACAAAAAAATATATCAAATAACTATGTTATGGTTATAGGATGTCCTTGCTCTGATACCAAATGAAAGTGACTACTGTGTGGCTAATTATCACTTAGGATCGTGTAATATGGAATGTATTATAATTTAAATGAGGAAACAGATAATAATATTAATGTAAATAAGAATAAGCAAACCGGGAGTTTTTTATACTAGTTCGAACTTACTTTTCTATGTCCAGTCCCAGACTTCCCTTTGGAATTTCACTCAACAACCCTTCACTTAACTCGGAAGAATAAGTAAACAACACCCGAGCAGCAGAACATGATTTTTCCACCTCAATAATCGAAGAGGACTTTTCCACCTGATACAAACTACCAGGACTTCAATAGTTTCAATAAAATTGTTTTGACACTTTGTGTTCTTGATAACACTGATTTTTGTTCGATAGTACACCCTTCCTATAATATTTTCCTCAAGTATATATTGCGGGTGTAATGATTAGAAAGGAAAATATTGCTTTGAATCGAAGAATAAGTTAATTAATTCAGAGATTCAAGCAATATATAAATTGTGATTGCTTGTAGAATGCAGAGATAGATAGTAGAGAGTATGATTAGAAGAAAAATAAAATTCGGTGATTTGAGAAGTGAATCTCATGTATTTATATAGTAGATAAACAGCTACAACTATTCATGAAGAGTTTTGATCAAAAGATGCAGCCATATCTCTTCAAATTGAATCGTATCTCTTTGCAAATAGAAGTATCTCTTCAAAAAAATAGCTGTTAGAATCGTTCAGTCAACTGACCAAAAACGACCAGTCAACTTAATATTCAAAGATGGTGTAAAACAGAGTGAACCTGTGCAACTGAACAGGTCCAGTCGACTGGTCATTTTTAGTCAGTGCACAGTTCACACCTTTTTTAAAGATTTTGAATTTTAAAACAACTTTGATTTTATGTAAATTATTTGAGGATATATTTTAACAATTCTAAGACTAAAAACTTCAATAAATAAACATACCATACTCAGTCTTGTAGTCTTATCTCCTTTGTAGTTTTAGTAGCATATCTCATTCTCTTTTTGTCGCTTGATCGTATAGTCTCATTATTGATTGTTTAAGCTTTTTGTCATGAATCAAAACTCATGATTCAACAGTAATGAGGAGGGAGTTAGAAAGCAAGTGTCTGATGAATAGAAACCTCAAGCCTTATTATTTTAGTACTTAGGTAGTATACGTAAAAATAGGAATATGTCTTGCATGTTTAAAACCATTTAATGCTTAATATAAGGAAAGGAGGTGGGCCCTCAATCAACCGTTTAATACCTTTCATTCTCGAAGTATGTTTTTAAATCCCATAATCCATGACTAATGTCAAAAGTATCCAACAATGTAAGAGATAGAACCCAAGTCACTAAACACTTTTTAATGGAAAATAGGTACACTCTAACCATTTAAGACCTCAATTGAGGTAAGCTCCCATCGTTTAATACTTATTCCCAAGGTGGACTCCTCATAGGTATCTATTTAGCTGATATTACATGGAAATCTCTTCGTACGCTTAATACTTTCTATTGAAGCAGACCATTCTGATATTTCCTTAACTATGCCTAAACCCAATCCCGACCATTTAATACTTCATTTGGGGAAAAGTGGTGGATCCTCAGACAACCACTTAATACCTCCAAAACCCTGAAACTGGTCCTTCGTCTTATGACCCGTACTCATGGTGACATCTCACATTAGCTTGACTATTCACAGATACTGGTAGCTATAGTAGTTGGGCAGATTTACTCTACAGAATTTGGGACTAACCTTGTGTCATCGTTGTTACTTATCGTAGATGATGTCTCACATTAGCCCCATAGTCACATTGTTGGTAGCCATATTAGCTGGGCAGACTTCCATGTGTCTTCTGACTAACCTCACACCACTTATGACTTAGTCTTATTTTACCGCACTTTATATATTATCACACATCTCACTGTGTCCATTAATTAGGCTATATAAGGATCCCATCTTATTTATTCTTAAAAATCAATTACCTTCCTAAGGGGGATTTACTGACAATTATTACCTAATTAGCTATATAATTATATGTTATAATTGTACGCTATTTATTATACTTAATATATAAATAATACGCACTAACTATTTTGTATGTGTGCGGAGATTATGCCCTAACCAATGTTAAATGTAAATTCCTTTTTAACAACAATAATGTAAGTCCTTTTTTATATTGTCAATGGTGTTATATGTCCAATATCCATAACAAGGGATTTCAATATCCTTAACGAAGGATTAATATTCATATCCAAAAACTACAATACATACACTTGTATTTAATAAAATTTTCAACTCAATCTATCAAATCAAAACAATGAAATGATGTCAAAAATAAAAATTCCAATCCCAGTTTCACTTCAATTCAACCCCTCTTTTACATGAATTAAACGATGGAATTTCTCTTTTATTTCATATGGAATAAACGGTGTAAAACTATAAATAAATACATACTTTACACCCTATTCCTCAATTGAAACTTCATAATCGCTAACCCAAAAAATGGATCAACATCCTGGGTTGAGCGTGAAAGCACCAACCCTGTTTATCAACGCAAATAAAGTAGAAAAAGCAATAGTTGATTGCAGAAAAAGTAAGGAACAAGAAGATTTTATAGTGGTTCGGCTGTTAATGAAGCCTACGTCCACTTTATAACTTCCTATTAATTAATTACCATTACAAGTGATATCATATTATTGTATGATAGAGTTTCCTAAGTTAGATCAAGTCACAGGTGCAAGAGTTCACTAGAGAATCATAGCGAATCCCGAGGTGACTATTGCATGGGAGGAGAAGAGTGAAGTATAGTTTCTACAGAGTTTCAACAGCTAGTCCAAAAGATTCTCTTTATGTTGAAGGTAGGATTGTATTTATAGGAATTAGAGGGCTGTTGGGCTAGGCTGCTTTGCTAGGAGCTTACATTTGAAGGTACGAAGGTTCTCCCAAAGTTTCATAGTGAGATGACCAAAAATGATGGATCACTAGCGATCCATAGCTGCATGGATCGCTAACGATCCATGCAGCTAGGTTATTTTTTGCTAACTTCATTTGGATCTAGTTCCTTGCCTTATGTAGGCACTCTCCATATAATTTCATGACTAAATGCCTTATTTTTATAATGATTTGTGTGCAGATTGTATTGAAATATTATTGGAATCAGATAAATGCCCACTTCTTGAACTAGCCTGCTTGGAATATCATGAAACATGGCAAACCACCCTAGGACACGTATTAAGTCATGATGTAGGAGGAATGATTGTTCCATGAGCGATATTCATGGATCGCTAGCGATCCATGGGTGATGGATCGTCAGTAATCCATCCCACAAGTTATTTTTGTTTTTTGTCTCTTGAGTCTTTCTTGGTTCCTTCTTATGGTTCTTTTGGTTGATTCTTGAGTTGTTTTGTCGTAGCATAGATGTTCTAATTCCCTTTAAATTATACTAGGTTAAAAACCCAGTTAACATTTGCCCCCTAGAGTATGTCACTGTTCAAAACAAGGCATTTTCTGGAAGTAATGGCTTTTGAGTTTCCCTTTAGTGAGGTTCTATTGATCGCGTTGAGCTCGTCATGCAAATTCAGCTTTGCTATCCAACTGTCTATTGAGTTCGGATGTAAATTGTCATTGCTCATAATAATTTATCATTTTTGACTCTACAACCTTTTAGATGCTTGCAAATAACATGTGGATCATGCTTGGCAAATTTGGAGAAAACTGGTTGCAATTTGATGGATCGCTAGCAATCCATAGTCCATGAATCACTAGCGATCCAAGGATTTAGCAGAATTTCTTTGCACAATCTCCTATTTAACTTATACGAGCTAACTTTCCACCGTTCTACAATTTCCCTTGCGAGCCGAGCCTATTACCACACGACCCAATCCAGAGTTTTCAAACCCTAATTTTGCTTCCACCATCACCACTGCTGATCTACACTACCGAAGCTTCTTTCCATCGACCCCATCGGATTTCGGTATCGCCCTTACCTTTACTTGACCCTTAGCTTCTAAAACTTTGCCTATTTGGATTGCAACCGACCTTACCCATTTGGATCACCGTCGATCTTATCTGCTTTAGGTCGCCAATAACCTAAGTTCAACCATGTTCACCTTTTGACTTTTGAATAGAGGTGGGTGATGTAGTTTTGGAGTTTGTTTAGCGATTTGGAGATGAAGTTGTGTTGGCGATTGATGCAATGGAGAATTCAAGTTGATTGTGATTTTGTGGAAGAAGACGGTAAATTGAGACTTGAGTTCTTCATGGAACAAATCTCGGGTCTTACCCCAGTGCTCGACATGTTTTTCTATCATTGTCGATAGAATTAGAATTAACTTGCACTGAGTCACACCATTGACCCGGAAAACGTCTTACGGATTGATTTTGGTTTTCTGGGAGGCGATAATAGCTCAAGGTAGCATCTTGTATGCAGCTCATGCTGTTATCTCTTTCCAGGAAACTAATATGGACTTGTGGTGAGAATTCTCAGTTTAACTCGGACTAATTGATCTACAGTTGCTCACTTTAAATTGGTTCTGTCATTGCACAGTTGATGTACCTGGAATAGGAAGAACTTTCCATGTCGCTTTGGACAGTGGATCCGTTATGGATAGTTGGTCGATAACGGGCAAGTGTAGGAGAAATAACTTTAATGAACGATATATAAAGCTCTTTTCTTTCTTCATTGGGAGCAAACTATCTACACGGGATAGAGCGTTTGTAATGTTCAGGACATGTGTGCCCATCCCATGTAGATAACATATTGCACTTGATCCAGTCAACACCTGAAACCTGATGTGTCGACACAAATCAATATTTTTTTGGAGTTCAAGTATTCAGCGTTGGTGGACTTTTAGTTAAAAATAGAATTACCTGACCATGTTAGATACAAGTTCTGTTGTATAGAATGAAGCAACCATCATCCCATCATAAATCTAGTAGAGGAAGTTTGACACTCTCAGAAGCTGAATCGACACCAGTAGTGCTTTCAAAAACGGTTTCAGTAGAGCCTACTTCTTTAGCACCTCTAGTTGAATGTGATCAATTGGTTCTGGTTGGTCCGGTTATAGATCAGGCTCCTCCAAACTTTAGAGTTCCACTCAACCCTCCGAACAGAGATTCCTCTGTAATCTCTACTAAATTTCTGCATTACATTTGTTTATAGCATGGCATTCCGGACGATGACATAAGCCTTCCGTCGAAAAATGAGCTGGCACGTATGCCACCTTCGGAGTACACCGCTTGCCACCAATACACGTGCTTGAAAATGTAGTTCCCCCACTTCAATCACTTCTTGAGAGAAACCCTTCTGAATATAGGAATTGCTCTATTTCATATTTACCCTAATGGATACAAGATTTTGACTTACCTTCATGTTTTATTTATGCGAACATCCAATCGTTCCCCAAGCTTTGATGAGTTGGGATATTTTTTTCATTTAAGAAGTGAGACGAATTTCCATCCCTCTTGATCATTGAGGCTCAAAGAAACCGCAAAATTATGCTATAGGTTCAAAGTAGCCTATCCCAATTTAATACCCAATATCTTTTCGTTAGGTGTCCCGAGGGATTTAATTATTTTTGGACGACAGCGGGTAAGTCTTCTCTTTTACTCATTAAGATTTAATATATTTCCATGGGATTTTGATATATTGAATACTCCTTGGAGTGATTCCAAATCCGGACAAAGATCCATCACTCGATCCAATCTTCCATACTTTGAAGGTCATAGATGCCAAAGAGATATCAGTCACGTTTTTGCTAATAGATGAGAATTTGCTTCGGTACGGGTTGCTGAATCTTGGGAGATCTGTCGTAGACATTAAAGTTCCATCTCCTTCCTGTTCCAGAATTCAAACATGCTCCACTTCTTCATCACATGGCTCTGACGAGGGCGATCTTCCAAAAGGAGAAAGTCAATCTGGCGGGTCAACAAAGAAATTCACAATGGAAGAAGTGTCATGAATGAAGCCGGTTGCCTAATTAGGATGCCCTCGATCCTAGAGGAGAAGAATTCAATCAGCATGAGGGCAAGGCTGCGGTGACAAAGGAAAAGAAAGAGAGTAAAATTGAGAACAATAGTAGCTATGATTCTTCCTCTAATGATGATGAAATCGATGCATGCTCCGATAATGGAAACTTTGAATCGTGCGATGAATCTTCAGGAATGAGTCATGTTCTCCTGGTTTTGCCTCCCTAAGAGATTCGTGCTAAAGATGCCCACCAACAGTCGAGCGACTTCATGGTTCTATGACTAAGGAAACTGGTATTGTCTTTGGGGGTTTAAGCAACGTTTATGTAGACATTAATGAACACATGAGAGGAGATTTCGAGTTCGAGGGCATGATCATGCTGTGCCCAGTGTTAGCCTGGTTCCCATTGTAGCGACCTCCCGATACGGTTTGTAAAGTCCTTTTAGGCCGCCCATGACACATTTCATATTTCATTAGGGTCACATCCACTTACATGTGCATTATTTAGGTTCATTTCCTGTCGCTAAAATTCTTTATTTATTTTTTATATGAGGTACTATGAGAGGCCGTGGACTTTACGAGGACCTTAAACAATTTACTAATGCACAACGCTGGGTAAGACAGACTTCAAGCTGCCATCATCCTCGAGAAACCAAGGAAGAGTAAAGAAGAAGGAAAGATTTGGAAGCCGAAGTTTTCCATCGAGATGACAGAGAACGAGGTAGAGTTTATAGGAGTAGTTATGAAAAGAGAAAAACTCCCATTGATTGGGAAAAGGCATCCAAGAAGTCGAAGGTAGATCACGGTTCTCATCCTTTCGAGCACCAAACATTTTCCCCGGCTCCTGTCACTATTGGAACTGTAGTTTCGACTTTCACTATTCAAGTTTCACCTTCATCCCAGGGCCCGTCAACTCACTTGGTGTTTTTTTTTGTTCTCCACGTCTCCGTAGGAGGACGGCTTACATTCTCCCGTCCGGTCCCCCTAAACTCGAAGCTACGATCCTCGAATGGTTTCTAAAGGGAATTAAATTTGACCATGACCTATGCCCAATCCTTAAAGATTCTTTAAAGTGATTTGGATCAAGATGAAGTATGAGAGAAGTTATGCAAGCAACTGGCAGACACCAACCGCAACAATTACTAAGAGATCCTTTTCTTCGAGTTATAAAAGGACGATTATTAGAGGACATTAACGAAACGTGACGCCAAAGTCGAGCAATTAACAAAGGAGAGGATGCTGCCCAAGAGAGTAAGAGCAATGACAGCTTGTTGAAATAATTGAAAGAGGCCCACACAAAAATAGAAATCATGTTTTGAGATGAAATCAAGAAGACCGATGCAGATGAGGTTAAGCTGAAAGAGGAGCTTGAAGCTCTTAACGAGATCATCGAAGCTCAGAAGAAAAATATTACTGGTTATGACAAAGCCGTCAAAGCCTATAAAAAGACAATTGCTGATTAGGTGAAAACGATGGAATCCCTTGACAAGACCATTTCATATCAGACCCAAATGATTGCTTCGCTCCAGGAAAGGTCGCACAACTTAATGCTAAGAAGACCCAAGTTGAAGTTGAGAAGGCCACCGTGACAACGGACTAATTGGAGTTGTAGGATATCTTTGAAAGGAAAATAGAGAAGATGGATGACACCATCTTGAATTTCTATGTTAACTCCTTGCTGCATCAGGGGAGCCTCGGCTATCTTTTCCCCCAAATTCGTGTGCACTCTTACTGTGGTTTGGGAAGAAGTTCTAGCCCATTTCGAGAGAACGGAGATGTATATACTGAGAAAGAGTTGGAGGATTCCTATCTCAACGAAAGTCGAAGAAGGCTTTGGTAGAGAGTCGGGAGATCATTCGAATTGAGACGGAATAGGAGGTTGTCGATGCTGCTACAACTACGAATGTTAAAGCGCTATCAGAGGCTTTCATTTATGGGTCCGGTGAATCATCAAAACAGCTTCGCGATCAGCTAGGAACTATTTTGAGTTTAGCCAGTACTATCTTGTTGCCTGCCCCTCCAACAGCTGCCTCAGAATCCTCAGGTGGTCATGGAACTTCTCTATAGATCGTGCAGCCATCCAAAGAAGGAGAAGATATGGAGTTTGAGATTGAAATTCTTGGCGACTCTTCTGATGTAGGTAATCTTCTTGTTTCCCTCGAATTTGAGAATTTTCAGCTCACGCCGCAAGAACAAGATGAATTGAATTCTTTCATTATTAATCTTATAAGTCCGCCTTCTTTGCCTACCGACCTATCGATCTCTTCAGTCCCTAGACCTGCTAATATTTCAACTACCGCGACACTTGTTTCTATAGCTGCTCCGATTGCGGCGCCCAGGTTTGGCTTACAACTAGGGCTAGAATCTGAGAAGATTGCTGCGTTGCACGGTCTGGATGACACTTCCGTATCATTTGAGGGAAATTTCATAGCATCTGCAGCTCGAGTGTAGGAAGACTAAATTGGCCAGGTAAGTAAAACTGAACAGTAGATGTAGTCATTAAGGAAAAGATTGAGGAGTGAAAGTCTTCAAGGAGCTCCCGCAAGTCCCAAAAGTGCAAGATCAAAGGGAGTCTTTCGAGAAGGTTGAAGAACAGGGAAGAGATGCTGGCACGGAGGTGATAGTTGATATTTCAAGTAGCGACACAACTCCTGACGGTTATTCTGAGAAGAAGAAACTTCCAACCAAAGATGGGAAGGGAAACGGTGGAAAGAAGCATTAATTGGCTCGAGAAATAATGTAGCCGGATATTGGGACATTCAGATTTGCTTGATACACATTTTGTACTAGTGCATAGTTTGTACTTATTCCTTTTGTTGTTGTAATATCTGTAATTTTCTTTTTGTTGGCCGATATTGTGTGGGTACGACCCCCGCATTTTGAATTTGTATAAAAAATGTTATAAGGAATGAAAAGATTAATGTTTCAACTATCATCTCTTCTGCGTTCTTCCTTATTTGTCATGTACTTAGCTTTCTCTTTCATTACTTATGTATGCTCATGACACGATTGTTTTTTATAACTAGATCCGTTGTGATTCCAAAATTTATTTGTCTTTGTTTGGAGAAATGGGCCTATGGAGTAGTTTCCTTTCAACTAAATATTGGTATGTGTGTGCCCCTTACTTTACATGGTTTTTTTTCTCAAACACTTGGAAAATGACTAGTTGATCTGGACGATCCCTCGGATGTCTGTAGCCGAATCTACTTTATGGTTCCTATTTTCGGGAACTTGTAACTCGAGCATCTTGATTCCGGAGATTTTTTCTTTTAATAATCGAGATCCTTTGTTGATATCTAGTTGTACGATATTATTGGACCCACTCGATTACTCTTAATAGTGGGAGTGGATTCTTGTTAGTCCTATAATAGATGAGTTTATCGGCATTGCGGGGAAAACAGCGGTACTTAAAAGCATGTGTGGCTTATGACATGCGTGGCTTCAAAGAGAGTGCACAACTCATGGGATCAATGTTACCAATCTTCGGGCAACGTGAGGAGTTTTTCGACATGAGCCGTCAGTCTGGAACGGTTTGGGAGTTCTTGACATTACCAATCTTCAGGCAACGTGAGGAGTTCATGTTTCGAAAGCGTGCTTCTATGACTCAAGAAGCAATGCATGGCTTATGAAGGTGCATGACTTTGATTGAGGCCTTCCCGGTATTGTTGGAGCAACACTGGTTCTTAGAAGGCAGGGATCGAGTTCAGTCGATCCAACGCTTTGAGCCAATTTGCTTGCGCCGACTCGAAGGTTAGACGAGGCATACTTGAGTGTGGTTCCACTATCTCAACCTTTATTTTATGGTTTTGAGTCGATTTGACCCCATCGACTCAGCAGTTTACTTTTGTGAACACAGTTTTACTGGTTCAGAATGCAAAGCAATTTTATTGGCAAATTTTACTTATTTACAATTCCCCCGGTATTTCGGGATTTCTTATTTGCAGGAAAGAGGAAATACATAAGACAGTCTTAGGTAAAGTAACGACGTAACGATTTGTTGTTCCATGCTTGGGGAATATGAGTTCCATCTACAGTAGTTTGCTTGAATGTACCATACCCAAGCTTCTGATCGATCACATAAGGCCCTTCCCAATATGGTCTGAATATTCCTAATATAAGGTAGACCCATTTGAGGAGAAGGTTTCCCAGTTCGAAAGTGTGGTTATGGACTTTGGAATTGAAATATCGTGTGACCCTTTTCTGGTGAGCAACAGTTCTTAAGCCGACTTCTTCCCTCTTCTCATCGATCGAATCGAGCGACTAGAGAATGAGTTGTTTGTTTTGCCTTTGATTGAACTTTTATCTTTGATGAGAGGGGACTTCTAGCTTGATAGGGATCATTGCTTCTGAACCATACGCTAGGGTGAACGGGGAGTGCCCGGTTGTAGTTTTGTGCGTTGTCATGTAAGCCCATAGTACGAGTGGAAGTTCATCAAACTAATTCCTTTAGCTTTAGTTAGTCGCTTTTTGATAGTGGACCTGATAATCTTGTTCACTGCTTCCACTTGCCTGTTTGCCTGTGGATGTGCAACAATGGAAAAACTTTTATCGATTCGGAAGCGTTTGCAAATGTCTTTAAACTCAGCGCTTTCGAAAATGAATCCCGTTTTACGTGATGATCTTTTGTGGCATTCCAAACCGGCAAACAATGTTTTTAGTGATAAAATTAATAACTTTCTTTATGGTAATTGTGCCCAACGGTTCTACCTTGGTCCATTTGGTGAAATAGTCAACAACAACTATGGCATATTTGGCTTCTCCTTTGACCATTAGTAATACACCAATTAAATCAATTCCCCAGACCACGAATGGCCACGTGCGGAGCATCTATGTCAGCTCCATCGAAGGAGTTCTTTTGACCTTGCTGAATCTTTGGCATTGGTCGCATCGTTTGGCATAATCTACTGCGTCGTGGTTTATTATTGGCCTAAAATACCAATATCGAAGGACTTTCTTTGTGATGGTTTTCCCCTCAGTGTGATCTCTATAGTGACCTTCATGAACTTCCATGAAGATTCTTTGGGATTTGTCATTAGTCACACACCTGAGCAAGGGGTAGAAAATTCCTTCGACAAAGTATCCCATCCTGTACTACAAACCACGATGCCTTCTAAAGGAGCTTTATCCGTTGATTCTTGTCTATAGGGAGTGTTCCTTTGAGCAGGTAGTTCTTGATCAATATCATCCACATTTCGTACTCCTCGGTTGTCTCAAAAATCCAATCTATGTCTATCTCGCTTATGCTTGGAGCGGTCAAGGTTTCGATTGGGACTAGCCCAAAGGACCAAGCTTCGCCGAAACTGACCAGTTTGGCTAGATAGTCTGCCTTCATGTTTTGTTCCCTCGGGATATGAGTTATGGTGTAATGTTCAATGACATTCAGCAATTCTTGCACTTTAGATAGGTACGGGCCGAGGTTCTTTCCCCGGGCTTGGTATTCGCCTTTTACCTAGTAGAACACCAGGCGAGAGTCGCTACAGATGTGTAAAGGACTTTTTCTTAAGTTCCTTCACAACTTTCAGCCCAGCTATCAGAGCTTCATACTCCACTTCGTTATTTGTTGTAGGGAATTCCAAGCATAAAGCATAGCAAATGGATCGCCCTTTGGGAGTTTCGAGCACTACTTCAGCCCCCGAACATAAGTTGTTAGATGCACCATCGACGAACAATTTCCAACATGTTTCCAATTTCGGGTCTATTTCTTCTTTGTTATCTCATATCGTAAATCATTAATGAAGTTTGATGGCACCTGCTGGTTGATAGCCCATGGCGGATGATAAGTAATTTCGTATTAACTCAACTCGATATTCCATTTGATAAGCCGCCCAGAAGTCTTGTGGTGGTACAACACTTGCTTTAGGAGTTAATCTGTTAGTACTTTGATCTAGTGTGCCTTGAAGTATGGTCGTAACTTTCTGGATGTGATCAAGAGACGACATGCCAGTTTTTCCAATTTCGGGTAGTTCTTCTCTACTCCAGTGAACTGTTTACCAATGTAATAAATGGGTTTCTGGATCTTGGCTTCTTCTCATGTGAGCGTGGCACTTACAGCATGGGGTGAGGTCACTAAGTAGATGAACAAGTCTTCTCTGTCTACCAGCTTGGATAGGATCGGTGGAGTTTCCATATGTTGCAGCAACCCTTCGAATGCGGTCTGACAAGCTTAATTCCATTTGAAGTTCTTCTTTCCCTTCCTTAGCGTGTCAAAGAGTTGTATACAGTTGTCGGTTTCTTTTGAGATGAACCAGCTTAGTGCTGTAACTTTTCCATTCAGGCTTTGTAACTCTTTCCTGTTCTTCAGGGCCTCGACTTCCCGTAAAGTAGTAATTTGTTCAGGATTTTCTTTGATGCCTCTAGGACTTACTATGAATCCCAAGAATTTTCCAAAAGCAACCCCGAAGTGACATTTAAGTGGATTGAGTTTTATTCCATATTTGCGGTGTGTATCAAACATTTCGCTGAGGTTGTCCAAGTGATTTGCCATTGTGCATGATTTAACCTACATACCGTCTACGTAAACGTCCAAAGTCTTCCCGATATGATGTTTAAACATGGCATTCATTAGTCATTGGTTGGTTTCCCCATCATTCTTTAGGCCGAATGACATTACTTTTGTAGTAGTATAATCCCAAATCAGTAATGAAACTGGTATTCTCTCGGTCAGTTTCATGCATTATGATTTTCTTGTACCCTGAGTAAGCATCCACAAATAATAGTATTTCATGTCCACCTATCCCATCCATTAGTTGGTTGATTCTAGGTAAAGGAAAGCTGTCATTTGCTCAAGCTTTATTTAGGTCCGAATTATGGATACAGTTTCGCCATTTTCCATTGGACTTCTTGACTAAGACCGGTGGGATACCCATTCGGGGTACGTTGCATCGTGGATAAAATAGTTCGATAGTAGCTTATCCACTTTCCTCTCAGCACTTTGGACCATTCGAGTCCTAGGCTGCGCCTCTTTTACATCACTGATGTATTCTTGGGATCAATATTAAGTGCATGGCATGCAATTTCTGACGAAACTCCATACACGTTGGAATATGTCCAAGCGAATACATCCAGGTTGGCATGAAGGAATTTGATGAGCTCCAACCGAATCTTGTTTCAAAGATGTGATCCAATCTTCAAGACCAGTGTTGGGTCACTCGTAT
Source organism: Allium cepa (assembly GCA_030765085.1). Taxonomy (NCBI): domain Eukaryota; kingdom Viridiplantae; phylum Streptophyta; class Magnoliopsida; order Asparagales; family Amaryllidaceae; genus Allium; species Allium cepa. Next base: position 569,897,810 of record CM060929.1, read on the forward strand.
CGACCGGGACAAACATCATCAACTCTGCCGATGCTGCCCATTACTTCCCTGATCTCTTCTTTCTAGGGTTTAAAGCCTTATCGAATCGGCTATGGTCCCCAAGCCAAGGGCGGCTCTGCAGTTGCTATTCGGTAAGTTCACGAATGTAAAGAGTCCTCCCCACATTCTTCCCTTTTTCTTTTCTTCTAGACTCATGTAATTCCACGATGTAGCACTCTCTAGCGGCACTTTAGTCTCTTTTGATCACCCAAACCCCATTCTCTATCGGAAACTTCATGGTTAGACACCACTAAGCTAAAGGAATCCTAAAATCTGCCAAAGCGGGCCGACCCAAGAAAGCATTGTAGGTGGATATTTCATCTACAATCACAAAGGTTTGCATGAGGATGACTCTTCGGTCACCTTCTACGAGTTCTATGGGTAAATCAATTGTTTCGATAGGCTTTTTAAGTTCATCGGTGAATCCTTGGATTTTTGTTTGGCAAGTGGATCCGTCCTTCATACTGATCTTCATTTGATCAAATGTGCATTTGAAAAGGATATTCATAGAACTGCCACTGTCTACCAATACCCGTTGGACTATAGCTCATCCGATTCCTACTACCACGACCATGGGGTTAAGGGTTGGAGCTTCAATTCCTTCATTATCTCGACTCTGGAGCACTGTGTCATCGTTTAGGGTCCTCCGTTGCTTAGCAGGAGTCATATCTTTGAGCATAAAACATGAATCTTTCGAAGCACATCTTAATGAGCTCGCATACCGCTCCATTTCTTCCAAACTTTCTACACGGGATGAGGTCCTCCAGATATTATTCCGATAATAAGTCTCTAGTAAGTCTGTTTGGATCCCTCTTCTCTAGTTCAAGTTTGGTTTCCCCAATCATTAGGAGCTTGAAGTCCGCGGGCTGGTCAAGATTTTGCGGCTTCCTCTCATGCTGCTGAAGCCTATTTTCTCGAATCAATCCTGCGATTATTTTCTTCACATGATGGCACTCATTCATGTTATGACCATGTGTTTTATGAAAATGGCAGTACTTTCCTGAGCACTTTTATTGTTTAGTTGCTTCCTTTTTAGGCGGCTTCCTATACTCCTCTGTCCTTTGTGCTGCAAGGTAGATGTTCTCTGGTGTATCATTGAGTAGGGTGTAGTCTTCAGGCCTAAATCCTTTAAGATACTTGCTGGTTCTGTTTTTCATGTTGGAATTCTAATTCTTCCTTTTTTTATTCTCGTCCTTTCCCACATTCCCTATGACATTACCGGCGGTATTTGCATCTTGATTTTCCACCTAACCATTCTACATGTGCAGTTAATGCCCCACTATTACACCGCTATAACCCTGCTATATCTCATAGCAGATTTCTACCACTACGAGTTTTCCATATAGCCTCAAATATGGCCTTTCCGCTTTAAGCCTCGCTATTTTCGCTATATCCCGTTATTCTCGCTACATTCCGCTATTTTCGCTATATCTTCTTTAAAATAAATGAATTAAAAAAATGACATTTATATATTATAAAAGTTATAAAATTTATTTATTTAGTTGAATTTCTAATATACTTTCAGAAATGAAAACACTCTAATATTCTACTAAATTCAATTATGTTATATAATAGTTTTACGTTTATTTACAATATATACGCACATGTTTTTATTTAAAATTATTTATGTATTAATTATAATTCAACTGATTGTTAATATTTCATTTAATTACCATTTATACATTTTTAAAAACATTATGTACAAATTCTATATGCTATTTTAAAGTCATCTACTATATCCCGCTATATCCTCGCTATGACTTTTTGCACCTACGCCGCATTGAATCTGCCGAGCGCTTTAACTACATAGCATTCTACCCAACGTTGGTTTCATCTTAGCAAGTCTTCCTTCTAGCTCTTCTACTTCTATCGATCTCATGTACAGGCCCGCTTTAGCTTAAAGTCCTTTCTGGTGATTAGTTGCTTCATTTTGATCCATTTCTCAAATTTAGTGTTAGGATGGATGGCACGGACCAGAGTCATGAGGACCATATCTTCGTTTGGATTACTTACTTCAATGACTGTGGTGTTAAACTGTCTCATGAAGGATTTCAAAGATTCATTTCATCTTGGAATAGGCTGACAAGGACATCCGTCTTTTGGTTGCATAATATAAAGCCTAAACCGATCAAGGAACCTCGTTGCTAACTCACCGAAAGCGGAGATGGATTTTGGTAGGAGCTTGGTAAACCACATGGAAGCAATTCATTCCAAAAGTATTGGAAAACATCTACACCGAATAAAATTTGAAGCATTCGCTCCATCCATATACCAACTGTACTTATACGTGTGCGGCTCTGGGTCCCTAGTTCCATCGTAGGATGGGACAGTGAGCTAAAGCCTAGAATCTCCTATCCTCGAGAGAGCCACTCCTTGAAGTTTCTTTGGCTTGCAGTTGGTCATATGGGGGCAGTTTGGACCTCTTTATCAGTATTAACACATTAGTGTTCTCTTTCAACTTGTCCTCATCAAGTTGTTCTCCATCTTCAAAGTCCGAGAGATCCAATGCTATATCTTCCCATGGAGTTTTTGTCCCCATATTCAAGTTTACGGCGGTCTGCTTTGCAGTTGGTAGAGTGCTTGCATTTCCTTCTATGGTGATTCCTGTAACTTCAACTACTACTTCCTTTTGCTATTGCTTTCCATTTCTTCCGTTTAGGTCAGAAACAGAAATTTTTTTGTTCCATGATGGCCGCGGGCTCTGGCATGTTTCTTGGAGCAGCAAATGATTGTAAGGTCAAGAGGGCATTCAATTTGTCCATAAGAGATTTTTGGTCATTTCCATCTTCTGATTAATTTCGTCAACCATCTTATTTAACTCATCTCTAGTGACAACTTCATGCTGAATAGAAGATCTCGGCCCCTGATCTTCGGTGTTTGCGCCAAAATTTGGTTAGGCTAATGGGTTGTTGGCGCTATTGACATTAACTTAATGAGGATTGGTTTTGTCTCCAACTATTACAGCTCTTATGGATCTTCCAGAAACAGTTCTCTTACTTCTTGGTGCCATTGAGTCTCAACAAATATATTTTTAAGCAATGGATTGGGGATCTTACTTCTGAACCTGCCCAATCCAAAGTAGATAGCTAAATCTAAGTTTGAGTTGGGTTCTTAGTGAAAGCACCAAAATGTTAACCCAAAAAATGGATCAATACCCTGGGTTGAGCGTGAAATTACTAGCCATGTTTATTAAGGTAAATAATGTTGAAAAAGTAAAGAAACAAGAAGATTTTTATAGTGGTTTGGTTGTTAATTAAGCCGACATCCACTATATAACTTTCTATTAACTGACTGCTATTACAAGTGAAATCATATTACAATATGATTGAATTTCCTAAGCTAGATCAAGTCATAAGTGCAAGAGTTTAGTGGAGAATCATAGTGAACTCCTAGGTGACTGCTGTGTGGGAGGATAAGTGCGAAGAATAGATTCTTCAGAGTTTCAGCTTCCAGTCTAGAAGATCCCCTTTATATTGTAGGTATGATTGTATTCATAGGGGTTGGGGAGCTATTGAGCTACGCCGCTTTGCCAGGAATTTGCATTTGAAGGTATGAAGGTACTCCCAAAGTTTCATAACAAGAGACCTAAAATGGTGGATCACTAGCGATCAAATGTAATTAGGTTAAATTTAGCCCGCTTTGTTTGGATCTTGATACTTGCCTTATGTAGGCACTCTCCAAACAATTTCATGACTAAGTGCGATTTTTATATAATGATTCTTGTAAATTATTGCTGGAATTAGATGAATGCCCACTTCTCCAACTAGTTTGCTTGGAATATCTTGAAACTTGGGGACAGCCCTAGAAATACATATTAGATCATGATGTGTTATCCCTCCTTTTGGCAAGGCCGTGATACCAAGGAATTGGCTAGAAACCCAAAGATAGTTTTCACAAAAACCGGTTATGCACAGGCTCCTTATGGATGTCGGTAAATTTTTCCCAAGTCCAAATCAATCAATAGTTGACAAGACATGAAAAGCAAAGCTATGAAAGCCAACGTTCCAAATTTTGAGCCAATCCGAGTTCGTATGCTCAAGATATGATCGATACAAGTCAAGGAAACCAACTTGTTCGTATCCATCATTTCGTGTCGATCAGGCCACAATCCATCTCTTCGTATCAGTTGATTTTGTATCCATCACATACCTATCTATTCGTGTCCATCACCAAGCAGCTGTCTTCTTTGTATCCATCAAAGATGGTCAACTTCGTATCCATCAACAAAAGCGCTGGTGTCTAGTTCGTATTGATTAAGTTTCAACATGCTTCGTATTGATCAACCACAAATCGACACGAAATCAACACTTCCCACCGATACAAAGTACAATGCAATTGATCGATACGAACAGAATAATGCAACCAATCGATATAAACAAGGCGGCACAATCGATACAAACAAGGTAATGCGATCGATCGATACGAACAGAGCGGTTAAGATCGATACGAACAAGCCAAAAACCTTGGAATGACTCGGTCGATTCGACATCGAAAGTGGATCGATCTGAGAATTCAGCGCTATGTCAACATGCAGACACATGCTCGGATCAATACGAACAGAGCGATATGAAAGGATCGATACGAACTAAACAACCTACTGAAAACTCAAATTTGCATCGATCATTACTCGCAACCTACAAGTCCAAATGCCACCAGATTTTCAAAGGAGCTTACGTACAACCTAAAGAATGTTCCTGCCAAAATTTCGACTCGATTGGATGAAATCTTGATCGATATGAAATTCGTTCATATCGATTACGGATCGAGTCGAAATCGTGTGGGATCGATCGCATGGGCCCACCCACATTCCAGAAGAGGTCTCCCGAGATCTGAGCGAGATATTTGCATCCTGTGCCTATAAATAGCATCCTAGAGCCTACAGAAAAAGGAACTTTTGGGTCTTTGACATCCAGACTCTACTGAAACTATTTTTGCACTTCAAGACTACTGTTGTACTCGAAATTCATCACTGTGATCCGCTGTAATAAGTTGTAATCAGCAAGAAAATATCAATAAAATCATCAACTTCATAGTGGACATAGGCCGTACGCTGAACCACTCTAAAACTCTATGTTTTCTGCATATTTTTCTTGTCTGTTTTTGAAATGTTTGTTAGATAATCCTCTTTTTACATTTATATTCTTCAATTTTATCTCTCCAAATACTTCCAAAGAGTGTTGTGCCCAATTTTGGTACAAACACTTAGGTGCTTTCACTGAGAAAACACAGTTTTTCTCCTGCTCTTTGGATCTCCTATCGATACCGGGCTGCACAAATCTGAGAAGAAGATCCATATCTCAAGTTTAGAGTTCTTCCATCTTATTCAGATTTGCATCAGATCTAGGAAAGAACTTCATCATCCATCATGGTTAGTACAAGGACCGCTTCTACAGCTGCAGATCAAGAATGACGGGACATACATAATCTCGTATAACTGCCTCCACCCAATCAGAATACCACCGAACCATCAGATCCGTTAGGCCCTGTTACCAGGGAAGAATTCTATATGCTTATGCAAGAGATGACCCAGAACCGTCATCAACTCACTTAATAGTTGCATGCAAACGCTGAGTTGACTAATCAGCTAAATCGCCAAAGGCGTAGGAGATCTAGGAGGGATCAGGCTTCCTACTCATCCACGAAGAGTTCAGCCTCTTCGGATTACCATCATAGATCTACGCTCTAATGGCTAGACGGAAGTTACACTCAAGCTACTAGACATCAACCTACACTGAACATTAGGCAACCCAGAGTTGGCCCATCAACCAGCTACTAGACCGGATCCTCCTCCCGGGGAGGTAATGTTCCTCACTACACCACAGACAACCATGCTACCACCGCTGCTATTGAACCTGGAGTTGATGCCTGGAATCAGTCAGATATGAACCATCGTCAACATGGACATACTCCCGAACCCTATGTTCTAGAGAACTTCATGCCAAGGAGGCGAGATATGGACCATCGACCACGACTGGTCCAACCTCGCATTATGGACCCGACCACACCTTGGCTCGACGTACACAAAATGTACAGATGCCAGACATTCCCAAGATGATCCGTCAGATGATTCGAGACTATCAAGGCCTTACAAATGATGATTGGGGAATCTCTCGGAGTCATACTCCCTTTATCGATGAATTACATTATGCTGAACCACCTCGGCGATTCAGGATGCCGACTTTACCAGTCTATGAAGGAATTTCTGATCCCAACCAACACATCCTGATTTATGAGTGGTCGTTCAATGTTGCACGGGCTGATGATATAGTAAATGTCGAAGCTTCCCAATCTCTTTGAGGGGCATAGCTATTGTGTGGTTCACTCGTTTGCCACCATGATCTATTTCTTGTTTTGACCAACTGGCAACCAAATTTGTTGAGCAATTTCGGATGCATTTCGAAAGGCCGAAGGATGTTAACACTATGTCTAGTGTCACTCAAGTCCTGGAGAGACATCCGAAAATATTTAGAAAGATTCCATGCTGCGCGTGTTGAGATCTGCAACCCTAATGATAACTCCATTCTTATGGAATTGACTAAGGGGATTGACCTCGATTCTGAATTCAGCAATTGGTTGGCCGAAAAACCACATGCATCATTGGACCGTTTCTATTTCAAGGCAGCCCAATTCTTGAGAAGGAGGATGCAAACAGTTTAGGAAGCAGGATGACGCAAAGCCAAGTAATGTTGTAGTTAAACAGTCTGGGGAGAGCTCCTGGAAAGTGCAATTGAATATTTAGAATAAACAGACTCAGCAAAAAGGCAATGGGAATCAGAGTAGAAAGCAGGATCAGAACTGTGGTTCACGATGTAGAGCTCCTATGTTCGATAATTACACTCCTCTGAATATGTCGTTGGAGAATGTATATCTATAAACCTACAATGCTATCCAGTACAAGAAGCCTGCTCCGAAGCCATCATCGGAGAGGCAGATCCAAACAGAAAATTTTTGTAGGTTTCATGAGAGTTATGACCACAATACAATGAGTGTCGTCATTTACAAGATCTCATTGAGAAGTTGATTAGAGAGAGGAAGATGGAGTAGTTTGTGCGGGCACTGCAGTCAGGAGGTGCGGGCCCATCGAATCAAAATAATGTACCTAATCAGGCAAGACAGGAGGAACTCGCTCATACTGGAGGAAGGCTAGTGATAAATACAGTAAGTGGTGGTCCTCATCCAACAGACCGAATCTGGAGGGAAATGGAGTCGTATCCATGCTCTGTTAGGCATGCAGACTTCGAGTGTTGTAGTAGTTTTGATGATGAGGCTCCGACCAAAAAACAGAAGACGATGACTGACGACATCATGTTTGGAAATAGAGATGCTGACAAGGTCGAAGCACCCACTATTGATCCACTTGTCATATTAGCCTAAGTAGGTCCTGCTTGGATGAAGAGGGTCCTAGTCGACAGTGGAAGTTCTGTTAATATACTGTTCAAGCAAGCCTATGACCAAATGAAGATGGAGGCTAAAGATTTGAAACCTTGCCAGTCCCGAATTCATGGTTTCAATGGAAGCACCACTATACCTACTAGAGTAGTGGAATTACCAATGGAGTTGGGAGTTGGAGAACGCCGGAGAGTCCGGATACTGCATTTTGTTGTTTTGGACATAGGTTCGCCATATAATGCTTTCTTGGGCCGACCGGCCCTAGCTGAATTCAGGGCAGCCATTTCCCCATGGTGCTTGACTCTAAAATTCCCCACCGATCGTGGGGTTGGAGTCTTTCAGGGAGATTAGGCTGCTGGACGAGCCTGTTATGTTGCTGAGCTGCGTGGGGCGCAATGAAAGGAGAAAGGAAAGAGCATAGAGGAATTTCTCTATGTTCATTCTGTTGGTAATCGACAATTGGTGCCTGGGCACCCCAACCAATTCCAAAGAGATCTTGACCCGAGAGATACTGAAAGTGAAGACGAAAGTAAAGACTGTCAAGCTTCTCGGCCGAACTGACGATTGATGTCCCGATTGACGATAGCGACGATTCTACAATGCTAAAGACTAGGTCTTAGTTAAGCCAACAAATGCAAGGGGAATTGGTTGAATTTCTTCAGGAAAACCTCGACGTGTTTTCCTGGACATATTCTGATATGTGTGGGATCTCCTTGGACATCGCAAGCCACATGTTGAATATTGACCCATGTTAGATGCCGGTAAAGCAAAAATGGCGTGATATGGATCTAGAGAGATCTACCGCCCTTAAAGAAGAAGTCAATAAGTTAAACTCGAATGGGTTTATTAGTGATGCCTTATACCCGAAGTGGGTATCCAATCCCGTACTTGTCCAAAAGCCAAATGGGAAATGAAGAACGTGTGTCAACTACTGAAACTTAAACAAAACTTGTTCGAAAGACAGTTTTCCACTTCCTCGAATTGATCAGCTCGTAGATTCAACTATTGGGAAAGAATTATAATCCTTTATGGACACATATTTCGGTTACAACCAAATACCCATGCACTTACCCAACCAAGAACATACCAGCTTCTTAACCGATCTAGGACTCTACTGCTACAAAGTTATGCCTTTCGGACTCAAGAACGTCGAGGCAACATACCAACGACTTGTCAATCGAATGTTCACTAACCAGATCGGAAAGGCCATGGAAGTATATGTAGACCACATGCTAGTGAAATCACGATTCTCCACTGATCATATTAAAGACTTGGAATTGATTTTTAGTGTCCTTCGAGAATACAGGATAAAGCTCAATCCATTGAAATGTCACTTTGGAGTCGCATCCAGAAAATTCCTTGGGTTTATCATCAACGCTCGAGGAATCGAAGCAAATCCCAAAAAGATCTAGGCCATTAGAAATCGTGAGACTCCGAGAACCATAAAGCAAGTCCAAAGCCTCATTGGGAAAGTACTAGCACTGAGTAGGTTCATTTCAAAGTCCAACGACAAATGCATTCATTTCTTTGATTTGATTCGAAAAGGGAAATGGAATTTTGAATGGACCACGGAATGTGAGGGCGCATTCCAAGCACTAATTCAACATCTCTCCACATCGCCTATTTTGTCAAAGCCTATCAATCACGAGCAACTGTACCTTTACTTGGCGGTATCAGAAAATGCAATCAGTGCTGCCTTAGTTTGGGAGGAAGACCTAGTGCAAAAATCGATCTACTATATTAGTAAACGACTGATCGGAGCTGAGAGAAATTATCCGAAGCTAGAGAAGTTGGCTTATTGTCTCGTTATTGACTCATGGAAGCTCAATCCGTATTTCCAGGCTCATCCTATCACTATTTACACCGATCAGCCATTACGACAAGTCCTTACACGGCCTGAGACGTCTGGTAAGTTACTCAAATGGAATATTGAACTAAGCCAGATTGATATTACTTACACTTTGAGGCGAGCTATTTAACGACAAGTCCTAGTGGATTTCATTGCCAAATTTACCATCCTATAGGACTTGCCTGAAACCAATGAATCTCTTAAGTATATCTGGAAGCTGCATACCGATGGTGCATCAAACGACCGGTGCACGGATGGTGGAGTTGTACTCGAAACCCCTGAAGGTCGATCCATATGTTATGTTCTAAAGTTTGATTTTCATGCGACCAATAATGAAGATGAATATGAAGCCTTGATTGCCAGATTGAAACTCGCCCGAGATTTGAGAATCGTTGCTGTGGAAATTTATTGTGATTCACAATTAGTTGTGTGTCAAGTTTGGGATGAATATCAGGCAAAAGACCAAAGGATGACTGCTTATCTAGCTTGATTCCAGTAGATACTTAATCAATTTGATTATTATGCCATCTTCTACATACCCCTTGAGTGCAATCAAAAGCCTGATTCATTGGAAAAGTTAGCGAGTACGGGCGAAGCACAACAAATGGGACTCGTTTCTGTGTAAACATTATCTTCCCTAAGCATTCATTGGATAGAGACAGACTGGATATTTGAAAACACTCCCCATAAGGAGTCGTGGATGACTCTGTTCTGAAATTACCTCGAGCATGGAACGCTACCTGAGCGCAGGAGTGAGAAGAGACAGATTCTTCGAAAAGCTGCGCGGTTCACTATTCAGAATGGAGTAATGTATAGAAGAGGGTGCTCCATTCCTCTACTCCAATGTATCACCCACGATGAAATTAAGCGAATGTTACATGATGTACACGAAGGAGAATGTGGCGATCACACCCGAGGGCAAACTCTCACTAAGAAAGTACTCCGGTATGGATATTATTGGCCGACTGTAAACCGCGATGCAGCGGATTATGCAAGAAAATGTGATAAATGACAAAAGCATGCTCGAATTCCTAGAGCCCCACCTACTGAGATAACCCAAATGGTCAGTCCATGGCCGTTTGGAGTATGGGGCATCGATATCATTGGCTCTCTACCTCTAGCCAAAGGTGGTGCAAAGTACACAATTGTCGTGGTTGATTACTTTACTAAGTGGGCCGAAGCTGAACCTCTTGCTACAATCACGATGAAGAAGGTGATCAACTTTGTAGTCCGCAACATTATCTGCCGATTTGGTCTCCCACATACCATCATTACTGATAACGGAACCCACTTCGACAGTGTTGAATTCAAGGATTTCTACCAACGATTCCACATTCAAAGGAAATTCTCTAAAGTTGCACACCCTCAAGCGAATGGCCAGGTTGAAGCTGTTAATAAGGTTATAAGTCTATTCTAAAGAAACGACTGGAAAAGGCTGCGGGCAAGTGGGTTGATGAACTTCCTATGGATTTATAGGCTTACCGATCAACCCACAAGTCCATAACTGGGCACACTCCATTCTCTCTTTCCTATGGTTCAGAAGCTGTTATTCCAGTCGAGATGGAAGTACCTTCTCATCGTGTGACTTATTATGATCCAAAGACAAATGCCATACTATTTACGGAATCCTTCGATTTATTGGATGAGAAGCGCGAATAGGCTGATTTAAGGGCAGCCGCATACCGAATCGAGTCGCTCGATTATACAATGCTAAGGTCCAACCCTGAACCTTTGAACTTGGCGATCTCATCCTCAAAAGAATATAACGATTCCTTCGCACATGAAACCAACGTGGGAAGGACAGTATGTGATTGAACGAAAGTTCGACGATGGCACATTCAAGTTATCCCCCGTTGACGGTCTTCCTTTGCCAAGAGCCTGGAACAGCGAGAGTCTTCGTCGCTACTACACACGACAGGCTTTATTTATTTTAGTCTATTTTTTATCTGCAATTAGTTTCTGCATTTTGAAAATTGAATTTGTAATAAGGCAACTGACTTTTCCATATTTTCTTATTTCAGCAATAAAACGCCATCTCTTCGAGCTAGAGTTGTGATTTATTGGATGTGTCATACAACCATCACGATGCATGAAGAGCTAAGTTCCATCATACGGTGGGATTTATTAAAATAGGAAGTGACTGTGATACGACCGACCACTCACTAAGTGAAACCCAAGCTCGGGGCAAGCCATCACAATAAGACCAAAGAAGGTTTGACACACGATAATCCCTTAACTAACTCCAGTCTCCCAGAGTACAAGTTGGAGTATAAACTTATGGATGCGGTTTCGAAGAGGGTGGATCCGTCCACCTTGCGACTTCGACCGTATCCTAACCAAGTTTGAGGAGGATGGACCCATCCATCCTCCTACCTCACTTGTTAACTCGAGGTTGATGTGAATCGACCATCCACGATCCTGATAAATCCACCGTTCCCAGAGTGCGAACGAACACATAAAAGCCTAAACAGATGCGACTGACCATCTGTTGGCCAACTCCAAATTCTCAGAGTGAGAATTGGAGTACAAATATCAAACTCTAATTTCCAGAATGTGAACTAGTGTACAAACACCAACTCGAATTCCCAAAGTGCGAGTCGGAGTATAAACATTGACTTTAAATTCCCAGAATGTGAGTTGGAGTATAAACATCAACCAACTTCAAGTTTCCAGAGTGCGAATTAGAGTACAAATGTCGACTATCTTCGGATTCCCAAAGTGCGAACCAGAGTATCGACTGCAAATAACTCTAAGTCCCCAAAGTGTGGTTGAGTATAAACATAACTCGGGTGTGAATGACCACTCGTAAACTAACTTAAGTCCCCAGAGCGTGGACACATACTTAAAACTTAAACAGGTGTGATCGACTGCTGACGTACAAATGCAAATCCTTGGAGTGCGGATGTGATCATTAATAAGTAAGCGAGTGTGATTCGACCGCTCGACTCTCGCTTGTTTCAGCATCGATTCAGCGATGTTAAGCTCGACGAAATGAAGGGAAGTGCAATCGCTGGCCGATCTTTACAACTCATCCCCGAAATTGGGGACGGAACTTTGTCGACCATCGGCTGAAGCAGTGCAACATCAAAATTCAACTTAATCTCCGGTTATGACTCACGTTCATAATTTCGGGACTTGACAAGTAAAAACAAACTCAACTCAGATGTCGAAACTTTGCAAGTGCACCGAACAAAATCGAAATGTTGGAACACTTAAGCTAATACACAATAATTGAGTTGAAGCCAAAATAGAAATTTCATTTCAACTATTTGTAAAAAGAATTTATGTACAGGTTGTTTCCACAATCCTACTAGCGAGGGCCGAACCTGCATCTATACACGGCCTATAAAGGAAAAAACAAAAGCAAATTCCTATTTGCTCAAAAATGAGACAAAGAAGCCTATCTACTCTTTCTTCTTCCTGGGCCTTCTTCTTTGGCATGGACCCGTTGGAGCTGCTTGTGATTTTCCTCTTCGAGCCTTTGCCTTTCGGCGGCTGATCTCCAGTGGGCGACATTATGTCCACTTCCTCCTCCGAACTCACATGTATAGGAATGCTACCAGAAGGTGGAGTCGGGGGGATCAGATCAACTGTAGGAGCTGGGATAGGTATGCTGATGTCAAAAACCATACCACCAGGAGATATCATCCTTAACGGAGCCAGGCCAGGTTCGTCATTCCATCCCCGAAGCTGTTGGTTTGAGCTGCTGCTTCCATTTTGGTAGTTATCACAACTATAATCTCTTCTTCATGAAGTGTTTGTGCAGCACTAGGAATGTTTGTAGCTAGACTTGAAGAACTAGTCGCCGGTACGCCTCCGCTCATAACAAATGGAAGATCTGCAAAGGGGTCACTATGATGACTGAGAAGTTCTTCCATCATCTGTTCATCAAAGGAAAGTGCGCACCCCTACGTTCCGCCAATAGACTGGTAGTTGTTTTAGCGACCACTTTAGTTACGATAGCATCCAACACGTGAGGCGATTCTTAAGTGGTGATAGGAGGCGCATCTGATGTAGCTCCAATCATTGGAAAGAAACAAAAGAAACTGTTATTGAGTATTGCAAGTGAAGCTTCTAATCGTGAACAAGTATACGAAACGTTCAGAATACCTTACTCGATTTGACTTGTTGTTGATTGAACGGTCTCAGGAGGTTACTCACTAGCTTGAGATATCTGAGGTTGATCTGGGTTATAAGCATGAATGGATTGAGATTCAACCGCAGAGGTCGGCTTAGGCTGAGTCGGCACAAGGGTTTTAGGACTCGTATTATGGTGCTCGACACTAGAACCTTCTCCAACCTCCGAATGCTGAGCGTCAAGCTTCTCCTTCTCATACAAAATCATAGCATTATGGAGAATTTTCTTTTCGTCTTTGTTCAGCACTTGGCTCTCAAGCTCGAACTCATGGACCAATTCGCCCTGATGGGCAGCTTTCTTATCCTCAACTAGACGGCTCCAGACGTTGTATAAGTGTGTCAGATAGTTGTCGAGCCAGGATAGGTTCCTATTTTCAAGACGTTGGCATTATAGGTGATGATGAGATCTTCAGTGTCAGCCTCTAGCCTGGACTCCGCCAATCGGACCCTCTCCTCGACCTCGGTCTCCACCACAAGGACTTTAGCCGTTGCCGCATCCCGTTCACCCCGGAGCACTATGGCCTGCTCATATGCCTCCTAGGTTGTGAAATTTGCGTCATCCCTTTCCTTAATAATTTTGGAGAATTTGGCCTTAAGCTTGTTAAGTTCTTTAAGAGCCGCATCCCTTTCGGCAGTGACAGTGGTACTCCGATGGCCCATCTCCTCCACCAGGGCAAAGTGTGTTTGCCTCATCCTCTCCATAGCCAAGTTCACCTCATCGGCCTTTTGAGTGGCCTCTATTTCTGACTTTCGGGAGAATTCGACTTCATCATTAAGCACTTGGATGATTCGATCCTTCTGAACGAGCTCATTTTCTAATTTTTGTATTGTGGTTACCTGCTCAAAGGACATCTTCGATGCTTTCCCTATGGCTTTCGACCACCCCTTATATTGAGTATAGATGCCATGAATATAACGTGCATCGCGTTCTCCGCTTCCACTGGAATTCTCTTTAAGGGCGGAAGGAAGATTTAGCCATCAAAGCAAATATTCGGGAAATCCTTCTTTAGTTGTGCGATTCTAATAACCCCTTCTCCTGTGGGCTCGGTAATAGCCTGTTCAGTGACAATGGGAGTTTCAGCCTTGTGTCTACGACGGTGTGATTTAGGCCTAGAGGATTGGGAAGATGGTTTATGCGGGGAGGCTCTGCAATTTGTTTTCCATAGCTGGATGGGTGTGTAAGGATTCTAGGAGGTGGAGAACAGGATCGAGATTGGTGTCTATAATCCCTGTCCTTATCCCTGACATATCTTTCCTGGCTGGAGTATCCATGATCATATTCCCTCTTAGCCTCTCTCCTACATGACTCGTAGAATGTAGAAGATCGACGAGCTAAGTGAAGACTCCCCAACATCGACCCACGTCCAGACATTGTACCTACAATGTAATAGAAGTAAAGTTAGTAACCTACTGAAGTGAACAGCTTGTGATCAGAAATCGTGTAGTTCCATGAAGTGTGTATGTATGTGCAACCCCCCGACTAACTGGAAATGTCGACCACACTTGTGGGAAGAAACTCGCTTAAATCTAAGGCAGTCTGAAGCTCCTCCAATCAGGCATCGTGTTGGAATGACACATAATCCGGAATTGGGATATCGACAAACCCTTCGAAAACGTTCTCCACTTGCAAGGGAGAAGCCTCTGAAATTGTAATAACAAAAACAGGGAGAGGCATGATCATATATTTCCATCTCCTAGACTTAGAACGCTTGTGGGCTGCAGCCTTGCCTTTTCTCCTTCCCTCAGAATCTTGAAAGGTATTGGAAGGCCAGGCAACAAGTTCATTATTGGTGGATGTATATTCATCATCACCCTCTTCAGCTATTACAATCCGGGGCATCTTACGCTTCATCCATCCAGTCGGGACAGCCCTCAATGTTCCTTCGAACCTTATACTCTGATTTCGCTCGATCAGCCTAACTATCTTCAAGTTTCGGTCTGTTAACACCAACTCTATTTCCCTCATCTCATTCGGCACTTCTTAGAGAACAGAACTATCTCTTTAAAGTGTACGCCCTCGGATCGTGGAATTACAGCTGTAAAGAAAAGGAGATATTAGTTTTGATATCAGCTATGATTATCTCGTTAACTACTTGAAAATATCGCAGCACTTACATCTGACAAACCATCGGCTGGCGAATCCCGAAGGGCATCGGATATAAAACCACTCCATTTTAAAGTAACTCAGCCTTGTCCAGGATCCCGTTACCACTTGACAATTCCTGACCAATTCCAGGAATGTAAAAGAAGGGCTATCTCCCCGACTCTTAACATTAAATAAGTATCTAATCTCGTTCGGGATTGGTGGTCGGAAGAGATGCTCCATAAATACGATGAACATGCTGTTTAGCAGAGCGTATCCATTGGGGTGTAACTAAGAGGGGGTGATTCCAAAGAAAGACAACACTTCTCTAATGCATTGGTTAAACAGAGGAAGTGTTCTAGCAATACATGCATGGTGATTGAAAGTAGTAAATCCCTCCGTTGGAGCATGCGGTCTATCATTTGGTCCTTGCAATAACACATCGTCCAATGACAAGCCATGCCTTAAGCATATCCATCCCAGTATGCTTTTGGAGACGTTAGATGGTATAGAATCTTATGGATTACCGAAAAAATAGCACCTGATAGCCCATCCGGAGCTGGATCAATAACCTCGGCCGTAATGACCGACAACTTTATAATTAGGAGAGATGAACTATGAGTTTCCTGCTATTGAGAACTTGTAGACTCCATAGCTAATCAACTTATTAAAACCAATCATTAGACGATAATAAACCAGTGTGGTCCCCAGTGTGAAGTGCATGGATGTGTTATGTAGTGCAATGCCACATGTTATTTGAGAAATTCTACAGAGTTTGAATAAATGTTAAAACGACAATACTTCGAGATTCAATCGGATTGACCGTCATCGCCGACCGCCACGACCGTGCCATCTGGTTTCAGTGAACGATCTAATTTAAAATTCATCACATTAGTCAAGTTACAGTTCCATCGACGAGCTTCAAGGGCAGTCAAATATGCAGTCTGATAGTTAAGTCCAGTTATGCAAGGCGTAAGCTCATCAGGGTTGAATGTTTGAATGTGCGAAGATTTCGCGTCCATCAAGGTTCGAACTCCCGAAGCCCAGTTCAAATCGATCGAGGAAAACAAGATTTCATATCGATCCCCAGAAAACCATTTCGTATCGAACCCAAACCCCCCAATTTCATATCGTTCGTCAGCTACGTTTTTCGTATCAATCACCTGGTCAGGTCTTCGTATCGATCGCTCTGGATCGATACGAACTCCCACCTTCCCTAATCGATACGAAGTTACTTCCTCCATCGATACGAACTTTGTTTCTTTTCGGTTCGATACGAACCCGTTACACACAATCCAGTGTTTCCTCCGTATCCATCGACCCTTCTTCTTCCCCAAAGCGGCTCAAACGCCCTCTCCTCCTTTCTCAACCTCGCTTTGACCCAACTCTAGCATCAACATCGCCGGAATCGACGGCCATGACTTTGAATGAATTGGTGTTAAAGCTCGAGTTTCGTCATGGTAGAATTGATTTAATCGGTTAAGTACCTAGATTAAAGGATCGGCGTGAGGGATTAGTGAGTTAATTTGGTTTGGGAACGAAGATCATTTCTCTCTTTATAGTGCTCTATCGATGTGAAGGCGAGTACGAAAGTGATAACAGATAAAAAATTTGGCTAAGTCCAAAGAGTATTTATACGAACTCGTGGCCAGGCAAAAGGCGATTCACCTCCCAAACATGTTAACCGGTCAAAACGGTCGAAGAAAGAAATATACGAAGGGCCTTCTTCGTACCTACTCAGCCACATCGGTCATGGGGCAGCTGTTCGTATCCACAAAATTCCATTCGATCTAGAGCATGGTTTTTCGTATCCATCGATGATTCATTGATACAAAAGATGCAACAAAGATTTGTTTGAACCATTTATATTCCATCGATAAAAACATGCTTATTCATATCCATCAATCCAAAGCGATCTCCAGTGTAGCTATTCGTACCCGTCAAACCATCGAAACGAAAGACGCCGCAAAGGCCTGTTGGAGCTACTAAAATCTATCGAGATGAAATGAAAATTTTGTATCCATCAAAGCTCATATCCATCAATATGAAATGTTTATTTCGTATCCATCAATGCGAATTACATCGATGCGAGAACAATCTTTCAACCTTTTACATCGATACAGGAGAGGATCGATACAAAGAGACATTCAAGAACAGCCATCAAGTGTTGTTACAACTCGAATTTCACATCGATTCATAAGAGGATCGATACAGAATCGATGCGAGAAAACTGACAACAACTTATGAACGTACGAACGTTAACGAGAGTCAGGTTAACATGTATGCATGTATGTCGAACTTATTTTCAATTTTCAAAATTCATAGGTCGTATGCCTACCTGATGAACAATTACAACAACAAACAGCTGATCACTATCACACAACAATCAGTTACAAGAGCATATGATACAGCAATTGGCAGTCAACAATCCGTATCACTGAAAAATCAGTCAAAGGTTATATCTTTCGATGAAAAGATAACAATAGGTCAACAAGTCAGATGGAAATTTTTCAAAATGAAGATCGCAACTTTTCAAAGCATGTCATGTTTTCAGAAGACGTTCTTTGGGGGGCAAATGTTATCCCGCCTTTTGGCAAGGCCGTAATACCAAGGAGTTGGCTAGAAACCCAAAGGCAGTTTTTCCCAAAAATCGGATATGCACGGGTTCTTTATGGATGTCAGTAAATTTTATCGGAGTCGATATCAAGATACAATTGATAAAACACAACAAGCAAAGCTATGAAAGCCAACATTCTAAATTTCGAGTCAATCCGAGCTCGTATGCTCAAGATATGATCGACACAAGTCAAGGAAACCAACTCGTTTGTATCCATCATTTCGTAACGATCATGCCACAATCCATCTCATCACATCGGTCGATTCCATATCCATCACATACCTGTCTATTCGTGTCCATCACCAAGCGGCTGTCTTCTTCGTATCCATCGAAGATGGTCAACTTCGTATCCATCAACGAAAGCATGGGTGTCTAGTTCGTATCGATTAAGTTTCAACATGCTTCGTATCGATCAACCACAAATCGACACGAAATCAACACTTCCCACCGATACAAAATACAATGTAATCGATCGATACGAACAGAACAATGCAACCAATCGATATGAACAAGGCGGCACAACCGATCGGTACAAACAAGGCAATGCGACCAACTGATATGAATAGTACGGTTAAGAACGATACGAACAAGGTGAAAACCTTAGAATGACTCGGTAAATTCGGCATCGAAAGTGGATCGATCCAAGAATTTAGCGCTACATCAACATGCTGACACATGCTCGGATCGATATGGACAGAGCGGTATGAAAGGATCGATATGAACAAATCAGCCTACCGAAAAATTAAATTTGCATCGATCATAACTTGCAACATACAAGTCCAAATACCATCAAATTTTCACAGGGGTTACGTACAACCTAAAGAATGTTCCTGCCAAATTTACACTCCATTGGATCAAATCTTGATCGATACAAATATCATTCGTATCAATCACAGATCGAGTCAAAATCGAGTGGGATAGATCGTGTGGGCCCACCCACGTGCCAGAAGAGCTCTCCCGAGATCTGAAGGAGATATTTGCATCATACTCCTATAAATAGCATCCTAGAGCCTACGGAAAGAGGATCTTTTGGCTCTTTGACGTCCAGACTCTGCCGAAACCATTTTGCACTTCAAGACTACTGTTGTACTCGAAATTTATCACCGTGATCCGCTGTAATCAGTTATAATCAACAAGACAATATCAATAAAATCATCAACTTCGTAGTGGATCTAGGACATATGCTGAACCACTCTAAAACTATGTGTTTTCTGTGTATCTTTCTTTTCTGTTTTTGAAGCGTTTGTTAGATAATCTTCTTTTTGCATTTATATTCTTCATTTTTATCTCTTCAAATACTTTCGAAGAGTGTTGTGTCCAATTTTGGTACAAACATGATGCAAGAGGAATGATTATCCCATGAGCGATATTGATGGATTGTTAGCGATCCATGGGTAATGGATCGCTAGCGATCCATTCCCTTAAGTTATTTTTGTCTTTTGAGCCTTTCTTGGTTCCTTCTCGTGGTTCTTTTGGTTGATTCATGAGTTGTTTTGTCCTATCATAGATGTTTCAATTCCCTCTGAATTATACTGGGTTAAAAACCCTTAAATTGGAATTAAAGAGGAGTGGAATAGAAATAGAAATCACCAAAAACTGCAAAAACTACATATTCCAACAATTTGATGTAACCAATTCAGAATGCCAATAAGTATTGACATTTCGAATTATAGGAGTTATGGGTCTTTATTTTTGTTTTAATCCCAAAACACCTAAGGCATATTCAAATCCATAATATATTGAACAATTACTGGAGCAAATATACTAAGGTTTCCACTCACAGATTATCCTTAGCCTTTCTTATGTATTTGCAACACCAAAGCACTCTTTTCCATATCTGTTCTTTTGATACACAAACAGAGTAAGGGATTGGTATATATATTTTTATTAGATTCGGTGAGGTTGGAGAAGAGAATATATTAAAATAAAAATTAAAAATGAAATAGAATCTTACCTAAATTCCTAATTGAATTTATGAATCTAACTGAAGGGAGAAAATGGTAGAGGTTCGTTGAATTCCCAATTTCTCTGAATAAAAGTGGAGAGGGTAGGGTCCTATTTACAGGGGTTGAAAGGCATTAGAAACGTAAGATGAAGTCAGGTTAAAAATAGAGAAATTAGGAGGGTTTATATTAATAAAATCCTAGCCACCATAGTTAACGACCGGTCGATTGGTCCCAATGAAGGGTCGATCGTTACGTGTATATTTGGAAAGAACTTTTACCGTCGATTTCTTATTTGTTATATTCCTTAACTAATTTTAACATTAACTATTAACATTAACGATTTATTAATCCCCAAGTCTAACAATTAATTTTCAAATTTTGAATTTGAATTTGATTTACATTATTTAAATTCGAAAACTTCAAATGCTCATAACTTCTTAGTTTTAGCTCTATTTTCATCATATTATATATGAAAACAGATCAGAATTTCACCACGAATGCAGCAATAAAAATTTCATAGCCAAATTCCAAATTTAGTAAATTTCCATTTTTACTCTACTTAATTTAATTTAATTTAAGTTACTTATTTAATTTTAATTTATTCGATTTATTTACCTATGGTTGATTTTTTGGGGTGTTACAATTTCTCTAGACTTATAGTGAGCACTAAGTTCTGTTATGGACTATATTACGACGTTGTTATCATACAACAATGTTATGGAATTCTCAACATTTGAAATCACCCTCGGCTTAGTTATAAATTTTGCATTTATATTTATATATATCATTATTATTACAGTGCTATTCAAGTTTGATGTACTTGGCCTTTTTAATTGAATCGACCATATCATTTGAAACATTTCCAATTTAAAGATTCTTAACTTGTTATTGACATATTATATAAGTTTGAGTTTGAACACTCCTTCATAAGAACTTCGTTGTATCTACAAACAATTCTTTAGTATTACATAAATACATGAGAACACTCTAAACTACAATTTAGTGATATCAATTTGTATTTGATATTTGCCAGTGCATAGGGACTTGTTAACCAAAAAATCCACTTAAGAACAAATGTATGAAAGAAGGCTTATAAAAGTGTTATTCTCTGCTAAAATTGATGACATGGGTTTCGCCAAATTTCAAAGAAGAAAGGAGTGGCAAGTACTAGGTGCCACTATAAATGATAAACAAGATAAAATCTTATGAAAAGAAGGAAAAAATAAGGCAAGATTTCTCTTTCACCTCATTAATACCTTTCGATGCAGATGGATTTGCACATATAAGAAAAGTAGGAATGGGTTCGAAACACCTTACGAAGGTGTTGAATGAAAGGCTTTCACATATGAATTAATCCCTAAAATATAGAAGGTTTCGTCACTGTCAATTTACCACTTGGAGGATTTATTCCAATACACTTTTCAAAAACATGGACAAGCCTTTCAAAATGGTTGGAGCGTTTTGAAAGCATAATGAAAATCCCATATGAAGGCAAAGCATCCTTTCGCTAAGACCCAGTTGTCACTCTCTATTCCTTTCGAAGCAATGTGATAGCTCACTCGCAATAGTGTAGCAACATAGAATGAAGAGTACTTCTACCACCCTTTTGACAAAGTAGAAAGTAGTCTAGTAAAAAGCAAAGAAAAAGTAGCACTCAGATTTTAACTGCAGTGAAGGGTAGTCAAGGCGATCCTTTCGACTGGGTCAAAAGGTCCAAAATTGAAAGGTGGAGGCACAAGAAAGGATAAGAAAGCTCAAAGGGAAAGCCTTTCAATAGCATCAAAAGCAGGCACGTAGAAAACTGAAGGAAGACCCTTCGACCATGTCGAAAGAGTGCATGTGGAATATTGGTGGAAGACCTTTCAACTGAATCGACAGGATGGGCGCGAAAGAGGGCCGACCTGCATCTTTAGATATAACCCTAGAGATCTGATTGGGGACTAAATTTTGGAAATCCTAAGTTCTTTCTACTTCTATTTCTAAGCAAATCAAATCTTTGTAACCCTAAATCAATTTGGGGAAAACTCTTTACTTGTAATTCAATTTAGATTAATGTGAAAAGAGAAAGCGCATGGATTTAATAGAAATTTGGATTATGAGAGAAATCATTTCGACCATTAGCTTATGTAATGATCAATTGCACATGATGCCAGCTTATCTTCTTAATTTCTTTTTGTCTATGTAATGCCATGCGATCAACTTGGATAATATGCATAAGATTCACATTATCATCACGTTTAATGATATTTAATAATAAACAAAGAGGATGATGATGTTTCAATCTTGATAAGTTCATGGAACTTATAATATCCGAGACGATTTTACATTACATATATTAAATAGATCTTGCATATTGTACATTTGATCTACTTTAAAAGAACAGGGCCCCTTTCGACTAGGTCGAAAGGGATCCGACGTGTAAATGAAAAGCAATGCTCTATGGATGAATTCCTTCGAAAGGTATACACACACATAACACTTACGAAAGAGTTCATTCCAAAAGAGCATAAACAGTGGAGTTGACAACAAAGACTTCTCCCTAAAGACAGAATGGTTCTTTCAACATTGTCGAAAGGATTAAATGTTCGACATGAATAACAACTTTCAGCTCACCTAAAAAAGAGGTTTCGAATGAGGTGCTTTCTCCTTAACCTTTATTTCAATAAGGTTGAGTAGGTTTACTAACTACCATAAATATTTCCATTAGAAAACCCTCCAAAAGTAAGTTGACCAAGTCAACTCAATCGAATGGGGGTTTCGAAGGGAGTGATCACTTCTAATAATCTCCCTTTGAAGTGTAAATAATATTTGTTAACTACTTAGCGTTAACGATGTTGACAAGTTTTCTTGTTAAGATTTTTGGCGTTAGAAGGAAGGCTCGAACCTCCGACCTTGTGGTTAACTTATAGGCTAATTATGGACTGTCTAACTTGGTGTAGAAAAATGAAATCCAAAAGGCTTAGTCGAATGGATGAAGACGTCATAGACACCATGACTTGAGAAGAGAACGTATCACCAACTTTCAATATAGAGGGAGTTATGCAGGGGCAACCATCAACCCCAGCTCAACAAGACGACAATGCCACCAAAATAAAGCACTTGAACAACAATTGCTAGAAATGTAGGAGCTTCTCAAAGAAGCATTGCTTCAAAAATCTTCCAAGACAACAAAACCAACAATTGGAGATGAGGTGGTCTCTCCAAGAAGAAATTTGAAGGCCTATAAAAATGAAGACAAGAACAAAATTGACTTGACATCTTCAAAAAGCAAGAGCGTCCTCCAACTAAATTCGATCATCAAGGAAGGGTGTTGGACATGTCACTCAAACAGTCCAGAAGCTCAACATCAAAGGAGTATAATCCAAACCGGAAAAGTTATCATGATACCGAAGCTTATCTGAAAGACGTAGTAGAAAAAGCAATTAAGGACATACTGAATGCTAAGGGGAAGAGGACCTTGGATGAAAGAGAAAACGATAATGAATGAATGGCACCTTTCACAGACGAAATCATGTCAACAGTCATCTTATCGTATGTAAAGATCCCAACTCTGAAGTACAATGGAACTACATACCCCGATGATCATTTGATGGCTTTCAATAGCCAAACGGATCTATATAGTGCTTTGGAGCCATTCGATGCAGACTCTTTCCGGTAATGCTTCAAGGAGCTGCCACTAAATGGTATCAAAATATCATGAAAAGACAATCTATTCATGGAAGCAATTTTCTTATGAGTTCTCTTCTCTGTTCTGTATATGTAAGGACCTAACAATCATTACACTATTTTGGCCAACATTAAGCAAAGATAGGGAGAGTCTTTGGGAGATTACCTTAAAAGATTCAACACAGAAGCATTAAAGCTAAAGACATGAATGATTAGGATAAGCTCATTGCCTACACTCTGGGTTAATAGAGAACACACCATTTTAGAAGCAACTCTTCATTCTTGGGTGTAAAGATCTAAAAGACTTCCATTGTCAAGCTGATAAATTCATTTGAATGGATGAATTATATCATGCTAAGAAGAAATTTAATCCTAGAAAGGAAAGTGGAAGGTTTGGATTAGATCATGGACATAAGAGAATAAGATGGGAAGAACCTAATGCTAATTCAATCGCTTCAAATAAGCCTTTTTTACATCTATGCTGTGACAAAAGAGTAGGTCAACTTCCCGACTTCCTTTAAGGACAAGAATTACCCAAAACAGAGGAAAGGGGATGAATATTGTATTTACCACAAAGAAAATGGTCACAGAACCGATGAATGCAAAGTCTTCACAGGAGTTATTCAAAATTTAATTTGTGAGGGGCATTTAAAGAAGTTCATCCAGGACAAACAAAATGCACCACAGACTAGGGACAGTCCACAAAAGTTTCCTAGCAACGTTGTTAACATCTTGGAGGAAGAAGACTCACTAAGCTTGAGTCCGCCGATAAATAGGAACGATGTAATTCATGGAGGGCCACATCCAATAGGGACAAGCAAAAGGGCAAGGAGTAGGTACATCTAAGGGGCTAGAGAAGGTGTCTTCTCCATTCAAGAAGAGACCCCAAGAGCTGAAGAAGGGAGTCCATCACCCACACAATGATCCCCTAATGATCACAACTCAAATTGGGCTTTCTATAGTGTCCAAGATTCTTGTGGATACTGGTAGCACAACAAGTGTCATTTTTAAACATGCTTTGGATTAGA
The DNA here is from genome assembly GCA_030765085.1 of Allium cepa. Taxonomy (NCBI): domain Eukaryota; kingdom Viridiplantae; phylum Streptophyta; class Magnoliopsida; order Asparagales; family Amaryllidaceae; genus Allium; species Allium cepa. The sequence goes on from CM060929.1 coordinate 569,922,564, forward strand.
TGAGCATCCCAAAATACAAGCCAGAGACCAACCTTGAGCCAATCTTTGGGTTCAACAACAAGGGATCGAATCCAGTGGGACAAGTAAAATTGCTCGTACAGATAGGTGTATCACCATGCTGCCGAACTTTTGAAACTCTCTTCGTAATCATTAACCAGCCATCCTATTACAATGCTTTCTTTGGTAGACCCAGACTTGATGAAGTAAATACTTTTGTCTCGCCAAAATATCTAATGGTGAAATTCTTAACTACGACAGGTTGAGGCACTATCCTTGGAGGGCAATTCAGCTCTCGCAAAATGTATATTGCTACACTTGGTCAATACAAAAGCGAGTATTTTTCTTACTTTGATTCTTCTACTAGTTTTTAACCTTTGGGTGATGGATTTTTACATCCAACATTTGAATTAAAGATTAAATCTAATAAGACTAACAAATATATTTATGAAAGGTACATTTCCTCTAGAAGCAAGAGGAAGAGGGTCGATGCTAATTCTGTAGAAGAGGACAAAATCATGACAGAATTTGATTGTCGTGGGGAAGTGGAAAGAATAACGCCCATAGAAGACCTTGAGGAGGCATGTATAGACCCAGATGATTCCATCAAAATAGTCAAAGTAGGAAAAGAGTTGGATAGCAACTTGAAGAAGGACTTGATTCAATTCCTTAAATCCAATAAAGACGTATTTGCATGGTCTCATTCAGATATGGTGGGAATTGATCCATCGGTTTGTGTCATGCACTAAACATCAATCCAGAAGTGACCTCCATTAGGTAGAAAAAGAGACTACTGGATAAAGTGCTATCCGACCCACTAAAAGAGGAAGTTAAAAGACTCCTTGCGAATGGATTTATTCGGGAAATATACCACCCAAAATGGCTAGCGAACCCAATGTTATTGATGAAGTCAAGTAGTAAGCGGAGGACTTGCGCTGATCATACCAATTTAAACAAGACCTGTTCGAAAGATTGTTTCCCATTGCCATGGATAAATCAATTGGTTAATGCAACTAGTGTGCATAGATTGTTATCTCTCGTAGATGCATACTCAGGATATAATCAAATACCCATGTTCAAGCCAGATGAGGAACATACAAGTTTCATTACTGATTGGGGAATTTACCAGCTACAAAGCAATGCCACTCGGATTAAAGAATGCAGGGGCTACCTATCAAAGATTAGTCAACAGAATGTTCAAAGAACAAATCGGTTGAAATATGGAAGTTTATGTTAATGACATGCTAGTGAAATCTAACGAGGCTAAAAGTCACCTTGAAGATCTAAAAGAAATGTTCGAAGTATTACAGAAATATCAGACAAAACTGAATCCCCAGAAATGTTCTTTCGGAGTCCATTCTAGGAAGTTTTTAGGCTATCTGGTGAGTGCTCAAGGGATTGAAGCTAGCCCAGACCAGATTCAAGCTATCAAGGACATAGCTGAGCCCAAAACTAGAAAGGATGTAATGAGATTAAACGGTAGAGTAGCTGCCATAAGAAGATTCAATTCTAAGTCGACCGATAAGTGCATCCCATTTTCAATGTGATCAAGAAGAAGAAAATAATTAGAGTGTGGAAAAGACTGTAAGAGAGCTTTACAAAATGACAAATCATTTAGAAAAACCGTCAACACTATCTAGTCCCCAAAACGATGAAATTTTGTACTTATACAAGGCAGTCTCGGAACATGCAGTTTGTTCAGTTTTGATCAGAGAGGAAAGTGGAACTCAGCTTCCAATATATTATGTGAGCAGACAGTTAAGGGATGCAGAGGTACGATACCTGATAATATAAAAATTATCTTACTGCTTAATACTTACCGCATGAAAACTTAGGACATGCTTTCAAGCACATCTAATTAGAATACTAACTAACTTTCCGCTCAAACAAGTCTTCAATAAACCTGAAACTTTAGGAATACTGGTAAAATAGGGAATTGAACTTAGCCAGTATGACGTTGAGTTTCAACCATGGTCACTATCAAAGGATAAGCATTGACAGACTTTATTAATGAATGTACAAACTTCATTAAAGAACAATGGAACCAGGAAAAGGATGGAAAACCTATGTGGCAATTATTTGTGGACGGAATATCGAATGAGCAGGAGGTTGGAGCAAGATATGTCATCATCACCCAAACGGACACCGCCTACACTATGCAATGAAGTTGTGGTTTCCTTCAACAAATAATGTAGCTGAATACGAATCAATGATGGCAAGATTGACTCTGACTTTAGAGCTTATATCCCAAGGATTCAAATCTTTATTAATTTGCAACTAATGGTAAATCAAGTGAAGCAAGTATATCAGACTAAAGATGCCAAGCTATCTCTATATGTAAAGAAGATATTGAGATGCTTTCTTTATTTGAAGATTTTTCTATACATCAAGTTCCACGGGGAGAAAACTCAAAGGAGGATTCATTAGCAAAGTTAGCTAGTTCAAGGGGAGCCCTAGAAACACAGATTGTGCCAATTGGGTATTAAGCAAATCCAAGAATTGAAGAGGGGACATCCGAACAAGGAAAGGAATAGTTAGTCCAAACTAGATCCCAAGCCATGTCACGAGAAAGGGAAGAAAAAGAAATTAATAAGGAAATCCCAAATGAGAGAATCGACCGGCCAAGGACAGATGGCTATTATAATAACACTTGGATGTTGTCTATTGTCGAATAACTTTCTAAAGGGATATTTCCATTTGACAAGGGGGAAGCTAGGAAAATCAGACAGCAGGCCCCACTTTTACGATAGTGGATGGAATTTTTTATAAGAAGGGATATGCATTACCTTACTTAAGATGCGTGAGTCTGGAAGATGGAATGAAATTGTTGGTGGAAGCGCATGGAGGATTTTGCAGAGACCACTCCAACGGAGCAAAGTTTGCAAAGAGAATAATATTGGCCTTGAATGGCAAGTCAAGCTATTGGATATGTGAGGAGTTGGAAAGATTCCAAAAATAATCAAAGATTCCTCGATTGCCACCAAGCCAATTAACTCCGATTTCAAGTCCACGACCCTTCGATATACGGGGAATTGACTTAACTATGCCATTTCCAATTTCCAAAGGGGTAGTAAAGTATGTTGTAATTGCCATAGACTGCTTTACTAAGCGGGTAGAAGCCTAATCACTCCCCAAAATAACTTCTGAGAAAGTTATTAGATTTGTTATTAAAAATATTATTACTAGATTTGGAATACCCTACAAGATTATATTGGATAACGTAACGCAATTTGAAAGGGAGGAGTTTTCTCAGTTTTGTCACAAGGATGGGATCATAAAAAATTTCTCATCCGTTTTGCATCCAAAGGCCAATGGGGTCGTTGAAGCTGCAAATAAGACTTAAAGACTATCTTGAAAAAGTGATTAAATAAAGCCAAAGGGAATTGGGTAGAAGAGGTGCCACTTATACTTTGGGCCTATCGAACATCTGCTACAACTGCAACAGGACATACCCCCTACTCTCTAACATATGGGTGTGAAGCAATGTTGCCAATTGAAATTGAGACACCCACACATCAAAGAATTATATTTTCTTTTGATCCAAATCAAGAAATAAAGAAAGAATTGTTAGATTTTATACAGGAATTAAGAGATGAAGCAGTTATCCGAACAACAGAATATCAAAGAAGAATTTCAAGATACTATAATTCGAAAGTAAAAAAAAGATTATTTCAACAGGGATACTTAGTACTTCGAAGGGTAATGGAAAACACAACAAATCCCACCCATGGATTGCTAGGATCAAATTGGGAAGGTCTCCTAATTGTATGCAAAGTAATTCCACTTGGAACTTACAAGTTGCGTCGATCGAACGACAATATATTTCTTAGGACATGGAATGAAGAACACTTGCGACCATATTTCATTATAAAGAATGAATAAAACCCCTCTTCCATAAAAAGAGAAGTCTACATGGTTGAGAGTAAAATTCCACTTGCACTTGAACATTACCTCTAACGGTCAAAGCCTTTGTCCACGTCGAGTTGGCCAAGTCAAAGCGCCTTCTGGAGGGAGGTTAGAGTAAGCCTTATCCGTGCCACGTTATGATCAGGTTAAAGCATCGACAAGCTCTTGGCCGCACCACGTTGTGGCCAAGTCAAGGCACCTCCTAGAGAGAGGTTAGAGTAAGTCTTTATCCATGCCATGCTTTAGCCAAGTAAAAGCATTGACAATCCCTTGGAAGTGCCATGCTATGGCTAGGTCAAGGCCCTCCAGGAGAGAGGTTATAGTAAGCATTTATCCGTGCCATGCTATGGCCAGGTTAAAGCATCGATAAGCCCTTAACCGTGCCACGCTATGGCCAGGTTGAAGCATCGATAAGCCCTTAACCGTGCTACGCTATGGCCAGGTCAAGGCGTCTCCCGTAGGGAGGTAGGGTAAGTCCTTTTGGTCCTGCTTATGGATAAGCTAACCAAATGCACCATATAGTAATAGACTAAGACGTCCAAGCCCACGAAGCAGCATATCGAACAATGGACTAAGACATCCAAGCCCACGAAGCGACATATCGAACAATGGACTAAGATGTCTGAGCCTAAGAAGCATCATATTAAACAATCGACTAAGATGTCTAAGCTCGAGAAGCAGCAATTCAAACAATAACCACGTACAAGGCCAGAAGAGGTTACACATGTTGAAAGAGGTAGAACCCAAAGTGCGAAGTAGAATAGAAGGAGTACACAAGAATCAACAACCTCCAACTAATCATCAAAGAAGAATTTCCAAACTTCACTTATTAATACCCGAATCTGGGTTTCGAGTCTTTATCAATCAATAATTAATGGTCTTCATCATACCTGAAGCTAGGTTTCAGGATTATTATTAATTACTGGACTCCACTTATTAATGCCCTAATCTGGGCTTAAGATTTCTATTATGAAGATAATTAGTTTGGATTTTTAACTATCCATCACTAATACCCGAATCTGGGTTTGAGAGTTCTATTATGAAGACCATTCCTAATTATTAGATACTAAAACCTGAATCTGGGTTTCGGATATCCTACTATTGACTTCTAAACTTATTAATTCTCGAATCTGGGTTTTAGATTTTTGAACTTCCTAATAATAGAATTTGAGTTTCAACTCTTTTACCATCAATGTTTCGATTTCATCTGTTAATCCCCGAATCTGTGTTTTAAAATAGTTGGTATTAAAATTACAAAGGACGTCTAGTCTTCAATAAAAAAATTAGTTTGTCTTCTCAATACCCAAATCAGGGTCATTAGTTTTCTATTCTGAACAACATTTACCAACATTTGAATCTTGGCCGCTGGATCATTATTGTCTCCAAAAGGAGTTTCTAAATACCTATTAATTATCCCCAAGTAAGGATTCATGGATTACAATAACTTATTTCCAGATGGTAATTCATGGTCTTCTATTACCAAATGTTTGCTGTCTACAACGAAAAGTTCTTGGACTTCAATGATTATGCATCTGGTCGTCTATTAATCTTGGGGGAGTTCAATTTATGAACTTCATTTTTAACTACAAAAGTTGAATGATGGACTCATAATATTGCCAGACAAAATTTCTTGAATCCCAATTGTAACAACTATTGATTTCATATCCTTTATTAACTCAAGATGATGACTATTTGATCTTTAGAGTTTAAAAGCTCTACCATATTGACTTTATTTCAAATCGTGAAGCATATATTTATATAAGTAATGAGCTAAATATAGAAAAATTTATTTGCTTTGAATTTTGCAAAAAAATGAGGTTGTTAAGAACGAAGTAGTTGTTGAAATTTTGTGCTAAAAACAAAAGCTTTTTTCATACAAGGGGAAGGCAAAATGTTGACCAAAAAATCCACTTAAGAACAAAGGTATGAAAGAAGACTTATAAAAGTATTAGGCCTTACTAAAATTGAAGACATGAGTTTTGCCAAAGTTCAAAGAAGAGCATTTCGAAGGCATTGAGATGGCTTTCAAAGGAGTGGCAAGTACTATGTGCGAAGACAAATGATAACATGACAAAAGCTTTCGAAAAGAAGGGAAAAATAAGGCAAGATTGCTCTTTCACCTCATTAAAACTTTTCGATGCAGAAGAATTCAAACATATAAGAAAAGCAGGAATAGGTTCAAAACACCTTTCAATGGTGTGGAACGAAAGACTAGCACACATGAACTAACCCCTTCAAAATAGAAGGTTTTGTCGCTGTCAATCTACCACTTGGGGAATTGATTCTAATACACTTTTCGAAATCATGGATAAGCCTTTCGAAATAGTTGCAGCATCTCGAAATCATAATGAAAATCCCACATGAAGGCCAAGAGTCCTTTCGCTAGGAACCCAGTTATCGCTCTCTATTCCTTTCGAAGCAATGTGAAAGCTCAATAACAACAATATAGCAACACAGAACGAAGAGTACTTCTACCGCCTATTCAATGAAGTAGAAAGCAGTCCAGTAAAAAGCAAAGAAAAAAAGGCACTCAGACTCTAACCACTGCGAAAGGTAGTCAAGCGAACCTGTAACATCCCCTTACTTGGAGGCCCAAAACTAATGGCTACGATGCTGTAGTCATCCATGGTTATAAATCTTTGACGACCAAATACTACAGTGATAGGTACATTGATACATAGATCATAGAAATATGGAAATTTTTTAACAATTCAAAAAACATTTCCACATTTAATCTAAAACATTTCTTATTCATTACATGTTCAACAAAGTATAATTATTACAAATACGCCAAGAGTGACACATGAAGATGCCCCCTTGGTTGATCAAAGAATATAGTAAAGCTAATAAATCTGCCTTTACAAACAAAATACATAGCGGAAAGAAAAACTCTAATAACTATCTGCCTCCTGCACGCCTCCGAAAGCTTTATTCGTCAACGGAGAAGACCTAAGAACCTTAAATCTCAAACTACTCAAAATCAATTGAGTATCCGAGAGTTTAAGGGGAAAACAAAAACTTAGAGTCAGACATAAGGCGTGTTATGAATAATAATCTAACATCTCAATCCTTTTTGATATTTAGTGAGACTACGCCGCTTAGCAGAATGGGTTTTTCCCTCATTAGCATCCTAAAACCTTTATAAAACCAAATTCTATGCTTCTGCATCCACAATGGTTAAAAACATACATTTCAGGACATTATGATGATATGCATACTTGAAAATAAATAAAATTTTCCCAATTCCAGTTTAATCTGACACCCTATCTATATTATAGTTTCTAGGTTTCCTGTTAATCTTTTTAGTTTTCATGGGTTTACTAATAACCTTGTTATAATTAATATACACCATGTCTTATTCATAGTTTTCATGGAATCACTAAGAACCTATAGGCTCCTTCCAGTTAATTTAACTAATTCATGGGTCCTCCCAAACCTATTAGTCAATCGAATTACTAATCACCTTATAATAGTTTTCATAGGTTGACTAGGAACCTATGTACTTATCCAGTAACTCACTGCACATCCTATTTTTCACGGGTTGATTAGGAACCTACTAATACTTCCATTAACCACATTTTTATCCTAGTTTTCATGGGTTTACTAGGAAACTATTGACCAATGTCAATTCTTTAATTCAAATATAGTTTTCATGGGTTCACTACAAACCAATTATCCCTGCCAACTGTCCTTATGCATAGTTTCATGGGTTAACCATGAACATTTTGGTATGCACCAATAACTACCTTATCATAGTTTTCATGGGTTTACTATGAACCTCTTACTATGCACCAATATCTACTTTATCATAGTTTTCATGGGTTTACTATGAACCTCTTGGTATGCACCAATAACTACCTCATCATAGTTTTCATGGATTTACTATGAACCTATTGACTGATGGCAATTCTTTAATCCAGATATAGTTTTCATGGGTTCATTACAAACCAATTAGCTCCTGCCAACTGTCCTTATTCATAGTTTTCATGGATTAACTATGAACCTTTTGGTATGCACTAATAACTACCTTATCATAGTTTTCATGGGTTTACTATGAACCTTTGGTATGCACCAATAACTACCTCATCATAGTTTTCATTGTTTTACTATGAACCTCTTGATATGCGCCAATAGCAACCTTATCAAAGTTTTCATGGCTTTATGGTATGCACCAACTACCTTATCATAGTTTTTATGGATTTAGTATGAACCTCTTGGTTTACCTCCAATAACTACAAAGTTTAGGCATCCTATATTTTTTTGTCACCCTGACTCCATGGATGCGATTATACTCATTTAGGAGTTTAAGTAATTTATATTCACTATTGGAGTTAACCTACTGGTTCTTTTACCCCCTTCTTCCCCAAAATACAGATATGGGTTATCATGTGAATATTCTCATATTTGAAGAAGTAAAACATTAATTAATAATACCACTCTTGTTGGTTTAAGGTCCTTGAAATACATATCATAAAACATTGTTAACACCTTTAACTTATATATTTATCAAGGCAATATTTCTTCAAAATTACATATTTAAAATCCTTAAAAAACTCCTTCATACAAGCCGTAGGTTTTCCTTTAAAACCTAGAGTATGGTTTTTCAAATCTTTTATAACCAAACCTTTCAACCTTATCAAAAGGTCTTCAAAACAACCTTTCGAATCCCAACCTTTTGAAACCCAGCAATTCAAACTTTTCGAAAGCATTCAACTCTTAAAATATAAACCTTTCAAAGACTTACTAGGTTCAAGTTAAAATATATGGATGGTCCTCTTTTAAAACCTTTCGACTAATATGGAAGCAACCTTTCAACCTTGTTGGAAGGTCTGCTTCGAAAGCATTAAAACATTTCATTTAAAACAATAGACCTCCGCCTTTTTAAAGCAAGTCCTTCGAAAGATTGGGTTACATTTCAATAATAAAACAAAGGAAAATCATCTAAGTCGAAGCTTTGATAAGTATCGAAAGCAGAGAAGTGGTTGGTTTTTAAAACAAGTAAACCTTTTGTATTTTTCGAAATAACAACTTTGAAAGGTTGGAAAAAGCGGCTATAACCTTTCGACTGTGTCAGAAGATTAGGAACCAAACAATGATAAGTAGCAGTAACCTTTTGACTGTGTCGAAAGGTTCCAAAATAAAATAGTGATAAAGCAGCAGTAACCTTTCGACTTTTTAAACATTTGACCTAGTTGAAAGCAACCAATTCGAAAGTACTAATTCGAAAGCAAAGCAGGTGAAAGCTTTTGGTTTATAAAACAACCATATCCCAACCTCTTTGGCAATCGACCTTTCGACAAAGAACCCTTCGACCTTGTCCAATTCATTATGTATCAAGACACTGATACCATTTGCATTGGTTCGACCTTGTCGAAGGCTATAACCATTCGAATTAATCGAAAGGTCTGGGCCGGAAGGTTGACTACCATAAAAGGCTAAAACATGCTAAAAGTATGATTTCTTTGTTATTAACTTTAAAAGAAAACTTTTTAACTAACCTGCCTTTATTTTTCAAATTCTCATTAGTTAACAATTTCTCTTCAGAAAAATGTCGCCACAAATTTTCAGAAATAAATAATAATTTTATTTTATAAAATGCCCCTTCTCCTTAATTAAATATATAAAACATTTAATGTGGTTCCCCACCTCTATACTCACACTAGCCAATGACACTATGGAGTAATGTCGTCAACTAGCATGAAGAATAAGCGTGTTGAGAGCGACCATCCATTTAATTACTTTGTGCGAGTACCGATATGTTAGAAAATATTACATGCTTCGTTTAAGAAGGAAATCTGACACATCAATTACAAACTTAAAACTACTACAGTGGCTATGTGATCTTTGAAAACAAGTATAAAATAAGCATAACATAAATCAGTCACAGATATTCATATCACTAAGGCGGAAATAGATATGAATATAACACATAAAGGTCTACATCAAAGTAGTGGTCATATAAGTTCCACTACATCACAAATGAATAGGTACAAGAGCTAGAAAAAGAATATGTATACATCAAGGAGTCTCTATCACGCATGCATAAAAGAAAAACTACTAAGCAAAGTAGTTAGCCAAAAGTCAGGTGACAGTCCCTGATAAGAAGTCAAGTAGAAGCACCTGAAGTATCTCGGTCTGATCTGAGTATTATTTAAGAAGAAAATAATAAACGGATCAGTCTAGCTATAAATATCATATAAGATGAAATAGGACAAGAGATATAACAAAAACGTATGATAACAATAATGCCATACCTAATAAGTATACATTAGATAGTAACCAAAAATCATACAATATCTCAAACTTTCTCAAACACCAAAAAGAATGTCATATTCTTTGTTTTATTCACCAAACCACAAATATTGATAAAGTATATCAATGCCAATTGCAAAAATTGGTGAAATACAGATTCTAGAAATCATCAATTAAAAATCCAGAAATCACAAAGGGGAGGCCTATCAAAAATGAAAGCATGAAAACTCAACAGCATGTGTATCACAAACGGGACGCTTCCCGTGGTTACTTACCATAGAGCCGGTGCAACAACGTAGTACAATTGCGGTACACCCGAGGAACCTAAAACTCAAATAATTCGAAACAACGACGTAGTACAACAACGATATGCTCGATAAACCTGATATGACGGAACAACAACGTAGCACAACAATGGTACGTCCGATGAACCGAACTCCATAAAAGGACATGGGTCGCTATCCCATAAAAATGAGTCGAAACTCCAAAGAACTCATAGGACGCTAGCCTATAAAAGAAATGAGACGAAGCTCAATAAAATGAGGTACAGTCCCCCACGTGGACAAAGAGACATCGCATATTGCTAGTCTAAACCATAAAATGATCACCATTGATCAATAAAAAGTGTGAATTACACTAGGCTAGTAAATAAATGAGTTTAGCTTCATGTCCCATAACCACTATCTTAACTTAGACATTTACAAACAAACTGTAGATTTCCACTCGAAAATTGCCACAAGATTTCAATCAAACAAGTCCAAGAATTAACCGACAAAGAAAATACAAGTGTTTTACACCACTTGTTTCGCTAAATGTTTAATTAGATTTCGCATACGAATGCGGTAAATGTTTGTATATACTAATAGATTGGAAAACGGTTTTAAAAACGAGCTTTGTATTAAAAATAACGTTGAAATCATTTTTGTGGAAGAGTTTTAATATTTACTGCTAGTATAAAAACCTTTGTATTTTAAAGTTACAAATCATAGAAATGATTGTAAAAACAATCAATCACCAAAAATTCACATACAAAAAACCATAGAAATCGATATCAAATCCATTAAATGGACATTCCTAAAAATCCAAGAAAGAAGTCATCAAAGTCGATAAAAGTGATAACAACTAATCGAATCAACCAAAAATTGATATAAATGGAAACCCATCAAAAACAGGTAAGTTGGCTGAAATTAGCAGCTCTAGACGTCTGGTGGTTCTCCTAGACGTCTGAGCTGAAAGACTAGAAATTTTATTCTAGATCACCTACACGTTTGGGTTGTAAGTGCAGATGTCTATGCTGATGGTCTGGAATTTTTATTCTATCGCTCCAGATGTCTGAGCATAATACCAAAAGTTTGAGCTGAAGCTTTGGGCAATATTTTGCCTAGACCATTGATGGCCAATTGATATCGAAAGCGATCGGACGAGCAATGATGGCTAGGGACTTACGCCAAGCGACAACCCAGCCCTATAGACTCACCAATACACTTCGTAAAACATGTCCAAACATCCATACAAGGATTTTCATAGATTTTGACTTCAAAATGCCAAAAAATTGGAAAATTCGCCAAACCAATTCAATTCAAAAGCAAATGGACATGAAATAAATGTTAGGAATTCATACCTAACAACTATCAAAGGTATAGACATAGATGTGAGTTCAAGAACTCGCCTTTAAACCCAAAACAACAAATGAAAATCTTTAAGATAAGGCAAGATCAACCACACTTCGAATTCAACTCAAGAAGCTCCAATCTAAGCTCATAAGCAAATATTTTCTAAGTTTGGGTTTAGGAATTTCTAAGGTTGAGATGGAGAAGATGAAGAGGATGCTTACCTATGCTTCTCCTTGATTTCTAGAACTTGAATTTGAATTTCCTAGTAAAATAGGGATAGAATTTTGGTTCCTCTTTCTTTCCCCCATTTTTACTTTAGCTTGAGAGTGTTAGGAAATGAAAATGGATGAAGAGGAGAGGGGGTGGAGTTAGGGTATTATGTTGGGTTAATGGGCTGAAACCCAAAGCGCAATAGAAAAATAGCAAAATTCTAGCCAACTCCAAACATATCGATGTTTATACTCAAAAAGGTCGCAAACACCATTTTGAGCTCAATGGAAGTAGTCTTGAGTCCTAATTCGACTGTTTACAAAAAGTATCATTTCGAACTTTAATCCAACTAACGATGCAATATTTAAATAAAATATTTAATTATATAATTGTAAAATATGCGGGTTGTTACAGACTCCCCTCCTTAAAAAAATTGTGTCCTCGCAATGCTTAAGAGGAAACAAAGAGTAACAACCAAAAAAGCATATCAACACAAAAGAAAATTTGAAGTAAGAAGTTCACCTTAAAGAGCATGAGAGAGTAAGTCCGGATGTGTTCGCTCGATGAATTCTCTGGATTCCCAAGAGCAATCCTTAGGATTTGAGGACCATTGAACTTTCACAAGAGGAATATCTTTTTTTCAAAGGCGTTTAACCTCTGTAGCAATGATTCGAATAGGATGTTGCTCATAAGTCAAATTAGGCGAAACTTCAATTTCTTCAATAGCACCGGGCTCAAGAATAGAATCGCAATCCCTAAGGCATTTTCATAGTTGAGAGACGTGAAAAATGTCATGAATAGCAGAAAATTGAGCCGGTAATAAAAGACAATAAGCCGTGGAACAATTACAATGGACCAATATATCGAGGTTCTAATTTTCCCGATCGACTGAAACGCACAAAACCCTTCATAGGTGAAACATGAATAAACATCAAATCTCCCATAGAAAATTCTAAATTCCTTCTTCGGTTATCGGCATAGGATTTTTGCCTACTTTGAGCTTCTTTCATCCTATGACGAATAAGGTCAATCTTTTCTGTGGAATCACGAATAAAATCTGGACCTAAAACCAGCATCTCATCGGCCTCAAGCCAACAATAAGGGGATCGGCATGGCCTTACATAGAGTTCCTTGAAATGTGCCATACCAATACTAGATTGGATACTATTATTGTAAGAAAACTCAACAAGAGAAATATGATCTTCCCAACTTCCATCAAAATCAAGAACATATGCACGAAGAAGATCTCCAAGAGTTTGATTCACACGCTCGGTTTGTCCATCGGACTGAGGATGATAAGCGGTGCTAAAATTAAGCTTCGTTCCCAAAGCTTTTTGAAGACTCTTCCAAAATCCACTAGTAAATAATGGATCATGATCGCTAACAATAGAAGTTGGAATTACATGCAATTTAACAATTTCTTTAACAGAAAGTTTGTCCAAAAGAGGTACGGTCCAATTGGACCGAACGGGAATAAAATGGACGGATTTTATAGGTCTATCTACTATCACCGATAAACTATCATGACTTGAACGAGAATGGGGAAGATCGTTTATAAAGTCCATGGAAATTTGATCCCACTTCCAAACAGAAATGTCTAAAGGTTGCAATAACCCACCAGGCCTTTGACGCTCGGCTTTTATGAGTTGGCAAGCCATGCAACGCTTAATGAAGTTAGTAATATCAGATTTCATTCATCCTAATAATAAAGTCGCTTAATGTCCGCGTACATTTTACAACTACTGGGATGCATGGTAAATTTATAACGATGAGAATCTTCTAAAATGTCTTTACGAAGATCACAAATATTTGGCACAATAAGTCTACCAAATTTTCGAATGCCGCCGCGAGCATCGATACCAAAGTATTTCAAACCATCAATATTACTATCCCGACAACTTTGGCTAAGATGAGCCAATTCGGGATCATGATTTTGAGCATTGAGAATGCGGTCTAAAAGAGATGGATAAGCCTTAAGGCTACATAAAAAAAAGAGATGAACATGAATTGGATTCATGATATCGAATCTCATAAGTGGACAAAGTCTCGAGATCATTCTATTCAGATACCATCATTGAAATAACCGCTTGTTGCTCATCGGCAACACAATTTCCCTTTTCGAGAGTATAAAGAATATCAAGATCGTAAGATGCAAGGAACTTGAGCCAACGTTGTTAAAGCAAATTAAGTTTCTTTTGAGAAAATAAATACTTCAAAGATTTATAATTGGTGTAGAGAACAAATTTCCCTCCAAAAAGATAATTACACCAAATTCTAAGGGCGAAAACAATTGCTGCGAGCTCTAAATCATGAGTGGCATATCTAGTCTCGGCAGGCTTCAATTGCCTAGAAGCATAAGCGATCACACGTTCCATTTGCATGAGAACGGCTCCCAAACTAACACGATTAGCATTGGTATAAACAATAAAGTCTTAGTTCCCTTCGAGAATCACAAGAATAGGAGCATCGAAAAGAAGTTCTTTTAATTTTTGAAAAGAAGCTTCACATTTGTCTGAACAAATGTACTTAACTCTCTTCTTTGTCAAACTAGTAAGAGGCATGGAAATTTTAGGAAAGTCTTTTATGAACCGACGGTAATAGCCTGCCAATCCAAGAAAGCTATGAATTTCCATCACACTCTCCGGTCTCTTTCATTTTTGAATCGCTTCAATCTTTAAAGGATCCACGGAAATTTCGAATTCAGAAATAATATGTCCTAAAATTTTTACACAAGATTACCAAAAGTGGCACATAGAAAAAATTTCTTTCAATTGATTGCTCCTAATAGTTTCCAACACAATTCGAAGATGTTTTTCATGCTCTTCCTCGGTTTTAGAATAAATAAGAATATCATCTATAAAGATGAGAACAAATCGATCGAGGTAGTCTTTATAAACTCGATTCATAAGGTCAACGAAATAAGCTGGAGCATTCGTTAACCCAAATGGCATAACAAGCCATTCATAAGATCCATAATGAGTATGGAAATGATGTCAAAGGAATGCTATCCTCCCCAATACGAAGCTTATGAAAACTGGTAGCTAAGTCTAACTGTGAAAAGACTCTAGCACCGCAAAGTTGATCGATTAGATCATCAATCCGAGGCAAGGGATATTTATTCTTAATGGTAAGATCATTAAGATTGCAGTAGTCAATGCAAAGGCTAAGTGTACCATCGGATTTTTTCACAAAGATAGCTGAAGCTCCCTACGGAGAGGAACTAGAATGAATAAACTGCATTGTTTCCAATTCAGATAATTGTTTATGCATCTTCTCATTTTCCTTATTGGACATACGATAAGGAGGACGAGTGATGGGTAGAGCTCTAAGGATTAAATTAATTCTGAACTCAATTACTCGCTTAGGGGGTAATCCTAAAACGGGCTCAAATATGTCGAAAATTCATGAACAACGTAAATGAGGGAATTGACATCTTCCTCATCATCATCATCATCACCATCATGAGGATTTAGAGAATATAAGGATGCTATCGAACTGGAATCTAAATATTTAAGAACAACAGAAATCTACTCACCAGACTAAGGATGTCGAAGATGAATAGTCCTTTCAGGACAAAGGATGTGGGCTTCATAGCAGTTAAGCCAATCAATTCCCCAAATCATTCCGAAGCATAAGTAACGCATAACATGCAAATCGGCTTGGAAGGAAAAATCATATAAAATAATCTCGACATCTTTACAAAGAAAACTGAGTGTGGTTGATCCACCAACCGGATTCGCAATTCTCAGAGAAGTCATTAAGCACATAACATTTAAAGAAAAAGTATCAACAAGTTCTTTTGATATGAAAGAGTGAGATGCACTCGTGTTAAAAAGAACTCGAATAGGATGATCACGAAACATAATAATGCCATCAAGTATAGAATGAGAAATACCTTGACCAAGAGGAGTGTTGCTAGGGACTTGCACAACATTTAGCTTTCCCATTTTCTTGCTTGGAAGTTTGGGACATGAAGATAAAAGATGACCCGAACCTTTGCAATAACGACAAAAAAGAGGTTTCGGATACCTATTTGCATAATGGTCCTTAGAACCACAATTGTAGCATTGTCCATTACTAGGGGTAGGAGTCTTTGCTACCGAAGTTGTTTGCTTCCCTTTCTTGTTGGGATTAGGCTTGAACTTAATAGTCCTCTTCTTGTTGATGTTGAAGTTCTATTTGGCACCCACAACTTCAACATCACTCTCTTTATCGGCCTCTTCAAGTCAAAGAGCGATATTCACAAGCTAATTGAAAGAAACTTCTAATTTTAGAAGTAATGGCTTTTTGAGGTTCTTATTCAATCCATAAACAAATCTCTGATTTTTCTTAATGGGGTATTAATATACTCAACCTCATATTTAGAGAGAGATTCAAAAGATGCGAGTAGTCTACCACATAAGATTCACCTTGAACAAGGTCAATAAAGCGTCGGGCTGAAGTAACTTTTTCAGTCTCCAGCACAAACTTTAATTTGAATCTTTCTCGGAATCACTCTCAAGTAAGATCTGCTTCTATAATTTTCGAAGCCAAAATCCCATACCAATCTAATGCTCTTTCTTGGAGCATGCTAGAAGACACTTAGGCTCGATGGAGATCAACAAGATTCATGCGAAAAAAGATATGATCACATGTTCTATGCCAAGCCTGGACTTCTATAACGCTTTTGGAACCCTTGAATGGCTTTCCATCCAAATAAGTATAATCACTACACAAGCGTTCAAACCCAGATTTAGGGTGAGTATGCTCTAGAATAGGTCCGACAGCTTGAGCATTCTTTACAAGATCTAAAAGCTATTGGGCGGACATAAATACTCCATCTTAAGGAGTAGCACTGGATCGATCGGCACTGGGACGGCCAAGTCTAACCATTTCTCTTCTTCAAAAAGAAAGAAAGAAAGAAAGAAAGAAGAGGAAAAAGGTTATTCTCAAAATGAATATCAAACAATCATGATTGATAAAACAAGGCATCATAAAAGAAAATAGGATAAACGGGTCCTAAGACTCAGATAAATCCTAAGGCACGATTCCTAAGAGAGAATTAGGACAATGATCCTTACTATAATATTATATATTGTTCCTAAGTTTGGCTTTGATACCATGCTGTGGCACCCCACCTCTATACTCACACTAGGCAAGGACACTACGGAGTAATGCCTTCAACTAGCATGAAGAATAAGGCTATTGAGGAGCGACCATCCGTGTAATTGCTTTGTGCAAGTACCGATATGTCAGATGGTATTACATGCTTCGTTTCAAGAGGAAATCTAACACATCAATTACAAACTCAAAACTACTACACAGTGGCTATGTGATCTTCGAAAACAAATATAAAATAAGCATAACATAAATCAGTCACAGATATTCATATCACTAAGGCGGAAATAGATATGAATATAACACATAAAGGTCTACATCAAAGTAGTGGTCATATAAGTTCCACTACATCACAAATGAATAGGTACAAGAGATAGACAAAATAATATGTATACTCAAGGAGTCTATATCTCACATATATAAAAGCAAAAACTACTATGCTAAGTAGTTAGCCAAAAGTCAGGTGACAGTCCCTGATAAGAAGTCAAGTAGAAGCACCTGAAATATCTCGGTCTGACCCGAGTATTATTTAAGAAGAAAATAATAAATGGATCAATCTAGCTATAAATATCATATAAGATGAGATAAGTTAAGAGATATAACAAAAAAGTATGATAACAATAATGCCATATTGCGACAAGTATACATTAGATAGCAACCAAAAACCATACAATATATCAAACTTTCTCAAACACAAAAATGAATGTCATATTCATTATTTTATTCACCAAACCACAAATATTGAAAAACCATATCAATGCTAATTGCAAAAATTGGTGAAATACAGATTCCAGAAATCATCAATTAGAAATCCAGAAACCACAAATGGGGAATCCTATCAAAAATGGGAGCATGAAAAATCACCAACACGTGTGTCACAAATGGGATGCTATCCCATGGTCGTTAACTATAGAGCCGGTGCAACGACGTAGTACAATAACGGTATGTCCGAGGAACCTGAAACGCAAATAATTTGGAACAACGACGTAGTACAATAACAGTACGCCTGATGAACATGATAAGCCGGAACAACGACGTAGTAACAAAGGTATGCTCGATGAACCAAACTCCATAAAAGGACATGGGTTGCTAGCCCATAAAAATGAGTCGAAACTCCAAAGAACCCATAGGACGCTAGCCTATAAAGGAAATGAGACGAAGCTCAATAAAACGAGGTACAGTCCCCCACGTGGACAAAGAGACATCGCATGTTGCTAGTCTAAACCATAAAATGATCATCATTGATCAACAAAATTGTGAATTACACTAGGTTAGTAAATAAATGAGTTTAGCTTCATGTCCCATAACCACTGGCTTAACTTAAATATCTACGAACAAATTGTAGATTTCCACTCGAAAATTTCCATAAGGTTTCAATCGAACAAGTCCAAGAATTAACCAACAAAGAAAACGCAAGCATTTCATACCACTTGTTTTGATAAGTCGTTTAATTAGATTTCTCATACGAATAAGGTCAAGGTTTGTATATACTAATAAATTGGAAAACGGTTTCAAAAACGAGCTTTGTATTAAAAATAATGCTGAAATCATTTTTGTGGAAGAGTTTGAATATTTACTACTAGTATAGAAACCTTTGTAATTTAAAGTGACAAATCACAAAAATGATTGTAAAAACAATCGATCACCAAAAATTCATATACGAAAACGTGAATCAAAACCATAGAAATCGATATCAAATCCATCAAATGGATATTTCCAAAAATCTAGAAAAGAAGTCATCAAAGTCGATAAAAGTGATAATAACTAATTGGATCAACCAAAAATCAATATAAATGGAAACACATCAAAAACAGGTAAGTTGGCTAAAATTAGTAGCTCCAGATGTCTGGTGATTCTCCCTGACGTCTGAGCTGAAAGACTAGAAATTTTGTTCCAGATCGTCCAGATGTGTGGGAAGTAAGTTCAGACGTCTATGCTGATGGTCTGGAATTTTTATTCCGTAGCTCCTAACGTCTGAGCATAAGACCAAACGTCTGAGCTGAAACTCGGGGCAATATTTTGACTATACCATTGATGGCCAATTCATACCAGAAGCGATCGGACGAGCAACGATGGTTAGGGACTTATATCAAGCGACAACTCAGCCCTATAGACTCACCAATACACTCCGAACAACATGTCCAAACATCCATATAAGGATTTTCATAGATTTTGACTTCAAAATGCCAAAAAATTAGAAAATTCGCCAAACCACCAATTCAAAAGCAAATGGACATGAAACAGATGTTAGGAGTTCATACCTAACAACTATCAAAGGTACAGACATAGATGTGAGTTCAAGAACTCACCTTTAAACCCAAACAACAAATGAGAAGCTTTAAGACAAGGCAAGATCAACCACTCTTCAACTTCAACTCAAGAAGCTCCAATCGAAGCTCATAAGCAAATTTCTAAGTTAGGGTTTAGAAATTTCTGAGATTGAGATGGAGAAGATGAAGAGGATGCTTACCTATGCTTCTCCTTGATTTCTAGAACTTGAATTTGAATTTCCTAGTAAACTAAGGCTTAGGAATTTTGGCTTCCCTTTCTTTTTCCCATTTTTACTTTAGCTTGAGAGTGCTAGGAAATGAAAATGAATGAAGAGGATATAGGGTGGAGTTAGGGTATTATGTTTGGTTAATGGGAAATCCAAACCCAAAGCCCAATAGAAAAATAGCAAAATTCTAGTCAACTCCAAACATATCGATGTTTATACTCAAAAAGGTCGCAAACGCCATTTTGAACTCAATAGAAGTTGTCTCGAGCCCTAATTCGACTGTTTACAAGCAGTATTTCGGGCTTTAATCCAACTAACGATGCTATATTTAAATAAAATATTTAAATATATAATCGTAAGTTGTTACATTTAAGTTCCATACCTTAAAATAATTTTATACATTCGTCAAAACACTTAGGAAAAATCTTAAAAAAAATCTAGAAAATCTATTTTTAATATGTTTCCAACATATAAAAATTTCAAAGCCAAATAATCTTTATTTTAGCCGTAAATAATTTATAACCCAAGATATCATTTTCTTTACTAGAAAATTAATATAAAATCTACATAGACTCAGAAAATTATGAAAGTTAAAACCCATCTCCAATATCATGTTTTCTATAACGTAAATTTTCTCATGGCATTTAAAAATCATTTCACCTCGGTTTTGCCTAACCGTGTATATCTTCTTTGAAACAACCTTGTTCAATCGATATACATATCAAAATCAAGCGTATCATCATTCAATATATGATTAAACAAATTTATCCTAAAATCTGAAACCATATGATGTTAAAATCAAAATAAAAATGTAGAAATTATTATTCATCTTAGATTGGATAAGGAAATTGATGTCTGATTGAGATTGATTTCTCTAACTTGAATCCTAAGCTTTAAGTTGATTTTTATCTTCTCTTCTTTCTTCCTAATGGCCGGCCTTGCTTTCACTTCTTATGATTATAAATTTTATTTTGGTGATAATGAACGTGTAGGTCTAGGAAAGATAGTATAAGGGTGGGAAATGTGGGTGACTATTTACCTTAATGCCCTTATGTTTAATTTCCTAACCATTTATATAAGTTCATTAGTTTTAGTAAGCACAACCACCTAATTTATTAATCAAACTCAATCTCCTTATCTACATTATTCTATTTAATTTATTCTAATTAAATCTCCTGAATAATGTCAATAAAATTTAGGGTGTTACAAGCTCCCCTCCTTAAAGAACTTCGTCCTCGAAATTCAGTAAGGACTAACTAGCAAAGATAACAATCATCTGTAACATCACTTAACAACCATACTAGCTTATCTGACTAGCAACTAACCTATATACATCTAATATAGACCTACCATCAAAGCAAACCAGGATAAGTTTCTCGAATCATGTCCTCCATCTCCCAAGTATAGTCTTTCTCATTGTCGCTCCACTGAACCTTCACCAACTTGACTATCTTGGTCCTCAATTTCATCTCATCTCTCGCTACAACCCGAACTGGTTGTCTAACAAAAGTCAAATCAGTCTCTACTACCAAATCCTCCAAATCTGTATGGGGAATAGTAGCCTCTGGATCATACACATATTTATGAAGATGAGACACATGGAATACATTATGGACACCTGCCAAACTATTTGGCAACTCAATTCTGTAAGCGAGCTTTCCGATCCTTTCTACAATCTGAAATAGACCAAAATACCTCGGGGCTAACTTTTTCGACTTTCCAAATCATACCACACCCTTCATCAGTGTACCTTAATGAAAACTCTATCTCCCACTGAGAATTCTAGGTCTTTACACCTTTTGAATTCTAGGTCGAACCATTCAAAAGAAATGCCTTACTACAATATCATAATGAACTCTTTACAAAAGCATACTTTACTATCCTTGATATTTATAGACATCAAATATGCTACACTTTGCGTAAACTGATCAAAATGATGTTTCAATGATCGAGTTCTTGGATCTATATTGTAATTTTGGTCTCATGTTACATTTAGCACAACGCAATCCTTTTGTAATCAATCAAATTGAGTACTCGATCTAACAGTACAGTTTATTAGCTAATTTCTAATCAACTAACTTCATCGAAGTATCATATATTACGAACTGGGTCCATTATCCTAGAACACTTATACGCGATAGTATATGGATCAGATATTCATAGTCTTATGCTTTAGAGTTCGAAAATCATAAAATGCATTACATGGTCTCGATAAAAAAATAAACGTGTAAGCGACCAAATTACGAATGTATTTTGGTAGTTGTAAAATTAGGCACTTGCATGGGTATTGAAACATTAACATGCAAGAAGAATTTATTAGTAAGTATATGTTATATTTCTATTTGTCAATCGCTAATTCAATTCAGTTGTATATCTTAATTGATAAACGTTTTATTTACTCTATTAAATGCACAAATTTATCAATGTAGACTATGATAACATTATATAGCATATGTTCTTATAGTATTAGAAATGTTAAATGTTATCATTTCATTTTTCGAATACGGCTCCCACCAGTCTTTTATGTTTCGCCAAACCCTAGGTTGAAACATAGAAGTCTTTCGACTTCATTAGTGTGTGTTATGACTCGTCCGTCTTGGAATTCTGACATAAGTTTGCTCAAAAAATCATAGCTCCACGAACGATGGATAATACCTTATCGATTATGTCATATACAACTCCTAACCCTCAGTACCTTGTTCTAATTTTACTTTAAACTTGAGTTTACTCAACAAATCGAAATGAAATTATTCACTCATACCTACCATATTATGGTAGCTTAAGTACAGTATATGTAGCTTGAGTTTTATCAACAAATACATACAGTTATCTTACCTCATATATTCAGTATATTAATAATATTACACATAACATCCCTAGCTTAAGCTTGTTCAACAACTAAAGAGTATGCAGGTAATTCATTAATATATATATATATATATATATATATATATATAGCAGTGGACAACATTATATTGTAGGTTCATAGTCTTCAATATATTATATTGAGTGACATCAACTTATGGAATAATGTATTTCTTATGAAATACCGTCATGGTATACGTACATTTACATATGTATTTATTCCTTAAGTCTATTTAGGACTTCTTAATGTTCCACCTTTAATTTATACATTCATATTATATAAGTATTATTATTATACTGACTTTTATAATTTATATGATTTATATAGTAGTCGTATGTATAATATTGCATTAATTAAATCTTATTTAATTCATTTTAATTAATTAGCATTTTAACTAATATATTTTATCTCAATATAACATTTATATTAAATGTTTATTATATACTATAACCTTTATAGTATAACACATACAGATATATATGATATATGTTTATTTTTATTTAGTTAATCAACCTTTAATTTATTTATTTAATTAATTAACCTTTAATTTATCCATTTGATTACAATTTTAATTAAACAATGTTAATTTTGAAAAGTAATATTATATGCATATATATATATGCTTATGATATCTAAAACATTTTAAGATATTTAACATATATCAAACATATATAATACATGTATATAATTTTTCATTAATTAAATTATTTGATTAGTCTTATTTGAAAATTTTAAAGTTTAAATTTAACATTTTTAAACATTTTCAAAAACTAATTATATTATAACTTTTATAATATATGTATATCTTATTTTAAATTTTAACTTCTAAATTTAAAATCTTTTAATTTTCAAACAATTTTGAAAATTAGCCCTAGGTCCAAATTAAATTTAGGCTTTCTATTAGGGCCAATCTTTGGGCTATGAGCTTAATAATTAACCAACATGACTAATTTAGACCGTATAGGCTATTGTGCTCTTATATCATTTTTGGAGCTAAGCCAGCCCACAACGGAAGTTATGCATGAATTTTAAAAAAATTCTTTATTAGATCTTTATTAGGCATACGAATTCTAATTCATTTATTTTTTTAAATATTATCTAAATAAAATATTGTATTTTATTTAAATTTATAAATTGTATAGTTTTATCAAATTTATTTATATATATGTGTGTATGTTTGTTCGTATTTATATCACACACACACAAACACACACACACACACACACACACACACACATATATATAAGTATGCATGTGTAACATATCAACCCATGTACGGTACAACATGCCCGTGTATAAATGTTGGGATTTACATCGCAAATGACATGCTACATTAATATGTAAGTATATATTGTCCAAATATATGTATGTATGTAAGCCATTATTATTATACAACTATTATAAATTTTGTGTGTGTGTGTGTATGTTAAGCTAGTTTAAATAATAATATATATAATATGTTTTAAATATATTAATGAATATTTGTACATATACATTATCTTATAAATAAAATATTAATATTGTGCACATACATATTAGTGGAAATTAGCCACAAGGGCCTCTTTAGCAAGTGCAATTAGTTTCTAGGACACACAACTGAAATAATTACTTTTAAGGACAAAGTGCAAAATAATTAGTTTCTAAGGTCTAAAAACCTACGAAATTATGTCCTTGAAAGTAATTGGACTGCTGACTTTGTCCTTAAAAGTTATTATTCTACAGACTTGGGCCTTGAAATTAATTTTTGTGGATGTGTGTGCTAGAAACTAACTGGACTGCAAAATTTGTCCTTTTAGTGAAATGCCTCTATATATTATTATGACATATTAATTTAAATATGTATAAGTTATTTTAAATATTAAAATATACATTAATATTTTATAAGCAATAAATAATATGTGTATACATATATATAATAATAAAATAATTTTTGTATAAAAATAATATATATATATATATATCAAATAATAACATTATTCAATATTAAAAATTATTTTATTTCCACGTTATACGCATAAAAAAATTTATGTTTATATTTAATATTAAAATGCATTTTTAATTAGATATTCATTCAAAATTAATAAAATATTAATAAAAATTAATTTTAAAGTTTTTATTTCAAATATTAAAATTTTAGAAAATCCTAGCTAATATTTTATGCTTGAAGAATATTTCCACATTTTTTTGGTTAAAATTATTTTTTAATAATTTATTTATTTACGGCCATTTTAAATAATTAAATTTTATTTATTATTTTTTGTCCGAAAGCTTATCTGGTGCTAATATAATTTTATAAAATTAAAAAATAATGTTTCATGACATTTTCAAAATAGTATATTTATTTTCATTGTGATAAATTACTCACGGTTATAACACTTTGTGACTACTATCACAAAACGTACCATTTATGGATTTTCTACTAAACATATTTTTAATTAAATTAATTAGTTAATATAAAATATTATGTCATATATATAATTGAAAGAAAACACCTATTATTTTGAACAAGATTGGTTATCGACTTAGATATATATAATAAATTACATAATTTCCTCTAGGGCATAACTCTAACTCTATCAAAACTTATGATAATAAAATTTGAAATAAAATCAATTTTAACCATAAACATTTTAGAACTAGTTCTAAAAATAAGTTTGAATCTAAGAGCATCGTTTGGTTTTTAACTTATAATTTTTATTTTATTTTTTAGTGTATGTTTTGAAAGGTATGGGAGAGGAGAAAAGAGAAAAAAATTCCTAACCATTACAAGAGGAGGAAAACAATAGTTTTCTCTTTCAATTTTTTTTCATAATATTTTTCGAAAGGCAAAAAACTAGGTTTTTTAATTTTATATATTAAAATATTTTTCAAATTAATCAATTTTCAAATCGATTATTTTCTTAAAAGTTCTCAATGATACTTAACTATGTGTATTTCAATTGCTATAAGAACCTAAAATTGAAAATTACAAACAAAATGATGTATAAGATTTCAAAATAACACATGCTTGCCCATGTATGAAATGCGCACATATTAGTTTAGCATTTTGTTGTACATTTATAAAATGTGCAAATAATATTATAACAAAAGATTTGGATTAATTAGAAAATTCATTTATTGAATTATTAAGTATGCATCATAGTTTATGCCTAATATTGTCACTACTTTGTTATCATCGGCGTTGTCAAAGTCATAATTTTACATGGACATTATTACACCCATGCTTCTCAAGCTATGTTAAAGGGGAATTAAATAAGGAACAGAGATGAGAGAGCTAGCCTCACAATAGAAGTTAAGAAAAGGGAAGAGGTTGAAGTTATCCAACAGATGTTGCATAAATAAATCGACTATGGTCGCAACATCTTATCTAACCAAAGCAACTATAGCCAAAAAGCATGAGGCTGCAATAGAACGAAATACTGTACCCAAAAGGATGGCTATAAAGTTATCAGATCTACACCTATCTCTTAGTTTCGATATTATATTATGATGCTAAAACCGAAATCTAACATACTCACAAGAAGTGGGTAATGTGCCTACAAAGCACGATAAGCGAACGATTTAGCTGCGCCGCCAACATCCCCAGAACTTATACTTTGTTGAAACTCTCAAGATAGAACTATACTCCGCATACTATGGTCTAGCTAAGCAGTACCGCACGAAGTCAAAAGTATCCCAAAGGACTACACACATGAGCACTCAAGCGACGCTTTACTGCAAATCCATACTTACATATAGATAAAAAAAGATATGAATCTCCCTTATCAATAACTCATACATATTTGCAACAGGGGTGACCCAGACCACAGTCAGCTTGGAACATAGCCGGCTCAGACCGTAGCTAACTTAGGTCACGTTCATACTTATACTGAATCAAATCTCGAAAAAACACAAATCATGCACCCTAAAGCCCAAAGCTACTCAGGATGGTCACATCTAAATATCAAGTAGACATTACAGCATCATGCAAGTACCACACATCAACTAGTACACCCTTACCCCTAAATATGCCAGCAGTACCCCATAAACCAACAAGTGACTTTTATTGTCCTCTTAATGCAGCGTGCAAACCCTTCGTTGCATTAGATCAGAAATGCACAACATGCTAAGGTCTCCCGCTCGAACTTCAAGTATTTCCGCCTCAATTTCAAGAGTTTCTACCTCCAATTCAAACTTCCCATCAAAAATCACAATTCAACTGTCCAAATTATGCCTTCCTGCCAAAGACATGTCAACAATCCTAGTGCATCTAACCAAAAATGTGGATGAAAGACACGTGGCATGATCGAAAGGTGGAAACATAATAGCTTATAAAGGATAGTGGTAATCCGTGTGCATCCTCAACATAATAAGTAGAAGGTGGTGGGGAATGTTAAGGCGGTGTTTTATTTTCTCTTTCTTTTTTGAATAAAAAATTATATCTTCCAGTTCTTGGATATAACACTTGTATCAATACAGAAAATATAAGAAATTAACTTGACCCATGGGTATAGGATTTAATGGAATCTGAACCACATAAAAACAACTTTGTCTTCTTTACTTTATGCATCATTATCTATTTATATTTATGTTGGATTACAACCCATTGTAAAAATATGGATTGGACTTTACATTCTAACAAACATTTGGAGTGCAACTACATAATTACGTAAGCATCTACCAACATAGTTACTACCCAAAGGCAAGCTTAATACAAGCTAAGCTTGTTGATTAAACATTAACAACTACCTTCTAAGCCAATTAAGGTGTTGTGAGACAAAAAAATATCATTGACATTTTTGACACTAGAAGTAGGGCCTTAAACCTCCGTTCCCTTTTTCTAATCTCTAGCAAATCTACTGAACCTCCATTCATAGTTTTCTGTTTTTGGAAAGTCTAATGATACTCCCTTACAAACCATAAATCCCTTTAATCCATCCATCCCTTCTTTCAAAAATGGTTACCCATAGTTCCTAAAGCCACTATGGATCTCATTCTGACCATGGTCCAATACGTTGACAAATTAAGGGACCAGAAGAAGAAAGGGCTAAAGGAGATAACCAGCAAAAATACCACCCTCAAGCTAATTTATCCTCCAGTTCACCGTCTCCAATTACCAGTTGCTTAGATTATGTGGTGGTTAGATGACAACGACACTCTCGAAAATGAGAACAATGCAACTGACCCATAAATCATTCTCTAGCTCATCTGACATCATTCCTCCAACTACTTGATAAAAAGACTCAATAATCGATGTTGCATGGAATCAAACTGAATGACCACTACTAATTGACTTTCAGCCACCTTTATCAATAAATGGCAGAAATTTAGGTAAAAGCACACCGGTGTTTATTGATTTAGACAACGATTCCGATAATGGCTCGAAACCAAGAGCCGAAATCTAAGGACCGACTACGTAATGACAAAACGACTTTAGAAAAATCCCTATTGTGGTCATGTTGATAATGACATTTGATACTTCCGAGGTTGGGAACCCCTTTACCCACACACATTATGAAGATGCCAGAATGGTTCAAGCAATACCTAAGGCACATAGGATAGTTACCATTCCTCAACAAGCTGCATCAACGGCATCCGCTGCTCTGCCTACTGAAGCAGCACCTCCTCTACTAGATTTCCCTAATTTGTGCAAATATTTCCAAAATACGGAAGGAAGGGTGTATATAGGAGCTAAAGGTTTGGTGGAGATGAAAGCTTGGATTAACGACTGTGAGTGTAACAACCCTAATTTTGAGCATCATTATTAGAACATTTAATTGGATTAATTAAATAAAATAATGTTAATAAGTAAGGGACTGAGATTTGTTAATTAATAAAGGGTCGTGCCTTAATGAATGTATAAGCAAAAGAAAATTGAAAATTAATAATTAAGAGGAATATGGTAAGGGTAAAATAGGAATATCCTTCATTCTAATTCTGTAAACCCTTCCATTCTCCATTCCTTATTCATCTTAATATTCACAAACAAAAATAAAAACCTATAGAGCTCGGCCAGCCACCATTGAGAAGATTCAAAAAGAAGATAACCTAGGAATCAAGTAAAAAGCTTGAAGGAAATTAATCAAAAGGAAAATCTCAATCTTCTTAACCCAAGCAAAGGTGAATATTTGATTTACATATCACTTTTAATAATGATCTCGGTTTCATGGTTTGACCCAAACTATTTTGCAAGTAATATGCCATATTATGTTTGTTTAAATGGATATGTATAGTTGTTAATGATTTATACAATTTCATATAGATTTATGATATATTTAAATTAGAGAACTTAATAAATGACATCTAAATGAGTTGCATTTTTTATATATGATCAAAAACATTATTTTAAAAATGGGTTTCATATTTCATATTTTTTTAAATAATTGTGGATTTATTATGAATTTTTTATGAGAGAAAATAGTTAATATTGGGTTTAAATTATTTAAGGCACTTATATAATGATTTCGGGACTGATATATATATATATATATATATATATATATATATTTGCTAGAAAACATATTGAAAGTAAATTGTTGTGATTTTTGGGGAATTTCCTTACATGTTTTACTATGGTTATAAAAAAAATTATGCGACTTAAATGTTTTACATATTTTGTTAAGGATGAGGGCTTATTTGTTAAAATGTTATTAATTGTAAATTTTGAATTCAGTAGCCTTTTTAGAAAATATTTTAATTAAGAATTGTCAACAAACCATATTTGGACAAATTAGGCAAGTTAGGTGAAAAGGTATTACTTTGAAAGGCATAAAACCAGTTTTATTTTGATTTACAACTTTGCCATTTCCATTGCTTGCTTTCATCAACATACCCAGTAGGCCTTTCAAACCCATTTGAAACCAATGCACATGGTATCAAGAAATTAGCATGTAGTGCACTGGAGAAAGATGGAAAGGACTGTGTCGAAGGCGTGCATTCGAAGGGGTTGAAGCCACTTTAATTAGCTATCGAATCAATCAACCTACCTTTGTTTAAAAAGAAGCTTTCAAACAACTTGCCACTTGCCTTTGTTTATAGAAAGAAGCTTTCGAAAGAGTTGCCGCTTGCTTTTGTTTTAAAAGAAGCATTCGAAAGGATAGCCACATTTGAACCTATTTGATACCTAGCTGCCACATTAATTCCTTTCGAATTAGTTAAATCTGCTTTTTTTACAGCCTTACCTTAAAGCAATGTATTTGAAAGGGGTGCTTCGTCTTTTAATTTTAAAAGCCACATTCACAATGCTTTCAAAAGGTTAGTTTAGCCTCTTTTAAATGTTAAAAGCCACATTCTCAATGCTTTCAAAAGGGTAGTTTAGCCGCTTTTAAATGGTT
The DNA here is from genome assembly GCA_030765085.1 of Allium cepa. NCBI lineage: Eukaryota > Viridiplantae > Streptophyta > Magnoliopsida > Asparagales > Amaryllidaceae > Allium > Allium cepa. The sequence goes on from CM060929.1 coordinate 569,952,315, forward strand.
TCGGAGGCAACTATTTCAAAAGGGTGGGTTTCAAAGCCTTCTTCTTCCCCAACTCTTTTAATTGGATTAAAGCTTTAGAAAGGGATAGTTTTTCTACTGTTTTCTTTGACCCAATGGTTATATCGAATTTGAACCTTATGGTTTCAAAAAGAATAATTTTAAATGGTTTTGAAGCAATGTTTCCACAACCCTTTACTTAAGCCGAATGCTTTCTAAAGGTACATTGTGAATGTTTTGAAAGATATTTAAGTATTTTAAAAGGAAGTTTCTAATGCTTACGAAAAATAAGTTTAAATGGTTTTGAAGGAGGATGTGTAAGGTTTTATGTAATGCTTTCGAAAGGGTTGTTTTCAACAATTTTGAAAGGTATTGTTTAAGGTTTTAAACAAGGGTTTTGATGATACTGCTTTGGCTTCATGGTCTAAAGTTCTCTAAGTTAAAAAGGGTTTTAACTTATTTTTGGGGGATAGAAAATCTCGTTAATTTATATTTCATCAACACTGTTTTGTGTAAAGCAAATACTATGGCTTGAGAATTTTGTGTAAAGCAAAGAGCATATTTTCCTTCTTTAAGTATGATTTAAAAAGGGTTAGATCATTTTGAAAAAAATGTTTTTAAGAATAATTAGATGGGGTAGTTAACCCTAAGTGTATGACTTAGATATTAGAAGACTAGATGGGACTGGTGTAGGATCGCACCCTGTACTTTTGCTAATAGCCCCTAGCTAAAATAAGTCCAAAATTCTAGTGCATAAGGTTTGTCATAGATGGGACTAAAATAATGTTACACACAGAAGGGAATATATAGAGTAAAGATAAATTTTTGGTGAGTCCACAAAACCATTAGGTTTAGTTGACCCTAGAAGAAGATAGTTAAGGGTAGATGGCCCAGTATTGTGTCTAACAGAAGTTAGAATATTGATTATGTCCTGTAGTCCCAAGTCAGCCAATGGTTAATAGTTAGCCAGATAAAACTATAGTATGGACAGAGAGTTCATTGATTATCTAATTTATATGCATATATATTATTGCTCTTGCTGTTATAATCAATTTTATTGCATGGTTTTGATTTGTAAAGATATGCTTTTAAAATGATATTAGTGAGGGGAAACCCGTTCCACTAAGTGGCATGGTCTCACTTAATATTGGTAAACCGAGATGTAATAGTATTATTCACACCAGGCTTTATGTCTGACTCAAAGGTTATTTTTCCCTTTAAACTCTCAGGTGCTCAAAATTTAATTTGAATAGATTGAGAATTAAGGTCTTTCATGTCTAGTAGGTTGGATGAATAAGCTTTCGAAGACGTGCAAGAGGCAAAGCTAGCCATGCAGGAGTTGTTTAGTAGTATTTCCACCGTAATGTATTTATGACTAATATGTTTATCCATTTAGTACTCTGATCATCCAAAGGGGTATCTTTATACGTCGCTCTTGGCATATTCTGTAATAATTGTATTTGATCAAAACCTGGGAATCATTTTCGGATTATGTAACTGAATATAAAATATTGATTTGAAATGTAATCAGAATTTTTTCTGGGATTATGAAAAACTTAGTGGAGGAAGCACCACCACTAATGGAAATGTCAAACCAGACACTAGAAGGAATCCAGGTTGGGAACAAGCTGCTAATGTGGGTGCTGGAGCGCCCCAAGTTGATATGGGAGCTATACATATATATTCTTCATCAACCTGATGCAAGCTGGAGCTGTGGTGGGATTAGGTGGAAGAAATGGAATAGAAGGAAATCCCAAAGCTTTGGTGTTAATATCTATGCAGTACTAAGCAGAGATTGTGCTAGGCTTGGAGGGAAGCCATTCATCGGGATTGAGGATGCAATAGAAGTAGAGAATTAGCTGCTTTATTGTGAAAGAATCTTTGCTGATTTGAGGCTTAATGATGAGCAGAAGAGGAGGCTTGCTTCTAGATAGTTGCAACGAACAACACTGTAATGGTGGAACGGTGTTACTATGGGAGTAAATGAGGAGACCATGACTTGGGTGGAATTCAGAAGAAGATTTGAGGAAAGATTCACGTTAGAGATCGCCAAGTCAACTCTACTCAGGAAGTTTGTTGAGTTGGTGCAGGGAGACATGAAAGTGCTTGAGTATGCTACTGGATTTGTGGTGTTATCGAGGTATGGGTATGCTATGGAAGATACCATTATCAAAAGGAATGAGAAGTTCATCTGTGGATTGAAACCTGAGCTTGCTAAAGCAACTTTGCCACATATTAGGGATTCGTGGGATGTAGTTGTTGAGATGGCTTAAAGGCATGAGGAGAAGCTCACTTTCCTTGGTAGTAACATAGTAAGGGAAACTCAAAGTAGGAAGAACCATAAGAGAAAGTTTTTCCATAAGAACGGCACTCATAAAGGAGAACCAGCCAAGAAAGGGAAGGCCGAAGCAGTTTGCTATTAGGCGACAAGAAGGGACATTTCGCTCATGAGTGTCGGACAGGCAAAGGGAATAAGGTTGCTGATAGGAAAGGAGTGAGATGCTTCAACTGTGATCAGATTGGCCACTATAAGAATCAATGCAAGGAATCGGCTAGGATCGAAAAGGAAAATTGTTGGCATTGAAACCAACACCTCAAGACCAACAGCTGAGGAGAAAGGAAAAGCTACGTTGGGAGGTACACTTTTGATTCATGGTGTATCAGTTAGAGATTTATTTGATACTGGTGCATCACATACTTTATATCTCATTGTTTGGTACATAAGCATAACCAAAAACTTCAAACATAGTTACATCCTTGAAGGTTGCGAATCTGATATGACGATATGCGACACTTGGGATGAGATGTGACCAGTTAGAGTTTGAATTATAATGTCATATATTTTCTTTCAGTTTTCATGTATTTGATTTCATAGGGTTTGGAATTATTTTGGGTACGGATTGGTTAAGTGATATGATGCTAGGATATTTTCCATGATAGGAAAATCACTTAGATACCCTCATTGCAGTGATCGGATTATACACTCCGTACAAAACCCTAGTTTTGAGGTAATGCTTTGTTGGGTGTTGTGGAGGCAAAAGATGAGATGAATTGTGTTTTCATTGTTATAGTTTGCAAATGTGTTTGAGCCCGTGATGGGACCATCGTCAAAACGAGCTATTGAGTTTCGGATAGATTTAGTACTCGAAATCGATACTGTTAGTAGTCCACCAACTATAATGATACCTATTGACATGAAGGAGCTAAAGGTGCAGTTGGAGGATTTCGAAGGTAAGAACTTTGTCAAACCAAGCAGTTTGCCTTAGGGAGCAGCCACGGTGTTTGCAAAGAAACCAGATGTATCGCTAAGGTTGTGTATCGATTATCGTAAGTTGAACGAGGAGATGATGAAGGATCGATATCTCTTACCTAGAATTGATGATTTGTTGGACTAGTTGATCGAAGCCAATATATTTTCTCAGTTGGCAACAGAGTTCAATCAACTTAGAGTAGCAGAGGGTAGTAACGGCATTAGGACAAGATATGGATCGTACGAATGGTTAGTGATGTCGTTTGGACTAACTAATGCGCCAGCACTTTTTGTGGATTTGATGAACATAATATTTCAAGAACATCTAGACAAGATTTGTGTAAGTCTTCATAGACGACATTTGAATATATTCTAAGGATGAAAGAGAGCATGAAGTTCATCTTAGAGTGGCGCTTGAGACATTGAGGCAACGTCAACTAAAAGCGAAATTTTCGAAGTGACATTTATAGAAGGAAGTGATGTTTCTTGGTCATGTGGTCTCAGAGAAAGGGCTATCAGTAGATCCGGCTTAGATCGAGCCAGTTAATAATTCGAAAAGACCCGAGACAGTGACTGAGATAAAGTATTTTCTTAGATTAGCTAGTTATTACCAAAGATTCATCAGGGATTTCCCGCAGATATCACCACAGATGACTAAGCTAACTCGGAAAGGCTTGAAGTTTGTTTGGACCGATAAGTGTGGGGAGGTGTTTTAGAAACTAAAACATTTATTGACTAATGCACTTGTGTTAGTTGTTCCAGAGGAGAATCGGGACTTAGTTCTATACATGGATGCATATGGAACAGGGTTAGGAGTTGTGCTGATGAAAAGAGGTAAAGTGGTTGCCTATGCTTCTCGACAGCTCAGACCGCATGAAGTTAGGTACCCAACTCATGATTTGAAATTAGCTGTAGTGATTTTTGCGTCAAAGCTATGGAGACATTACCTTTTGAGAGAAAGATTCGAGTTGTATACGGATCATAAGTCACTAAGAATTTATTCTCTCAGAAGGAGTTGAATATGAGACAGCAGTGGTGGCTGGATATTTTAGCCATTTATGATTTTGGTATAGGGTATACACCTGGAAAAGGAAATAAAGTAGTGGATCCTCTTAGCAGAAAACATCAAAATATGGTTTTAGTTACGTTAATAGAATGGAAGGACCTAGAAGCATTTACTACATGCGGAATATAATGGAGATTTGAGGCTAGTTCTAGTCGAAAAATCACATGTTGTCATGTTTAGAAGTTCGACCAATTATGATCGAAAGGGTTGCTTCTAAACAAAGAATGGATCCATTATTAGCTGAATGGTTTAGAAAGTTATGGAATGGAATAGTGAGCGATGACTTAAAAGATTTTAGTCTGACCATAATGGGTGGTTGAGGAGGAAAGGAAGACTATGTGTTTCGAATGTGGGAAACATTAAGAAGGAAGTTCTTAGAGAATGCCATCGTTCAAAGTTCACCATTAATCCAAGAGGAATTAAGATATATTAGGATGTGAAAAGGAGTTTCTTCTGGGAAGGTATGAAGAGAGATGTAGGCTTATGGGTGAGGCAGTGTCTAAACAGTTAACAGGTAGAAGCCAAACATCAAAAACCGAGTGGGTTACTTTAGCCTTTTGATGTTCCAGTATGGAAATGAGATTCTATCTCAATGGATTTCATAGATGGGTTGCTAAGGTCGAATAGAGGAAATGAGAGTATATGGGTTATAGTGGACAGATTGATAAAGGGTGCAAAATTTATACTCGTTAAGTCGATCATGAGAGCACCAGATTTAGCTAAGTTATACATGAGGAATATAGTTAGACTACATATAATTCCTAATAGTATAGTAAGTGATAGAGATTGCTTATTTACTAGCAAGTTCAAGAAGAGTCTACAGAAGACTTTAGGTACCAAGCTCAAAATGAGTACCGCTTACCATCCGCAGATAGATGGAAAACAAAGAGAGTCAACAAAGTGTTAGAGGATTTTTTAAGAGCCCGCGTGCTAGATTTTGGACGATCATGGGAAGACCATCTACACTTAGTCGAGTTTTCGTATAACAAAAGTAATCAGACAAGTATAGGGATGACATCATTTGAAGCATTGTATGGCAGGCATGCAAACCTCCTGTTTGTAACCAGGGACAGGTTAATTCTTGGATCGGATTTGGTTAAAGAAGCTATAGAAAAGATGAGTTAATTCAAGCTAGGATGAATGAAGCTCAGTCTAGGTAGAAGATTTACGCTGATAAAAGACAAAAAGACTTACATCCCTTAGTTAGAGATCATGTTTTTGTCAAGGTGTTGCCAATGAAAGGTATAATCGGATTTGGAAAACTAGGAAAATTGGCATCAAGATTCGTTGGACCATTTCCTATTATAGAAAGGATCGAGAAACTCACGTATAGAGCAAAGTTAGTGAATAGTTTTGCAGGAGTCCACAATATTTTCCATATTTCTCATCTAAGGAAGTGTCTTCGAGATCTAGAGACTACTATTACATCGACTGTATTAGATGATTTAGTAGTGGAACCGAATATGACTATAATTAGAAAACCAGTTTTTATAATTGAGAGACATGAGAAGAGGCTAAGGAACAAGATAGTCAGATTAGTCAAAGTCCAATAGAGTGACGATGAGAGAGACTACGTTTAGGAAACCTAGAGCGGGATTGGAGGTACTTATCCTGACTTGTTTCATGGTATGTTTTACCTTTATGTTTGATTGTTGTGAGTACCTTATCGTAAATTTGAGGACAAAATTCTTTAAGGAGGGGATCCTGTAACGACCATATTTTTGAGTAACATTATATAGAACATTTAAATAGATAAATTATTAAATTAAATAATGCTAATAGTTAAGAGACTGAGATTTGTTAATTAATAAGGGGCCATGCCTTAAATCAATTTATAAGCAAAAAAATGAAAATAAGTAAGTAGGAGGAATATGGTAAGGGCAAAATGGGAATATCCTTCATTCTAATACCCTAAACCCTTCTATTCTCCATTACTTATTCATTTTTACATTCACAAACAAAATTAAAAACCCTTATTGAGCTCGACTGGCCAGCATTAAGAAGATTCAAAAAGAAGATAAGCTAGGAGTCAAGTAAAAAGCTTGAAGAAAATAATCAAAGGGAAAATTTCAACCTTCTTAACACCAAGCCAAGATGAATAAGTTGATTTACATCTCACTTTTGATAATGATCTTGGTTTCAAGATTTTATCCAAACTATTTTGCAAGTAGTATGCCATATTATGTTTGTTTGAATGGATATACATGCTTGTTGATGATTTATATGATTTCATATGGATTTATGGTATGTTTAAATTAGAAAACCTTTTAAATGACATTCAAATGAGTTGCATTTTTGATATATGATCAAAAATATTATTTTAGAAGTGGGATTCAAGTTTCATAATTTTCTAGGTAATTGTGGATTTATTATGAATTTTCTATGAGAGAAAATAGTTAATATTGAGTTTAAATTATTTAAGGCGATTATATGATGATTTCGGGTTTGAAATTTATATATTTTAGAAAACATATTAAAAGTGAATTGTTGTGATTTTTGTGGAATTTCCTTAACTGTTTTACTATGATTATAAAATTATTTAAGTTAAGAGACTTAAATGTTTTACATGTTTTGTTAAGAAGGAGGGCCTATTTGTTAAAATATTTTTAATAGAAAATTTTGAATTCGGTAGATTTTTTAGAAAATATTTTGATAAAGAATTGTCAACCGATCATATTTTGACAAATTAGGCAAGTTAGGTGAAAAGGAATTACTTTGCAAGGCATAAAACCAGTTTTGTTTTGATTTACAACTTTGCCACTTCCATTGCTTGTTTCGTCAACATGCGCAGTAGGCCTTTCGAACCCATTCGAAACTAATGTACATGGTATCAAGCAATTAGTATGTAGTGCATTGGAGAAAGGCAGAAGGGACTATGTCGAAGGCATGCATTCGAAAGGGTTGAAGCCACTCTAATTAGCTTTCGAATCAATCGACTTACCTTTGTTTAAAAAGAAGATTTCGAGCAAGTTGCCACTTGCCTTTGTTTTTAGAAAGGAGCTTTCAAAAGAGTTGGCATTTGCTTTTGTTTTAAAAGAAGCTTTCGAAAGGATAGCTGCATTTGAACCTATTCCATACGTAGCTGCCACATTCATTCCTTTTGAATTAGTTGACGCCGCTTTTCTTTACAGCATTAAAACCACGTATTCGAAAGGGGTACTTTCGTTTTTTAGTTTTAAAACCCGCCTTCTCAATGCTTTCGAAAGTGTAGTTTAGGTGCTTTTAGATGGTTTTGGAGGCAACAATTTCGAAAGGGTGGGTTTCGTATCCATCCTCTTGCCTAACTCTTTTACTTGGATTAAAGCTTTCAAAAGAGATACTTTCGCTTCTGTTTTCTTTGACCCAATGGTTATATTAAATGTTAAACCCAATGGTTTCGAAAGGAATAATTTTAATTGTTTTCGAAGCAATGTTTCCACAATAATTTACTTGAGCCCAATGCTTTTGAAAGATATATTATGAATGTTTCGAAAGATATGTTGTAAGTATTTTGAAAGGACGGTTCTAACGCTTTTGAAAAATACGTTTAAATGATTTTGAAGAAGGATGCCTAAGGTTTTTAGTAATGCTTTCAAAAGGGTTGTTTCCAATGATTTTAAAAGGTATTGTTTAAGGTTTTAAACAAGGGTTTCGAAGGTATTGCTTTGGCTTCATGACCTAAAGTTTTTTAAGTTAAAAAGGGTTTTAACTTTTTTGAAGGGATAGAAAATACTTTGATTTAGATTTCATCAACATTGTTTTATGTAAAGCATATATCATGGCATGATAATTTTGAGTAAAGCAAAGAGCGCATTTTCCTTGTTAAAATATGATTTAAAAAGGATTAGATCATTTTGAAATAAATGTTTTCAAGGAAAATTGGATGGGGTAGTTAACCCTAAGTGTATGACTCGGATATAAGAAGACCATATGGAACTAGTGTTGGGTCGCACCCTATACTTTAGCTAATAGCCCTTAGCAAAAATAAGTCAAAATTCTAACATGTCGGAGTTTGTCATAGATGAGACTAAAATGATGTTACACATAGAAGGGAATATATACAGTAAAGATAGGTTATTGATGAGCCCACAAAACCATCAGGTTCAGTTGACTCTTGAAGAAGATATTTAAGGGTAGATGGCTAAGTATTGTATCTAACATAAGTTAGATTAAGTCTGGTAGTCCCGAGTCAACCGATGGTTAATAGCTAGCTACAGAAAACTATAGTGAGGACAGATAGTCCATTGATTATCTGATTTATATGCATATATGTTATTGTTCTTACTGTTACAATTAGTTTGATTACAGGGTTTTGATTTGTAAAAGATATGCTTTTAAATGGATATTGGTGTGGGGAAACCCATTTTGCTAAGTGACATGGTCTCACTTAATATCAGTAAACCGAGATGTAAAAGTATTATTCATACCAAGATTTATGTTCAACTTGAAGTTTATGTTTTTTCCTTAAACTCTCAGATGCTCAAAATTTTATTTGAGTAGACTGAGAGTTAAGTTCTAGTAGGTTGAACGAATAAGCTTTCGAAGACATATAGGAGGCAAAGCTAGCTATGTAGGATTTGTTGTAGTATTTCTATTGTGATGTATTTATGACTAATATGTCTACCCATTTAGTACTCTAATCATCCAAGGGGGCATCTTATCATTCTTGGCGTAGTTTTAATAATTGTATTTGATCGAAACCTGGGAATCATTTTGGGATTATGTAACTGGATATGAAATATTTATTTGAAATGTAATTAGAATAGTTGTTTTTGAAATTTGTGGCTTTATTTCATATTCATGTGCTTCTTATATTATGGATATAATTAATACAACCGTATTTTGTCATCGAAAGTTAAAAACTATAGATGACTGCTGCATCTGTAGCACTTAACTTTGGACTTTAGATAGGGGCTGTTATAGCGGGCATATATTCCGAGAGCTTGGATGGGAAGACCAGATAAAGAGGAGCATAGCTGCATGGCATCAAAAAAGATTAGTCTTATATTGGTGGACTATAAGGGCTAAGGAGAATGCTGAGGAAGGAATTTGTTGGGTTAAATTTAGAACTCGCTTTAAGATATGATTCATGTCTAGACTTGAAGTAAGTTTGTAGTTGGAGAAATTTATACAACTTAGCAGGAAGAGTCCACATTGAAGGAATATATCACTAAGTTTGCGGAGTAGCTAAGTTTGGATTGAGTTTGATTGACATCCCCATAAAGAAGGCTATGAAGTTTGTTAAAGGCTTGAATTCACCATTAAGGAAGCAACTTTTAGCGCAAGTACCCATGGACATTACTTATGAGATAGTAGCTAAAATGGTCCTACTATAGGCCGCTAGAACCTAGGAGAATGTGAAACCAACGAAAAATCAAGGTGGAGCTAAAAAGGGAGGATTTTAGCTGAAAGAAGGCCAAAGGAAGATAAAGACGGGAATTATAACATGCCGTAGATGTTGGAAGAGACGACATATGGCTATAGATTGCAAGGCAAGCTTGAAATGAAGGAGTTTAAAGGAAAATGCTATCACTGCCATCAGGAGGGACAATACAAGAATTTGTGTCCAAAGCTAACTAAGGTGGTCCTTATATGGTTAAGGCTGTACCTATCTCGAGCAGACCTCCTCCGAAAGATCAAGGAAAAGCTGCAATGGAAGTTACAACCGTTATTTTTAGGAATACTATTCGTACCTTATTTGACTCGGAAGCATCACATTCATTTATACTAAAAATATAGTTTACTCCTTGAGTCTAAAAGCCCAAGTTGTCACCAATCCAAAAGTCATGTCAAATCCTATTAGGGGGTCGATACCCCTTTCTTTAGTTTGTAAAGTCCAAATTATGGATATATGTAATGTTAATTTTACATGCGATGCATATTTTATTGGTTTTGAGGGGTATGGACTCATCTTAGAGATATACTGGTTATCCTATTACGGGGCTGTCTTAGACTACGATAAGAGGATTGCATGGTTATGAAGTTGTAGGGGATGAGAAACAGATGTTCGTTGTACACCCTAAAACCTAGTCGAGTTAAGCTATTTGTATTCGTCGAGCCTATCACAAGATGAGCTCTCTTCTGTGCCTATATTTTGATAATTTCTTGATGTTTTTGAAGAAGTCTCGTGTCTCCCATACCATAGAGAAGATTGAATTTAGGATCGATTTGGAGAAGGATGCCAGACCTATCACACTGCTATTAAGGTATACAGCCCTAAAGAAAGGCAAGAATTGGACAAGCATATTTCGGAGCTACTACAGAAGGGATTTATTCATCAAAGTACTTCTAAATGGGAAGCATCTATTTTCTTTTACCACTAAGGCAGATGGTTCATTTATGGCTATGCATTGACCATAAGGAACTCTATAAGTTGACCATGAAGTATATGTATCTCTCACCTAGAATAAATGATATTTTTGACCGACTTGGTGGAGCCAAAATCTTTTTCCCGTTGGAATTAGCCATGGGATTCCATTAATTGAGGGTAGCAAGCAGAAGGCCACATGTCACACTCTGGATGGTCCATATGAATGGTTAGTAATGCTTTTTAGGTTGACGAACGCCCCTGCATACATTGTTGATTTGCTGAGTAGTGTTTTTAGAGGACAACGAAATAAGTTTAAAGTATTCATGGATGATATTTTAGTATTCCTTAAAAGTGAAGGTGAGCATTAAAGTTACTTTAGTAGGTACTAGGGACTCCAAGAAGGTACAAAATAAAAGCCAAATTCTCAAAGTATCACATTTGGAAGACGGAGGTGAGTTGTCTCGGTTATATTGTTTCAAATAAGGGATTGTCTATAGACCCCACAAAAGTGGAAGCTATTCATTAGAAGATTCCAAAGAATGCCATGGAATTTAGGAGTTTTCTTAGGTTGGTAGGCTACTTTAGGACGTTCATCAAGGATTTTGCCAAGATAGAAGCCCCATTAACTTGTTTAACCAAGAAAAAACTAGTTTTTGCATGGGATAAGAAATGCACATAAGTATTCAAGAAGCTAAAAAGTTGTTGACTAGTGCTCCGATACAAACCATTCCCGATAGGACGAAGCCTTTCAACATTTAAACTGACGCTTGCGATATAGAATTAGGAGCTGTTCTTATGCAAGAGGGTAGAGTGACAGCCTATGTAAGTAGGCAGCCGAAGGGCCTTGAGAAGAGGTACCCAACTCATAAATTAGAGTTAATTCTTATCGTCTTTGCTTAAAAGATATGGAAGCACCATCTTTAAGAGAAAGATTTGAGTTTTTCACCGACCACAAATCCCTTAAATAACTATTTTCCAAAAAAGATATGAATCTTAGGCACCTGAGGTGGATGGAGTTTATAGCATCATAGGAATTAAAGATGTAGTGAAAAGGGAATGTTGTTGCCAATTCCCTTAGACAGAGGCATGATACTTTAGGTGCTTTATGTGAATGGAGGTGGTTGGAGTTCCTCCTAAATTTCAATTTTCAACTGCCGGTAGAACTCACTTTAGGATATTTGATAGCTATAGAAGTTAGGCCAGCATTAATGACTACATTTGGCATGAATAGAAGAAGGATGCGACAATAGTAGTTATCTTCGGTAAGCTAAGTAGTGGAGAGTATTTTTCCTATGGTGGTAGATATGCAATTTATGGAAGAGGACGTTTGGGAAGAGATAACGCATTTGCATTCCTTTGGTTGAGAATGTTTTAGAGAAAGTTTTAGCTAAATTTCACCATTCTCGGAATACCTTTCACCCCTGAGTAGATAAAATGTATATGGATATAACGCAGAATTTCTATTGGCCAGGAATGAAGAAGAGGGTAATAGAGTATGTCTTTGGGTGTTTGACGTGCTAAAAGATAAAGGCGGAACAAGGGAAACCCAGAGGATTATTGTTACATTAGAGGTGCTGATTTTTAAATGAGAGTCTTTATCGATGGACTTTACAGAAGGGCTTCCTAGGAGTCAAAGAGGCAATGAAGCTACATGGGTAATAGTGGATAGACTCTTTAAAAATCACACTTTATTCCCGTTAGGAGTAACAGGACTGTAGCATCTCTAGTGCACATTTATATCATGGAAGTAGTACGACTAAATGAAATTCCAATTAGCATTGTTACTAATAGAGACCCCTTAATAATTAGTGAATTTTGGAGGAGTTTATAATCAACTTTAGGTATGATATTGAATCTTAGAACCTCTTAGCATCCATAAACCGTCGGTCAGACTGAAAGATCGAATAAAATTTTGGAAGATTTTCTTCAGAGCTTACATCATGGATTTCAAAGGACTTTGGGAGCAGTAATTAGCATTAGTAGAATTCACGTAATAATAGTTACCAAGCGGTAATTGGCATGATTCCCTTTGAAGCACTTCATGAGAGGCTATGCAAATTACCTAATTATTGGTGGGAAACCACTGATAAAATTCTTCTTGGACCAGATTTGATTCGCAAGACCTCGAAAAAGATAAAGATGATTAGGTAGCGAATGAAGGCCACATAGGATCGTTAGAAGTCCTATGCCAACAAGCGAAGGAAAGAACTGGAGTTTGAGGTAGGAGATATGGTGTTCGTTAAGGTTTCCCTTGAAGGTGATGATGTTTGGTACATTGAGAAATTTGGTGCCAAGATTCATTGGTTGGGTCTTTCCCAATCTTGGAAAGAAGAGGGAAACTTGCATATCGAGTGGAGCTATCGGATAAGTTAGCAGGAGTCTGTGACGTTTTTCATGTTCTGCACTTGTGGAGATGCCTTTATGACATTGCCATCATAGTAGAGCCTGATTAGTTAGTAGATATTGAGACGGAGCCAATAACACTCTGTACCACTGATTGCATAATGGAGCACAAAACTAAGAAGCTCCATAACAAAAAAATTAGGGTGGTTCTAGTACAATGGGGAGATAATCCAGCGAAAAACATATGAGAAACTTAAGAGAAGATGAAGACTTCTCATCCTTAGCTTTTCTTTAGTAAAACCCTCTCTCTAAAATTTAGGGTTTTGGTTGCATCGTGGTTGCTTGATTGGATGGTAGGCGAAGGTTGCCACACTTTTTACCGTTACTTCTGCATTCATGTAGAATTTTATGCATATTTAGGATGCTTACATACATGCCTAAACGTCATGATCTTGCATTCACCCTAGGACTGAGCTCATATATAGTATGTTGCATATATAATCACATTGCACTTTTGGCTGAGTAGATGGTTGTGCAGATAACTTGGTTATATAACATGGATGTTGATTGCGCGTTACACTATTTGTCCCTTTAGGATTTCGAGGTAGAAATCCTTTTTAAGGTTGAATGTAACACCCTAAAAAAATTATCAATAAGAAGCTAGTTAATTAATGATACGACTAAAAATCAAACTTTTGTAAATACTAGAATATGGCCACGAATATTACACTATTGCATTCATGGCAATTTTCGATCAACTTTCATATATAAAGTTTGAAATCGAAGCTCGAATAGAAAAGTTATTAACATTTGAAGTTTTCAAGTTTAAAATATTTCAAACTAATTCAAATTTTACAAATCAAATCACAATAACGTTTGAAATTAATATAGTAATAAATAAATTAATATTAAAAGAAAGCTTTAAAGGTGGAGTAAAATTGAATGAATATAAAGTAAAAGCGACAACAAATAATTCACAGCCACAAATATGGACCGGTCAATCGACCACGAGCAATCGACTGCCTAAGGTCAAGCGGTCGACCGATAGGAGGTTGGTGGCTAAGGTTTCATAGGCGCTCATGGTCTAGATTTTATTATTTTAAACTCACTTAGATTCAATGGTCTTGTGCCTTCTAACCACTATAAAATGGTTAGCTCCCCTAAATTATTCACAAATTTTTTGGGAACACTAGCGAAGCTTTTCCAATCTTCTTCTTCTTTACGATTCAGAATCACTTAGGATTTCAAGTTAGGGGATTTAAGGTATTTAAATGTTGAATTTCTAATTCTATTCTTTTCTAATCCTTGATACGAATCCAATTTATATACAACCCAATTGTTGTATATTTCAAAGAGAAGAGATCCGAAGGAACAAGGCATAAATCAAACCCAAAAAGAGGCAGGCAAATTCTTTATGAGTGTAAACCTTAGTTTTTCATATTTTTAGTATTTGTATAGTAGAAGTTTGGATTTGTTTTATGCCTTACGAAATTTTTTTCATGAAAAATCTAAAGCTAAAACCCCAAATTTCCCCCAAAATGAAATGTTAGTTCTTATATTTATTGGAATCTCAATTATTTTATATTAAAATAGTGGAATTTGTTTTGTTATTGCAATTTAAATATTTTAAATTCTATTCGAGTTCTAACTCTTCTTTATTGATGTGCTAAATGGTTAAAACAAGAAAATAAATTAAGAAATGGTGTGTAACGTACAAATTATCTTATTCATATTTTGCGCAACCTATTTCTGTAATTTAAGTATGATTCCCTTTCCCACTTTAAGTTTGTGTATGTAAAAGTTAAATATAATATAAATGATTTAAATTATAAGTTTTATTCCTTAAAAAATAGAGGTGCTAATTCTACTATATTAATATAAAAAAAGTTTTGTATTTGGTTCTATTTTATTAATACTAGTCTATTGTTGGGATAAGAATATTAGCTAATTTAAGTGTTGTACGGATTTAGACTTACATAAATTAGGAAGTTTTGACATTTCTATGACTAGTTTAGGATGTGGGTATTTTACGCACTCTTAGGAATATATATGTTTTAATTAGCCTAATTATCGTGTGTGTATCTATATAATATCAATGTATAATTAATAACGTATTGATTGCATATTAATCATATAGAACACATAGGTTAAATAGTATTAAACACATAGGAAGGAAGTAATGATAATTATGGAGATCAATCCATAATTACAGGAGAAATAAGGAGTTTTCCTTATATGGCTGTAATATGAAATGCGGAGAGGTGTGTATGGTAGTATGTTAAAAGAGTGGAATTTTGACTAAGTTATAGGGATGCGATGTCAGCCAAAAGTACACATAAGTCTGTCTAGCTAATCTACCAACCAACAATGTGACTTTAGGACTGATGTGACACATCGTTTGTATATAAGTACCCACTGTAGCCACGAGGTTAGTCCCAATTCTATAGGGTAGGTATGCCCAACTAATCTGGCTACCGACACCTTCAAATAGTTGGACTAACGTGAGACGTCATACTTTGG
Organism: Allium cepa; assembly: GCA_030765085.1. Taxonomy (NCBI): domain Eukaryota; kingdom Viridiplantae; phylum Streptophyta; class Magnoliopsida; order Asparagales; family Amaryllidaceae; genus Allium; species Allium cepa. Next base: position 569,967,780 of record CM060929.1, read on the forward strand.
ATTTTGGGTCATAATACATAGGACCTACTTCTAGGTCGGGGGTATTAAGTGACTATTATAGGGTCCTCCTCCTTCCTACTTATGAAATAGTAATTGGTCGAGATTATCATTTAGGTGTGGTAGTGGAGGTCTAGGGAGGGTTCCAATTTGAGGTAGAGGTATTAAGTGGCTATTGTAGGGTTCGTCCTATAAAGAAGTACTAAGTGGCCTGAAGAGATTCTATGCGATGTCGGTTAGGGAGTACCAAAGAATGATCACCCATGGGTTAGGTATTAAATGATGGGGACCTGCCTTGGATATAGATATTAAATGGATGGAGTCTGCCTATTACCATTGAAAAGGTATTAAGTGACTTGGGTACTTTCTCTTATTTTTTTAGGATACGACCGATGGTAATTACATGAGACTGAAAAAGGCCTTTAGCCTATAGTTGAAGATATGATATATAGTCAGAATGGAAAAGTGTAAGTTGTAGAGTTGGATTGAGATATCTTTCGGGCTTACAGTTAGAGGTATCTTATGTAGGATGTAGTATAAGATGTGTAAGACATAATACTTGTCTAAATAATACTGGACATATACTATTATTGTAAGACTTGAGATTTTCATTCACCGTATATTATTTTTCTGACCCCCTCATCATTACAACATATAGGTTAGGGAGACAATGTCGATTGAGAGGATGAAGGCGGAGGCGAGGACTTGTGTCAGTAATCTATCTATTTATGCTTTTGTTATATTTTGATATACTCGGTTCAAACATGTTATTTTGGGATATTGTATTTGAGATGATATGTTGTACTTCTGGGATTTGAATTTTTTATGAAATGGGTACTTATTTATGATATAATATTTTATTCTTTCTGCTATGAGATTTTGATAACGTAGATAGATAGCTTTATATGTTGTTCATACTATCAATTTTACTAACCAACAACCCGCTTCGGAATGGGCCTAAGTTTCGATGGGCTTTTATTTGGTCGAAAATTAGGCTCATTTCTAGTAGGGTTGTTACATCATTCACCATCATTTTGACTTAAAAGAAAATGGATAAATTAATAAAAAGAAGAAGAATGTAATCAAAGTGCAAATCACTTCATTTCAATAAATATAAGGTGAATAATATCTCCACCTCTATGTTTTTGATGTGTTTAATTCGAATTTAAGGGTAGATTTGAATTTTGGTTGATTTTATCATGCATGTAGCTTAGATAGTCATTTGTGTGAATTATGGTTATCATTTGATAATTTTATGGAATTTTCCTAAGCAGCTATCATTAGATAATCATTTGTGTGAATTATGGATGATGTCTGGAATAATATTTGGAGATGGATTTTTAGTTTCATAATTTTCTGAATTACCTTGAATTTAATATGAATTTTCTATGTAGAGAAAATGGATAACTTTGGATTTTAATTATTAATTATGAAAGTTAATTATTTTTCTTTGAATTCTTTTTAGTTGTAAAAGGGTTAATTCTGTTCTTTGGAACTTTTGGGGATTAACCCCAATTAATTTTGATCTAAAATGAATTGTTTTTTAGAAGAAGGTTTCAATTGAAAAAAGGTAATTAATGGCATAATTAATGAAAAATTAAAATCGTCGAAAATAAGAGAAATATTTTCTCTACTTTACCGAAAATGGTTTATGAAAAGATTTGATTTTCCAATGAAAATTTGGCAAAGATATTGCTTTGCCAAAAAGTTACTTCATTTGAAAGCAATAAATAATTTTTTCAAATATTTATAAAAATGCCATTTTAAGCCTGCGATAGCATCTTGACACTCGATGGTATTGGTTTCCTAACATTAGGTAGTATTATATTTTAAATCTTTGATAGAATTAAAGTTTTTGAATACGTGTTAACATTAATTTTTATGATACTCGATAACTATACATTTTGACACGCATTAGCTTGACAATCGATAGTTATGTGTTTTGACATGCGATAGCTTGATAATCTATAGCTTTGTATTGCTAACGTTATGATAGCTATGTTTTACTTGACACTCGATAGCTTTATGTAACCTAAACATGCGATAGATTTTCATTGACATGCAATAGCTTCATGTATCTTAGCCACACGGAAGGCTATAATTTGACATGCAAAAGTCTGCATTTTTGTAGTGCAATAGCACAAATGGTTTGAATAGAGATAATGTTGATATGTAGGAGCTGCTGCACCAAAAGTGGCTTCTCACAATAACTATGTCGCGTTAAGTCATGATTATACCAATATTGGAGGAAAACCTTTCTTCAGGACAGAGAATGCCATAAAATTTTGGGGTAGAATAATGACCAGGAATGGAGATTGGCTTAAAGGCAGTTGTAAATGGCTACTTTATATTAGTGGAACAGTATTACCATTGGGATACCGGAAGAGAATCTTACTTAGTCTAACTTCAAGGAAAGGTTTGAGGAGAAATTTCTATCTAAAGTAGCTAAGTCATCTTTGTTCAGAAGATTTTCGAAATTGGAACATGGTGAGACAACTATGTTGGAATATGCAACTAAGTTCAATGAGCTATCGAGGGATAGGCAGGCCATCATCAGCACTCTACTTAATCAAAATGAAAAATTTATATAGGGACCAAAGTCGGAAATTTCCATGGAAATTATGTCGCACTTTAGAGACCCATTTAATATTATGGTGGATATATACCTAAGGAATAAAGATTTACTATCATTCCTAGGGAAGAATAAGTCAAAGGAGACTGCAAGTTTCCAAGGCAAGAAGAGGAAGTTCTTTAAGAAGCGAACTCAAATGGGTAGAGTTCTGAAAAGGGAAAGTTTGTAGTCATCTGTTACAAGTGTGGTAAGAATGAGAACTTTATTAATGATTTCCATTCGGGTGATAGCAAGAAGGCTACTGACAAGAATAGAGTGATATTTTATAATTGCAACAAGATGGGTATTTTAAGAGGGAATGCCCTGAACCAGTCAAAGTTGAAAGAGGAAAGGTTTTTTCTCTGGAACCAATAGCTAGTAGACTGACTACTAAGGAGAAGGGAAAGGTAGTGTTTGGAGGTACACTTCTTATATATAGAATTCTTGTTAAAGTATGTTCGATACCGGAGCATCACATTATTTTATCTCTAGATGTTTAGTAGATGAGTTAAACCTTAAACCAACATACCTTATTGCTTCTATGAGGGTTGCGAATCCGATAAGCAGCTATACAACTCTTGGAATGAGAAGTCATCGTTTATAATATGATTTTTTTTAGGTCATTTGCTTTCCTGCAATTTGCATGTGTTTGATTTTATAGGTTTGGGATAATTTCGGTTATGAATTGGCTAAGCCCATATGATGCTAGGATATTTTACCGAGATAGAGAGATATCCTTAAAACACCTTAATTATCTCGATCGAATTATATATCATTAATAATTAAGTTTTGATGTATGTACAATATTGGGTGTTATAGAAGACATAGATGATGAAATAATTTGGCTTTTCATAGTAAGCGAGTAAAGTGATAATTTTAAGTTTGTTATGGGGTAACCGTTGAAACTTACCACAGGGTTTCGATAAATCTCATACCATAAGCAGACCCCGCAAGTAGTTCGCCTAATAAATGACACCTACCAAAGTGAAGGACTTAAAGGTGCAGCTAGTGGATTTGGAAAGGAAGTATTTTATTAGACCAAGCGGTTTGCTTTAGGGAGCTATGGTGGTGTTCATTAAGAAATTGGACAGGTCGTTAAGGTTGTGTATTGATAATAGGAAGTTGAATGAGAAGATTACAAAGAATCCATATCCTTTGCCTAGGATAAATGATTTATTCAATCAATTGAGTGGAGCCAAGCTATTCTCACAATTGGACTTAGCAATGGTTTCCATCAATTGAGAGTGGTGGAGGAATGTATACCATTGACGACATTTACAACAAGAATGGTTTATTAGTCATGTGCTTCGGATTGACCAACACGCCTACTTTCTTTGTAAACTTAATGAACCAAATCTTCCGAGATTTTTTTGGATAGATTCATGTTAGTGTTTGTTGATGATATTTTTGTCTATTCTAGAAACAAATGAGATTATGAAGTTTATCTCAGAACAGTGCTAGACATGTTGAGGCCGCATCGGTTGAAGGAAACGTTTTCAAAATGTCACTTTTGGAAAAGAGAAGTGAAGTTTCTTGAACAAGTTTTTCAAAAATGGATTGTCTGTATGTCTTTCATAAGTCGAAGCTATTAATAATTGTAAAAACCCCAAAAGTGTATATGGGATTAGAAGTTTCTTGAGGTTGGCTGGCTAATAACGGAAATTTATTCTAGATTTCTCTCGTATAGAGCACTGATGACTAAACTAATAAGGAAGGACATGAAGTTTACTTGCATGGACAAATGTGAAGAATAATTTCAAAACCTAAAATATTTTATTGACCAATTCACTTGTTAATGAATAAATTATCAACAATCCAAAAAACAAAAGTATAGAATTGTTTAAGAGGAGAGTCTTGTCAAGGTCAATAGGAGTCGTCGAGGTTGGGCATGATGTTATTGACTTCATCAAGGTCAGACATGAAGTCACTGGAGTTATCGAGGTTAGGCATATTTATGCATGTCGAGTTTCAGGTTGGATATCAAGGAAGAAGTTAGTCAAAGTAAGATTAATATGGAAGTTAGCAAGTTTTTAAATAGATATGAAGCTCGGCAAGGTTTCTTGCTATACATGTAATGATATCAATGATGTAAACTTGGACAAAGTATGATACAATATGTATATATGTAAACCGAAGCTCAAATCATGCTAATTAGATCATTTCCATATTAATTGAACAAATCAGTATAGACACACATTTCCATATTAGAATGTGTAAAATCCTCAATTCGATTTAGGGTTTTAAATAAGTAAGAAGAGAGAACCTAAGAATTCGACCCCTTCAATAAAGACCCAGATCCTTATTTATAGAGTTTGGTGGGAGATAAGCCTCGGCATCTATAAATCTCAACGTCTTTAGCTTTCTCGAGTGTCATTGGCGGCGCTTTATCGACCTCGACATGATTGGCTTTATTGTGCATTAAAGTCTATACAATTCCATTTTCCTCGGCATGGTCTTCGTAGTTCCAATGCGCTATGTCAATGCTCTATTATTGATAGAATGTAATGCAAACACTATCTACGGACATCGATATCGATAGATATCGACATACCGAGTGCTCTCCATCAAGCTTTATGACCCGGAAGTACTGATCCTTGGCGAGCTTCAATTGTAACTGTTTGTCCAAGATGATGGGGATTGGCGAAGATGTTGGGAAGAAAGCCTGATGTTCCTCGATTAGTCTAACAGCTCTGATGTTGATTGAGGACATCTTTAACAACCTTTTGATTGCATTTGATGATTTCGACATCATTGTGTTAATGATGTTAAGTTTGGCAGATGCGTAAGGCTTCTTTAATGATGTTAATGGTTGTAATAATCCTTGATGCAGTCATGTTAACATCAACATCGCCGTATTAACGACGTCGAGGTTCAATGTCATGTAGGACTTTCTAGATGATGATAGTAGTAGTAATATTAGCCACCTTAATGTAAGAAAAGCTTTTGTTCTTTAGGGAAAAAATCCAAGAATTTCTTTGTATTGCTTCATATTGAGTGAGCTTTTCTTAGTAAGCTTCTTTTCCTGCAAAACGTGAAACAAATAATAGCATTTGTTAAGATGATATTTTGGTATATAGGAGATTAATAAATAGTAATAAAAATTTCAAATTGTAAAATTTAAAAATAGAAATTCAAATGATTATTTTGGTAACATTACCGGATAGAGCATACAAAACTTTCTTTAGAAAGTAAGATGATAACGCGTTTTTGTCTTCGCTAATAGAAACATGAAACAATGTCACCTAGTTGAGAAATGTTGAGTTCTTCAATGAACCTCTTAAAAGGTTAATGTAAGTTACAAAACATCCTTTTAAATCAATTTTTCTTTGGTTATCAGAAATTGGTTTTCATTATTGAGTTGCTTATGGAACTTTTACATCGGATTGCCTTCTTGTTTAAGCTTCGCTCCTTTAGAACTCTAGTTCGGTGTAAGGTGATGCATAACCCTTAGCTCATCTTTTTATTGCAATTTTTATTCTCAATACAACACTTTACTTTAATGATATGTTAGTAATTTTAAGAAACTAGACATTCTCTCAAAATAAACTAGTAAATGGTATCAATTTAAAAGAAATAGATGGAAAGTTACGTAGAACCCTGTTTGGTAGTAAGAAGATTAGAGGCTAAAATCATCTTTTAATAATGAGAAGACTGAAAATCCATCTGGTGACAAAAGATCCCTGTTTGGAATTCCTATCCGATATTAGCATAAAAACACCGCATTCCCCAAATAACCATAAATTCAATGGAAAATCCAAAAATTATCGTGCAACCTAGTAAAAAGACCGGGATCCATAAAACCAACAATTCAGAAAGGAAATTCACAAATCATAATGAAACTCACTGAGAAAATCAGAAATAAAATCATAAATTTAACCAAGTCTCTAATCAAAAGTTTGCCAGGATCTCATTTGACAAATAAAAAACTCAAAAATTTCCTTAATAGTAATAGAAAATGTAATAATAGTAATTTGAGAAAATAGATTCCTAATTCTATCTTGTTCTATTTCTGGAATCTTACCTAAAACGCTTTATCGGAAAGTTATTAGAGACTAATGCTTTGAATAGTATCGAGGACTCCTGTTGTTCAAAAAAATTCCTACTAATATATGAATTGTCCTAACTACTTATAACCTACTATTACTATTGTTATATTGGTGCCGTGTAGTTCCATAAGGCCATTCAGTCGTTCAGAATAGCAGTTTTATAAAACTAGACAGTCATTCGTAGTACTAGTTTCGTAGGACCAATCAAATATTCAGTAGATAGTTATATTTAGCTTTTCATCCTTTAAGTCATTCAGCCGTTTGGCAGATAGTTCCGTTCGGTTGCTTGGTCATTCAACAGTGCAGGCTCCATTTGACTGTTCGTTCGTTCAGCGTTGCAAGTTCCATCCGACTGCTTGGTCGTTCAAAGGTACAAAGATCCAAAATACTATATCAATATTTGTTATCCTACCTTTTAGTAAGGCCGAGATATCAAGAAATTAATTGAAAATTAGTGATCGCTCATCCCAAATATCGATTATACATCACACGTTCACTATGGATATCGGTGAATTTTGTCCGAATTCGGATCGAGCAACAATTAACAAGGCAAGACAAGCAAAGTCGTAAAAGCCAATATTTCAAATTTCCAGTCAATCAGAGTCCGTATGCTCAAGATATGATTGATGCAAACTCGAGAATTTGTATCCATCGCTCCACCCTCTTCGCATCGATACTGTTCGAATCCATCCAGAATCACACTCTTCGTATAAATCCAAAAGCAGCCGCGCTATATCGATCTTGTTCGTATCCATCAGAAAAACACGATTTCGTAACAATCTATTCGTATCGGTCGCCCAAACGTCCAGTTCGTATCCATATTGTTTACTTCGTAACCATCGACTATGGCATGCATTTCGTATCGATCAGACTTCAAGCATTTCGTGTCGATCATAAGATCATTGCAAGCACACAAAAAACAATGTAACCAATCGACATGAAAGAAGTAACACAGTTGATCAATGCAAACGAGACAAAACACGATCGATACGAGCAACCACTAGCATCGATACGAACAAAGTTCATGCACAAGGAAGACTCGAACGTTCGGCACCAAAAGTGGATCGATCCAGGACTTTCGCGCTACGTCACCTTGCATACACGTGCTCGAGATCGAGTTGAATAGATCGATACGAAATGTATCGATACGAATACGATGGCCTAGAGAAAACGCTAACTTGCATCGATCATATCTCGCAATCCACAAGTCCAAATGCTATGAAATTTTCACAAGAGCTTACGTACAAGTTACATAATGTTCATGCCAAATTTCGACTCCATTGGACAAAATCTTGATCGTTATGAATTACGTTCTTATCGATTACGGATCAAGTCAAAATTGCATGGGATCGATCGTGTGGGTCCTCTCACGTGCCATAAGAGGCCTTCCGAAGTTTGAGGAAGATATTTGCATGGAGCGCCTATAAATAGCACCCTAGAGCCTACAGAAAAGGGACTTTTGGATACTGCGACGTCCAGACTCTGCTAAAATCACGATTGCACTAAAACTCCATTATTGTATTCGAAAATTACGGATGTAACTCACTGTAACCAGCAAGCACATCAATAACAGATTATCCTTCGAAGTGGACGTAGGCCTGGGATAGCCGAACCACTATAAATCTTGTGTTTTTATTTGTTATTTTTCAATTGTTGTTCTCTACTTTGTCTGGATCTGAGATTTATGTTAGTATACCGCTGATCTGTGTTCATACACTGGTACTTTCACGATATTTGGGGTTTGTGACCAATTTTGGCGCGAACACTTTGGTGCTTTCACTGAGAGCAACTAGCACCTGCTATACTAGATTTGGAGTTCAGATCTGAAAAACCATGACAAGGCAATTAAGTAAAAGAGAAAGGGCAAAAAGGAGCCAACAGAAGGAGAGTCAAGAAGCCTCTTTTGGAGATGGAGCAGGTCCAACTTCGATCTACGTCATAGGGATGAGATGGAAGTTATGATGGATTTAGTGCACGAAAGATTGCTGAAGAGCCAACAAGAAACAATGTAGAGCTTCTTTGAGCAGATGAGGGCAGCCGGAGCATAGAACCTTGAACTGACTACAATGGCTGCAAACATAAGATAAGGAGCCAGATTCATAGAGACCAATGGAGGTCAGATTCAAGATCAGAACGAAGAATGTGAAGGCAATCAATAAGGACCTAGGGGCGGACCCTTGGGATCTGGCATTGGAAGAACCATATATGGAGCTCAGCAGGCTAGAGCCAACACCAACATGAATGAACCACATAAAGAATATTACCCAGAATACCCTCCGGGACATGGGTGCGGGATGGAAACGTGCTAAGGAGACAACCCCTGTATGGAGATGAATGAACGGCTGGATTAGTGCGATGAACTATGAGAGGAGGATTGCCAAGCGGAGGCTTAGAAGAAGTTAGTCGTAGTCCACTCACTCTGAATATCAGAACTGAAAGAAACCCTCCTAAATTCAAGCTACCTACGTTGGAGGCTTACGATGGAAAGTCAGATCCGACCATGCATATTTCTAGATACATCAGGCATATGGAAGTGCTGGGTGCATCCGAGGAAGTGATAGCATGGCGTTTCCCTCTATATTTGACTGATTTGGCTACGCTTTGGTTCACGCTGTTAGAGAATGAATCAATTAGAACGTGGGGCAAACTGGTGGAACGCTTCATGAGAATGCTTCATGAGACAGTTTAGAGTCCACATGACGTGACCCAAGAATGTGATGACCTTAGCTTCGATGAAGCAAAGGACTGGAGAGTCCATAGGAGATTTTCTACTACGATTTAATGCAATGGTGGCTTCAGAAGATTGTTCGGATCCATCAACGATTTTGATGGCAGGGGTAGGAGGAGTTGCAAAAGGCACAGAATTTAAGGATTCTTTGGCAAGAGATCCACCACAAGATCTTGCAGAATTATATCATGAAGCTGAAACATTCATTTGGCTGGAAGATTCACATGCCGAGAGGCATGAAATAAACGCCGTGCAAGGCGAAAGAACCTCCAAGGAGCAGTCTGGGACATACAAAGGAAAGCGTAAGCCGGATGACAGATAAGATAGCCCTGGAAAACAGAAAAAATTCCGAGAACTCGAATTCAAACAATATGCTGACTTGACAATGAACCTAGAATGGATTTACATGGAGACTCAGGGGCAACTCCCCCATCGAAAACCACCTAGGTGAGATCCCACAGAATGGGAACGTAGAAGTGGAGAGTACTACCGATTCCATGAGATAGAAGGGCATACTACCGATGAATGTCGTCATCTGAAGGATGAGGTGGAAGAGCATGTAAGAAGTGGTAGATTGCCATAATACACCAGAGATCAGACAGTGGCCGTAGGACCTGAGCAACTACCGCCTCCACCTAACAGAATTAATCCTGGACCGGAATCACGACTCGTCATCAATTGATCATGATGGCAAGGGCCAAGTTCAGGATTTGAACTTTGGTCGATTAAACTCTTAGATGTGATTTCAAATTAAAATGGCTATTCCACTTACATATGTAAGGGAAACGGAGAGATCCCCAGGCATGCACTGAGATGGTAATAGACTGCTCTGCCCAGAGAGACGGTATCTAGTTTTTCTTGTTGTTTGAGATTGAATATCTAGAATTCAAATTGGATAAATGAACTTGAATTTTATAAGACAAAACCTTTAACGAAAGAGTTAATGGATGAATATTGAAAGTCAACCTGAAAATGATCGCTTTATGACCCTATCCAGATAGGCGGGTCCGGAGTGCAAGAAGTGAGTTGTTCGCTGGAGAGCGACAGGATCAACTCACTCAACGTCGTTCCCGATTCACCGGAGAGTGATTTGATCGGGGTTCGATAAGAGCTTAGAGTGGCTGTAATTGGCCTAGGATTTAGGCCATGACATCGCCTAATGTTAAGGGACGCTGAACCGGAGTGTACGGGGTATTGCCGCTTCATTGGAGAGCGACAGGATCGGCTCACTCGATGTTGTTTCCCCTTCACCGGAGAGTGACAGGATAGGATCCAGCAAGAGCCTGGAGAGGCTATGATCGGTCTAGGATAACCGAGACATCGCTATATACCCTCGCTAGAACCAGAGTGCAAGGGATAGAAATTTGCACCAGAGCACGACATGATCTTTCTATTCGATTGTTAAGTCTGGAATGGACTTGGCAAGGGTTCGAAGTGACCATCGATAGTCCGGAGAGGATGTAGAATTTAATTCTTGACTCCCATAGGTGGAGATTGACACTGATTTGGCTTCGAACAGCCATAAACTTGATCAACGTTACTATAGCTGTGGATAAAACATGAACTCACAACGTTCGATTTGAAGCCATTCAAAACACGCATTTTGCAAAAAGGCATGTTTTGGTGGGCAAAGTGTTATCCCACCTTTTAGCAAGGCCGAGATATCAATAAATTAGTTGAAAATTAGTGATCGCTCATCCCAAATATCGATTATACATCACAGGTTCACTATGCATATCGATGAATTTTGTTCGAGTCCGAATCGAGCTACAATTGACAAGGCAAGACAAGCAAAGCCGTAAAAGCCAACATTTCAAATTTCAAGTCAATCAGAGTCTGTATGCTCAAGATATGATCGATGCAAACTCGGGAATTTGTATTCATCGCTCCACCCACTTCGCGTTTCGTATCAATCCAAAAGCGGCTGCGTCGTATCGATCTTGTTCGTATCCATCAAAAAAACACGATTTCGTAACGATCAATTCATATCGGTCGCCCAAATGTCCAGTTCGTATCCATATTCCTTACATCGTAACCATCGACTATGGCATGCACTTCGTATTGATTGGACTTCAAGCATTTCGTATCAATCGAAAGATCGATACAAAGCACACATAAAACAATGTAACCGATCGACAAGAATGAAGTAACACGGTTGATCGATGAGAATGAGACAAAACACGATCGATATGAACAACCACTAGCATCGATATTAACAAAGTTCATGCACAAGGAAAACTCGATCGTTCGGCACAAAAAGTGGATCGATCCAGGACTTTCCGCCACGTCACCTTGCATATACGTGCTCGAGATCGAGTCAAATAGATCAATATGAAATGTAACGATATGAACACGATGGCCTAGAGAAAACGCTAACTTGCATCGATCATATCTCGTAATCCACAAGTCCAAATGCTATGAAATTTCCACAGGGGCTTACGTATAAGTTAAAGAATGTTCATGCCAAATTTCGACTCCATTGGACGAAATCTTGATCGATACAAATTACGTTCGTATCGATCACGGATCGAGTCAAAATTGCATGGGGTCGATCGCGTTGGCCCGCTCACGTGCCGAAAGAGGTCTCCCGTAGTTTGTGCGAGATATTTGCATGGTGCGCCTATAAATAGCACCCTAGAGCCTACAGAAAAGGGACTTTTGGATCCTGCGACGTCCAGACTCTGACAAAATCACGTTTGCACTAAAACTCCATTGTTGTACTCGAAAATTGCGGTTGTAACTTACTGTAATCAGCAAGCACATCAATAAAAGATTATCCTTTGAAGTGGACATAGGCCGAAGATAGCCGAACCACAACGAATCTTGTGTTTCTGTTTGTTATTTTGCAATTGTTGTTCTCTACTTTGTCTGGTTTTGAGATTTATGTTAGAATACTGCTGATTTATGTTCGTACACTGGCGCTTTCATGATATTTGGGATTTGTGACCAATTTTGGCACAAACAATATTTATTACATAAAATCTTTACCTTAAGATCTCCTTATTCCTGGACCTGGATTAGAGCTATCAAAGATCTGCCTTGATATATTCTTCAAATGACGTTACCTTTATCCTTCTTGTAAGAATGAGCTCTTTATTTTATTCCTTGTGCCATTCCATTGGTTTTTAAATTTTTATGTCTCCTATCTGTACATCTTTTCGGGTTTTGCACAAATTGATCTTTATTCCTTCTTTGCACTACTCTAGAATTCTGTTTTTATTGAGTTGTGTATATCTTCATCCATTTACTTGCTTTGTGTGTTTTGACATCTTTGACCTTGTTGACATCCTTTTTAGTTATGGCTTTGGACATCATCATTCATTTTCCTTGTTTTGCCCCCTTTTTTGGCTTTCAAATTTATTTTGAGTTGGGGACATCTTTGTCAATTTCCTTTGTTTGTGCCTCTTTTGGGCTATGACTTCACCTTGAGGTGTTACAGTTTATGTTTGATTGATTTTCCTCTAAAAGGTTGTTAGTGGGTGCTACATTAGACCCTTCTTCTAAGAGGTACTTTAGACTGAACGTTAGATGTTTTAACCCTCCATATAGGAAGTGCTTTCGAAGAAGACTTTTAGAGGTTTTGATCTCCCTTTAGGAGGTGCCTTTGATAAGGGCTTTAGGGATTTTTAACCCTCCCTCTTGGAGATGTTTTAGTAAGAGCTTTAGAGGTTTTAACCCTCCCTCTAGGAGGTGCCTTTGGTAAGGGCTTAAATAATTTTTGACGAATCATAATATTTTTGAAAATTCTTTTTTAACATCAATTCTTTTATCATGAAAATTCTTTAGAGAGAGAGTTATTTTATAAGGTCCCCTGACAAATTGAGAGATTACTTCTGAAAAGGATTTGAAAGTTTGAATTTTTGATAAAAGAATCTTCTCTTGATGTTGTCACCAATAGGGGTTTTAAATTATTCTCATAGTGGAAACATGAATCTTAAGTTGGAGACTGGGTTGTCATGATTCATGAACCACCAATCTTTAAGTCGAGAATATCATTCTCCAATTAGAGTTTTTCTTAATAAGCTTTTGATAGTTCTAAAAAAAATTCTTAAGAAATCTTAATAGATTTTCCTTGTCAATGGTTTTAGGAAGCTTTGAAACTGTTTTCATCCAAACATGTTAGTTAAAATTTATCTCGTGAATTTATTAATGCTATATAACATTTTTCGATGACTGTATAAACCATTCCTTGAAAAAGATAAGCATTTGTCTTCCCTGATATGTAGGGTAATTATTATTTTTTTTGATTTTTGAAAGTAATTTCACTTGAAAATATGTTTAGAAGATCTTCTTTTGGTAACAAAATAACTTGTTGAAAATTAGGTCGTTGTATTTACTTTCACCCTTATAATATACATATGTACACACACACACACACACACCCCTTCGAAGGTCTTGCTTAGCGAAAAAGAATTGTCTTATTTGTGAGTCTTTCCCTAAAAACCGGTTTACGATAGAAGATTGGTGATACTCTGAAGTACCGTGAAAGAAATTCTTCATATTGCACTGATTCAAACTTTGAGATAAAAAACCACTTTATTCTGGACATTTGAGCTACCTCCCTTTAGAGATGGCTAGAAATCTGTCATGCTTTAATGGAGAAACCCATAATCTTTTGAATGCAATGGATTGGTTTTGTTTTTACCTATAAAGAGACTAGAATTTTGTGTTAATACATGATTGACTTCAGGCATAATCAATATACAAATTAATTTAAAAAAATATATAAGTAAAGGTAATCTATAGTGAATGATTGCCATAGGCTTCATAGCTTGGCAGGAATTTATATTTGATGTTGTTGAGATGCTTTCTTCTTGTAGAAAAAGTTAGATTTCAAGTGTTTAGATTATTCTTTTCGGAGTAAGAGATCCTTTAAGCTTCTCTAATGAATTCCTTTAAGGTTCCTAACCTCACAAATTTCGAATTATTCCTGCCAAGATGCAACATTCATTGGTCTTATTCCATTTACTTTGTGATAGTTGCAATAATCTTCCCCTTCATGGGCTAAGAATGGCTCTGCATTTTGTGATTAACCGAATAACTTTCATTATCTTTTGCTTTGGCGAATACTTAAGAAAGAGGCTCGCCTAAGCTCGCATAGTTGGATTTTGAAATTGGTTTCCAAGCCCTTTTTATATCTTCACTATCCTTTGACCTTTTACTAGGATGTTCAGAGTTAAACCTTCCTTCTCTTTGATTTTATTGAGATTCCATTATTGTAGGATACCTTTCCACTATCTAAATAATTTTTTTGGCTTAAGAATAGAAGTACCGTAGATCTTTACATCCATGAATATAGAGTTCTTCCCTAAAAGGAATTTGCTCGATCAATCCAAAACAAACCGGCATAAGCTTTTCTTTATCAGTTGCATTCTGCTTTTAATGCTTCTGTATTTGATCTCTTCAAGTATTCACCAAGCAATTCTTCTGGCCTTTGCTTGATAGTGTCTAATAGGCTAAAATCTATAGCTAGGTCCTTGAATATATAAAATTGTGTTAGGAATTCCTAAGAGAATTATTCCCAAGAACGTATGGTTTTCCCCTAGTAATTCTTATACCATTTGATAGCGGCTCCATGAAAAGTTATAGGAAAGATCTTGCAATGTGAGACGGGATTTTAATAGCCATTATTTCTTCTAAAAAGGAACCATTCAATAGCTACCATTTTTCTCCAAACCAAGGAGTATATCCTTTACTATTTGATTAAGAATGTCCTTTTGGTTGGTTTCAACAATGTAGTAATCTCTATTATCTCTTTGGATTGAAGTATTTGATTTCTCAATAGGCCTTTTAGCTTGACTTTCTCGGTTTTTGTTTTGCTTTTCAATTTGGATCTTAGTTGTAGATTGCACTTCATCTCCTTCTTCTATAAGTTCCTTTATCTTTAAAGGTCCTTAAGATGGAGTTCCTTTGAGAAGTTCTTGCATACCTATCATTTTCTATAGTAGATTATGGACATTAATCCTTGTTACCCCACCTTTTGGTCAAGGCCGAGATATCAATAAATTAGCTAAAAAAGGATAGATATCAGGATTGGATATTGATTGGAAACAAGGCTATGATCGATACCATCAAAAATTGGACTAGGCTCCAATCAAGGTGGGATTGATTAGGAATGATAAACAAGGCTCAGTGAGGGTACATTTCAAATTTCTGGTCAAAGGGAGTTCGTTCGCTCAAGATATGAATGGATCAATGTTCATGGAAAACCAATTTATATCGATACTTTTATATCATTAGGATGAATGTGGTTGTGTACTTCGGATCGATTGGTTTCGTATCGATACAATATCGATTGGATGGATGCAGCAGAACATGTTGATGTGCTTCATATCGATCAAGGATGGATCGATACAAGAGCAACCGAGGGATACAGACTTCATGGATATAAAGGATGAAGCGGACTTGATGGATACGAGGCAATGGCTATAAGGGTTTGGAAAAGCACTTCGTATCGATCACTTATTGATCAATACGAAGGACACACTTGGGGATAGCTATGTTGGATGGATACGAAGAGATTCCAAAGGATTTTCGTATCAATCGCGTTCGTATCGATTGATATGAAGGAACCATTCATGGATCAAAAGTGCAGGACTTGGACCGATGCAGAAGGGATTGATATGGTTATGGGGTATCGATGGATAAGAATGGATGGATATGGAATATGATGGGTACGAGACTCTTCATCGATCTGAAGCCTTTAGCCTATTTCAAATTCAATCTTGCATCGATCATAACTCTCAAGCTACAGGTCCAAATGCTATGAATTTTCGCAGAAGCTCGCTTATTCACTCGAGAACCCCCGTGATCGATCACTACTATAGTGGGTCATTCCTTGGATCGGTATGAAATGCACTTGGATCAATCAAGATCGATTACAAACAATCCCAGATCAATCTGGTGGGCCCACCTACGCATGAGAAGAGGTATTTTGAGGTTTGATGGAGATATTTCAAGATATACTCCTATAATTAGCCCCTCCATGGCAACTAAAAAGAGGATCTTCTTCCTTTTTGGAGAGACTTTGTTGTTTTGGTTATTGATTTCAAAGGATTGTAATTGTAATTAGGATATAAAGGAAATAAAGGATCAATTCAAAGTGGATGTAGGCTGGAGATAGCCGAACCATTATAAATCTTGTGTCTTCTCTTGCTTTCTTTCATTTTAATTTTGTTATTTCTTTATTTTTCTCTCTACATTATCTGAATCTATAATCCGTGGTTGGATATTTAGGATTTGTGTGTAAACACTGGTGCTTTCACAACATTCGGGGTTTGCGACCAAGGCGCAAACACTTTGGTGCTTTCACTGAGAAAGCTAGCACTCAGGGATTCTGAGATTTGCAGTTCAGATTTGGAAGGCTAGAGGATCAGATCTTGGAGGAACCATGGTTAGGCCATCAATATGGAGACAGTTGATAGAAAGGACAATCAAAAGGGAAGTCGAGAGGCTTCCTCTGTAGTTGGAGAATATCAGGCATCTATCTACATCGCTGGGGATGAGATGCATACTATGATGGATTCCATGCAGGAGCAGTTGATGTAAAGGCAGAAGGAGATGGTATGGAACCTTCTTAGACAGTTTGGACAGGCTGGATAGCAGGAACTGCAGGAGGTCAGATCCATGGAGCTGGATCAGAGGGACTCAACACGCAATCAGATATAGCAGTTCAATAGGGGGTAGCCCTAAATCGGCACACAACTATTAATCTAGATGGATCAAGGATGCTAGCTGATGCTACACAACCTAGAGCCAATAGGAATATAGGAGTGCATAACGAGGATTACGTATCAGAATTCCCTCAAGGACTTGGGGGCAGATAGGAAATGAAGATGGGAGGCAACCCTTAGTGGACAATAATGGATTGGCTGAAATTATCAGGCGAACTGTTTGCGGAGGTCCGACCAACAGAGATCTGGAAGGAGCAAACAGAAGTCCATTTACCTATAACATCATAATGGCTAGGATCCACCAAAGTTCGAGCTGCCTACTCTGGAGATATACAACAGTAAGATGGATCCCACTGATCATTTGATGAGGTATACAAGACACATGGAAGTTCTAGGGGCATCAGAGGAGGTTATCGCTCAATATTTCCCCTTACACTTGACGTATATAGCAGCTATATGGTTCAAGCAGTTGGAAAATGGATCTATTAGGACATGGACAAAATTGGTGGATAGGTTTTTGAAGCAGTTTTGGGTTCATCTTAAAAGTCTAAAGAATGTGATGACGCTGATGTTGGTGAAACATAGGACACGAGAGTCACTTGGAACATTCTTAACCCGGTTTAATGCAGCAGTTGCTTCGGTGGATCGGCCGGATCCATCAATGGTTCTAATGGCAGCAGTATTAGGAGTCGTGGACAATTCAGATTTCAAAATATCATTGATACGGTATCCACTAATAGATCTCGGGGAATTCTTTCACGAAGTCGAGAGATTTCTTCGACGGGAGGATGCAAGTTTGGATATGAAATTAAAGGAAGTAAAGTGGTTGAGTATGGAGGACCATTTGGTGAAAGCTCGGTTAAGGATAAGGATAAAGGGAAGAGGAAGTCAGATGATGATTCCGGCAGGGCAAGGAAGCGCTGAGGAGAACCAACATTATCTACTTACACAGGACTAAATGAGACATTGTAACGGATGTACATGGAAACTCGAGATTGCCTTCCTTATTGAAGGCCAGCAAGGAGGGAATCCTCTGAACACGAGAGGGTATTGGAAAGGCATTGTCTCTTTCATGACCTAGACGGGCATGATACTAACAGATACATGCATCTAAAGAATATAATCAAGGAGCATGTAAGGAATGGTCAGTTGCGGCAATATGTCAGGACTCGAAATGAGGCGGTGGAACAGGAGCAGCCACCGTCTACCTTAAAAGATGATGGCGCGAGGCTTAAAGAGGATGGTCGGTTGGTCATCGACTAATTAAATGGTATGGAATAAGTAGAAAACTCTGGGTAGACGATTAAGTCACTTACTTATGTACAGGGATAGAGGTAGTCCCTAGGCATGGTTTGAGATGATGATAAACCATGATGCTCCAGTTGATGAAATTTTCCCTTTCTACCTAGTTTGGATATTTGCTTTTCTTTGGTTTGGTTTTGGAATTTGGTTTGAACTCTAGGTTTTATTGATTTTCTGGTTTGGATTTTGGTTTGGATGCTTGTACTTTGGTTCAAATCTTGGTTTGGATTTTTGATATGGATTTTTGTTTTTCTTGTTTGATCTGGATCTCTGATTGGATTTTGGATGGATTTTATGTGGTTTTAGGTAAAAGTTCATCGAGTATGGACTATGCCCGGCAAGGGTCCAATGTGACTAAGGTCGGCTTAGGACTTAGGCTATGGTTTAATAAACAGGATTTGTTATTTGATATTTCAGGTCATCGAGTATGGATTATGCTCGACAAGGGTCCAGGATGAGCGGGTTTGGCCTAAGACTTAAGCCAGGATCCATTGCATAGGATTTGGTGCATAGGTCTTCGAGTGTGGATTATGCTTGGATAGAACCCAAAGAGGTTGTGGATTTAGATTTCGGGTTTGAGTGGCTAAGGATTGGCTATGAATCCGAAGTGGTTTCGAATTAGGATAAGGGATGGCGAGGTCCAGTATTTGGTTATCAGTTGTTGGATATGGATGGATTAGGACTTGAATGTCAGGTTTGGATGGATATGGAATTGGCTAAGGATTCGGTTACTGGATTCAGAATTGGATATTGACTCAGAGCAGTTGCGCATTCGAATAAGGATATGGTTATGGCACTTGGATAGAATGGCTCGGTAATGGATTGGATTATGGATCGGTTGATATGGCATTGGATGGAATACGAACTTTGGATGTCGGATTTAAAGCTGTTCAAAACACGTCTTCCTACAAAAGGCATATTTTGGATGGCAATTGTTACCCCGTCTTTTGGTCAAGGCCGGGATATCAACAAATTGGCTAAAAAGTAATGAATATTGGGATTGGATATCAATTGGAAACAAGGTTATCATCGATACCGTCCAAATTGGACCAAGGTCCAATCAAGTTGGAATCGATTGGGAATGATAAACAAGACTTGGTGAGGCTAAATTTCAAATTTCAAGTCAAATGGAGTTCATATGCTCAAGTTATGGATGGATCAACGCTCATTGAAAACCAGTTGTATCGACACTTTCGTATCGATTAAGATGAATGCGGCTGTGTACTTTGGATCGATAGGCTTCGTATCGATACAATACATATTGATTGGATGGATTCGGTAGAACATTTTGGTGTGCTTCACGTCGATCAAGGCTGGATCAATATAGGAGCAACCCTATGATACGGACTTCATGGATACGAAGGATGAAACAGACTTGATGGATACGAGGCAATGGCTATAAGGGTTTGGAAAAGCATTTCGTATCGATCACTTATTGATCGATACAAAGGACACACTCGGGGATAGCTATGCTGGATGGATACGAAGATATTCCAGAGGATTTTCATATTGATCGCGTTCGTATTGATCGACACAAAGGAGTCGTTCATGGATCAATATGCAAGACATGGATCGGTGCAGATGTGAGAAATGCGGATTACGGATCTTAAGGCTAGAATTAACACTAGAGGAGGGGGAATAGTGTTTTAAGAAGTTACTAATCCTTTTTGAGTTTATATTAATTTAAACACAAATGTATGCAATATTCAGACACAGATGTGTTCACAGAATCAAACACAAATGCGGAAATAAAGTAAAAGCAATAAAGGAAAGAACACACCAGATTTTTTACTGGTTCAGAGTTACCCTACATCCAGTCCCGCAATACAAGTACGGATTTCCTTTCAAAATCAATTCTTACAGTTACACCCTCGATTTCAAGGCCACGAGGTACACCGCTCTAGATTCACAATCCTCTGGGTAGAGATACTTGATTTTACGGGCAACAAGTTCACCCAATTGATTTTCCAGGCTACAATTACACCTTTTCTCGCTTGATTGATTTCACAGGCTACAATCACACCTTTTCTCACTCAATTAATTACAAAGAAGTCTATTACTCTGAATAGCACTGGGATCTTGTTGAGATAGTGATAGAGAATCAAACCAGAGAAGATCTAGTAAGATTCAATGGTGATTTCCGTAGAGTAACAGTAAAAATGTATATAAAGAAATGTGGAAGAAGAAGAGGAGTGAAATCAGAGAATATATGAATGTAAATTTGTTTAAAACAGCCCATACTTGTAGTAGAACAACAGCCATGTCCATTCGTGAAAGGATATGACAAATAGACATTTTCTTTGAAATTCAAACTTTTGAAATAAACTGTCACCTTGTCGACAACGGTCCCTTGGAGTTGTCGACAGGCCTAAGTAATTTTTGGTAATTTTTTTTCTTTGAAAATAACTTCTATCTTATATTAAAACTATTTTTAAGCTTTATAAATATACTTGACTATAGCTAAAATACATAAATAAGTATAGAGAATAATATTTTGGTATATATAAAATTTTACTATAATTTTATATTTAATTCTAAGTATAAATATTAAAAGTTAAATATATTATAATTAAAAGATGTTTAAAACCAAGGATAATTTGATTTTGAAAGTAAAGATTATTTTGAGGCTAAAAGTATTTTAAAACCAGGGTAGATGTTTTTGATTCTTTTAAAAGGAAGATTTTGAAATCATTTTGAAAACAAGATATAATTTTGTAAAACATTTGAATAAAAATTAGTGGATACAAAACAATGTTCCACTAGATTTTTCGTAGGTTCCATCCTACTTAGGGTTCCATCCCTTTAACGGGCTCGAAGTGGATTCCATTCCACGAATAAAATAGATTTTAAGATGCCGGTGCTTTTCTAGGAGTTTTAACAAAATTCCTAACTAAATTACTTATATTGAAATCTTGAACTCTTGCTAATCTTGATACTCATGAGTCTTGAATCTTGGTATCTTCGTTCTTGAGTTTATCAATTCTTTAATCTCTATACTGTACAGTCTTCATTCTTGATATCTGCATGGTTAAATCCTGCATATACATATATATCTAAACAATAATGTTAGTATTTATATTTTATAATCTTATTCTTAAGTTGTTGTCATCAAAACCATCTTCTTAGGGACTAACAATCTCCCTTTTTTTTTACGATGACAACCTTTTTTTATAAAATATTACTTCTATCCTAATAACTCCCCCTAAAACAAATAACTCCCCCTTAATCTATGCCTAACCTTAATCTATGCCTAACTATCCTATTTTATACTTCTCCCTCTTTTTCATCAACAAAAACTAACTCCAAACTATATAACTCTCCCTAAAATTAATACTATATGACATGTGATTATAATGATAGTGTTATCATAAACAATCAACACTTAATTCTAAAACTAAAACTTAGTCCTTAATTACTAACTATCCTAACTAAGAATCCATATATAATAATACTTATAATAGTGATAATGTGAGAATTCGAATATAAGAACACAAATCATTTATTAATTATATATTGTTATATTTACATTTGCGTAGAAAACATAAGTAAGATCATATAACGATAAGAAAGAGAGAAAAGAAACTAATGTGTGTCCTGGAAAATGAGAGATCTATGAACCGAACAATTTGGGTAGTGGAAACAGAAATTTCCACATTGTTCGACCAGATTTCCATCCTTGTCAAAGCACACTTCGCCAACGCAAACAACTTTGTCGTCATCTTCAGCGTGCTTTTCTTCCATGAGAGCTTCTTCTTCTTCCTCGCTGTCCTCTTGCACTTGATCATCTGAAGTTATTCATCAATCAAGATGGGATTGGCATGATTGTCCATTAGAAACTTTTGCAAGTTTCTAATGATTTTGCGTTACCGTTCTTGTTCTTTGGCCATTCTGATTTGCACTACTTGAATTTCAGTCATTAGTTGCAGTGCATCCTTCAAGGAATCCTCCATTTTTATCACTCGTGCAAGCGTAGTTCGTTGAAATGGTCCGGTAGAAGGAGAAGGCAACGAAAAGGTTGAATTTTTGTTTGATTTGAAGGAGGAGGCCATTGTTTTATTATTTTCAGAAGTTAGATTAAAGAAAGGATAGTAAGAATGAACAAAATTTCGAAATATGAAGAATATATAACCACCCATTTGAATTTTGGTGGGAAAATTTCAAAAAAAAAATCATTATATGTCGACAGGGGTAAAAGAGGATTATCGACAAGGTACCTATATTTTTACTATTTGAGTTATTTTAATTTAATTTTTTTAGTTATACTTTGTTATTTATATTTTATATTTCAGTTATTGAACAAATACCTAATTCTCTTCTTAATTTAGTAAATATAGATTCATTTAAGGTTTTGTTAAGATATCAGCAATTTGGTTCCCGGAATTGATATAATCGAGAGTAATTACTTCCTTACTTATATTATCTCTGAGAAAATGATGTCTGATATCAATATGTTTTATTCAAGCATGATGAGTAGGATTTTTGAATAAATTTATTACACTAGTATTATCACAATAAATTGGTGATTTTGAGATATTTAAAACAAAATCTTTTAAAGTTTGTTGCATATTTATTATTGAGAACAAGCCAAAGCAGCAAAAATATACTCTGCTTTGGTTGTTGATAAAGAAACTGTGTTTTGATTTTTACTAAACCAAGAAATCAGAGAATGCCCCAAAAAGTGACAAGTTCCACTCGTACATTTTCGGTCTAATTTACAACCAGCATAATCAGCATCACAGTAAGATATTAATTCAAAAGAAATATTTTTAGGATAAAATAAGCCATAATCAAAAATGTTTTTAACATATCTTATGATACGTTTTACAGCTTTTAAGTGGGTCACTTTAGGTTGGGATTGATACCTTACACAGAGACAAACACTATGCATGATATCAGGTCTACTTGTAGTGATATAGAGCAGTGATCCAATCATTCCTCTATATAATTTTTGATCTACATCTTTCAAGAGATCTTCTTTACTTAGGTACTTATTGGTTGCCATGGGAGTGGGTTTTCCACTTGCAGTAGTTAAACCAAATTTACTAACTAGGTCTTTAGCATATTTTTCTTTACTGATAAAGATACCATTATCTAATTGTTTTATTTGCAATCCTAGAAAGAAGTTTAATTCACCCATATGACTCATCTCAAACTCATTTGTCATTATTTCAAAAAATTCTTTATTCATTTCAAAATTAGTTGATCCAAAAATGATATCATCTACGTAAACTTGTATTAGTTGAATATCATTTTTATTTCTTTTAATAAAAAGAGTATTATCTACTTTACCAATTTTAAAGTTTGATTGTAATAAGTAAGATCTTTGTCTATCATACCAGGCTCTAGGAGCTTGTTTTAGACCATATAGAGCTTTCTTAAGTTTGTAAACATGATTTGGTAATTTTTCATTTTCAAAAAGTGGTGGTTGTTCAACATATACTTCCTCTTTTACAAATCCATTTAAAAAGGCACTTTTAACATCCATTTGAAATAATTTGAAATTATTATGATTTGCAAAAGCAAGTAGAATTCTAATGGCATCTAATCTTGCTACGGGAGCAAAGGTTTCATCAAAATCTATTCCTTCTTCTTGACAATAACCTTGAGCGACTAACCGGGCTTTGTTTCTAACAACCTCACCTTGTTCATTCATTTTACTTTTATAAACCCGTTTAGTTTCAATTATAGTTTTATTTTCAGGTCTTGGAACAAGTTTCCAAATATCAATTGATGCTTCTTTTGGATTTTTGGATTCAATAGTTGATATAAAGGCTACATTGCTCATTTTATTTAGTTGATTTCTAGTTGTAACAATAGATTGCATATCTCCTAGCATATTTTCTGTAGGATGATCTTTTAAAAGTTTAATATTTTTATTAGGATGATTAATTTCATTATTAGTTTCAGTTGACTCTTGATTTTGAGTGATTAAATCCTCTTCATCATTTGTATCTTCAAAATTTTTGAGATTTTCATCGAATGAAGCATGCATTGTTTCTTCGATGGTGTTAGTTCTTAAATTAAACACTCTGTATGCTTTAATTCTATTAGAATATCCCATAAAGATACCATTGTCGGATTTAGGATCAAATTTATCTAAGTTATCTTTTTTATTTAATAAAACATTTACTTCCAAAAATTCTAAAATAAGATACCTTAAGTTTCTTTATGTGAAGAAGTTTATAAGATGTCTTATCAGTTAAAGGTCTAACTAAAATTCTATTTAAAATATAACAGGCGGTAGCAACTGCTTCTGCCTAAAAATATTTTGGTATTTTACTATCTGAAAGCATAGTTCTCGCACACTCTTGAATCGTCCTACTTTTATGTTCTACTACTCTGTTTTGTTGTGGAGTTCTTGGAAATGAAAAATTATGAGTTATTCCCTTTTTATTGCAGAATTCCTCAAACTTTTCATTTTTAAATTCACCACCGTGATCACTATGAATGGTTATAATTTTTCCAGAAAGTTGGTTTTGAATACTTTTTGTAAAGTTCTTAAAACATTCAAAAGTATCACTTTATGTTTCAAAAATATTGTCCATGTAAATCTAGAATAATCGTCTACAATTACAAAAATATATTTACTATGATTTATTGACTGAATTTGAGATGGACCAAATAAATCAAGATGAAGTAATTCAAGAGGTTTTGAAGTTGAAATCATATCTTTTAATTTAATGGAACTTTTTCTAAGTTTTCCTACTTGACATGCATCACATAAACTGTCTACTTTAAAATTCATTTATGGAGACCTCTTACTAGATCATATTTTGACAGTCTAGATAAGAGTTTTGAAATTCAAATGCCCAAATCTCTTATGCCAAGTCCAAGGGTCACTTGTATTTGCCAAAAGACACATGTTAACATTTGAAACTTTCATACTAAGAATATAAATATTCTTTTTTCTAATTCCCTCAAATATTATGCTTGAATTATTATCTTTAACGTGACACTTATCTTTTTCAAGTTTAATTTTTTTATCCTTTATCACAAAGTTGACTAATACTCAACAGATTATGTTTCAGATTCTTAACTAGCAAAACATTAGTAATAGCAGGAGGTTGAAAGTTACCAACTTTGCCGATGCTAATCACATATCCTTTTGAGTTATCTCCAAAGTTAACCAGTCCTCCGTCTTATTATATTATATCATTCAGTATATCTGGATTACCGGTCATGTGTCTAGAGCATCCACTATCGAGTATCCATTTATTATTTTTGATCTGCACAATTTGTCCATTGTGGATTGATTCCTCAACACCCATAAAACATGTTTCCTGCACATCATACAATTTTGGTAGAAAGCTTGAATTTGAATATTGATTATATGCAGACTCATGAGACAATGATGATCTGAATATTTCTAAACTAGTATTAACAAGTTTTTTAAACATAGCCATTTTAAAA